>OY755044.1:96586494-97186494 GCA_963576565.1 Aspidapion aeneum | reverse complement strand
GTTCCAAATAGATAACATTTGTGTAAATTCAAATATATTTGACTTTGTAATGAGATCTACAAAAAACTAAAAAATCTTATTTAAATTAAACTAAATAAATAAGCATAACAAACGTAAATATCCAAGGAATTTTTTGAGATGTATCTAGTTAGACTAAATACATTTTCTGGTTCTTTAAACCAACCTCCATCAAACGTAGAAATTACGTCTGCTGCAAATAGGTGGATCCCCAAAAATCAAGCTGCAAGTGCAATATACCTGCACTACCGTACTACCGACACCCCTCAATAGATGGCATGACTGCTGTAGTAGTTTCTCACACTGAATTTGAATTTCACGTTCCACGAAATAATGAAGGTGCGTGCAAATAATTAAACCTATAGGCAAGTGTGTACCTAATATTACGATTTTTTGGGCGATTAATTAAGACGTACCTATCAAGGTTGCTAAAATACCAGACTTTCCTGCCAAGTTCATAAAAAAACCGGACAGGTGGCAACCTTGAGGTTACCACTTGATAAAAAAAACAGACAGGTGGCAACCCTGAGGTTACCACTTGTGTCCGGCGCATTAAAGTTATATTTCACCTATATCTACATTATACTTCAAGAATATTTTATTTGTACTTGAAGTACTTTTAATGTACTTGAAGTACATCGAATGTACTTAAAGTACTTTGAATGTACTTGAAGTACTTTGAATGTACTTGAAGTACTTATAATGTACTTGAACTACTGTACATTTCCAAGTACATTGTTAAAAGTACTTCAAGTACCAAGTACAATTACCGGATTGTAGATGTACTTCAAGAATTGGTATTTTATAATTTAAACTACTGGAAATATGTCATGATGTAACTGCCAAAATAAAAACAACAAACTTTCAACAAAAATTCAATACAGAGATCCATGATGGATCTGATACCTTCCTAGCAGCCTATTAGCACACTAGTGAAGCCGTGATAATATATCAGCCCCAAAAAACAGTTTTTTGTAAATATTACAGAAACTAAAGCTCTTACGAAGTTTTTGGTTATAACACAAATTATTGAGCAAAATGTAGTCTACTATATTCCGAAAACTGTATATTGAATCGATGCTCCATTAAAAACTCAGCATTTTTTAAAGCTTTTAATTGTCAAAACTGTCATTAGCATAACGTCGTTGATACTCCAAAAGGTCAGCAAGTATAAAAATTTCACTAGGCAGAAAAAAAGATTTGAAGTATTGTGCGGAAATTAAAAACTGACACTAATGGGTTGATAAGTAACTTTTGAATCTGAAATTTTGTTTATAGAATTATTTTATACTGTAGTATCACATTACCAAGTGTTTTTTGATCTGTGTTATTATTTTAGGTTTTTGTGTGACATATACAACCCATTGGAATTATTTTCTGGTCACAATTCTATGACATCATTTTCTTAACACTTAGGACATATTGGTACTACGCTATGTGCCACATCGTCGATATACGACCTCTAGATCCAAAATTAAAATTTTCCAATAAACATGTTTAATTAAGGCATTTAAGGTGATAATGATAATAATAGTCTTACCTTTAATTCACTTAAAAACCAAAAAATAATCGAAATCACTTCTACAAAAATGAAAACAAGTGTTCTTGTTTTTGTGAACGACATAGGGCTAATTGGTTACAGACAATTTCACGACGTTAACAACATGTGAGAAATTTCCATATTGAAACATTGCGTTTCTGATTGGTAGGAGACATACGAAATTTTTCTGGGATATAAAGTAGTATATTTGAGTGCGAAGCCACCAAAAATGTGATATTCAAAAATTTATGACATACGACCTATTGGAATATCAACGACGATAAATGGATTTTGACCAAAATCTAATCAGCTCGTAAGAGTGTCGAGCACTATTTTACCTGGAAATTTTATGAAAATCGGTTTAGCGGTTTAGGAGCTATCGTGTTACGGACAGAAATAATATACCCCCACAAACACACACACAGACAGACATCACGACGATATTGCTGGAATAGGTCAAAATACACCTAAATAAGACATTTTTCGTCGATAATAATAGATACCTTCTCTACCGATTGCTACGCGCTAATTCTATTGTAATAAATCTTGTACTAGTCTAATACTATTCGAACCATTTTAGGAATCTGTTATGGAATGCAAATGATGAACAAAGAATTCGGTGGCACCGTTCAACGAAAGGAAAGTAGAGAAGATGGTCAGTTTACTATAGAAGTGAACACAAAATGCCTTTTATTTAAGTAGGTACATATAATTTTTAGTTTAAGTATTTATCAAGGAAAAGTTCCAGCGTATTATCGTGTATTTTTAAGCCAGGCGGTAATTGAGTAATGTAAATGTCTAGAAGTAACCGCCTAACCAGAAAAAGACCAAACATTAAGAGAACTAGTGTGGTATAAGCTTTGGAATAGTATTAGAAATAAAAATATTATTTTTTTATATCTTTAAGTTTTATACCAATCTGGGGGCACGGCAGTGCCCCGCCAAGTTCGCGCAAACTGCTGTACCATCTTTTCTTGAAACATTTCAGCCCATAGTTGACCTATCTAAAACTCTACTTCGGAATGAGCTACCAAACTCAAACTTTACACAGTCGTAGATCTTTATAGAGTTCCCAACCCCTCTAAATTTTATGGAAAGTAATTACAACATTTCATAAAACGTCGGAGTTGTCACTCACTCACTCATGTATAGATCATTAAAATTCTACTGTGCTTCCAGACATGCTACAAAATTTGGTAGACTGATATAAATTATGTCCAAAGCCTTGGAAAAAATAAAAAACACCCAAAATTCTAATTTACTCCCTTCCCCTGTACATATAAAGTTATGTAAAAGTAACATTGCCCATTTCCAGAAACGCTAGAGAGCTGAGCTTTGGAAGGCCAATGGCAACTATGATAAAACTATAGAAGGTAGAGTTTTCATTCCTTTGACAGTTGGAAGGAAGATGGCTTGGTGGAGTTAATACCCTGAGAGTTTCTCGTTTTTGTATTGAGACACCGCAGACATGCATAGATGGAAGTTTTCCGAAAGTTTATGTATAGCCTTCGGTGGCTTAATGTAGAGAGCGTTTGCGTACAGAGCAAGAGAT
This sequence comes from Aspidapion aeneum, assembly GCA_963576565.1. Classification (NCBI taxonomy): domain Eukaryota; kingdom Metazoa; phylum Arthropoda; class Insecta; order Coleoptera; family Brentidae; genus Aspidapion; species Aspidapion aeneum. The sequence goes on along the minus strand of OY755044.1, from coordinate 97,183,384 downwards.
TCCGGGTTCTAGTCCCGGCCGAGGACAGAAAACTTTTTTCTTATTTTTCTTTCTTTAATTTCACTTGTTGTTTATAATACATAGAATTGTTGAGCAATAATTAAAGTGTGGTAATACCAAAGTGTTAAAAACTACCAATCTTGATCATTTTGATGACATGACTGAACTATAATCCATAATTACACCGAGATATTCAAATTGTTTGACCATTTCAATAGTTTCATTGCCAATCCTAACTACAGGTCTATTAATTTAAAATTTTTTCTTAATCTTTTTTTAGCAACAATCATAAACTTAGTTTTTTCTTTATTTATACTTAATAAATTTTTTCGACAGTACTGGTCAATTTTTATTAAAGTCAAATTTATGCTCTACAGAAGGTTTATAATATCGTCAGAAGTCCCATAAACTAAAGTATCGTCAGCTAGATGATTCAAAGCCAAATGATCATTATCACTGCACTGACAACACTAACTATATCATTTATATACAAAATAAACAGCAACGGTCCTAATACGCTTCCCTGGGGCACACCACATAGACATACTGTCATTTACTTTTTACCCTTTGTTTTTTATAACTCCAATAGCTCTCAAACCAACCTAACACTCTTCCTGATAAGTCAATACTTTTTCGTTTTTGTTTTAAGTTTTTTTACGATCGATTGTCTCAAATGCTCTTTGCAGGTCTAAGAAAACTGCAATTATGCATTTGTCATTATCATATGCAATCTTCCAGCTATCGAGCACAAACTGAATTGCACTTTCACAGCTGTGAGATTTACAGAACCCTGATTGGTTTTCAGTTATAAGATTAAAATGCTCAACACAGTCCAGTAGGTGAACATATACAACCTTTTTTAATATTTTTTCAAGGCAGTGTATTAATTTCTTTTCAATATTATTTTTCTACTGGAACAATAGTAGATAGTTTTAAATAATCTGGAAAACTTCCTTGTTCGAAATAGGAATTTATCAAATTTAATAACGGTGCTTCAATTGTATTATATGCATTTTTAAAAAAGTTAACATCTACGTCACCTGGACTGCCTTTATTAAAAAAAAAACTTATTACTTTATTATTATTAGACTAAGATCAGAAAACTGAACCACACCATTTTTATTGTTCTCCACCACGTCACAATCTACAACATCAATATTATTTACAATCTTATCAATACTATTTATATAAAAGTTATTAAGCCTGTTGAGCAGCACATTCTTATTAGACTCTATTTTACCATCAAAATCAACTTCTCGTGACATTCTGACATTTTTTATTTTCAGGAAAGAACTGTTTTAATTTGGTGCACAACTTCTTAAGATCACCAAGATTTTTTTCTTGTCTTATTATTTACTTTTATTTTGAACCTTATAGTAATTTACTTTATCATTCCACCATGGCTTAAAATTTGAACTAATTTTTACAGTCCTTAGGGGCGCAACTTTATTTAACACTTCAAGAATAGTATTTACAAAAGTCTCACATTTTTATATCTACTATATTAAATCTCCAGTCGACCTGACCCAATCGACTCTTAACGTTATAAAATAGTGATCATTTATTCGAGGAGTTTGCCATACCCTTGGATTAATATTATCAAGCTGGTTTGTAACCACCAGATCGATAATAGTACCACCATTGTCATCTCACCATGTTTCAAAGAAATCTAAAAAAACTTTATCGCTGCTCCCTGGAGAATGATACAAACAAACAAGTAACAAAGTCCTGCCACAAATATTTATATCCAGAGACAGCATCCAAAATTTTTTTTCATGTAAATTTCTTTCAATTTTATCAACTTTAACACTCCCCACAAAATAAATTTGAATACCGCCAGTATGTTTACTTACATTATTTAGTTTTATAGTTTCATACCCTATTATAAACAGTTCTGTCTCCGAAATGTCATCTGTCAGGTGCGTCTCAGTCACACAAACAATTTTAGGTTTAAGTGTCAAAACTAAGCTATGAATTTGGTCAAACTTGATAGTTGTACTTCCAGAATTTTGATATAATACCTTACATTGCTTTGAGATTTTGTGTTCAGCAAAATTTATTATGTTATGTTTGGAATAAATTATATTATTCTTTATACTAGGAGGATTATTTTCCTCTATACCAAATGATTACAATGATGTTGTCCGAAAATTGTTTTCACTAGCAGTAATTGAATCAGGTGAATCTTCATTATCCACTAAACCCACACTAGAGTTTGAATAAGAACAAACGCTCCTATTACAATGAATATTTAAAGCTTGGCCCCCCTCAAAAAGATATTATCACGAGGGGGTTTTATCGTGACGTAACATAGTTTAAGTTAGGTTTTATGGTTTTTTTTACCAATACTTATAATTACTACTTACATTAAATACATCTTGCCTACAAATGTGTATTTTCGATACGCTCAACTTCTGACTATCGTACTACTGGTCTTCACTGTTAACTACGCGAGGGACGTTAGGTTCTCAGCTTACAACTACTGCTGAACTTTTTTGGAGATGTTTTTATTACAAACCGTTTGTCATTGATAGGATATCGAGATGTGTTTTGTTTCCTGTATAAACATCATCGATGACCGTTCAATCGCTTCTTGTTTATAATTCTGTATACAATTTATTACACGTTTTAATACAATTTGAACTATATACAGAAGTTCATTTCCTTAGATTGTTTATGGTTAATGTGCACTTGCTTATAAACGTAACTTGTCCCATTTAGTTAATACGACATAATTTTCTATCCTGCAATATTTAACATTGGTTATGTTGTGCATATTAAAACTCTGAAGATTATTTTTTACTAGCTTAGAAATTTTAAATAATCCACCTCTATTTGGATAAAATTGATGAGTTTGGACAAAAATTCTTATATCCAAAATTACTTGCTATGTCCAGAAAGTCAATACTTATGGAAAAGTTTTTGAGTGTATTAGTGACTTCTCTAAGTTTTTTATTAATATTATTAACATACATGCACTTAGTACCATCATCATATTTATGTGGGAGATTACAGACTACAAGTTTGGTTGTAAAACACTTATTAGTTAATAAAATAACATCATCCTTTCGAATATCTTTGTCATTAAGTCCTGCTATAAAAATAACATAATCTTTGCTGGTATAGTTTTTTAAATAACATTAAGAATGATATAAAATGTCTTTTGTTCAGGCAAATGGTTTTGTTACCAACTGAACAATAAATTTGTCACCCAAATATTTATTAGTAGGATCGTATAATTTCTTACCAAGGTCATCCTTTATAATAATAACAATTTTATTCTTAGATAATGGAACTGAATTACTTTGATAAGATTGGCAAGCTGTTGTAGTAATATTGCCAGTATGCTTTTTTGTAGTTTGAAAATTGTTTGGAGTTTTTTGTTGCTGTAGCAATCAACATTCGTTTTTAAGTTGTTTATTCTCATTTGCAAATACTTCGTTATTATTTTCAAGTGCACTAAATGTAGTTAGCATTTGATTTCTTTATTCTGACTTAAGTCCAAGTACTTCTTTCATTAACTTATTATGTTTTTCTTTATCTTTTGCACATACTTCATTGTGAATTTCAAGTTTACCTACCTTAGTGAGCATTTCATCTTTATCTAGTTTTAGCTCACACATATACTATACTATAGTAGTGTGAGCTATGGTGATCCTAATTTTTTCGAGAAAAAAAAAGTTGCTCCGATTTCAAAAATTTTTATATATCTTTGCGTTTCAGATGATTTTGAAACTTTTTTGTTGCGCCGTCTGTCTGTCTGTCTGTCTGTATGTCTGTCTGTCTGTCTGTCTGTCTGTCTGTCTGTCTGTCTGTATGTCTGTAACGACCAACGCGCATAACTCAAAAACCGCTTGGCCGATTTTAATGAAATTTGGTACCTAGGCTGGGTTTTGGGCCGAGATGGTCCCATTTAAAAATGAACAAAATCCACCGAGCACAAACCAAATAAAAGGGTGGGGGTTGATTTCAAAAATTAGAGTTTATGGAAAAATATGGCGTGTGTGACATCAAACGAAAGGTAATTGAGTCTGGAGTTCAACAAAAAACATTTTAATTTATTTAAAAAAAAAGGGTGGGGGTATATTTCAAAAATTAGAGTTTAAGTGAAAAAATGGCGTGTGTGATATCAAACGAAAGGTAATTGAGTCCGGAGTTTAACAAAATACATTTTAGTTTTTGTTTTTTTAAGGGTGGGGGTAGATTTCAAAAATTTGAGTTTAAGTGAAAACATGGCTTGTGTGGTATCAAACAAAAGGTAATTTAGTCCGGAGTTGAATAAAATATATTTTAGTTTTTATTTATATTAGCTCACACGTACACTATAACTATAGTACCTAGTGTGAGCTTAGGGGCCCATATATTGGCAGAGTATTAGTTTTAGTACCTCATTCATCAATTTATTTATAAATGACAAAAACAATAAATTTAAAAAAAAATATTGTATCGGTTTTAGAGGTTTGGAGAAAACACAAGAAGTACTATTAACTCACAGTGATTCGATTGACAAAGTGGCCGATAACTTCAGACCAATAGCACAATCGCAAGCTTTTTGTGCAGGAATTTGCAATGAAAAAATGCACTTGTACGGTTTACAATTTCACCCCGAAGTAGATCTCACACAAAACGGCAAGGATATGCTAAGGAATTTTTTGTTTGATATTTGCGGTCTTACAGGGAATTTTACTATCACTGGAAGAGAAATAGAATGTATCAGATATATCAAAGACGCTGTAGGAGAAAACAAAGTAAGTATAGTTTTATTATTTTAGTTTAGTTTAGTTTAGTTTAGTTTACTTTATTCGTACTTTTGTCATTTTTTACAATGAATGTACATGTCAAAATTTTACACTTATCAATACAATACAGTTTACACTTAACATAATTTTTAAACTTAACAGTACACAGGTACGGACGATTAATTGATGTATAAATATAAATAAATAATATATAGAAAAAAGGGTTAAATCGCAGCCTTTTATAGGTTGTCGTTGAAAAATTCATCTGTTGAATAATATGATTTTTCCGTAAGAAACATTTTTAATGTATTTTTATATTTATTACCTTCCAGCTCCCTAAATCTATCTGGCAAGTGTTGGTACAACTTAATTCCTGAAAAGGAGGTTGACTGCTTGTATTTCACTGTTTTGTGTTTAGGGATTGAGAGGTCTCCACTATGTCTAGTCAAATAACAATGGTGGCTAGCATTTATCTTATAGTTTTATAGGTTGTTCTTTATAAATAAAAGTGTTTTATAGATGTAAACACTTGGTAATGGTAGAATTTTGTTATCTTTAAAGACTTGTCTACATGATTGGTTGTGCCTTAGTTTAAAAATAAGTCTCACTATTCTTTTTTGTAAGACAAAAATCCGCTTGCTGGCAATTAAATTTCCCCATAGAGTAATACTGTAACAGAGATGACTGTATACATGTGAATAGTAGATTTTAAGCAGAGATTGAATGGAAAATGATGATCTAAGTCTCAGAATCATATAGAAAGAACTATTAATTTTTTTACAAACATGACTAACCTGATGGTCCCATTTTAAGTTTTTATCAATCATAGTACCCAAAAATCTAGTCTTAGTTTCCATGTTTACCACAAAATTTTCAATCGTTATGTTTTTTCTATTGTTAAATAAGATACAAACCGTTTTTCCCAGATTTACTATTAATTTATTTTGCCAACACCAATGTTCTACTCAGTATAAAGATCCCTTCCCTCGACAAAGAGGTGTCAGGCAAAATTAAGTCCTCTTAGAGAAAGAAAACTTGCTTCCTAAGGGGCACATGCATCAGTTTGATATATTATAATGTACGAAAAAATCGGGGTTTGCGAAAAGGGCCTTTGGTCTAGCGACTCAAAAATAGTCTCCCCACCACTACTACTACTATTGCAATAAAACCAGGCAATAATAGTGTCTGGAACTACTCTGACACTTTTTCATAAACCGAAACGAACCGAACCAACGTCGAATTTACTATACTATACTACACTATTAATTCCGGCTCTTATAATACACAAAGGCCTAATTTTGAAAGAAGACAGCTGTTCTTATAATGCGAAACTGTCAGAATAGTGCCCGACACAATAACTGCCTGGCTTTATTGCAATAAGTTCTCTTAATCTTGAATTGCTTACTAACCAGGTTGTACTCGATGGAAAATTCATTGTAAATATAATTTTTTTTGCCTTTACACCCTATATTGTTTTTAAACACTAATTGTGACAGTGGCGGCTGCTACAGTTAGGGTAACGGGGCAGTGCCCTCCCAAAACTAGACAACAAACAGTATTTTTTATTGATTTATTTAAAAAAGTTAAATCTTCCCTTACGACATGACTGTCTAGTTCTTTTTATTATCTGTGGTTAACAACAAGCGATTAATTGGGTGAACTTTTTTAGCGTAAATAATTACAAGCCGGCAGCGCTGCGCGGGTCAAGGTTTCAATTTCACCCGTTTTTTAGCGGCCATATTCATCGTGCGAAAACGTTCGTTGCCTTTTCTGCGTGTTGCCGGTTCTATCCTTAGTGAAGACGTATGTTTTGATTTGGGGTATGTCAGTAGTAAAAAGCCTCGCCGGACGCGTGTTTTTGTTATCATTTGTTTATAAAAATGGAAATAAATACCGTCGATTACATAATTAACTGTGCAAATTTAAATACGTTGACATATGAATTTCGATGACAAATAAAATCTTTAGGGCCACATAGACGGGACCTAAAAATTAACCAAAATTTTACTATAAGTAATGTCGAGGGGTTTTCCAAAGAAACTTATAATATAAAATTTAATAAAAACTTATACGATGCTGAAAACAAGTTGTGCGGTTTTGAAAAAAGAAATCCTATTTTTTTGCTTTATTTGTCTTGTTATGAACAATCCACGAAGTGATCCTGCGTGGGTGGCAAAGGGAATGTGCGATATCAAGCACTTTAGTGAAAAGTTAAAAGACACAAAGTAAGTGCTACTTATTTATATAACCACATAGAATTTTCTGTGATAGGCAAGACTGATATTAGGTGCCAATTGAATAGTGCCTATAGACAAAACATTACCGAACATAATAAAAATGTGACAAAAATTAGACATATACTTAGTAGGTTAATCGACTGTTTAAAATTCTGTGGGATTTTTGAGGTTGCTCTACGGGGCCATAAAAAAGAAAGGCGAATGGACTTTATCTATAAACAAAAAAACTAAAAACTACACCAAATAGCTGCTGGTTTGGAAAATACTAAAATAAAAATGTTTCGGTTTTTTTATCTAATTTTTCATGCAATTTAAATTTCTGCTCCACCAATTTACAACGTCACCAGCCGCCACTGAATTTCAGCACTATCTAAGTGCCAGAAGTTAGCTGGAAATTATACTTTCATGGACTAGGAAGGTATCAGATTCATCATGGATCCACTCATTTTTATTTAGGGTAATTTACATATCTCAAATATGTTTCTTTAAATTTTTAGGTACTGGTATTAGTTAGCGGTGGTGTAGATAGTACGGTTTGTGCCGCCTTGCTTCATAAAGCTCTCAAACCTGAACAAATTATAGCTATCCACATAGACAATGGATTTATGAGAAAAAATGAAAGTGATAGCGTTTATGCCTCACTTCTGAAATTAGGATTAAATTTAAGGGTCATAAACGCATGTCTTACGTTTTATCAAGGTTTTACTGTTGTACCTATGGATAAAGTAGAAGGTTAGTATTATTTTGTATAAATATACCGTTTTCGATCAACACTGCTCAGAAATCGCTCCTTGCTGGAGGAGATCTCTGTGGGAGCAACTGCAAACATTTTTAAACAAGCAAAACAATGAATTTTAGGAATTGTGAAGTTTATGCACAGCAAATACCTTAATTTCTTGATTCAACAACAAGAAATCTTATAAATATTAGCTGACACTACTACTATAAGTAGTGTGAGCTATGGTGATCCTAATTTTTTCGAGAAAAAAAAAGTTGCTCCGATTTCAAAAATTTTTATATATCTTTGCGTTTCAGATGATTTTGAAACTTTTTTGTTTTGCTGTCTGTCTGTCTGTATGTCTGTCTGTAACGACCAACCCGCATAACTCAAAAACCGCTTGTCCGATTTTAATGAAATTTGGTACCTAAGTTGGGTCTTGGGCCGTGATGGTCCCATTTAAAAATGAACAAAATCCACCGAACGCAAGCCAAATAAAAGGGTGGGGGTAGATTCCAAAAATTAGAGTTTATGTGAAAATATGGCGTATGTGATATCAAACGAAAGGTAATTAATTAAGTCTGGAGTTAAACAAAATGAATTTTAGTTTATTTTTAAAAAAAGGGTAGTGGTAGATGTCAACAATTATAGTTTAAGTAAAAATATGGCGTGTGCGGTATCAAACGAAAGGTAATTGAGTCTGGAGTTAACAAAATATATTTTAGTTTTTTTTTTAAGGGTGGGGGTAGATTTAAAAAAATTGAGTTTAAGTCAAAACATGGCTTGTGTGGTATCAAACGAAAGGTAATTGAGTCTGGAGTTGAATAAAATATATTTCAGTTTTTGATTATATTAGCTCACACTATAACTATAGTACCTAGTGTGAGCTTAGGTGCCCATAGATTGGCAGAGTATTTTTGTTCGTCTTCAGAATTTGATCTAAGCGATAAAAACTCTTTCAATGCCATTATTTTGGGTTTTTTACTGAAGCGTTTCCACCCTTCTTAATTATTTTCTAGAATTTAATTTTTTTGTTTCTTAAATTTACTATTTTTTGGGTTTTACAATTTGGGAATTTTAAAATTACATTATTCTCCAAAATAGGTTTCAGTTCAGTCTTTAGTTTATAAGATATATAAAAATAAACTTTACTACACATACGAGGTGTGACAATTAAATTTTAAGACTGGCCCCCGTACTAACAGGTTTTAAAACCTTGATGTGCGTTCTACTACCGCGCGCAATCTTGTCGCCTTTCCTCTACTAGTTTGGCTGACGCAGTGGTTTGAAGCGGATCGTGCATAGTTCATTTGCCGGAATTATGATACACGAATTGAGCAACGTATTAATTTTAAGTATAGCTCAAAAAAACGGCTACTGAATACTTTCAAATGCTTAAAGATGTCTACGGAAAGCAGTGTGTGTCTCCTGCAATGGTTTTTATGTGGCATAAAAGCTTTTTCGGGGGTCGTGAAGAAGTTAAAGATGAGGAACGAGAAGGACGCTCCAGTACAACCCAAACAGCGATGTTTATTGTTTTTTTCTTCGATATTAGGGGTGTTTTTAAGTTGTATTAGTATTTGAATAAAGTAGATTTTTTACAACAGTCTTATAATTTTATTGTCACCTCGTATATAGGTACTGTTACCTGTGCCTATTTCATTAATTAATATTGTCACGGGGGGTTGTCGCGACTATTTGTGTACGTGTTGCGCACAAATAAAGAGGATCGTGAGATAGTTTAAGGGTTTATTAATACTAAGTACAAAGATACTTACTCACTAATCACCACTGTCTGGCCCAGTTTTCTGATACGAATATTATTTACGTGTAGGTCGGGTTCAGCTCTCGATCAGAATCTCTTTACTGTTTCTGTAGTTGACTATTAAGAACTTAGGTACTTAGCGTACTCACTGAACTGAACCCCCACTATCCGTTCTTGATTTGTTTTATAGAAGCATGTGATTACAAACGTGTTTTAATCTTAAACATAAATCGTTTGCACATACTTCCCAGGTTGACGTCCTAATACTTTTACATCAGGTCAACCAACCAAGTTCCGGATAGCATCCCCAAATTACATACATGACAATATACTAAAATTACGCGATTTGTTTTGACATCTTTATTCCATTCCTGGAATACCTAGCTATTACTCCTACTTCACGTATCCTGTAGAAGCAATCCTTTTTTTTACCTATAAAGGAGCAAAAAACAGCGCAGTAAAAGAGGCGAGAAATTAATATTGGTCAACAACTGCGTTGATCTCGTTATTTATAAAATAAAAAAAGTTACAGTAAAGAATTAGTGTGAGCTATGGTGATTCTAATTTTTTCGAGAAAAAAAAAAGTTGCTCCGATTTCAAAATTTTAGCTCACACATATACTATACTATAGTAGTGTGAGCTATGGTGATCCTAATTTTTTCGAGAAAAAAAAAGTTGCTCCGATTTCAAAATTTTTTATATATCTTTGCGTTTCAGATGATTTTGAAACTTTTTTGTCGCGCCGTCTGTCTGTCTGTCTGTCTGTATGTCTGTCTGTCTGTCTGTCTGTCTGTCTGTCTGTCTGTCTGTCTGTCTGTCTGTCTGTCTGTCTGTCTGTCTGTCTGTCTGTATGTCTGTATGTCTGTCTGTAACGACCAACGCGCATAACTCAAAAACCGCTTGGCCGATTTCAATGAAATTTGGTACCTAGGCTGGGTCTTCGGTCGAGATGGTCCCATTTAAAAATGAACCAAATGCACCGAACACAAACCAAATAAAAGGGTGGGGATAGATTTCAAAAATTAGAGTTTATGTGAAAATATGGCGTGTGTGATATCAAACGATAGGTTATTGAGTCTGGAGTTAAACAAAATACATTTTAATTTATTTAAAAAAAAGGGTGGGGGTATATTTCAAAAATTAGAGTTTAAGTGAAAATATGGCGTGTGTGATATCAAACGAAAGGTAATTAAGTCAGGAGTTCAACAAATTACATTTTAGTTTTTGTTTTTTTTAAGGGTGGGGGTGGATTTCAAAAATTTGAGTTTAAGTCAAAACATGGCTTGTGTGGTATCAAACAAAAGGTAATTTAGTGTGGAATTGAATAAAATATATTGTTTTTAGTTATATTAGCTCACACGTACACTATAACTATAGTACCCAGTGTGAGCTTAGGGGCCCATATATTGGCAGAGTATTTTATATATCTTTGCGTTTCAGATGATTTTGAAACTTTTTTGTTGTGGTGTCTGTCTGTCTGTCTGTCTGTCTGTATGTCTGTCTGTAACGACCAACGCGCATAACTCAAAAACCGCTTGCCCGATTTCAATGAAATTTGGTACCTAGCCTGGGTCTTGGGTCGAGATGGTCCCATTTAAAAATGAACAAAATCCACCGAACACAAGCCAAGTAAAAGGGTGGGGGTAGATTTCAAAAATTAGAGTTTATGTGAAAATATGGCGTGTGTGATATTAAACGAAAGGTAATTGAGTGTGGAGTTAAACAAAATAAATTTTAGTTCAAAAAAAGGGTGGGGGTAGATTTCGAAAATTAGAGTTTACGTGAAAATATGGCATGTGTGATATCAAACGAAAGGTAATTGAGTCTGGAGTTGAACAAAATACATTTTAATTTTTGTTTTTTTTTTAAGGAGGGGGGAAGTTTCAAAAGTTTGAGTTTAAGTCAAAACATGACTTGTGTGGTATCAAACGAGAGGTAATTTAGTCTGGAGTTGAATACCATATATTACAGTTTTTAGTTATATTAGCTCACAGGTACACTATAACGATAGTACCTAGTGTGAGCTTAGGGGCCCATATATTGGCAGAGTATTTTTCTGTGGCTTAAAAATATGTTAGAAAGTAAATGACAACATTGTCTCCAAAATCACGTGCTTCGTTTAGTCACTCTGAAGCTCTAAAAATTTCTGTGCCCGCGCACTCGCTTTCAAGAATTTTCGCAGATGAAAAATTTTGGCGTCTCGGCAAAATAAAACTATGTACGAAAATTTAGCCTGCTACTCATCATTTAAAAAATAGAATGGTTTACTGTGGACTACTAGATTTGATGGTATCGCGGCCCTCACACGGTTAGCATTACAGACAGTAAAATATTTTCAGATGTAAATCTACAAACAAAAAGAAATATTTCCCAAATCGCCTCTCCAAGCAGATTTAACATTTAAGAAGCTACATAAAATTTAAAAAAAAGTGTTTAATAACTGTCTTAGCCTATAATACCAATTAGGATTTTTCAGATTCCACACCAAATTTTTTCCAAAGTTGCAATATTTTCCAATAAAATGTACGCTTAAAAAAATCTACTGTTTTTAATTCTAAATCAACTGTTTTCTTTTTTTATGTGGACTTTCGTAAAATTCGACCTGGCAGCAATTGTTGGTTTGAAACTTTTTTGAAACAGTTGCATTAAAGAGAATGCCTCAGGTCAAGTTGTCAAGCATTTTAAAATAATTTCTATAGTATGAATTTGTAAGGTTTACTTTTTTATTTCATACTTTCAAATATTTAGGAATTTGGCGTGTTATCAAATACTTATGTGCTATTATGTGATTTCAGGAAATATGCGAACTAGAGTTACTCAAATGCTTTGTAAAACTATAAATCCCGAAGAAAAAAGGAAAATAATCGGTGATATATTTGTCAAAATATCTAATGAAGTGATCGCTGATCTTAAATTAAACCCAGAAGAAGTATTATTGGCGCAGGGAACATTAAGGTATGTGTAGCTTATACATGGTGCCACTTTTCACCCAATAGACCTTTTCAAGCGGTGGACCATTCGGTTATTAGTTCTCTTCGTTTAAATGCGAGAATCAAACAGAGAGAGCTTAATAGCATCTTCATTGTTTATCGCCGCATTTGAACCCTAGTTGGGCAGAGCCAAGAATTGAATCCAGATCCAGATGCATCTTCATTTTTCTTTCTTTCTACCTTCGGAGCAGGGTTATTTATGGTTAATAGAACAATAGACCTTTTCAAGCGGTGGACCGTTCGGTTATTAGTTCCCTTTATTTAAATGCGAGAATTAAACAGATAACGTTTAACCAAGAAACATAAAAATATAAGCAAGTGCACATTAACCCTAAACAATCTAAGGAAATGAACTTCTGTATACATTAAAAAATGTAAAATTTAGTATCCGTAAATTAAAAATCATGGATCATAGGATATCGAGATGTGTTTTGTTTCCTGTATAAACATCATCGATGACCGGTCAATCGCTTATGGCTTTGATTCTGTATACAGTTTATTACACGTTTTAATACAAATTGAACTATATACAGAAAACAAGTTTTCGTGGCTAATCGGGTAAAAAAAATAAGGGTTTTTGTTTCTCTCGTATTTTTCCTAGGGTAGCTCGAAAGCTTAACCTCACGGTTAGATCTTGGACTCCCGTGAGGTTAAGCTTTCGAGCTAACCACGGAAAAATACGAGAGAAACAAAAAAACCCTTTTTTTTACCCGATTAGCCACGAAAACTTGTTTTCTGTATATAGTTCAATTTGTATTAAAACGTGTAATAAACTGTATACAGAATCAAAGCCATAAGCGATTGACCGGTCATCGATGATGTTTATACAGGAAACAAAACACATCTCGATATCCTATCAATGGCAAACGGTTTTTAATAAAAGCATCTCCAAAAGAGTTTAGCAGTTAGTTGTAAGCTGAGAACGTAACGTCCCAGACGTACAAGTTAACAGTAAAGACAAGTAGTAGTCAGAAGTCGAGCGTATCTAGAGGATACGCATTTTGTTAGCAAGATGTATTTAATGTAAGTAGTAATTATAAGTATTGTTAAATAAAACCATAAAACCTAACTAACTGTGTTATAACCCTGCTTCGGAAGTACAAAGAAAGAACAATGGAAATGCTTGATTTTTTGGTTAAACGCTATCTGTTTGATTCTCGCACTTAAACGAAGAGAACCAATAACCGAACGATCCACTGCTTGAAAAGGTCTAATGAAAGTGCATGCTTTTTTGACGTTTCTTGGTTAAGCGCTCTCTGTTTGATTTTCGCATTTAACCGAAGAGACCTAATAGCCAAACGGTCTACCGCTTGGAAAGGTCTAATATGTCAATTTAATAAAAAATTGAAGAGAACCGAAAATTTTGTTAACTAAGAAAAAATATTTGGTGCCTTCTTGCTTCCTTACTTAGGAAGGCTATGAGGTAGAGCAAAGAAACTTGGCACAGTTATTAAGAATAGATGGGAGATTAAAAATGTTAATTTTAGAAAAAAATTGGAAAATTTTAAGTAGTGAAGGAAAAATCTTGGCACACCATAAGTGTTCAAGAAATTGCTGTATTACTTGACATTTTTAAAAAATGTAATTTGATGTGATAAAGAAGCCTATTGTTTTTCAGCCAGTTCCAAGAAAAACAGATACCCCATTTTAAGGCTTTTCTGAACCCCCGCTAATTTTTTGCCGTTTGAGCAAAGCTAGCAAATTTAAAAGATAAAAAGTGCACTTTTTATTAATAATTAACTACTAAATTAAATTTGCGAAGTAAAATATCGACAAAAGTAAATTTGCGAAGCAAATTTTATTATCACAAATTTGCTAACCAATAATAATCCTCCAAATGTTATTGTACAATATATATAAATATTGTTATACATTTTTATATAAATAATTAAATACAAAATCTCGCCGCAGACGAGAGGCTTGGCGGAAATCAATTCTGCAACGGTTTTAAAAGTGTTTGATATAAAAAATTTGCAAATCATTTAAGTGGTGTAAGACCTAAAATGTTTGATGTTCTTCATAATAAAATTAGGTTTTGTTTTAAAAAAAAAGTACCTTATGCGGTGAAAAAGTTATTGACAAATACATTTACTCCAAAATTTTATGGGATACCTGATGAATCGCTTTTTTTATCTCTATATTTAATCATAACAAAAACATTTCATGTCAAAAAAGCCAAGTACGCGAAAATGGCATTCCGTAAAAAGAATTGAGATAAAAGGAAAGCCAAGTTATCCAATTCAAATTTCAAGATGAAGGGTTTTACTAGTTTGGAAATGTTTTTTTAAACTTTGCTATTACAGCTAAACTTCTTTAAGTTCAATTTAGCAACGTCCGTAAGAGTCATTTACAGCCGTAATAGCCAAGTTTAGAAAAACATGTTCAAACTAGTAAGGACCTTTTATTTTGAAATTAGAATTGGATAACTTGGCTTTACTTTTATCTCAATTCTTTTTACGGAATGCCATTTCCGCGTACTTGGCTTTTTTTTACATTAAATGTTTTTGTTATGACTTCACTTCTTTTTTAAAGGAATTGGATAATATTTAATTTTTAAAGTAGTATAAATATGCGGAATATTGTTCAAAACTTTTGCAATACCTTACTTAAAATTTTGAGGTTTTTTGATTTTTTCCCATGGTTTTTCATAGTTCCTATCAGCCTTTCAAAGCTCAGCTCTCTAGTGTTTCTAAAAATGGCCAATGTTACTTTTACATAACTTTACATTTATAGGGGAGGGAAGTAATTAAAACTTTGTGGTTTTTTTAATTCTTTTCTATAGTTTTATCATAGTTTCTATTAGTCGTCCAAAGCTCAGCTCTCTACCGTTTCTGGAAGTGGGCAATGTTATAACTTTAATTTATAGGGGAGGGGAGCAAATTAAAAGTTTGGGGTTTTTAAATTTTTTCCCATGGTTTCATCATAGATCCTTTCAGCCTTCCTAAGCTTAGCTCCCTAGCATTTCTGGAAGTGAGCAATGTTACTTTTATATAAATTTACATTTATAGAGGAGGGAAGTAAATTAAAATTTTGGTGTTTTTAAATTTTTTGTGTGCCTTTCAGGCTTAAAAAGCTCAGCTCTCTAGCGTTTCTGGAAGTGAACAATGTTAATTTTACATAAGTTTACATTTTTAGGGGAGGAAATTAAATTATAATTTTGGTGTTTTTAAATTTTTTCTCATAGTTATATCATAGTTCCTATCAGTCTGGCAAAGCTCAGCTCTCTAGCGTTTCTTTTACATAACTTTACATGTATAGGGGAGGGGAGTAAATTAGAATTTTGTGGTTTTTTGATTTTTTCCAGGGGTTTTGTCATAATTTTTATCAGTCTGCCAAATTTTAGCTTTGTAGTATGTCTGGAATTACAGTAGAATTTTGATGATCTATACATGAGTGAGTGAGTGGCAATTTCGACGTTTTTTGAAATTTCGTAACTACTTTACTACTTTATGGAATTCCATGAAACTTGGAGGGGTTGTTAACTCCATGAAGACCTCCGACTGTGCAAAGTTTGAGTAGCTCATTCCGAAGTAGAGTTTTAGATAGGTCAAATATCGGCTGAAATGTTTCAAGAAAAGATGGTACGGCGCGCGAACATGGCGAGGCACTGCCGTGCCCTCAGATTATGGAACAATTTTTATTTACTCATATTTAATTTTAGGCCAGATTTAATAGAGTCAGCCTCCTCATTAGTTTCTGGCAAAGCTGATACAATTAAAACTCATCACAATGATTCCGAATTAATAAGGAAACTGAGAGAACGAGGAAGAGTTGTAGAACCTTTAAAAGATTTTCATAAAGATGAGGTATGTAACATTGTTTTTCTCAAAAAATTATGTTTAGTTAAAAAATCCATTGTATACAGTTACATATTTTATAAGTAAGATATAAGCATATGTTGTGGAAATCCGGAATCAGAAGTTCGGTTCCCAAACTGAATCGCTTCAGATTCCCATGACATGTCGTATGGCAAATCACAATCCTTCTTTGCCAAATCACATACTTACCGTTGGTGTCCGTCTTTCTATCACTGACGATGGGGGTGTCGGTTCGGTGGATGTAGTCCTCGCTTTGTGGTTGTACAGGAGTGTCGCATGCCGCTAAATTTTTCCGAAAACTGCAAGATGTTTTAGCTCACACTACTACTATACTATAGTAGTAAAAAAAAGTTGCTCCGATTTCAAAAATTCTTATATATCTTTGCGTTTCAGATGATTTTGAAACTTTTTTGTTGCGCCGTCTGTCTGTCTGTCTGTCTGTCTGTATGTCTGTTTGTCTGTAACGACCAACGCGCATAACTCAAAAACCGCTTGCCCGATTTTAATTAAATTTGGTACCTACGCTGGGTTTTGGGTCGAGATGGTCCCATTTAAAAATGAACAAAATCCACCAAACACAAGCCAAATAAAAGGGTGGGGGTAGATTTTAAAAATTAGAGTATATCGTCGGCGAAACCGCAAACCCAAGTAACTGCAAAAATCAAAATTTTTAGAAGGCTCTAAAAACTTCCAATTCTGAGTTATTGAAATGGATTTAAAACAGATGAGTGGTTTTAAATGTTTCGATTTTAAAATATTTAGAATCTTTTGTCAGTTAAGAGATTTTGCACATGCTAATACTAATACAATGAACCGATTGCCGCCAAAATGTAATTTTTGAATTTTTGTCAGTTACTTGGTTTTGCGGTGTCGCCGACGATATGTGAAAATATGGCGTGTATGCTATCAAACGAAAGGTAATTGAGTCTGCAGGTAAACAAAATACATTTTAGTTTATTTAAAAAAAAAGGGTGGGGGTAAATGTCAAAAATTAGAGTTTAAGTGAAAATATGGCGTGTTTGATATCAAACGAAAGGTAATTGCGTCTCTGGAGTTAAACAAAATACATTTTAGTTTCTTTTTTTTTTTAAGGGTGGGGGTAGGTTTCAAAATTTAGAGTTTAAGTCAAAACATGGCTTGTGTGGTACCAAACGAAAGGTAATTGAGTTTGGAGATGAATAAAATATATTTCAGTTTTAAGTTATATTAGCTCACACGTACACTATAGTACCTAGTGTGAGCTTAGGTGCCCATATATTGGCAGAGTATTTTATTACTTGCACTAAAATTGAGTTAATCTTTAGGTCCGGTCTATGTGGCCCTAAAGATTTTATTTGTAATCGAAGTTTATATGTCATCGTATTTAAATATGCACAGTTAATTATATAATCGACGGTTTTTATTTCCATTTTGAAAAAAACAAAAACAAACAATGGATACGCGACTGGCAAGGCTTTTAACTACTGATCTACCCCAAATCAAAACATACTCATACGTTTTCACTAAGGATAGAACCGGCAACACGTAGGAAGGGCAACGAACGTTTTCGCACGATGAATATAGCCTATCTCAACACCCATATACCGCTGAAAAACAAGTGAAATAGAAATCTTGTCCCGCGCGGTGCTGCCGGCTTGTAATTATTTACGCTAAAAAAGTTTACTCAATTAATCGCCTTTTATTAACCACAGACTAAAAAAAAGAACTAGACATGTCGTACGGGAAGATTTAATTTTTTTTAAATAAATCAATTAAAAATACTGTTTGTTGTCTAGTTTTGGAGGGCACTGCCCCGTTGCCCTCCCTGTAGCAGCCGTCACTAAATCTAACAAAGATTGGTCTGTTCGATTTAAGCGTCGCGTTGCTCCCGCTAAGATTTCTTTGTTCGATTAGGCAAAACAATCGCTCCCAAATCTCGCGCGGGTCTTCTCTTGCTCTCAGTCCTTAACGTGTTTGGATCAAAACAATAAACATAACTCTACTTTTTTCATTGTGCTTTGGCGTGTTTTTGTTTCATTTCTGTATAGTGCAACTAAATGAATGTGTGTATTGGAACAGTTTTTATCGCTTAGGTCAAAGACGAACAAAAATATTTATTGGATTTCTTGTTGTTGAATCAAGAAATGGAGATATTTGCTGGGAAAAAACGTTATTACAATTTTTAAATTTCGTTGTTTTGCTTGTTTAAAAATGGTTTTAAAAATTCAACCAAAAATTTTGAGACTCGATTAGTGCCCCATTTAGGAATTGGTTGAATCAGGGATCAGTTTGCAGTGATTTCTGAGCGGTCGCGAGCAGTGTTGATCAAAAACGGTATTAGTAAATACTGCGGTCTAAGTTATTTTTTTAATTTTAGGTAAGAGCAATAGGTAAAGATCTTGGTTTACCTCCGGAACTAGTGATGAGACATCCCTTTCCGGGTCCAGGTCTAGCCATCAGAGTTTTATGTGCCGAAGAACCATATATGGAAAGAGATTTTTCTGAAACCCAGGTTCTAGTCAAAATTTTGGTTGAGTACAATTTAATGCAAATAAAAAAGCATGCCTTACTAAATAGAGTAGAAAGTGCCACAAGTGATGAAGAAAGGTAACTATAGTTGGTAAAGACTTCATATAAGGGACATTCACCGGATTACTTTCAAAGTCACGACCAGTTTATAAGCAACGTTGACATTTGCGTTCGCATCCTAAATATCACGTTCTTTGCTTAGTCTAAAAAAAAAGCAAAAGTGAAAAAACGTCACACAGGCGCTCTCACTAAAATTTAAGGCAAACACCTGGCGACTTAAAATTAGGTGATCCATAACCAATCAATTTGGGGTAGTCTACAACTTTCTTTAATTTTTTATTTGGGTAAAAAAATGTTACTATTTTTTAGTGTTTTAAAAAAAAATTAATATACTAGGTGTTGGAGTTATTCCCCTTGATGTGCGTTCTACTACCGCGCGCAATCTTGTCGTCTTTCTTCTACTAGTTTGACTTACCCAGTGGTTTGAAGCAGGTCGTGCATTGCTCATTTGCCGAAATTACGACAAACGAAAAAATTAAGCAACGTATTAATTTAACGTAAAACTAAAAAAACGGCTACTGAATGCTTTCGAATGCTAAAGAATGTCTAGGGGGAGCAGTGTATGTCTCGTGCAATGATTTTTATGTGGCATAAAAGCTTTTTCGAGGGTCGTGAAAAAGTTAAAAATGATGAACGAGAAGGGCGCTCCAACACATCCAAAACAGCGATGCTCATTGTTTTTCTTTTCAATATTAGGAGTGTTATTCTTATTGAATGGGCGCGTGAGGGTCAAACAGTTAACCAACATTTATATTTGGAAGTATTGATGTAGCTAAGGGAACGTCCAAGGAAAAAACGGCCAGATGTGTGAAAGAACAACGCGTGGCTGCTCTACCAGGACAATGCACAGGCGCACAATGCCCTATCCATTAAGGAGTTTTTAGCTAATAAGAAGTTACCCACCATATTCCCCAGACTTGGCCCTTTGCGACTTGCGAATCGTTAAAAGGAACCCCTTTTAAAATATTAGAACATGTCAAGGAAAAAACGACAAGACTTCTTAACAGCCTCTTTTCTAATGATTTCCAAAATTGCTTCCCACATTGGAAAAAAACGCATGCAAGGCTGCGTCGATAGAGAATTGATGGGGAACATCATTAAGTTGTATTAGTATTTAAATAAAGTAGATTTTTTTACACCAGTCTTATAATTTTTTTGTCACGCCTCGTATTTGTTACCCAACTGCAGCACAGCAAAAGGCAGGGTAAAGTTTTTCGCTTGGGATATGTATGTATGTATGTTTGTGTCGCGCTAGAGGCTAAACGGCTGAACCGATTTTGACAAAAACGGTGTCTTTGGATTGCTACTGATCCCGAAGGTGCTATAGGCTTTTTTTAAACAGGAATTAACATGGCGGACGTCAGACGCCGTTAAGGCATACAAATTACCTAAATTTCAGGTGATTTTAATGAAATTATTTTGAACACCTATCGCAAATGTCCTCTCATTTGCTGTAATTACTTTGTAGTCCCCCCTGCTCCACCCATATCCCCTCCTGTCATTCACCCCACCCCACCTTCTTAAAAAACCATATTCGCATAGTTTTATCAAATATAGGACGAGTTCAAACATTTTTTCTGGAAAAGTTTTAAGATTTTTTTTCTAACACCATTTTACTAGTTCCCCCTTCCCTCTCCCTCTCTCCTCCCCGCCCTACTTATTAGTAATAGTAACTATATTCACGAATATAGAGCGACTTCAAAAAAAATTTCTGCACAAGCTTTAAGAATTTTTCTACACCATTTTACTAGTTGCCTCTCCCTCTCCTTTCTCCCTTCACTCAATGTTTGTAGAAATGCACCCATCTCCGGGTAACGCTAAATGCGTAGTGCTTTCAATAAGGCTGAATACGAATTAAACCTAAAAGTTGGAAATAATAAAAATATGAAATAAAAAACACTGCCAACTGCTAAATATATACTATTTAAAAAAAAAATTGTACACCTGCAATATAAGTATTGTTCATACTCGTCTTAGTCTTTTGTTTTTGATTAGTCTTAGCTGTCTTAAACAAAATCGGCTGTTCATACTCGTCTTTTGTTTTTGATTAGTCTTAGTCATAACCCACTGAAAAAAAAATTCAATTTCAATAAAAAGGCCCCTTTTCAAAAGTCATTTTCTACACAAAACAATCTTATTTAACCTAATTTGTGCACGAAACACAGACACGAAAGAACAAAAGCGAAAAAGAAAATAAAAACAAATAAAATTTTGAGGTTATGTTGAGATTTTCTGTTAAAAACATGATTAATGGCGGTAAATTAAAAATTTCAGCCGCGCGCTTGCGCTCTTCGGACGCCCTGTACAAAAAACAACAAATATCAGCTGATGTCTGTCACTCGTCCTAGTCGTTGTCCTAAGGATTGAAAGTTGGCAACTCTTAAGACAAAGACTAATCAAAAACAAAAGCAAAAGCATTGTATGAACACTCCCATAAGAAACAGTGGTTTTAACTTTCTTATGACAAGACATATGACTAAACCAAGACAAAAGACTAGACAAAAGACGAGTATGAACGATCCAATAAAAACCCATGATAGGTGTACAATTTTTTTTGAAAAGCAGTGTACTTGTACCTATTAGTCGCAGTTGGGTACAAAATTACCCAATAACCTGATTCATGAAAATACAAAACTGTATAATTTTGTAAGTGCGCTTTGGGCATCAAAACTAAAAGTTGAAGCATGTCGTACATTATAGGTATACCTATCACAGTCTGTGATACCTATTAATTTTGTACTGAAATGCGACTAGTAAGTACATACAAGTAGATTTAATAGTTGGGTGTTTTTTTTCTAAACTTTTTTTAGCTCACACTACTACTATACTATAGTAGTGTGAGCTATGGTGATCCTAATTTTTTCAAGAAAAAAAAGTTGCTCCGATTTCAAAAATGTTTATATATATCTTTGCGTTTCAGATGATTTTGAAACTTTTTTGTTGCGGTCTGTCTGTCTGTATGTCTGTCTGTAACGACCAACGCGCATAACTCAAATACCACTTGCCCGATTTTAATCAAATTTGGTTCCTAGGCTGAGTCTCGGGTCGGGATGGTCCCATTTAAAAATGAACGAAATCCATCGATCACAAGCCTAATAAAAGGGTGGGGGTAGATTTCAAAAATTAGAGTCTATGTGAAAATATGGCGTGTGTGATATCAAACGAAAGGTAATTGAGTCTGAAGTTAAACAAAATAAATTTCAGTTAAAAAAAGGGGTGGGGGTGGATTTAAAAAAATAGAGTTTAAATGAAAATATGTCGTGTGTGATAACAACCGAAAGGTAATTGTGTCTGGAGTTAAAAAAAACACATTTTAGTTTTAAAAAAAAGGGTGGGGTAGATTTTAAAAATTCGAGTTTAACTTAAAACATGGCTTGTGTGGTATCAAACGAAAGGTAATTGAGCCTGGAGTTGAATAAAATATATTTCAGATTTTAGTTATATTAGCTCACACGAACACTAAAACTATAGTGTGTGAGCTTAGGTACTCATATATTGGCAGAATATTTTATTAGTTTTTGAGATACAAAGCTATCTTCACTATATTAATTAGTGTTCTCTTTCAAACAAAAAACGTATTAGTAGTTTTGAAGGCACACAAAACCTTGTGACCTAAAATTGTATGATCTATTACAAATCGATGTAGGGTTGTTTTAAAAAATATTTCACAACTATCCCACAGGACACGATTTTTGACTATAGCCACTCAATTATTAGTGGACTTTTCTTAATTTATTTAAATACAGATTATATAGGCTTCAAAACTACTAAAAAATAATTTGGTGATGTTTTCAAATCAATTTAATTGTTATCAAAATTATTCACAAATCATATGTTTTTTAAAAATCTCATTATCACGTTCGCATTGCATTCAAAATCGACTATTTTAGGTCAATTCTTCGACGAATATCAACTACACAAAAGTTTGCTGCGACTCTTTTGCCCATTAGATCAGTTGGTGTTCAAGGAGACAGAAGATCGTACTCTTACGTTGTTAGTATATCAAGTGAAGACGATCACCCCAATTGGCCTGATATCGTTTTTTTGACAAGACTGATTCCTCGTATTTGCCGTAACGTGAATCGAGTTTGCTACATGTTCGGTAACATTGTAAGAGACCCTTTGCCAGATGTTACATCGACTTTCCTTACAAGAAATGTGTTGTCTACTCTAAGACAATGCGATGATGTTGTCAATACGGTAGGTGTATTACGAGGGCTGTCTTTTATATTTTGCATATAGGAACATAGAGGGCGACACTGATCGAATGCCGTTACTAAAACTTAACCTCAATCTTTACCTAACTTAAATTTAAAACGTCATTGCGGTACCGCAGCCCACGAGAAAGACCGGCCCGGGCGCGGAAATATCACGTGACCGTAGGAGTCCTACAAAAAAACGCCTCACGGCCCGCTGTCATTATAAAACATGTGCGTGTTCAGTTTACGGTAAATTTATCCCTAAATGGAACGTACAACAGACTACCTATAAAAAAAATCCCAAAGCTGTTGTACACAGTTAACGCTAGGGTATACTCCTGCTATTGCAGAACGGCTCCAGTAATAAACTCCTCAAAAGAAAACCCAAATCGCCGTATACAATGATTTTTCTAAAAAGAAAAAATCAAAACCCACTTTAACCTGCTTACCTATTCTGAGTTTACACGAAACATGCATTGCTGATGAATGAACCTATTCGGTTGCTGAGGTAAACAAACATACGTGTTTGTTTACGTCGATTTTTTTTTAATTCGGGCACGAATTTTATGTGAATTTTATCAAATTTATTAAAATAACGCAGCCCACGAAAAAGACTGTAGTGGGCTGCGTTAAAATAATTAATGGCTAATCAGTAAATTATAAAGAAAATACCTATAAGATAAACAATGCCGCGAACGTGTAATTAGTGTTGTTCCTTGTCGGTCCAACTATAAAACTGAAACCTAATATGTTGCAAACGGGAAAGAAGTGGTAAAAGATAAGATCTTGGATAAGATTGATCAAGTAATAGACATCCTTAGTGACATTTTCGATAGTGAGAGTGAAAAATGTGTTCAGTTGTCATTTCTTATTGAACAATTAGGTCTCTTGAAAAGGTAACCTGAGAATCGAAGATATGGTGGATACACTTTAATGTTGGCTTCATCTTTGTTTATCCAGTTATCCAGTGCATACACGTCAATTTACAATTCTAAGGTAATATGTCTTCCACACCCTCGCAATATTAAAAAACTGATTTGTAAAATATTGTTAACAGATAGTAATCTCTCTGGTAGTGTGAAATATTTAAAAAGTAAGATACAGCTTTCAAAAGAACATGAGTTGGTAGTTAACTTACACTTTATTGAAATAGATATTAAACTTTGTGCTGGGTAATTTTTCAAAAAATTATTGACGACCACTACATTCAGTTCATTGAATGGGAAAACCATATCACTCTCTCACAAAATCACTTGTTTCTTTTTAATAAATTATTGTGAAATGTTTTATATTGAAAATTTTTCTTCAGATAATTCTAGCGAGTGTTTTTGTGGAGAAAAACTATTGTCAAAGCTTGAAAAAATTAGTTTAAGGGCATGTAAAGTTTTTTAAAATAATTTTATTAAAAAGCACAATGATTTAGTGTCTGCTAATAAATCTTTGAATAAGAACTCCAAGATGATGACAGTCAAAGAAAAATTAAAAAACTAAAAGCTTAGGTTTGATATGTCCAATTTTGAAAGACTTGTACAGATTTGAAGTTACTAACGATATTATGTACCTAATATATGTACCTGAAGATATTAGAGTGCAAATTTTGTATAATTTTTTATTTTATAGATTCAGTTTTTCTATCCATAATAAACACATATATCAGCAAAATATTTTTTTGTAATATATTAAGCAATACAATAAGAATCCTGGGACTCCTAAGATCACGTGACCGCCGACTTACTTATAACGCGCCATGGCCGGTCTTTATCGTTGGCTGTGGTGCGGTACAGTCGGGGACTTTTTAAATTGCCGCTATATTTTTTTTATATCAAAATTAATCATTTAAAGAAATCAAAAAACTTTAATTTTTAAATATATATGTATACAGACAGAGGTAAGGTTCACAATTTTTTTGTTTTGGTTGAAACTACTTTTCCGAATTTCAAATAGGAATATTTTTGATTTTCAAGGGCGGCAATTTAAAAAGTCCCCGACTGTACATATTGTTTCATAGCTACAGTAAATTTTTAAGATAAAACATCAGTCCAAAAATGGAATTGAACCGAGATTATTTTCGGGCTATAATTTTTTACAACTTTCGAAGGATATTATATATATAAATCTCAACCAGAATGTCTTGTCGAGTTAATTTCTGATTTCGCTATGGACTCACCACATCAGTCGACAGTTTCATGTTAGTATGGAGAATTCAAGCGTGGACGGATTAGAAATTCAGGAATACATCAATGCTGTGCGCATGCTCATTACGGAAGATCGACATGTGACTTATCGCGAGATTGATCGAGGCTTCATTGGGAATTTGAAAGACCACCTGTGCTTTGTGCGAATTTGCATTGTCTTGGGGGAGTATGATTCGTCGTTCGGGGTTCGTTTTTCAAAGCTCAGCGATGACTTTCGGCAAACAAATGGTGATGTATGCATCGGCAGTAACAGTACTTTAATATTTTAGAGGAATTGTTGCTACATGACGTGCTTTGGAGACAAATGTCGCGACCTTCTTGCCTCGACAATGAGCAATTGCCAATAATAATTTGTAAATACCAAAGTACAATAATGCAGGGTTTTACCCAAAACCATAAACTACGATTCCAAACTCGAGGTCAAAGAAAAGAACAAAAAATGATTTTAAAAAAAATTTTGTGTTCAGTCGTTGTGTTAGTACACAAAAGTGATCTCATGCTTTCAGACGTTGATGCTTACGTCTAATTTGAGTTCTCACTTTAACAGTGGGAACGAGGAATTATAAAATTCGTTGAACGGCTTGGCACTATCAATGAGTGGAAATTTAAAAATTTATACTCATGTGTTTAGTTGCCCAATTCTGCCGTCAGAAGCAAAAACACAGTAAGTACATTTGATAGCTCACATTCTAAGGTAACACTCTATTCAAAATATATTATCTGAGATTGTTTGACTGTGAAATATCAAATATCCTTACGGTGTTTTTGCTTCTGACGGCAGAATTGGTCGGGCGTTGGCGTACACAGCTAGATTTTACACCATTTAATTTCACCCCTGGTTTGGAGCCTTCACTATTCTGTAAATAATCTCTTATTTTTGGCTGCCCGCCGGTAATACGTGGCCGAAAAATAAAGACCAATGTCCTTTTTCTACACAATAATTTTTCTAGGTACTTCAAAATACTGGATGCAGTAGTTCAATAAGTCAAATGCCTGTGATTTTAATTCCTCTTCATTTTGATCGTGATCCGGCTTTAAGAATACCTTCTTGTCAGCGATCCGTGGTTCTAAGGCCATTTTGTACACAAGACTTTATGACTGGTACTGCTGCTGTGCCAGGCAAACAAATACCAGTAGAGGTAAGCTACATTAATACACGATAACATCAATTTAGTTTTTGACATAATTTAGCGTGATGCTACACGACCTTAGATAACGACACTTTTGTTGCCAAAATTGGATTAGCCGTTTTAAATCTTTTTGACCTACTTTACTATACTCGTAAATCTCGAAAACATTTTTGAAAATTATCTATTATTTAATTTAAACATATTATCATGAGGGAGTTGTCGTGACTATTTGTGTCTTTGTTGCGCACAATTAAAGAGGATCGTGAGATAGTTTAAGGGTTTATTTCATACTAATTACAAATATACTTACACACTAATCACTACTGTCTGGTCCAGTTTTCTGACACAAATATTGTTCACGTGTAGGTCGGGTTCAGCTCTCGGCAAGAATCTCTTTACTGTTTATATATTTAACTATTGAGAACTTAGGTACTAAGCGTACTCACTGAACTGAACCCCGACTATCCGTTCTTGATTTGTTTTATAGAAGCATGTGATTACAAACGTGTTTTAATCTTAAACATAAATCGTTTGCACCACATATTTCCTAGGTTGACGTCTTAATACTTTTACATCTGGTCAAGTATATGACAATATTTTGTAGTTAGAACTATTTACAAGCGGCAGCAACATAAACTGCTCAAAAATTTAAGTGACACACCCGAATTTTTGGGCATTTCTGAACCAATTGCAGATATTTTTTTTTGCAGACTCTAGATCGTTTCATGCTTAATGATCTCCTTTTCCTAAATAAATTGGAATTTGAACAGGTAATTTGACAGAAGGAGTTAAATGCAGATGATTCTTTGTAAAAATTTCTATTTAAAGTTTGAAAAAGTGTTTTTCTACCAAATTGAAGACAATCAAACTTTGTCAGTTTTGTTACACCTGCATTTAACTCCTTCTGTCAAATTACCTGTTCAAATTTCAAATTTTTTAGAAAAAAGGAGGTTATTCAGCATGAAACGATCTAAAGTGCAAAAAAAAATATCAAAATCGCATCATTGATTCCAAAAATTGCCCAAAAATTTGGGTGCATCACATGTGTTTTTATTAAGAAAAATAAACTTTGCAACAAGAATTCCATTTATTTGTATATAAACAAAAGCTCACGTGTGTTTACCTACTTCATTGTGAAAAGAACGGTTTAAATATATTTTAGTGTACACATTCTTAAATAATACACAACGGTTTACCATTTTTTGCGAATCAAATCTAAGTAAAACAGACTTACACCTAAACTTTTAAAAACTTTTAATGACTTTCAAATTAACACATAAATCAATTATCAAACCAAGGCCAACACAAAAATAGAGGCCACGACTGAATTTTACATTGGGTCTTATGGGAGGTCAGACGTTTTTTTATGCTATTTTCAAAATGGCACAGATTTCCGCGAAAATTCAGTGAAATATTCTCAGACACCATCCCGATATTCCACCAAAGTTTTGTAAGAAAGCAACATGATTAAAAGGTTAAAATCTTCAAGATTTAGCATTCCTTATTTTGAATTCAAATTACCCGCCATGTACCACATGGAAACTGTTATATTTGACATGTATTTGACTTTGTCATCTGTGATTGTCACATTCGCTTCTGCTTTAAACTTAATTTTTGTGTGAGCTAATGAAGCGGCTCTGAAAAATTAAGGATTACTATAGATTTAAAAAAATTGTTCTGAAAGAATATAGTAAAAACAATCTCAAAACCGGCTTCATTAAAAAAAAAATATTCATAAACCGTCATTCCAACTTCAATATTTTAAAAACAATCAGCTGTGTCGTAACGTGACCATCAAAAAAAAAAATCAACTCCGGATGTGACGTCAACAAAGTGGAGGATCGTAGCCCGTCCGTTTTGGTAGCCCTGATCAAACAAATAACTCAAACTCAACCCCTGTTATATATATATATATATATATAAGGCGCTGTGTGCTAAAATCAAATAGAGAACTGGTGACGTTGCCAGTACCTTCATAATGTCGCTTTCAAATTAAATACAAGGTGTAAACGGTATGACTCACAATATTTTAATATGATATTTTAATATATTAATAATGATAGGGGATGCCAAAATAAGAAAAAAAAGGTTATATCACATGGGGTTAAATATTTGTTGGTTTTGAAATAAAGGTCATTAAAAAAAGCGCATTTCTCGCGAATTTTTTCAAAAGCCACAAAAATACATATTTATGTGCAGTGTGCAGTGCTTTATGTTTAAACTAGCCCATTTTTAAAAGCAAAAACAGTTTGATCAAAATAACCTCTCACCAGTTTCTTCGTACTATAGGCAGTCTTTGTCGTTGTTTGATTATTTCTGCACCTGCACGTGGAAAATCTCGTGTCTCAGGTTTTTTGGTGGTACGAATAAAGTGAATTTTATTTTCCGGCCTAGTGACCTAGTACAGCCAGGATTGGCCTCCACAATTGCTAAAATTATTTCATCCTATTCCACGCTTATTTGTCTTTCTTGCCGTCTATTTAAATTTTTTATTCAAACACTACCCGCCTCCAAAAATCTTTGATATATATGCAGAAATATCCATCTGTAAGGACGCCGCAGCTCTGGAAATGTCACCGAATAGATTTTCTTAGCGAGATCGGAACTTTGGTGAGCTTCACTATAAATAACACACACGATAGACAACATAATTTGTGACACGACACTTTTAACGTGTTTCTAATTAACTTTGATAGCCTGAAGTCAAATCTGAAAACAAAATCATCAATATGTTAGGGATCTATCTCTCTCTATCTAAGTTTGTTAATGCAATGGATCGAATTTAAAGAGGGTTCTTGTATCTAAAACAAAATTTTCCAAGAATTAGTTAAGCAAAAATTAAAGAGGGGATATCTGTAGGTCTATAAATAAGAGAATTAATAACAGATGAAATTCTTGACAATATGTTCAACGAAACTGAATTTCGAGCTTGTAGCGAAATGTGGAAATTTAAAAGCTGACAATTACAAAGGTCTTGGGAGTGAACTACTTAATGCTTATAAAATATTAGTTTGTAACATAACCCTAAAAACATCACTCTCTGGACTCCCATCTAGATTTCTTTCCAGAAAATTTAGGGGCAGTAATTGACGAATATGAGGAACGATTCGACTAAAATATTTTTGCTATGGAGATATCAAGGCAAATGAAGTGCTAGTTTGCTTGCTAGTTTTTACTGGACATTGTGCCAAAAAGAAAATATGTATAAGAATATTAAGACATCGGTTTTTTTAATATGAATGTCTTGTAGCAAGAAAACTTTGGTCGATAGAAAAAAAACTAATTCTATTTTGGATCAGTTTTACATAGTGAACACTTTGTTTTATCTGTCACAATTTTAGCAGATTTTTGTTTAATTGTAAAATTGTGATCATCGTCCGCGTCCGGTGCGTCCAAGCATGTTCTACCTTCAGACTGAGACGAGACAGTGAGGTGACACGCGACTGCAGTCAAAACTTTGAACTTGTCGCCTAATCTATAAAGGGATTTTCCTAGGCACAGGTGTGTAGACAAAGTTTTCGTGTACTTTAAAAATAAACGGCATCAGCGCATCGTTTTGGCGATGCGCCGATGCCGTTGATTTTTAAAGTCGTTAACTTTGAAGAAAACTTGTGTTGTGATTTTTTTAACTTTTAGACCAATACTCATGGAACTTTTTTAGATCTATTAAAGAATATTCCTGCAAAAAAATTAACGTGGATACGTCAAATTTGCAGTATTCACGATTTAGGCAAAAATCAGTTGAGTTTTGACCCCCATGTTATATGAACTTTTTTTTTATTTTGGCCTCCTCTATCAACCATTAAAATTTTGTGAGCCATACCATTTATACTCTTTATATCCTATTATATTACCGCAAAACTTGGCAACATCCCGTGTTTATTTCTTGGAGAAAAACTAATAACAAAATACCCTTTTACCCTTGTGCAGAGATTAAACCAACACGAAATTTGACAATGCTTTCTGTAAAGGGTATATCGTATTTAATTGAGGTAAAGTCAATTGTGAATCAATACTTGTCTTATCATAGTCGTCAATATTTCAGTGAAAGTGTTACTAAATCATTTTTCGTTGTATTGTGCAGATTTTTTTCTATGTACTGGGTGACAATGCCACCTTGGTTAAACTCAGTAACTTTATTATTTGCTCGTGGGCATGGAGGTCTAGCCACAACTTTTGAATACAATACAAGGGTTAGAGGGCATTTCTAATATTTGACTTTTGATTTATAGCTACAAATTAGTGATTTCTTTTTTCACATTTACTAAATGTTTTATAAATTGGAGAGGGTAGTTGTTGAGTAAGAAGTAGTACAGGGGAGGTTACAAAATAACTATCCCAACTTATTTAATTAATTATTTTATAGTGGTATCGCAAAAATCTTTAAAATAGCCCTTTGACGTTTAACTATTAATATGCTTAAAAAATATTTTAGCAGTGTACGACGTGTTTATTTGTTTTTAGGTGGTGTATAAGATGGTTCAAGAAGTTGAAAAGGTTCCAGGAATTTCGAGAGTACTTCTTGACATGACCTCCAAACCTCCGGGTACTACTGAATGGGAATGATACCATTATTAGCTACTGAGTTTTTTTTATGCAGGGGGAAATTTCTTTGTGTGCTTTGTTATACTAATTTTGAAATATTGAAGAAAGCGTCGGTAGTCAGATATTTTTGGTGTTTTTTAGCTGATTTGTTATTACTGGTCGCGAAAAATAATATTACAATTGAATCATAATCTTTTTTTTAAATAATTACAAAGAAAAGGAAGCTTTAGTTAAATTTTACTTAAACTAATCTTTGCAAAGTGCTCGTCTATTTTTTTTGTGTATTTAGATGAGTCAAAATAAAAAACAAATAGTTCATAAAACGATAGCCACGAAAAGGTTAATTATCCATGATTGCTCGATTTGTTTATTATTTAAGGGTGATTGCGAGATAGGTAAAAACTTACACTGTAACACTTGTTACACAATATTACTTAAAATAATCTCTGTTGAGATTTGTACTTGTAACCCAGTCAAATAAAGAATCACCTCAAAAAAATTAGGTGCAAGCTGAATTTTTGTTTACTTATTCCTTAATATATGGAATACATTCCCAGATATTCTCCGCCAAGATCTATTTTGCGATTTTCTCGAAAACTAATAACATTTTTAAAACAGTCGAAAGACAAAATATACCTGAAATCATTCGGTCTGTAATAAAAATTTTAAAAAAACCTAACCTAAAATTTAAAAAAAGGTATTAAAAAAAAGATTTTTAAAAATGTATTTTTTCCTACCCTGTAGGACACTCATCGTATGTAAGCGAAGCCTGACATTCATTTTCTATTTTTTGGTTATTACTTTCCTCGGTTTTGCATTGGCGGCTCGGTTTTTTTTAAATAATGTTTTACACAGTCTGAAGGTACCTAAACTATATAAATTTATTTATTTAAAAATAAAGTTGTTGCAACAAAGTATCTTGAAACTATTATTATTAAATAGATCTTTAGACTGTGTTAAAACCACATTTTTAAAATAAAAACCGCAGAAAACATGTCAAGAATTATAACCCAAAAATAGAAAATCAAAGTCAGGCTTCGCTACCTGTAAAGCTTGCTTTAAGATGCTTATATCTAGGGAAGCTCAAGTGGGATTTTGGCGGAGAATATGTGGGGATCTGTCCCAGATGTCAGCTTGCACCAATTTTTTCCAGGTTGCTGGATTTTTTTCACCTATGATGACTGGGCTATTGTATATTTTCCTGTACTGGTTTCAGTTAAAAGTGGAATTTTTTTTGCGGGATTGCCGGCTTGTTTAAGGTATGGCAGATGTCAGTTAGGGTAAAGAATTAATAGATTTATCTGTAATATTCAAGAAAATAAAAAGTTATTCTAGTTTACACACATTTTGTATTATTTTTAAGTTAATTATTAAAAACAAAAATACTAAAATTGAAGTGTTGACAAACGCGGAAGATCACAACTTGCCAGTGTAACAAGTTGAACTACTTAACTCAACTCACTTCCAATCAAGAAACGTCAAAAACTGTTTGTCAATGATTTGACTGGTTCTGTATACCATGGATGGAGCTCTTGTTTATCAAATAGTGTTTCAAGAACGAACTTATATTTATACATTTGTTTCAAATATGGCAATAGCTATTTTAACTGCTTTCTTCTGAGCCAACCACTTAAAATTTGGTAGGTTTATGTAACAATACAACATGTTTTTTTAGAATCAAAATTTCGGAATTTCATTGTTAAACACGACGTTTTGGTTAGTAAGTATATCTAACCGTTTTAAGTGAAAACAGTTTACACTTGAAAACGGTTTGAGATACTTACTAACCGAAACGTCGTGTTTAAAATAAATAAATATTTCCACTCAATCATTGTCTACGAGTTTCAAACAAAGAACATGTTCTTACTACAAAAAATCAAAATGACGGATATTTTTGTTTATAAACCGATTTGCCGTAGTCTTAAAACTTTGCGGTGCTAAAGGTCACTTAATATAATTTTTATTCTAACCAAAAAATCAAAATGGCGGAGTTTCTAATTTATGAATTGATATGTATCAAGTTCGGAACTTTTAAGAACCCTAATTTTGATTTTTAAATCAAACTTAAAAAAACCATTATTGTTTATTTATAAATCAATTTACCTTAAACTTGAAACTTCGTGGTGCTTACGGTAATTCAATACATTTTTTTACGCAAAATTGAAAAATCAAAATATCAAAGGGATTTTTGGCGGATGTAGACGGGTCCGTTTCAATCCCTTTTTAATTTGGGTATATTCATACTATACCTATCAATATTTGAATAAAATTTTTGCATAGATATATAGTTTGGAACGTGGCCGAATATGATAAAAACAAAAATGTGCCAAAAATATTATATCTTACATTTAAAAAAAA
Organism: Aspidapion aeneum; assembly: GCA_963576565.1. Classification (NCBI taxonomy): domain Eukaryota; kingdom Metazoa; phylum Arthropoda; class Insecta; order Coleoptera; family Brentidae; genus Aspidapion; species Aspidapion aeneum. The sequence goes on along the minus strand of OY755044.1, from coordinate 97,150,122 downwards.
AAATTTAACATGCAATTTTGTATCTCCGTCTCGCGTCACGTTTGCAGTTTCTTATGTTTATACCTCTGTCATTTAATATACATGCAAATTTTAATGATCGAAAGGATTTTTGTCATAATCTACCATATCTTTTAATATAAGGAGCAAGAGCAGCACAAGATCTACTTTAAATGTTACTAAATCTCGAATATAAGTTGTCACACTGTTATTATTATTAGCTCACACTACTACTATAAGTAGTGTGAGCTATGGTGATCCTAATTTTTTCGAGAAAAAAAAAGTTGCTCCGATTTCAAAAATTTTTATATATCTTTGCGTTTCAGATGATTTTGAAACTTTTTTGTTTTGCTGTCTGTCTGTCTGTATGTCTGTATGTCTGTCTGTAACGACCAACCCGCATAACTCAAAAACCGCTTGTCCGATTTTAATGAAATTTGGTACCTAAGTTGGGTCTTGGGCCGTGATGGTCCCATTTAAAAATGAACAAAATCCACCGAACGCAAGCCAAATAAAAGGGTGGGGGTAGATTCCAAAAATTAGAGTTTATGTGAAAATATGGCGTGTGTGATATCAAACGAAAGGTAATTAAGTCTGGAGTTAAAAAAAATGAATTTTAGTTTATTTTTAAAAAAAGGGTGGGGTAGATGTCAAAAATTAGAGTTTAAGTGAAAATATGGCGTGTGTGATATCAAACGAAAGGTAATTGAGTCTGGAGTTAAACAAAATACATTTTAGTTTTTTTTAAAAGGGTGGGGGGTAGATTAAAAAAAATTGAGTTTAAGTCAAAACATGGCTTGTGTGGTATCAAACGAAAGGTAATTGAGTCTGGAGTTGAATAAAATATATTTCAGTTTTTGATTATATTAGCTCACACTATAACTATAGTACCTAGTGTGAGCTTAGGTGCCCATAGATTGGCAGAGTATTTTTTTAATCAATTGCGTTCATAAATAATCTACCTACCTATCTGTTGGAAAAAACAACCAATAAACATAATCAGAGAAATTAATAAAACAAGGTTTAACAAAAAAAGCAAAATACAGTTCAAATATTTGAAAAATGAAAGTAATTATTTTGAATTAAGTCAGGATTTTCATTGACATAGTTTAAAAAAATCTGTACAGATTATTATGCGGTTTCCCCACAAAAAATAAGTGGGTCAGGTTAAATTAGGTTTTTTCTCTGTGACCCTTAAAAAGTCGCTATAATTTTTTTTACGCCACTAAGAAAAATATGAAAATGTTAGATTTTCTTTATTTATTTTCACTTATTTAAACAATACATATTTTTCTCTCATTTTTCCTTTTTTCTTGTTGAACTCCAAACTCAATTACCTTTCGTTTGATATCACACACGCCATATTTTCACATAAACTCTAATTTTTAAAATCTACCCCCACCCTATTAATTGGCTTGTATTCGGTGAATTTCGTTTATTTTTAAATGGGACTATCTCGACCCAAGACAGCCTAGGTACCAAATTTCATTAAAATCGGGCAAGCGGTTTTTGAATTATGCGCGTTTGTCCTTACAGACAGACAGACGGCGCGAAAAAAACGTTTCAAAATCATCTGAAAATATATATAAACTAAATTACAAATACATTTTTACAATCGAAACAACTTTTCTTTCTCGAAAAAATTGGGATAACCATAGCCCATATAGTAGTATGAGCTAAGAAAGATACGTACCTAGTCGCTTGACATATTTTATGTTCCACACAAACACTATTGACTTTGATGGCCCTTCGCTGTCGGTCGCGTTTTTGCGCGTGATGCTACTCGGGCTGTGTTAGAAAGACTAATAATCCCTAAAATACAGATAAATAGTCAAAAATACCTTTAAGTTCCATAATATATGCCCAAGAAAAAAAATATACTTACGTAATCGCTTGGCGTATCCAACCAAACACTACCGACTTTGATGACACTTCCACAGAATTATACGGTTCGGTCCGATTGGGTCAATATGTTATGGACGCTGTCCACTGATGCTTTCGCATATTTTACTACTATAAAAAATAAATATTATCCAATTCCTTTAAAAAAGAAGTCAAATCACAATAAAAACATTTCAGGTAAAAAAAAGCCAAGTACGCGAAAATGGTGTTCCGTAAAAAGAATTGAGATAAAAGTAAGCCAAGTTCTCCAATACAAATTTCAAAATGAAAGGTTCTTACTAGTTTGGAATTTCAAACTTTGCTATTACAGCCTTCTTTATGTTCAATTTAGCACTGTGCCTAAGCAGTGGCGTAGTGAGGGCAGGGCGACCGGGGCACCTGCCCCGGGCGCCAAAGTCAGGGGGCGCCCGAAAGGCGCCTCTTACATTGATTATTATTATTATCTTTTGTAAGATTTTATATGGGGGGGGGGGGGGGCGCCAAACTTTAACCTTGCCCCGGGCGCATGAAACCCTCACTACGCCGCTGGCCGAAGAGTCATTTACAGCCGTAATAGCCAAGTTTAGAAAAACATTTCCAAATTAGTAAGAACCTTTCATTTTGAAATTTGTATTGGAGAAATTAGCTTTACTTTTATCTCATTCTTTTTACGGAATACCATTTTCGCGGACTTGGCTTTTCTTTACATAAAATGTTTTTATTGTGATTTCACTTCTTTTTTAAAGGAACTGGATATTATTTATTTTTTATAGTAGTAAAATATGCGAAATATTTTATGATGTATAATAGTTCTTTTATATTTTGTGATGTAGTTCAATTTGTTGGAATAGAACAATTAATGTGAGATAAATTGTAAATGAATTAAAAGTTCAAACTGTTAAATCTGTGGTAGGAAGTCAAAAGGGGTTAACTCATATGTATATGAGTTACACCCTTTGGACTTCCTACCCCAGAAATATCTTGTGTAAAGTCGAAAAAACGGGAGAAATGGCGTCCCGTTAATACCTTTCTAGGGCCGCCGGACAAAGCATTCAATAACGGGACAATCCCGGAAAATAAGGGACGTCTGGCAACCCTATGCGAGATATCAGTGGCGGCTGCTACAGAGAGGGCAACGGAGCAGTGCCCTCCCAAAACTAGACAACAAACCGAGGGGTCATCGGCACCCTTAAATTTTGTACAGCGTCCAACAGGACTTGGGTCCTGACGTGTACTGTTGGGTCCTGTTGAGTACTGTTGGGTACTGTCGTGTACTGTCGAGTACTGTTGGGTACTGTCGAGTACTGTTGGGTCCTGTCGGTGTACTGTTGGATACTGTCGTGTACTGTTGGGTCCTGTTGAGTACTGTCGTCGTGCCTTGGGGAGGTCCGACAAGGACAAAGCGCGCCCTCAAAAAACATGCGAGCAAAAAAAAAAGCTCATCATCTTTGGGGAGCCGCGCTCACAAATCTTGCGACCAAAAAACAAAAAAAAAAAAGCTCATCATCTTTGGGGAACCGCGCCGCGCTCACAAATCTTGCAACCAAAAAAAAAAAAAAAGGTCATCCTGTCTTTTCGCATCTACGCCACTGTTTCGGGTTAAACGGTTGTGTCGAGTACTGTCGTGTACTGTTGGCTTCTATCGTACTGTTACGTCCTGTCGTGTACTGTTGGGTACTGTCGAGTACTGTTGGGTCCTGTCGTGTACTGTCGAGTACTGTTGGGTACTGTCGTGTACTGTTGGGTCCTGTCGTGTACTGTTAGGTACTGTTGGGTCCTGTCGTGTACTGTCGAGTACTGTTGGGTCCTGTCGTGGTACTGTCGAGTACTGTTGGGTACTGTCGTGTACTGTCGAGTACTGTTGGATCCTGTCGTGGTACTGTCGGGTCCTGTTGTGAAATTTGTACAGTACTGTTGAAAGCTGATGACCCCTCGCAACAAACAGTATTTTTAACTGATTTATTTAAAAATGTTAAATCTTCCCTTACGACATATCTAGTTTTTTGTTACTCTGTGATTAACAAAAGGCGATTAATTGGGTGAACTTTTTAGCGTAAATAATTACAAGCCGGCAGCACCGTGCGGGACAAGATTTCAATTTCACCCGTTTTTCAGCTGTGTACGGGTGGCTGTTCTCGCGCGGGGTCGGGAGGAATTGAGAGGCCATATTCATCGTGCGAAAACGTTTGTTGCCCTTCCTACGTGTTGCCGGTTCTATCCTTAGTGAAGACGTATGAGTTTGTTTTGATTTGGGGTAGGTCAGTAGTTAAAGAAGAAAAGTTAAAGACACAAAGTAAGTGCTACTTATTTAAATAACCACAGAATTTTCTATGCTAGCAAGGCTAATATTGGGTGCCAATTGAATAGTGCCTAGAGGCAAAAAATTACCGAACATAGGAAAATGTGGCAAAAAATAGACATACACTTAGTAGGTTAGTAGATTATTTAAAATTCTGTGGGATTTTTCAGGTTCCTCTACGGGGCCATGATGAGTCTGAAACTGGTGTTAATCCGAGAACTTTGCGCATGTAAAAGAAGAACCGATCTATCTCTCTTCTACAGATATTATCACGGAAAATGCTCTGAAGAGTTGGCACGTATGATCCCCCCGGGAGTAGCACCTACTAGGCGAACACGTCAAACAGACGGTAACCACCAATTTATTGTCAAAATAGAGGCACCAAGAACCTCATTATATCAGAATTCATATCTGTGGAGAACAGCATCGCTGTGGAATAAACTCCCTGCGACAGTTTTCCCTGCAGGTTACAACCTGAACCGTTTCAAAACCAACACACACCAACATTTCCGCGCACTTGCCGCTTCTCGAGCGTGATAGGGATCTCCTTGCGAGTACTACTAATCGATGTACAGGGTGATTTTCACTTGAATGATTCTAACCACATGAAAATAGAAAGTTTCAAAAACCTAACCTAACGAAACCTAATCAGATCTAACCGAACCGAACCAAAGCAAACTAAACCAATATTTTTTTTCAAAAAAAAAAAACTTTCCTGACTTCCTACCTGGGATGCTAGAGGATGTGAATCCGAACCGGACCGTACCGAACCGAACCTATCCAAACCTAACCCTACCCAACTAAACCTAATTAGCAGTACGTGTTGTAGTTTAGTTTGGTTAGGTTAGGTTTGGTTCAGTTTAGTTAGGTTCGGTTCGGATTCACATCCTCTAGGATCCCGGGCAGGAAGTCAGGAAAGTTTTTTTTTTTGAAAAAAATTATTGGTTCAGTTTCCTTCGGTTCGGTTAGATTTGATTAGGTTTTGTTAAGTTAGGTTTTTGAAACTTTCTATTTTCATGTGGTTAGAATCATTCAAGTGAAAATCACCCTGTACATCGATTCTAATACATGAGGTAAATAATATTGGTAGATCTACGCATGCGAAGCCAGGGATTGGAAGTGGACTTGGTAGCGCTAGCGTCTTGTACTCGCAAGGAGATCCCTATCACGCTCGAGAAGCGGTAAGTGCGCGGGAAATGTTGGTGTGTGTTGGTTTTGAAACGGTTCAGGTTGTAACCTGCAGGGAAAACTGTCGCAGGGAGTTTATTCCACAGCGATGCTGTTCTCCAGAGATATGAATTCTATTCTAAGACATGAGGTAAATAATATTGGTAGATCTGCGCTTGCGAAGCCAGGGATTGAAAGTGGACTTGGTAGCGCTAGCGTCTTGTCTTGCGAGTGCGCATACCCGTAAAAAAAAAAAAAAGGGCGAATAGACTTTATATATAGACAAATAAACTAAAAACTACACCAAGTAGCTGCTTATTGGTTGGAAAATGCTGGGGGGGTTCGTGTAACGCATTTGTACATAAAAAAACATGGAGTGTGACGCAAGACTAAACCATCCCCCCATTGAGTGTTTGTTACGTAATTTAAAACGTATTTTCCAGACAAAAATAGTGTGGAAAGTGCGATTTTCCGCACGCGTAGGAACTTTTTTGAATTTTTATATGATATAAATAGTGTTTAAAAATCTACGGTATTTTGTCTAGAATCTGGTAATTTTCAAGCTTTGCATCTGGTAATATTTTTATCAGTTTTTGGCAACACTGGACGGGATATAAGCAAGCGGACCGAACCAAACCGAACTCTTCTGTGGATATAACCCTATAAATTTTGTAAACAAAACAAACTACAACCTTTGGGGAAAAAGTGTTTTTTAGTAAAATCCTCCGAAAATAACGGGAGAAATGTATCCCGCAAATCACAAGACTGTCTTTGTGTTGGACCATACACCCTACTTTGGTAAGAATAGGCAGAAGTAGCTATCGAACCAAATTTTGAAGGAGTGTCTAAAGAGCTGAGAATGCTGCTCTTTAGCCAAAACGCTGAAGAGTTGACTTATCTCAGCATTGGCGGTTGAATTGTCAAAAGGCTAGGGAGCTGTAGAGACCCTATTTTTACAAAGAGGACACACAAATCCTTTAAAGTCACTAAAATTAACATTAGGGACCTATTGCAATAGTGCCAGGCACTAATTGTGCTGGGCACTATATTGACAATTCCACATTATAAGAACAGCTGTCTTCTTTCAAAATAAGGCATTGTGTTTTATAAGAGCCGGAATTAACAGTGACACCACTATTAATGATTAATAAACAACTGGATTTCTAAATTCAACTTTGGTATGTCAATTTTGAAAGATCAACTGTCAGTTTTTAATGTGAAACTGTGAATATAGGCCTGGCACTATTGCAATAGGTCCCTAGTTTTTGGTTATGTTATTTCCTTGCAGGTTTATTGGAGTTTCACTAAAATAATTTAAATTGTCAGCGGTGAGTGACATCAATCATCATGCAACATGTAAGCAAACATGTTTGTCTGTTACCGTCAGTATATGTTTTGTTAAAAATTGTTTATTTTTATTTTCTGATGCTTAAGGTCTGTTCAGCCTCATAATGTACATTAGATTAAATTAAATTAACTTACCTAAGCCGAGGGGTGAACAGCTAACCCAAAATGTGTACATTGATTGTGAAAATCCACAATCTTTTGCTAAGATTGTGAGGGATTGTGGAAAGATTGTGAGGATTGTGGGAAGATTGTGAGGGATTGTGGAGGACTGTGCAGCGGCGTAGCGTACCTGGGGGCCGTCCCATTAAAAATTCTGACGACCAAAAAAAAAAACAAAAAAAAAAGTCATCATGTGACTGCCCTCTTAATTTACCGTTACCGGCCCTGCTACTTAATAACCGAAGGGTGACCAGCTAACCCCAAAATGTGTACGCCGAAGGAATTGTGTAAAGATTGTGAGGGATTGTGGCAAGATTGTGAGAGATTGTGGGTGATTGGGAGGGATTGTGTAAAGATTGTGAAGGATTGTGAACAGATTGTGAGAAATGTGTACACCGATTGTGAGAGCTGTTCACCCCTCACCCTAAGCCAAATTAGACTAACTTTTAGGAAATTTTTATTGATTTTTACAGTTTTTCAGAAGTTTTTCACTTGTATTTTCTGTGAACATCTTATTTTATGCCTTTATCGGAACCTTCCTAAGTAATAAAACAACACTTTTTTCATAAAAAACTCTTTTAAGTTACTACTATTTTAAGTTAATTTAAGTTAATTTAATTTAATCTAATGTAATTTATGAGGCTGAACCAACCTTTATGAATTCACAAGGACAGAAGGCATTTCTCTCTCCAAACAGTGCCAAAGTATAGAGAACTGATATTTTCATTGTTTAATTTTGACTTAAATAAATGTGGCTTTAAAGAGTTTGTTGCATCTTTATTTCTTTAAAATATGTCATACATATAGGGCCTCTAGGCAGCTAATAATCCTGTGCCATTATAATTATAAAAATGTTTTTGTAGGATAAAAATTTTGTTAATATTCAATTGTTGATATTTAAATCTAACCAAACCCAACAATTTATTTTTTACTGTAACCTTTCCTATCATAATAGGATATCTTGATAGTTAAACCAGACTTGCAAAAAAGACAGATAAAAATTTTAAAAATATATTTTACTGTTTAAACAGCCAAATAAAAATAAAAAGAAAAATATTTACACTGTTTTTGTAAAAGCTTTTTTACTTATACTTATACTTAAGTAAATAAATAAATATTTTTTAAAAATAGGAACCTTTTGCATGTCCCATTTTTCTCTTATCTTCTATTTGAGGCATGCACACTTACCTGGTTTGAACCTTATCCTTTACTAAAGGATTGGGTTCACCTTACTTGTGTTCCAATAAAGCAGTCTACTACGACTAGTTCCTTTATTTAGGGACAGCCGCACATATAACGTTATATCAAAATGTAATGTAAGATTAAAATATGTTTGATACCAGACAATTATTTTGAGAGCTACCCATGTGGGGTAATCAGCACATTTAATTTTATGCCAGTTATTGAATTTTTTTTTTATAAAAACTGGTTTGGTTTGGTTCAGTGTTCACCAACTTACCAAAAATCATCAATGTTCTGTGAAGTGCATAAAAAAAATAGTTATGTATGTAGAAACGCACCTATCTACCCTTTGGGCATAGTTCAATAGTTCACAAATGGTTCACTTAAATGAATGACTGATTAAGAATTAAACATAAAAGTTGGAAAAAAAAAATTAAATAAAGAAACACCCAAATGCTAAATCAAGGTATACCTATAATATACAACAGGATTCAACTTTTTGATGTGCAAAGTGCACTTACGAAATTATACAGTTTTGTATTTTCATGAATCAGGTTATTGGGTAATTTTGTACCCAACTGCGACTAGTAGTTACAAGTAGATTTAGCAGTTGGGTGTTTTTTTTATTTAATTTTTTTTAGGTTTAATTCTTATTCAGCCTTCTAAAACGCACTATGCATTTATTGCCTGTCTGAAGATGGTTGAATAAACTGAAATGTCACAAACTATAAAAGAGATTTTTATTAACTGATTCCCAGGATCTAATATAAATTAAAAATAGTAATGTTGTTGATATAAAAAGCAAAAAAACGTATGCACCTTTGTTTTTTTAAAAGTATTTTCTGTATTTTCCTTTATACAATTAATTTTCTCTAGTCGACTAGATTTAGAGGCTGAAAACTCTCCAGATATATAATTTTCATAAAATTTTATTAGTTATGTAGATTTTTTTGTTTCTTAGGTATTTCCAGTGAAAACTTTATAGAATTTGAATTTCTAAAGGGCCGACCTCCAAGTTTTATACCGATGACGCCTATATCGAAATCACTTTGGACTTCTAGTGTTGAAGCAGCCATTGAATATTGTAGGATTGTTTGGGATCTTTTTCCACAAGGAAAGCTGGTAATCTTTTTATAAACCTATTTGCCCTATTGCGGCTCGCGTTACGATGGAAGCGGGGTGGGGAGGTAGGAGATTTATAAAAAACATTTTTTTTAAAAATTTGCCTACATTTTACAGCTTTATACAATATTTATATACATATTTTACCATAAAAAAAATTTAGAATGAGCATCATTGTGCTTTAATTCAAGATATTCTGCCTTGAAAAAGTGACGAAGTGTCACGAAAGCTTGGCAAATTGTTAAAATAATTTACAATAAATTTGCATTTTGACTGAAATCCTATTATTCCTTGGAATCTAAGAAATACTTGACAGTCGTTATCCAAACATATAAAAAGGAAGATTAAAAACAATGTTACCAGGTAAATCCTATGTTGATTTTTATTTCTGTTATTTTTAGAGTAATGTTTTTACAGTAAGAAATATATCTCAGTATTTTCAACACATTGTGGTATTTTTGTCTATTTTAAGAACAAGAAAAACCTTCAGGGCCGCCACTCTTAAGCCATTTGCGTCCCCCCCCCCCAGCTTTACAGCTCACGCGCCGCCACTAGTTGATTATCAAAAATCAAAACTAAATGATCAAAAGCTAAATTTTTTAATTATTTACTTTGCTTCACAAATGTTGGAATGTATTCTTTGATCTAACCCAACCGAACCATGTCGAATTTTTCTTTAAATGTTTCAGGTGGTTTTTGAAATACTTGATTGTCCAGTTAAGAAGTGGTTAGGAGTTAAACTAGCTAGTTCGTCATCTACAGGCGTCTACTATTGACTGTGTTTTACTTCGCATAGAACGATATTTAGTCTGGCCAATTTTTAGATTTTGTAAAGTCACATTAATCGAGCGTAAAACACAGATTTTTAAGTTTTATTTTTAAAACGGTCGAACAATTTGTTTATGAATACACATTTAATTATTGAGGTTGATTTTATTAACACTTTGTACATATACTATATACCTAGGTAATAGATGGTCTTTGATAACAGTCACTTCTTTTTATTTTTATATAAAAGTTCAATGCGTCTGTCTTTTTTATTGGAAAACATTCAATCACTTTCTATCACTAAATATTATAAAATTAAAAATGCCTTTGCTTTGGCAAAAAATAAAATAAATATTCACTCATAAATAATAATAACCGTAATACCGTAAAAACAGGTACAAATTTTCAGATCCCATCTGTTTTTAATATAAACGTGAAACTTGCCCGATTTTTAAGGTTTTGCATAGCTGTGATGTCAGTTGAATAGTTCTCTCCTTTTTAATATGGGGTACAATCTGTATTCGTCCGTCCTGTATTCGGAGTAGTTTGATTAACAGACCCGACAAAATCTACTGCGCTTCTACACAGCGCACAACGGCCACCACACCACGACAAGAGACCGAATAGCAAACAAGGATATTAAAAACGCAGGCTTGCACCTCGTACCAATTTTACAAATGTTGTAGGCATGTATATTCCTAATTAGTGAGGTGGCTGACAAAAATATTCTGCAGTAACAAAAAATATGTTACTGTATGTACTCAAAATTATCCGGTGCTGCAGCCCTTGTTGAATAACCGCCCCTGGTCTGGTGTCTCTCTTTTAAATCTTGATAAAATTTTTGACTGCTCTTACACGGAAAAAAAGTCTAGTAAAAATAATACATATTTTTTAAATTAATAAATGATGTATTAATATATGTTACAAGAACCCAATATTTTAAAAATAAAAATGGATACGTACCACGGAGAAAAAGAGTATTTTAAAAATAAATAGAAATATATTTCCAGATAAAATATATGCATTTTAAAAATAAAAATGCATGCATTTTTAGAATAAAAATATTGGATATTAAAATTAAAAATTTTTAATATCTTGTATTTTTAAAATAAAAATATAATTTATTAAAAATAAAAATATTGGATATTAAAATTAAACATTTTTAATATCTTATATTTTTTAAATAAAATACGGTTTAATAAAAATAAAAATGCATGCACTTTTATAAAAATATTGGGTCTTAAAATTATTTTAAAAATAAAAATACGGTTTATTAAAAATAAAAAACCATGCATATTAAAAATAACAATATTGGATATTAAATTTTTTATTTTGTATTTTTAAAATAAAAATCCGGTTTATCAAAAATAAAAATACATGCCGTTTTAAAATAAAAATATTGGCTTCTAAAAACCTTTTCATTGTTTTAGAATATACTAATATTATTTTTTGTTTTAGGTACGATTTTTTGCAAGCGATACAGTGGCGCACATTTTGAATACATGGAATATTTCACAGCAGACTTTAAATCATGTAAGACATAATCCTGAAAAAAAGGAGATTTTAAATATTTGTTCGTTGCTCCGATGAAACCTGCTATGTGACAATTTTTTCCAAAAATTACATTTTTGCATAATCAATGACCCTAAGTTTTACTGGATATCCTCTAAAATTTCTATTCAATAAAATATAATAATGTTAATGTTTATAAAAGCAAGAGTGAAAAATGCTATAGCAGCTCACCAAAGTGTAACGCACGGCTCTTATGGGGCGATTGTTATGAAATTCAGATATGTTGTAGTTGTCGTCCCGATCAAAATCACTTATGGACCCAAAACGATCCCAGTTTTGGAGAAACAGGGGCGGGTTTGTTGGGTTGTACTAAAGAATAAAGCTTATTAGTACTGCAAAATTTTCTAATAAAAAATGGTCAGGATGACTTATGTGCTTTAAATTTTACAGAAAAAACACTGATATATATGCGAAATGGTATATTGTCCATGAGCCAGCAATATCTCCTAACATTTTTGTTTGAAAGTCGTAAACAATGGTTCAGTAGAAATAAAATTTCGGACTTCCAGTGTCTTTATTTATTTTAGACACAACGTTTTGGTTAGTAAGTATTTCTAACGGTTTTCAAGTGTAAACTAAACAATTCAGTCAACAGGCTACTACTTATACTACTTGATGAGCAGGCATGTGTGACGGCCTAAAAAACTGAAAACTTCTTTATTCCGCATTCTAAACGCAGCTGCAATAAACTTTCGTTTTCGCCAATGTGACTCCTTATGCAAAACTTTAGCTTCAGACCATTGAATGCTGTGACCAGCAATCCTGAAGAGGGCGTTTCGTTTCACCTATATATGATTTACCGCACTCACACGGAATTGGGTAAATACATTCCTTATTATTTAAGGGATTTTCTGGTTTTGTTTTAGTTACAAAACTCGTTATCGTATTTTCCGATGAGAATACTGTTTTTATATTATAGTGTTTGGCTATTCGTCTTATGTTTTCTAAAATCCCTTGAACATGTGGAATGTTATTAACACCCAACTGATTATTATTGTTTTGAGAATTTTTTTTTGTTTTTAATTTTAGAGATCGTTGAGTTTATTAATTTCTCGGAATAACCATTCTGTTTCAAGTCCTTTTTAATGTTGTAGATTTCGGTGGTTAATTCTTCAATATTACTACAAATATTTTCGCCTGTTAAATACAAACTTCTGATAACTCCTTGTTTTGTAGCAACAGAATGATAAGACTTTGGAGTTCGGTACTGTCCCGTGTGTGTATGTTTCCTATATACAGTGGTTTGAATGTTTCTGTCTTAGAAAAATAAAAAGAATTTCAGTTTTTTTTGCTCTCCTCTAAAATTGAGTCATATGCAGTTAGGAGATATTCCAGGCTTACTAACGATATGCTGTATTCAGGGAGTAGTTTGCTCTAACATTGTCCATAATTTTTCTACTAGAACGGTATCATATGCTGTTTGTAGGTCCACAAAGGTGACATGAGTCTTTTTTTTGTCACTCTTTTTCACAATTACTTGATTAAGACATAAAACATTATCATTACAAGATCTGCCTGCACAAAACCCACTTTGCTCTTCTTCTTTTTCATGAAAATAATTCTCTATTAGATCTCTAAGAATCCTACCGTACAACCTACTTAGTAGTACTGGTTACTGAAATTCCTCTGTACTTGTTGCAACCGAGCTTGTTTCCTTTTTTATGTGTTGAGGATATAAATGGAATTTTCCAATCATCAGGTACTATATATTCTCCCTCTCTCCTCCCCCACTTTCACTCAATAGAAGGTAACACTGTTCGCATCCGTACAAAATCTACACGTACTTTTTGGGTAAAGCTAAATGAATTGTAAATGCATAGTACTTTTTATAAGGCTGAATAAGAATTAAACCTAAAAGTTGGAAATAAAAAAATGTTTAAATAAGAAAAACACCCAACTGTTAAATTTACTTGTAACTACTAGTCGCAGTTGGGTACAAAATACAAAACTGTATAGGTGAATTCGTAAGTGTGCTTTGGACATCAAAACTAAAAGTTTTGCTGCGACTGCGACCCGGCGCCTCCACCAACTTGTCGGGTACGATTTTATTTTAAATCGAACCCTTAACCGAGGGTACCGTAGTAGATCTCTTATGTGAATAAAATAATTATGAAACAGTTTTAAAAACGTTACAAACTTTAATGAATACAAAATAAAACTCTGTTAGAATTTACAAATTGTTGCAAGACTTTTCTTATGACCTATAAAACGAACAAGACCCAAAATATTAAAATAAAACTTTAACTTACCGAAATAACAAACTTCAAAATATTCTTTAAATATAAAAATCTTATGTTTCTTTACTGACAATTAATTTTAGAGGTTTTAGTTAAATTCAACAAAACTTAGAATATAACTACCGACTTATCTTCTCAAAGTTTGGGTTTTTATAAAGGGTTGGTTGGACCTAAATAATCCATCTTTGAAGAGCTTGGAGGAACCAAGTCAGTGGCGTTGCTGATAATCCTAAAATTTACTTTACATTCTAGCTAATGAGCTAAACAAGATAAGCTAAACAAAAACAGAGATAAAATACATTTTATAGACAACATTTTCTTATCTCACAGTTTTTCCATGTCCAATCACTTTAAAGGGAAAACCCTCTCGCTACTTGCTGTATCCCCACGCTCAACCATTACGACTCCCACTCTAGACTTTTCAATAGTTTTTCTCGCCATAACCATCTGCTGTGTGGTAGGCGGCAACCAAATGTTTTCTATTTTGGAGGGAGGCGGAACCACTTTCTCATCTTAACAGAACCATAATTGTGTTTGTCGCTTTTCCAAGATGGTTTCGTACAGTGGCACAGTCAGGGGTTATTTGCATTCCTGACAATACTTACAAGTAAATTTAGCAGTTGGGTGTGTTTTTATTTTAAAATTTTTTTATTATAAATTTCAGATAATGAACGGTATGGCTCTTATTGGTGTACCGCCCCCACCACCTTCGTTAAGGACTGCAACCGCGCCCGATTACACAGTACTGCATGGCTTAAGAGCTGCCATTGAAGCATTAACGGATCCCACTGAATTACAAACAGAATATTTAAAAAGTATGTATAAATATGTAAACGGCACAAAATCAACCAATTTCTGACCGATTTTACCGTGTGATGGAAAGCCGTAAAATGGGGCACTTGTCTTTTTTCCGATCCGACTGAAAAACTATAGACTTTTTGATCAAACATGAAAGTATATTTTTTCAAAAGTTCATGGAATAATTATCTAGAGACTTATCGTATTCCAACGGACGTACCTCCAAAAATTACGGATTTTCTCATTTTGTCCTACTTAAAAGTTACGGATTCTTTTCAAAATTAAAATTTTTGTTTTTATGTTCTTTCCAAATAATCGCGCTAAGTTTCATTACCTACTTGTATGAGAAGTCTGAGTTAAAAATAGAAATAATAATAATAGTTTTACTGTTAGCTACGAGATACGCAGCATTTCATTCTTAGAACGCACCTCTACGGTCTATTGGTACCATGTATATGAGACACTGGAGTAATTTGCAACTCACTACTACTACTTTGTCGGTTTAGAACGTTTTTCTACGTTATCCGTCTATTCGTTTGAGCTAGTAAACTAAATGAATTACACATAAAACAAAATAATGCTATAAACACAACACAATTGTGAGTTACAGACTAAACAAAGCGGGGACAACTGTTGAGTGAACCCTAAGTTTAAATCTGACTTTTCTAGTAAATTAAGTTAAAACAAAATTGCTAATTAGTATTACTGACTAGATTGTAATAAAAAAAAAACACACAGTGTGTTTGACAAAATAAAAAAAATCCGTCTATTCTCCACTTCCTCCGATCCTGACAATCATCTTCAGTCGGGTATTTTTGACTTATTCATCTTTGGATTGACTTGCCATTTTTGCCATGCCCTCTTTTTCTTCACCCTATTGGTTGTCATTCTAGGACCTGCTTTGGATATCTTTCGTCGTTCATCCGTTGTACATGGTGGTAGCATATCATTTGTCTTAGTCTAGTAATATCATCTGTTATGCTTCCCTCGATTCCCATTTTTTCTTTTATGATCTCATTTCGTATATGATCTGTTCTAGATATTCTCATTTATCTTATTGCATCCATTTCGACACTTTCCATTTTTGCTTTGTATTTTTCTGTTACGCGACAAGTTTCTATTCCATACAATAGCGTGCTTTTCACCATTGTTTCATATATGTTAAATTTTACATTCTCTTTCTGCTTTACAAAATAGGACATCCAATAACCTTTTTTGCTTTTACTATTCTTTTTTCCAGTTCTTTGCAGTCTGTTCCTGTCTTATCAAATGTGACACCCAAGTATACATTCGCGTACACTATAACAATAGTACCTAGTGTGATCTTAGGTGCCCATATATTGGCGAAGTTTTTTTTTAGGTCTCCAAATTTGAGGATAGACTATCTTTTGTAATACCTGAGTTTCCGATTCAATACCATCAAAAATGGGGCACCCTGTACTAGACTAATTAAGATATGAACATTATTTAAACCGCGTAATTATTTATGTTTGCGCAAATATTCATGGATGAAAACAGACTTACTATAAAATACATGTACACCTGAAAACGGTCCCGTAACGGGAGACCGTCCCATGTGACGTCACTCCAACGCTGCTTTCTCATAGGTCAGCCGCGCGGCCATATTGCCTACGTCACTAGCAATTTGTCACGGCGCGGGAAATTTAAATTCGTGTGTTTGTCGTTTCACTAATATGCAAACACTACACTAATATTAGACTATTTTACAGACGGAGATGAGATGGTTCTAAACAGATGTCGAGTAATATGCATTACTTCAGCTCGGGACAACGAAAGTATGAAAAGATTGGAGGAGATTTTTTTAAGCGTGTTAAACCAACAAAATAAACGTGTTACCGGAGACGATAAGTAAGTTTTGCATTTTAAACCGTCGATTTTTGATTAGCAAACTTTATTTTGTGTTTTTGTTTTTTTTTAAATTCGCATCTTATGGCGTACTTAAGTAAGAGTAACAAATATTGGTTACCTGTAAAGGTATTAACAATTTTTTTAAATATTGAAAGATTGAAAAAAGTTAAACCTAGGAAAATAATAAGTTGAAAACTATGTACAGTGAAACCTCTCCTTGCAAACACCTCCAATAAGCGGACACTCCCCTTAGGCGGACAAATTTGATGGAACCAACAGGGCTCTCAACACCTTAATATTTTATGAAAATATTCATATTTTTTTTTGAAGCTTCATAAAACTTCATATTTTGGCTCTGGTACAGAATAGCGCGGAACAAAATCGCGTGAGACAAAATAGCGCTGGACAAAATGGCGCGGGGCAAAATGGCGTGAAACAAAATGGCGCGGGACCAAATAGCGCCGTCAAAAAATAGCGCCGGTAAAAAATAGCGCCGGTAAAAATAGCGCCGGTACAAAATACCGCCGATACAAAATAGCGCCGATACAAAGTTAAAAAAAAAAAGTTAAAGCTAGCTGACCTGACTGGTTATTAGTTTCCTAATATCGGAAAAATATCGAATTAAAATGTCGAAACTGCAAAATATCAAAACTAAACAAAATAAAAATATCGAATAGCAAAATATCGAATCCGATTCAAACCAATCCAAACCGAACCAAAATAGCAAAAAACTTCTCTGACATCTTTCGCGGGATTCTAGAGGGTGTCCGAACCGAGCTGAACCAAATCGAGTTTGGTTCGCTTCAGTTTGGTTCGGATTCACACCCTCTAGGATCCCGGGAAAGAAGTCAGGGAAGTTTTTTTTTGAAAATATGCTGGTCGGTTCAGTTCGGTTCGGATTTACACCATCTAGGATCCCGGGAAAGAGTCAGGGAAGTTTTTTTGCACCGTCAAAATTTTTTGGAATATTTTTGGGGTCATTTGCTACCTTTTCAACCTTGGAACTTGGGTCCTTAGAGTCACGGCTAAAGAGATATGAATTTTTAATTTTTTTTTCTAAAATTACCCAAAATCCCACCTTTAAACCATCGTAAGCTTTTTATTAATATCTGGAAAAGCACCATTTTTTAAAATAATTTTGTAATCTTATGCTACTTCAACTAATTAATAGATTTGTTAAAATGTATTTACCAAAGGGACATACGAGGTTTCTTATTAAAGAACCTTAGTGATTTTGTGAAAGAAAATCAATTTCAAAATTAAAAATTAAAAAAAGTATCGACACTTGAGAACTTCATTTTCTTTTAAAAACTTTTCTAGTTGATTACCTTTCTAACGGTATGCTACACTTTGATTTAAAAAAAAACAATTCTGCTTTAAAATACGGATATTCCGTGAGACGGGCAATAATCGTTCGGAATTGATAAGAAAAACAATTTGATGTTTATGATGGTTTCAAACAAAATTTATAAATAAAGAACACAATACATTATTGTTAAAAGTTTAACTTTTGTTTAAGTAAGTAAACAATCATAAATATCAAATTGTTTTTCTTACCAATTCCGAACGAGTCTCGCCCTTCTGACGGAATATCCGTATTTTAAAGCAGAAATGTTTTTTTTTTAATCAATGTGTAGCATACCGTTAGAAAGGTAATCAACTAGAGAAGTTTTTAAAAGAAAATGAAGTTCTCAATTGTCGATACTTTTTTTGATTTTTAATTTTTAAATTGATTTTTTTTCACAAAATCACTAGTGTTCTTCAATAAAAAACCTCGTATGTCCCTTTGGTAGATACATTTTAACAAATCTATTAATTAGTTGAAGAAGCATAAGATGACAGAATTATAAAAACAAAATGAGACTTTTCCAGATATTAATAAAAAGCTTACGCTTAGCGATTTTGGATAATTTAAGAAAAAAAAAATTAAAAAGTCATATCTCTTTAGCCGTGACTCTTAGGACCCAAGTTCCAAGGTTGAAAAGGTAGCAAATGACCCCAATAATTGTTAGCTCGCGGTAAGAAAAACGGACTGTATATATTTTAATTAAATGAAGCGCGAACAAACATAAATATATTGATATGAAATTACGAAATAATCAAACGTCCATAGGTTAATTGTTGTGCCACACAACGGCAATCAGAAACAAAGGCACTCACCAGTTTGCAGCCAATTTATCCACTTCCAAGGGGCCCCTTTTCTGGATCTATTGATGTCACCACGTAGCTGAAGGGCTGAAGTTTCTTTTCTATGCTTCAGTGCACCAAAATCGAGCACTTTCAGGTGTAGATATTTGAAATAGTTGGAGAACGAAATTAACACGCCATTTCTCGAGGCGATTGACAAAAGGATCTCTCTGGTTGTTGGTGCGCATGTCCAAATGCGCGAAATGCACTCTGTCCTTCATACAATTGTGTGGTTTTAAAAATATATAAACAACCGCGAAATTTAGCGGGAGCTAACAATAATATCCCAAAAAATTTTGACGGTTCATCTCCGAACACAAATATGCCAAAACCAAATCAAACCAAATATTCGGTAAAACGGCATTCGATAAAGATGTATTTATACAAAACAGCGCCCCTAGAAAATGCGCTATTTTGTTCCGTGCTATTTTGTACCGGCGCTATTTTGTACAGTCGGGGACTTTTTAAATTGCCGGTGTATTTTTTTTCTGTCAAAATTAATCACTGAAAGAAATGAAAAAATATACATTTTAAAATTTTTATGTATACATACAGAGGTAAAGTTCACAATTTTTTTATTTTGGTTTAAATTAATTTTCCGAATTTCAAATAAGAATATTTTTTATTTTCAAGGGCGGCCATTTAAAAAGTCCCCGACTGTACCAGCGATATTTTATACCAGCGCTATTTTGTACCAGCTCTATTTTGTACCGACGCTATTTTATTCTGCGCTATTTTGATTCGAGCTAATTTGATGCAGCGCTGTTTTGTCGCAACGCTATTTTGTTCCGCGTCATTTTGTACAGCCCTGTTTTGTAACGGAGCCGATAATTTTTGTTATTTTAGGTTAATTCCAGTAGATCACTGTCATTTGGTTATTATTAATACATTTCCAGTTAACATTGATTCTCTTGTGAACAATCATCCACCAACTAATGTAAGTTTTATTCGGTCAAGAAGTAATAATAAATCTGATCGTGTATTAATGGATCGTTCATACTCTTCTTTTGTCTAGTCTTTTGTCTTGGTTTAGTCATATGTCTTGTCATAAGAAAGTAAAAACCACTGTTTCTTATGGGAGTGTTCATACAATGCTTTTGCTTTTGTTTTTGATTAGTCTTTGTCTTAAGAGTTGCCAACTTTCAATCCTTAGGACAACGACTAAGACGAGTGACAGACATCAGCTGATATTTGTGGTTTTTTTTTACAGGGCGTCCGAAGAGCGCAAGCGCGCGGCCAAAATTTTGAATTTACCGCCATTAATCATGTTTTTAATAGAAAATCTCAACATAACCTCAAAATTTTATTTGTTTTTATTTTCTTTTTCGCTTTTGTTCTTTCATGTCTGTGTTTCGTGCACAGATTAGGTTAAATAAGATTGTTTTGTGTAGAAAATTACTTTTAAAAAGGGGCCTTTTTATTGAAAATGATTTTTTTTTTCAGTGGGTTATGACTAAGACTAATCAAAAACAAAAGACAAGTATGAACAGCCGATTTTGTTTAAGACAGCTAAGCTAATCAAAGGACAAAGACTAATCAAAAACAAAAGACTAAGACGAGTATGAACAATACTTAAATATATTTTAGCTATCTCCAATTTTGACTACCGAAGTACATTCAATTAGAGCGCCAATGATTCCAAACAAAATGTCATTATTAATTTTAGAACATTACGACTTGGCCAGCACAACAGTTACAGGTAGGTTGACTCACAAGTTTAAGATGTGATTGGCAAATTTAATGATAACAAAAATATTTCATGTAAAAAAAAACCAAGTAAGCAAAAATGGTATTCCGTAAAAAGAATTGAGATCAGTGGCTGTTACAGGGAGGGCAACGGGGCAGTGCTCTCCCAAAACTAGACAACAAACAGTATTTTTAATTGATTTATTTTAAAAAAGTTAAATCTTCCCTTACGACATGATTGTCTAGTTGTTTTTATGATCTGTGGTTAACATCAAGCGATTAATTGGGTGAACTTTTTTAGCGTAAATTATTACAAGCTGGCAGCGCCGCGCGGGGCAAGGTTTTAATTTCAACCGTTTTTCAGCGGGGTATGGGTGGATGTTCTCGAGCGGGGGCGGGAGGAATGTTTGTTTTAGTTAAATTTGGCCATCATCATCGTGCGGAAACGTCCGTTGCACTTCTACACGTTGCCGGTTCTATCCTTAGTGAAGACGTATGAGTTTGTTTTGATTTGGGGTATGTCAGTAATAAAAAGCATTGCCGGTCGCGTGTCATTTTTTTTGTTCTCATTTGTTTATAAAATGGAAATAAATACCGTCGATTACATAATTAACTGTGCAAATTTAAATACGTTGACATATGAACTTCGATTACAAATAAAATCTTTAGGGCCACATAGACCGAACCTAAAAATCGTAAAAATTAACCAAAATTTTAGTGCAAGTAATAAAAAATTATACGATGCTGAAAACTGGTTGTGCGGTTATGAAAAAAGACATGCTTTTTTTTTGCTTTATTTGCCTTATTGTGAAAAATCCACAAAGTGATCCTGTGTGGGTGGCAAAAGGAATGTGTAATATCAAGCACTTTAGTGAAAGGTTAAAGACACAAAGTAAGTGCTACTTATTTAAATAACCACATTGTATAATAATAATAATATAATAAGCCTATTTGTATGAGATTTGTAATTTATTTTTTCAAATTAATAAAAGTCGTTTTTATTTATTTATTTATTTATTATTTTCTATGCTAGGCAAGAGTGATATTAGGTGCCAATTGAATAGTGCTTATAGGCAAAACATTACCGAACATAACGAAAATGTGATAAAAAATAGACATATACTTAGTTAAAGACTGTTTAAAATTCTGTGGGATTTTTGAGGTTCCTCTACGGGGCTATGATGAGTCTGAAACTGGTGCTAATCCAAGCACTTTGCGCATGAAAAAGAAGGGCGAATAGACTTTATCTATAAACTAAAAACTACACCAAGTAGCTGCTTGTTTGTAAAATGCTAAAATAAAATTGTTCAGGTAAGTTTTTTTATCTCCTTTTCCATGCAATATAAATTTTTGGCCCCCCCCCCAATTTATAACGTCACCAGCCGCCACTGATTGAGATAAATGTATATTCAAGTTCTCCAATACCTGTACAGTAGGTGTTTCATAAACCACTTTTATTTATGATTCCAAGATTGTTGTCAAATGATCAGCTGTTTTGTTGAGGGAAAGAGATTGTTCTTTGGGTCTTATAAAATACACATTTAGTTTAAAACGCTCTTGAGTTTTTATTAAATTAAAGTTACTTAAAATTACAATATAATAAAAGGCTTAATAGAGACAATCGTACAATACCCATTTCAATATAACTAGTTTGAAAATGTTTTGTTAAACTTTGCTATTACAGCCTAAGAGTTAATTTGCCGCCGTAATAACCCAGTTTCAAAAAATATTTCTAAATTTCCATTTCCAGTTCTTTTTACGGAATATCATTTTCGCGTCCTTGGTTTCTTTACATTACAAACTGTATGCCCGCAGATAGAAAAACGATAACTGCAGTGGACTGTATATATTTTATTCAATGAAAGCGCGAACAAACATAAATATATTGATACGAAACCACGAAATAATTAGGGTCCATAGGTTAATTGCTGGTACCACACAACGGAAATCAGAAACAAAGCACTCACCAGTTTGCAGCCAATTTCTCCACGTTCCAGGGGCCCCTGTCTTGATCTAATGATGGCACCACGTAGCTGAAGGGCTGAAGTTTCCAGTTTTATGCTTCAGTACACCAAAATCGAGCACTTTCAAGTGTAGAAATTTGTAATAGTTGGAGAAAGAAATTAACACGCCATTTTCTCGAGGCGGTAGAAAAGGATCTCTCTGATTCTTGGTGCGCATGTCCAATGCGCGGAAAATGTACTCTATCCGTCATCCAATTGTGTGGTTTTAAAATTTTAAAAACAAC
The DNA here is from genome assembly GCA_963576565.1 of Aspidapion aeneum. Classification (NCBI taxonomy): domain Eukaryota; kingdom Metazoa; phylum Arthropoda; class Insecta; order Coleoptera; family Brentidae; genus Aspidapion; species Aspidapion aeneum. Next base: position 97,127,603 of record OY755044.1, on the reverse strand, counting down.
CGCGAAATTTAGCGGGAGCTAACACAAACTAGAATGTTACTCTCTTTAGGACAACCTCATAGTTGAATACCATATATGTCCATACTGGTTTTAGTATTCGTCTATAAAGCAGTAACTTATAGACAAAAATTGTTAAATTGAACTTCCTTTCAATTAGGCGGTTCATTTTTCTATGCCTAAATTCTTTTTTACAAGCTTTTATTTAGCTTCAGATGTTCTATCTAACTATCTATCACTATAACTATCTTGTGAAGCATTTTTGACACACTTTCCATTATCCGATTTGGATGAAATTTGGTACACACATAGTGGTCCCATGACAATACAACATTAAGAAAAATTTTTTTTTTTTAAATCACTAGCTTTTATAAAATGCACTAAAAATTAAAAAATAATTTTCTAACATTCTAATATTATCATAATAATAAAAGCGATGGCCGCAAATCAAAGCATAAGTTAATCTAAATTTGTGATCTAAACACTTAAAGAATATTCAACATAGCAGGTCATCAAAGATATGTTTGATGTGCCGCAATGTTATGCCATTGCCATACCTATGTCAGAGAAATGCTGGGGTATCTTGGGTCGGGTTGGCTGGGTTTGGTACCTCTGCATTTTTCTGCTAGATTGATTCTTGCAAATAGTGATATTTAATTGATACGGATATCTTATCGTGCTAACATCGTCAAAATTTCCATCAGTCGACCATCGCTTTTATTATTATGATAATATTAGAATGTTAGAAAATTATTTTTTAATTTTTAGTGCATTTTATAAAAGCTTGTGACTTAAAAAAATTTTTTTACCAATTTATTTTTCTTTCTTAACATGTACTCTCCAGCACAATTTGGCATTAAGTGTTATACCGATATATTTTGCCTGATTTGAATCTGGTACGGGAATGTTGTTTATTGTGATTTGTACGTGATTTACATTTTTGTTTGTAAAATCAACATGAATTGATTTGATTTCTTTTAATTTTATTCGCCACTTTGTGGTCCAACTGTGAACTTCAGTTACTGCGTCCTGAAGTTTTTTTATTGATTTTTCAATAGATTTTTCTACCGTTAATAAACCAGTATCATCGAGAAATGTTGCTAAGTGACAATTTTCTGGCTTTGGGATATCGAAGTAAATTTTCGTATTTAATAATTATTTTTTAACAGGTATTCCTATGAAAGAAGAACAAAATGCTAGTTCTTCTGCAAATTATGATGTAGAAATCTTCCACGCGAGTACTGCTCACACGGCGATTTTAAAAGGAAATGCGTCAGATTCCGCTGCTATTAAAACAATAAAAGAAGGAATGGAATACGACACAGTAAGTTCTGCTTACAATCGGTCGTGGTTTTTTTTTAGCTTACACATATACTATAGTAGTGTGAGCTATAGTGATCCTAATTTTTTCGAGAAAAAAAAAGTTGCTTCGATTTCAAAAATTTTTATATATCTTTGCGTTTCAGATGATTTTGAAACTTTTTTGTCGCGCCGTCTGTCTGTCTGTATGTCTGTCTGTAACGACCAACGCGCATAACTCAAAAACCGCTTGCCCGATTTCAATAAAATTTGGTACCTAGGCTGGGTCTTGGGTCGAGATGGTCCCATTTAAAAATGAACAAAATCCACCGAACACAAACCAAATACAAGGGTGGGGGTAGACTTCAAAAATTAGAATTTATGTGAAAATATGGCGTGTGTGATATCAAACGAAAGGTAATTGAGTCTGGAGTTAAACAAAATAGATTTTTGTTAAAAAAAAGGGTAGGGGTAGATTAAAAAAATTAGAGTTTACGTAAAAATATGGCGTGTGTGATATCAAACGAAAGGTAATTGAGTTCGGAGTTAAACAAAATACATTTTAATTTTTGTTTTTTTTAAGGGTGGTGGGTAGATTTCAAAAATTTAAGTTTAAGTAAAAGCATGGCTTGTGTGGTATCAAACGAAAGGTAATTTAGTCTGCAGTTGAATAAAATATATTTCAGTTTTTAGTTATATTAGCTCACACATACAATATAACTATAGTACCTAGTGTGAGCTTAGGGCCCCATATATTGGCAGAGTATTTAAATCGAAAACACTTTTATCTAATCAAATTTATCGAAGACATTTTTATCGAAAACTTTTTTTATCGAATGACATTATCGAATAACGTTTTTATCGAAAACATGTTTCTCGCATTCCATTTTTATCGAAAACTTTTTCATAATTGTATTTTTATTGAATTACATTTTTATCAATAAAATTTTGATAGAAAACAATTTTATCAAAAACATTTTTATCAGAAACATTTACTACTTTTCCTGTCCAGCATAGAGGGACCAGGGGCCGTGTATATTTAATTGTTGACCCGGTTAGGTTAGTATCTTAACCTGACCTGGTTAGGTTTGTATTATCAATTTTTTTTCCTACAAGTCATAATTTCGAAATTGTACCAAGTAACATTTACTCTAGGCGTTTAGACGCCTTCATTCACTTTTGACTTTAAATAAAAATTCATCAATACCAATCCTAGAACTTTAATGTTTTTTTTTTTTTAATAGTTTAATTTTGATATTAAGAAATAATAAATATCGTGGGACTTCTGACGTAAGGGCCTATCTCAGTTTTGATGATTTATCAGAAGAGCGATTTTAAATATTTTGCGTTGTTTCATATATATTGATTATTTTGAGATACGACCATTAAAATTTATGAGGAATAGCCATCGTGAGATAAAATTATGAGAGTTGCTGTCTGTTTGCGATCTTAACTCAATTTTAAAATTTTATGAGATACGCCCTTATGTGAAAAGACCGACGATATATGAAGTTATCACTGTTTAAAAAAAATTGGCATTAATATACACATACAAAATTTTAAGTTCTCTATATTTCTTTATCTAGCAAAGATACGATCCACGTTACTTTTCGTGTTCAAGCAATTTAACGTCGGAAATTCAAGGGCCTTATTTATCTTTGGTGGAATTCTACTTATTAGACATCTGTTAATCGTATACACCAAATACAAGATGGCGAGTCAAACAAAAAAAATTACAAAGTACAATTTTGTCAAATTTACAACTTTTAGCCCACATATATACTATACTATAGTAGGGTGAGCTATGGTGATCCTAATTTTTTCGAGAAAAAAAAAGTTGCTCCGATTTTAAAAATTTTTATATATCTTTGCGTTTCAGATGATTTTGAAACTTTTTTGTCGCGCCGTCTGTCTGTCTGTCTGTCTCTCTGTCTGTAACGACCAACGCGCATGACTCAAAAACCGTTTGCCCGATTTCAATGAAATTTGGTACCTAGGCTGGATCTTGGGTCGAGATGGTTTAAAAATGAACAAAATCCACCGAACACAAGCCAAATAAAAGGGTGAGGGTAGATTTAAAAATTAGAGTTTACATAAAAATATGGCGTGTGTGATATCAAACGAAAGGTAATTGAGTCTGGAATAAAACAAAATACATTTTAGTTTTTTTTTTGAAAAAGGGTGGGGGTAGTTTTCAAAAATTAGACTTTACGTGAAAATATGTGATATCAAACGAAAGGTAATTAAGTCCGGAGGTAAACAAAATACATTTTAGTTTTTGGTTTTTTTTAAGGGTGGGGGTAGATTTTAAAAATTTGAGTTAAATTTAAAACATGGCTTGTGTGGTACCAAACGAAAGGTAATTTAGTCTGGAGTTTAATAAGATATATTTCAGTTTTTAATTATATTAGCTAACACATACACTATAACTATAATACTTAATGTGAGCTTAGGGGCCCATATATTGGCAGAGTATTTTATTTGTTAACCGATTGAAGTTATGTTTCTACGTTTTTTTCTCCGTTTTTTACAGTAACTGTTGATTCTAGAAAAATACAGTAAATAGGTATTTTGTCCAACTAATTTATTTTCAGTGAAAATAGACTTGTGATTTTTTTTTTAATTAACTTTTCTTTCGGGAACATTGTCAAACTGGCGCCGTCACCTTGTATTTTCGACTATTTTATTTTTTATTAATGTTTTACTCAAAAAGTACTTATTTTTAAAGAAAGTATGTTGACAGAAAATTTTAAGCTTATTAAAAGACCGAGTTACCTTTGAGCTAACTAGCTACTACCCTTGCGAATATAATAAGAGTATATTTCACCTTATATAATATAGTGATAAGAAAAATGGAATTGATTACTACATAATATGTCCGTTTAGAACGTTTTTCTACGTTGTCCGACGCCTATTCTTCACCTCCTTCGATCCTGACAGTCATCTTCCGTCAGGTTTTTTTGACTCATTGATCTTTGGATTGACTGTTGCCATTCCAGTTTAGGACGCCCTCTTTTTCTGCGCCCCATTGGTTGACCTTCTAGGATCTTATATTCTTTCGTCGTTCATCCGTTGTAGATGGCCGTACCATGTCATTTGTCGTTTAGTGATGTCATCCGTTATGCTTCCCTCGATTTCCATTCTTTCTTTTATGATCTTATTTCTTATATGCTCTGTTCTAGATATTATCGTTGGTCTTCTTATTGCATCCATTTTGACACTTTCCATCTTTGTTTTGTATTTTTCTGTTACGCGGTAAGTCTATTCCACACAATAGCGTGCTTTTCACCATTGTTTTATATATGTTGAATTTTTCATTCTTTTTTATCTTTCTGCTGCATAGAATACTGCTAAGACATCCAATAACCTTTTTTGCTTTTGCTTTTACTATTCTTTTTTCCAGTTCTTTACAGTCTGTTCCTGTCTTCTCGAATGAGACACCCAAGTATACATAATCCATGGAATTGATTAAATTATCATTAATAATTGTAGAGTCACGCGGTTATTCTCTTGGTTATTTTAATATGTTTTAATTTTGTTTAATAATATTACGCGTTCGATTGATGCATTTTTCGTTAATTAATAATTTATAAAGTTATATTAAAATTTTAAATAATATCCATTTTTATATTTTGTTTTGAACTAAGTAAAATAGTAAACAGTTTATTTAAATTATCTTTTTATACAGGGTGACTTCGAAGTTGAGTCAATAATTTTAACAGCATATAGAGCACAATAAATCAAAATAATCATCGCAAACATTATTTCTCAAAAATACGATACTTTTTGAATAAATTACTGATAACGGAAAAATAGTCGAAACTCCAAGATGGCGGCGCCTTTTTGAGAATGTTCCTAAAGGGAAATAGTTCTGAGCTTTTGTTTTTTTAATGGAACCATAATAGCTATTGATTGCGCCCAGTCTTGTGTTTTTTAATAAAAACTTTTTTATTTTTTATCTTTAATCAGCCGCCATCTTGAATATTTCAACATGCTTAAGGCACCCTCAACTGCATTCTTAAATTAGTGCCTTTTGGCTATTAAAATCAGCAATAAAATTTTTTATATAACTCAAATCCAGTTATCTTCCTGACTATCAGCGTTTTGGTTCATAACTCTAAGTAAGTTTTAAAAAGAAAAAACTGATATTTATCAAAGTCTACTCTCATTACGTTCACACTTAAAAATTAAATCGTAGGTGACTCTCAAGTGGTGCACACCTAGAGGGGTAACCGGTTGTGAGCTGCAGAATTGCACCTCGATGCATCGTATTACACCAGTGGACGTTAACAGTAGACCATCATTATGTCTAATTAACTTTCTGTTGAATGGTAGATCGGTGATGTTGGAAATGCCTAGAAAAGCAGGTGGAAAAATCACTAGTCATCTCTTAGCTGCTCATGGAGGGGAAATTTTTATTCATACTCTTTGTACTGCAAGGTATGTTAATCTCTATTAACTCACTGTTTTTGGCTTCAAGCATATTATTTATCACTTATAAAATTAAAGTACACAATAAAAGTGTTTGCTTTTGGAAAAATAAAGCAAAATAAAAAAAAACATTTTAAAATAATTTGAAATTTTGAGGTTAACACAGGGCTAAATAGGCTAACTTACCGTAAGAGCGCGGGTTAACTTTTTCCTGGGATAAACTTAGCAATTAACCTTGGATGAATAAACACTTGTCAAAACTTTAACCCAGGGTTATCCCAAACGCATGGGGTAACCCTCTATTGATAAACCGGCCCTAAATGTATTTACATTTTTGCCGCTATGAAAAGTTTTTAAAGTGATAAATCTTAAATAAAATTTAACTTTTGTTCTTATTTTGACCTTCCCCTTCTATCTATTTTTGTAATTAATGTTATGAACAAATTTGAATTTGGTGGGTGTGCTTTCGGGCTGTTCGGCCGTCGTCGTTGGAAATTCGTTCTCGAGCACAATGTATAGATACGCGGTGTATGCAGATGTCGGTTTCTGGTAAGAGTGGGATTTATAAAAGGAACCTCGTTTTTGCGTTATCATTGTTTTTTATAATTCTATTTGATTTGAATTTATTTTTAACCGTGCAAATTACTTTGTCCTTTCCCGATCCCATGCCTCCCCGTTAGTTTCTTACATGTTTACTGGTATTTATTAATTTTCCTTAGCAAGAAAAATAAGAAACAAATCGGGTTTATTACTTGTGGGCTGCAGGTTCGTCACGAAGTAATAATCATTCCGGATTTGACACACCAGTTCCCCTTTTCCTGGTTTTTATTATTTTTGTTTTCTTTCGGAAAAAACAAAAGTATTAAACAATGAAATAGATTATGTTTTGTGGGCTCGTTTGGTTCGTCACCAACTCATAATCGTGCGCTTTATCAAACCACTCTTCGCGTTTCTCCCGTTTCCTGGTTTTTATTATTTTTGTTCTCTTTCGAGAAAGCAAAAATGATAACAAAGCAATAGATTATGTTTTGTGAGCTCGTTTGGTTCGTCACCAACTTATAATCGTAGCGCCTTGACAAACCACTCTTTCTGTTTTCGGGTTTTTATTATTTTTGCTCTTTTTCAAGAAAGCAAAAATGTTAACAAAGCAATAGATTATGTTTTCTGGACTCGTTTGGTTCGTCACTAACTTATAATCGTAGCGCTTTGTCAAACTACTCTTCCCGTTTATTCCGTTTCCTGGTTTTTATTATTTTTGTTCTCTTTCGAGAAAGGAAAAATGATAACAAAGCAATAGATTATGTTTTGTGGGCTCGTTTGGTTCGTCACCAACTCATAATCAACCCGGCTTTTTCCAGCCAGCTCTCCAAATCCTGATATTTAATAATTTCTTCCTATTTCTCCTTTTATTTTTCATAATTACTGATTTTTCTGTCATGATTATTCATCATTTAATATTCCCCGCCTTCATATGGCTTTTCTTCGTTATTGCCCCTTTAGACCCGTGACCCACCGCAAAAGGACCCTTCCCAACAAACAATTAAAGTTGTAACGACGAAACCCCAACTAGAAAGAATTTCTTAAAAGTAACCGCAACGTACTCCCGCTACGTCTCAGTATACCATACAGCGACGTTATAATTCCCTAAGTGGGGAACCAATTTCTGGTTATAACTACTTGGCCAAGTGTTTAAAGTCACTGTAGTAACAACTACACTACTACGTCGTAGCCAGGTATCTACTACGTCGTTGAGGCTGTTTTTTTTCCGTAATGGCATAAAAGTTGCGATGTAGTTGCAAATAATATAATCGTTTCTTTATGGTAGAATTGTTACACAATATGGTGGACACAACAGTAAACAGACTCGCTTAGTTTTTTTGTTTGGTTATGGTTATAATATGAACTATGTTATCCAAAAGTGTGAGAATTTACGAGCAGAGGATCAAAATTCGAGTGCGACGCAAAGTTTTTTGTATAACATGCATTATATATATTGCAAAAAACCGGTGCGCCCGTAAAATTAAGCCGTTTTCTGGTAGCTGATGGAATTTTTGTGTTGTGATTTTAGAGGTTATGTTTTCATAATCGACAGTTAACTCCAACAAATGGTGCTTAAGAAGAGCATTTTTGGTAAGCTTCAACTAATTTGTTTATAAAATAGTATGGCTCTTTAATATGAGCTCATAAATCGACAACAAAAATATTAAATTTTCTTTCTTACATAAAAACATGGCGTCCCAAACTATATTCCCTGATAGTCGAAAAGGTTACTTGAAAGTAGTTGCGGCTTTAAAGTTGATCCAAAAAGTTATTTTGTCTACATTGTTACATCAGATGTTACTATGATGACACAAACTTTTGTAGTAAAAATTAAAGTTATAATGTAGTTGTCGGATACACTTGTTTGGGACTCCAATGAAGCTTAACTTTCTAGTGGTAATTAAGTAGGATATAAAAGTCAGGGCGACTACGAAATAACGACTAAAAAGAAAGTAAAACTTTAGCAACGTCCTATTGTGGTAGAGAAGACTATCAGAATCGACTATCAAGAAACAATCCTATGAAGTAGTTTAGAGGGTCGTTTTTACGAAACATCTACTATTTCCTGATACTAAATAGTAGTTAGAACTAAAAAGTAACAAATTTTGGTTGGGATCACCACATTTCTACTATAAGAAAGTAGCAAAGCCTTTAGAACATGTAGCCGCTACTATAAATGTTAGTTGGGTTATAAACGTAAAAGTTGGTAGAGTTAATTTTTTTCCGTTTCTTTTGTAAATAACCTGTTACCTGGTACCGTAAGACATATATTCTCTCACCGTAAATTAAACCTGTCACCGCGAGACATATATGCCCCGACCAGTCCTATGAAACTTCAAAGTTGGTAAAGTTTCGTTTTCTTCCAGTTAAATAGCCGTAAATTTGTAAAATTATAGTATTTAATTAACGATCAGCTGTTTAATGAAATCTGCAAATTTTTTATTCATGTTGGGAAAAGTCTTTTTGGGGCAAAAATAAAATAGTATTCAACTAACGCCCATCCGATCTATTCGGACCTAACCAGATTTGTTAAATCCTTTTGTTAGAGTTCCGAGGTGATAGGGCGTTGACTTTAAAGTCCGTTTTCATAATTTTCGCTTTTCCAAGTACCTAACTGTTTGTGCTGGAATAGAGCAAACAGAATAAACTGGATTTTTTTTTATTTTAGTTGATAGAAATAAGGGATTTATAGTTTTATTTTATTTTTTGAGTTGCATATATTTAGTTATTTTCTTTTAGGGTTTTGTACCACTATATTAAAATGACAAAATACACATAAAATAGTATTTATAAAACTTGAGTTTTTAATGAAATTGTAGTTTACTTACCTGGTTATTTTCCACTGTTTAAAAGCATACCCGAGAGGCAAGGGCGACTCTAGGCTTCCTTATTTCCTAGAGAGGCGCCCGAGGCAAAATGTCGATCCATTCTATCCCTCGAAATCCCAGGATTGAATCCACCGGGACGCGTATTCACGTTTCCGTGCTGATTTCACGACAGCGCTAGTTTGAAATAGACACGGAAATGTTGCAACATATTTGGTTACAAATGCGTGTTGATTTTAAGGCGCCGAGGCTCGAACAATGCACGGATTTGTATTGAATTACGCAGCGCAGGGGTTTACTTATTATTAGTGCAATTGAAACTTAAATTGGATTCACATGCACATGTTTATTAGTTTGATTTTGAGGTTATATGTTTGTTAATATGAAAATTATTATGGAGCAGTTTAAAAGAATTTGTACTAATATTACTCAAGATTTTGAAATTCGTTGAAGTTTGAAGAGCACTCTTCCATTAACTATACCTGCAAAGTTCAGTGTTCATTGTCTTACACCGGTAACTACGACGACAGATGTTGTTCTGTTATTAATAAATTTTAATGATTTAAATGATTTTCACTTGATTTCTAACCACATGAAAATAGCAAGTTTCAAAAACCTAACCTAAGAAAAGCTAATCAATCAAATCTAACCGAACCGAACCAAAGCAAACTGAACCAATAATTTTTTTCAAAAAAAACTTTCCTGAGTTCCTACCCAGGATCCTAGAGGATGTGAATCCGAACTGAACCGATCATAACCAAACCGAACCAAACCCAACCTAACCAAACTAAACTACAACACCATTCACACCCTCTTGGATCCCGGGAAAGAAGTCAGGAAAGTTTTTTTTTAATTGTTGGTTCAGTTTGCTTTGGTTTGGTTCGGTTTGGTTCAATTCGGTTCGTTTCGGTTCGGATTCACATCCTCTAGAATCCCGAGTAGGAAGCACAGTATACTAATTATTGTCTATGGTAGGAAGTCAGGAAAGTTTTTTTTTTTTAATTATTGGTTCAGTTTGCTTTGGTTCGGTTCGGTTAGATTTGATTGATTAGCTTTCGTTATGTTAGCGTTTTAACCTGACAGTTGAATACGCTTTTGTAATAGTTTAATGAGCGATGTTGTCTTACAGATCCGTGCTCATTTCGAGATCAAAACTCTTAAAATCAACACGTATTTGAACCCAAATATATTGTAACATTTCCGTGTCTATTTCAAAACCGCGCCGACGTGAAATGAGCACGGAAACGTAAATACGCCCCCGGGACGTCAAAAGTAGGGGAGAAATTCGTTAGATGACGAAACCGTCTTACACGTTTTTTTTTATTTTTGGCTTAAAATTGAATAGGAAATAACTTTCTTGACAAAAAAAGTACACTGAGAAAAAATTTGACTTTAAATCATTAGATGTATAGAGTGCCACAGTGAAAAAACCCCCAAGTCTTAATTTTCAAAGTATCACGTTAAAACTGTTCATAATATTTACAAAAATCGATTTTAGTTTTTTAACTTTAATGCTCTGTATCTTGGAAATCAAGCATTTTCGTAAGTTGACTTAAATCGACTTATTTTGGTCAAAAAACTCTGTAAAGACCTTTCCTGGACACCCTATATAATGGTTTTAGGTCAGTTCTGGAAGACCCTCCATCAATTTCAGAAGGTTGCGGTGGAAGAGTTACAGATTATCGTATACCGGATTTTGGATTACTAATAAAACAAAACACTCTTTTGCCTATTAAAGTAAAGACCAACGATAGCATAAGATGGTTAGATAAAGTTAAAACTAGACTGAACAGATTAACGAAGTATTGGCCAATGACAATTAATTCCACTATAATTTATAATCTAAAACAGGTTGGTATCTTTGACAATATTTTGACGTAACACAATAAATTTAAAGTAAAATTGCCCTAAATTTAAATTAAAGTTGCCTTATTCAAAAATGTCATTGTTAAAGGGTGCAGGTAGTACTTTTAGATAACGCCTGTTAAGCCGTACAACAAGGGATTAGTCACGCATCACCAGATTAGGTTCGTTCGATACTTTTTCTTAAATACATTAGAATACGTAGTCGTGCTTAAAATACTGATATTCCCAATATTTTCAAATAAATTTTAAATTTTTGCACATACTTTTGAAAGTCCCAAAATGGTTATTATGATTACATTAGCGCGTGCCACTTTTATGGCAGTTTTTATGTTGCAATGTTCAAAGGAAATTACTTTTTGTTTTAGTATATCGACACGCTGCCCCTAATAATTATTAAGGATAAGATAACAGATGAAGAAGTGTATTTGTGCAAAAAAATTATATACAATCTAATCGCGTTAGAGTCAAAAATGGAACCCCTTCATCCGCAAAACTCTGGTCAAAGACTCAAGGGACAGAAACGAGAAGAACAATATAAGGTATAACACTAAATAAATTATTTTTCGGTTTGGTTACCTACTGAAATTGACTTTAGCTGTCTCCGTTGTAATGTTAAATTTTTGCCTCAGACCTAGCTGATCCCACGCATTGGTAAACTCTTTGCAATAAGGCTAGTCCTTTTGTTTAATCACCCCGTAATTCTGGTAACAAAACGCACGTGTATTCTTAATTCAGTTTTAAACCATAGTTTCCTAAGGTAACTGATAATGGACGCTGCAAAACTAATTATCAGTTACCTTAAGGTTAATATAATCGGTCATCACCCTTTATAATAAGGGTGATGGATCGGTGTTTAAACTGTCAATTGTTTTGAAATTTCTGACTTTGAAACATTATCGCTTATTTTATATTTAAATTCTGATTCTGATTTGGAATAGTTTTTTGAGAAAAGTTTCTGTCCCAAAATGATTTTATGTAGTGAAAAATTTATGAACAATTGGGGTGCCCTGCCGCCAAAGTTTCTACATTGGAAGATTTTCAGTGCGACTGACCATATAAAATAGTGATTATTTAATTTTTTCAAAAATGTTATTTTCTACAATGTATTTTGAGTTGGATTTGAGCTAAGCTTTGCAATTTGTTTTGGTAAAAATTTTTATTTAAAAATAGGATTACGCCCTGTTTATAATATATTTTTTGTAAATTGAAGTTTTTAAATTACCTAAGCAAAATGACTTAATAAAAGTTAAATTAATATTATTTGTAGTTTCCACAAATGAACTTTAGCTCGACTCATATTAATGTAATACATACTCATTTCTTTGTTACAATAAGTATATAAGCATTAATATTTTTTGAAATTAAAACAGTATTATATTATACTTTTTAATAAAAAAGTTGTTCTAAAAATCTCACATTTTTTATGGTGGACACATAGATCTTTTAAAAAATATAAAGTTCCTAACTGATTTAACCGCAGAGGCTTTGGGAATTTCAACAAAAACAGTATTGAGACAGAATCTTTGTGAGTGAATTAAAAAATATATTTTAGACACAATTTTTAAACTAGAAATAGCTATATTGAGGGTATTACTAATTACCAAGTTTAAAATGTTGCAGTAGAACTGCTCATAGGATTAAGTTCAAATCAAAAGATGAAAATTATTATACTAAGCTTTATTTGTATGGTTTTGTAAACTTATTTTCTTAAAATAAAATAAAACCAATCGAAAAACTAAAAATCTAACTAAAAAACTAACTAGGCAAAAATAATTTATTCTCATCGTCCAAAAAACTCCATCTCATGAACTGCCATCTTCAGTTATGACGAGAGGAACGACACCAATTTAGCTCATTTTCTCAGTCTTCTTGTTTTATAAATCTTTTTTAACAGTAGTTTTACAAACTTTTTGAATTAGTTTTTTAAATGCGTTGTTTTGAAGGGCATCAAAGAGTCTTCATACTTTTTGTCATTACTGTGTTTCTTGAAATTCTGCTCTATAGTTATCACAGATGGGACTGAAGATCGAAAAAAGCGTGGAATTTTCGAATGAACAGTTTATCTTTGTCGCCAATTTTCTTGACTATTTTTCTGAGAATATGTGAATACTTCTAAATATCTACTTTACAAAATATTTTGACTACTTTACAAAAATTTTTTGTTTTGAAAGTTTACTTTCATTGTCAATTTAAGCTTTGATAGAGAGACAGGCTTGCAACTGCCAACTGCAATCTGGGGCCAACAATGATTTTCGAAGCTATTTTCTGTCTTCTTTATAGCAGAAAAATAAAAAAGGATAGCAAAGGAACTTGGGGTATTGCAAGGACTATAGTTGGTTTTCCAAAGTGTATTATAGATTTAAAATATATTATACGTTTTTTCCTTAGAAGTTTTCAAGAAAATTTGAAAACAAAAAAAAATCTGGATATTGGGGTTTTTTGCAGGTAATTTTTGAAAAACTAATTTTTTGGATATACAATTACATATTCTGAAAGCATATGTGTGTAAAATAAACCTTTATGTCAATTTAAAATTTCTGCGTCATGTTGGGCGCCATCGTAAATATCTCAGCCTGGGGGGTAACTGGGGTATTCGGATTCAGTTGGGCGTCGAAATGCCCTATTTCATTTATATCCACCCATTGCCCAAAAGTATAATATAAAATGCGCCTAGAGAGTCCATTTTTAGCAATCCTGCCTTAACTAAAAAACCTAGTTGGATCAAGCACTTCTTGCTTAAAATCAAATATGTCAAAATGTGTTCAAAATTTGCGTTAGTATTGTATTTTTTTAAATGGTTTTTGTTTAATTACGAGACTTATTGATTAGCAGATTTACTATTTTCCGTAATATATATTATGTTTTAGCTTATGTGGAGCGAACTAGAAATGCTTCTTAAATACAATTTACACTCAGAAAATCACAAAAATATTTACAATTGTTTAGTGGAGTGTCATAAGTTTGATGACGATAAGTCCGAAAAAGTTGAACTGGATGATGCACTAAATCAGTTAGAGAACATTGGTAAGTCTAAAAGTTGCTTTGTTGTAGGTAATCTGTTCCTATACTAACCGTGCTTCGACCATTTACTACAGTACAAATTGTCTTCTTGGTGGTATCGAGTGAAGTTTGCCTCTAAATCAAACTATTCCTTAAATTATTACCTCTAAACACTAATACTACTGGCCTTAAAAAGGAACTAGAAAAATTTTAAAGAGTGGTTTAGTTAGTTCTGTACAGCGTGTCCCATTTTCGATGGGATTAAATGGGAAACTCGGTTATTATTAAAGATATTGATTTTCTGATTGCACCTTACTTTGAGCCCTTAAAAATGGCGTAATCAGATTTTTGCTATACCCCGTAGTTTCGCTAATACTAATAAAAAAAATTGAAATTTTAATAATCCCTTGTATCTCGCTTATTTTTCGAGATATTTTTATTCTGTAAAAACCTTTTCATGGCAACTTTTTTAGAAGGCAATAATGACGTTGTCAACTTTTTAAAATATTGTTTAGTTTTTGAGATATGGTATTTATCATAAAAAAATGAAATACGGACCTAGATTTTTTTTATTACTATTTTGATTGGTTTCATGCTAGTATTATCATAAAATAATAAAAATTTTAAAAATTTTTGTTTTAAGGTAAAAGAAAAATATTTAATATTTTAAAAAAAAATTAGTCCGAACCTGGATATTTTCAACATAAATATAAATTAAAAATTGCTAGATAAACAATTTTTAGTTTAACTGTTTTGATACTTAGCATATTAAAATGGTTTTACGTTAATTTACAGATTTATTTGAAACAAAGTCTACGAAAAATACAAAAAAAAACAAATTATAAAAAATAACTAATTTTTCTGATTACCATTATGTGTAAGACATTGTTGACATTTTTGAGTAATTTTTCTTAACGCATTTTGCATAAAAATATTTCTGCCATTTAAATATTGGGATTTTGTTGCTTGAATGAAGCAGTCAAACATATCACATTTTTCAAAATCTGGATATGGTCGATTTCTAGCCAGTTTAAAATAATTGTAAGGCATTCACAAAAATGACAAGTAAAATGACAATGTCAATTCCACGCTTTTGTTTTGTAAATTTCACGACCTGCTGTGCTACCATCAAATAATTAGTATGATATTATTTTTGTAACTTTTTAACGTTTTTTACTTTATTTCTAAATCTTTTAATTATCATTTCAAAACAGATAAACTAAAACTCGTTCAACACACTAGTTGCAATTTTTAATTTATAATTACGTTGGAAATTTCCAGGTTCGGACTATAATTTTTTTTTTTAATATTAAATAGTTTTTTTTAACCTTAAATCAAAAAAATATTAAAGTTTTATCATTTTAAGGTAATAATAGCATGGAACCAATTATGATAAATACCATATCTCAAAAACTAAACAATATTTAAAAAAATTGACAACGTCATTATTTTGCTCTAAAAAAGTTGCCATAGAAAGGGTTTTACAGAATAAAAATATCTTGCAAAATAAGCGAGATACAAGGAATTAATTAAAATGCAATTTTTTCAAAAACTCCCTGTATTAGCGAAACCACTGGGTATAGCAAAAATCTGATTACACCATTTTTAAGGGCTCCAAAAAGGAGCACGGTAAGGTGCAATCAGAAAATCGATATCTTTAATAATAACCGAGTTTCCCATTTAATCCCATCGAAAATGGGACACGCTGTACATTATGTTTAATAACTATTATTAAATTTTGTATATTTAATTCTCATGCGAGGTTGTTCAACTACATACATAAGTTTTTGTTATGTAAAATTATCTGAAAAATCCCAAAAATTGTTCTGATTACTCCTTAGTTTGGAAAATATCTCCTAAATCTTCTGAGCATTTCTTCTTAAAATCAAGAAAAGGGGGTGTCCCCCCTATAAGTACTACAGCTCATATATTTTTTCTTTAAGTCAAAGCCAAGTCTACTTGTAGTAAAAAAAATATTTAATATATTTCTATTTAGGCCCTGGAAAAGAGCAAGATATACCTCGAGCTTCTGTTATTCGAGCAACGACTGATTCTCCTATGTCTCCGCCTCCTGTTGGTAACATAAACCCTTTGTTTTCTCGCAATTCTTCAGGAAAAAGTCTTTATAGTGCTCAACGAACTTTATTGGAAATGTTTACAATGCAAGTAAGTATGAAAATAATAGACGTAAACATAAACATTTGACAATTGTCAAATAATGTAGTGACGTAACGGAGTATGTTCCAAAACCACCAAAACTGACGCATGGAACATTAAGAATTAAATAGGGGTCCTGGCTTCAAGCATCGCGTGTGAGAATGCATGGGTATGCTACAGCGCGTTCGATCCCCGTCGCACAATGGGTTATATGGGGGAGCTAGCACGACATTAGCCCTGTATATGTTTGTTAAATTATGATAACCAAACCCACCCAAATGTATTGTAGATAGTCCAGTTAATAAAAAAAATGTAATTGAAAAAAAAAGTCATAATGTATTTCTCTGTAACAGAGCCCTAAAGTTGAAAAAACATTCAAACGGACTACAGACCAAAGCTAATTTTTTCCGCAATTATGTGTATTTTTTTTAACCAAACATTTAAACGGAATACAGACCGAAGAGAAATTTTTCATGATTGAATTTAACCCAGGAATGCGAATAAATTATATGTGTTGAACGACGCACCACGAAATCCGGCCGGTATTGGGATTTTTATCCATTCTGAAAGCGGCAGCGGCCATTTATTAAGCTACCCCCCAAAAAAAAGAACAGTAGGAGCAGCAAATTTTTTGTTTCTTGAGTAAAATAGACTCTCCTCTCTAATATTCTGGTGGAGATTTTACTAAGCCTTGCTAGCTTGTTTCTGCAGGCTTTAAAAAGAAAAATAGAGACGAAAATAAACTTGCTATATTACAAAACCAAAAAAAGGATTTTGGAATTTGGAAATAACTAGTAGTTTTCAAAAGTGCAGTTACTGGTTATGCCTACTTTACATCCATATACCCAAAGAGTGCTGTTCGGTTCGGTTCGGTTTTGTATTTTTTTTTAAATTTAAAAATATTGTAAAATACATTATTAATGAAAAATGAAAAAGTAAAAAAAAGTTTAAAAATACTCTGCCAATATATGGGCCCCTAAGCTCACACTAGGTACTATAATTATAGTGTACGTGTGAGCTAATATAACTAAAGCCTGAGAAATATTTTATTCAACTCCAGACTAAATTACCTTTTGTTTGATACCACACAAGCCATGTTTTGACTTAAACTCAAATTTTTGAAATCTACCCCCACCCTTACAAAAAAAAACAAAAACTAAAATGTATTTTGTTAAACTCCGGACTCAATTACCTTTCGTTTGATATCACACACGCCATATTTTCACTTAAACTCTAATTTTTAAAATATACCCCCACCCTTTTTTTTTAAATAAATTAAAATGTATTTTGTTTAACTGCAGACTCAATTACCTTTCGTTTAATATCACACACGCCATATTTTCACATAAACTCTAATTTTTGAAATCTACCCCCACCCTTTTATTTGGTTTGTGTTCGGTGGATTTTGTTCATTTTTAAATGGGACCATCTCGACCCAAGACCCAGCCTAGGTACCAAATTTCATTAAAATCGGCCAAGCGGTTTTTGAGTTATGCGCGTTGGTCGTTACAGACAGACATACAGACACACAGACAGACAGACAGACAGACAGACAGACATACAGACAGACAGACAGACAGACGGCGCAACAAAAAAGTTTCAAAATCATCTGAAACGCAAAGATATATAAAAATTTTTGAAATCGGAGCAACTTTTTTTTTCATGAAAAAATTAGGATCACCATAGCTCACACTACTATAGTATAGTATATGTGTGAGCTAAAAGTTTAAAAAAGTTAAAAAAAATTTTTAAAAAAGTTAAAAAAAAGTTGAAAAAAGTTTCAAAAAAGTTAAAAAAAACTAAAAAAAGTTAAAAAAAAGTTAAAAAAAAGTTAAAAAAAAGTTTAAAAAGTTTAAAAAAAGTTAAAAAAAAGTTAAAAAAAAGTTTAAAAAAAGTTAAAAAAAAATTTTAAAAAAGTTTAAAAAAGTTAAAAAAAAGTTAAAAAAAAGTTTTAAAAAAGTTTTAAAAAAGTTTAAAAAAAGTTTAAAAAAAGTTAAAAAAAAGTTTAAAAAGTTTAAAAAAAGTTAAAAAAAAGTTAAAAAAAAGTTTAAAAAAATAAAAAAAAAGTTTAAAAAAAGTTAAAAAAAAGTTAAATAAAAGTTAAATAAAAATTAAAAATTAAAAATTGAAAATTGAAAATTGAAAATTGAAAATTGAAAATTGAAAATTGAAAATTGAAAATTGAAAATTGAAAATTGAAAATTGAAAATTGAAAATTGAAAATTGAAAATTGAAAATTGAAAATTGAAAATTGAAAATTGAAAATTGAAAATTGAAAATTGAAAATTGAAAATTGAAAATTAAAAATTGAAAATTGAAAATTGAAAATTGAAAATTGAAAATTGAAAATTGAAAATTGAAAATTGAAAATTGAAAATTGAAAATTGAAAATTGAAAATTGAAAATTGAAAATTGAAAATTGAAAATTGAAAATTGAAAATTGAAAATTGAAAATTGAAAATTGAAAATTGAAAATTGAAAATTGAAAATTGAAAATTGAAAATTGAAAATTGAAAATTGAAAATTGAAAATTGAAAATTGAAAATTGAAAATTGAAAATTAAAAATTAAAAATATTATCCAAATCCTTTAAAAAAGGAGTGAAATCATAACAAAAACATTTCATGTAAAAAAAAAAAACCAAGTACGCGAAAGTGGTATTCCGTAAAAAGAATTGAGATAAAAGTAAAGCAAGTTCTCCAACAAATTTCAAAATGAATGTTTTTCGAAACTTGGCTATTACGGCTGCAAATGGCTCTTAGGCTCTAAATTGAACGTAAAGAAGTCTGGCTGGAATAGCAAAGTTTAAAAAAACATTTCCAAACTAGTAAGAACTATTCATTTTGAAATTTGTATTGGAGAACTTGGCTTTACTTTTATCTCAATTCTTTTTACAGAATACCACTTTCGGGTATTTGGCTTTTTTTACATAAAATGTTTTTGTTATGATGTAGATATTAATTTTAGAACATTGAGGGGATTAAGGTCGCTGATTATGATTTTTAAATAAATCTTAAAAAATTAAAATGGCGGACATTTTCACTCATGAGCCGATATGTACATACCTATTAAATTTGGAACTGTGGAATGCTTAAGCTTGCAGAATAGAAAAATCAAAATGACGGACTTTTTCATTTATTAACCCATACGTATTAAATCATTTTATTATATACAGGGTGTTTCACGAACATCGAAACAGAGGCCCTTTTGGGTATTTAGAGTGCGAATTTGGAGAAACGCTCGTAATTTGTTTGCGAGGGAGACACTTTTAGGCTATCTTGAAATTTTTGTTGCACGAACCCCCTTCGAGCGGTATACTTTACCCCTATATTTTGAATAGGTAAAGTGGGTCTATGATACCTTCTCCAAAGGTTTCGTGCTACAAAAATATCAAGATAGCCAAAAAGTGTCCCCCTCGCAAACAAAATCGTGTCCGAGCGTTTCTCCAAATTCGCACTCTAAATACCCAAAAAGAGCTCTGTTTCGATGTTCCTGAAACACCCGATATATTAGGGTGGGTATTAAGACTTCAGACCAGTGGCGTATATAAGGGGAGGGCCTGGGGGGCCCGGGCCCCCCCCCGAAGCTAAGATTTTTTTAGATATTTTCCACATATTTCCTGAATACAAACATAAAATAGCATAAGGTACGGCCTCATGGGGTCTCGGGCCCCCCCCAAATTGCCTCGGGCCCACCCCGAAACTTTTTTCTATATACGCCACTGCTTCAGACTATCCACCCCAATATTCAAAATTTAATACATATCTGACGGTTCATAAATGTAAAAGTCCGCTTTTTTAATTTTTTTTAATTGAATTTAAAAATTGAAATTTAGCGACTCTTGCTTTAAAATTTAATACATATCGGTTACCGTAATTTTGAATTATCAATTTCAGAATTTTTAACTTTTTGAGATATAGATATATTTTAATTTTTTATTTTTTGGCTGAGTAAAAGAACTGCTATGTGGTACTGTAATACATTTTAATTTTTCATCTCTACAATCACACCTTAAGGGTCTATAGAAAGTACTGAATCGCTGTGCTTTTACGGAGGCCCGGTATTGAGGTATAGGGGTAATAATTGTGTTATAAATAAAATGCACATTGTGAGGACAACAATATTTATTTTAAAACTAAAAGCCTAAAAATATATATGCAAGTAAATTAAAATTAATCTAATCTAAACTACAAAAAATCTTACATAACTAAACTAAAGGATCTGGCGGCCACAGCGGCATTCTGCAGCGGACTGGCGGAGTAAGAAAGAAAAAACTTGATTAGTGTGGAAAGCTATTTGGTTAAATGGCTGTTTTAGTGAATAAAAACAGCTCTCTAAATATTAGGAATTGTTGGTATTGTAATCAGTGGCGGCTGGTGACGTTATAAATTGGGGGGGGGGGGGGCAGAAATTTATATTGCATGGAAAAGGAGATAAAAAAACTTACCTAAACAATTTATTTTACAAACAAGCAGCTACTTGTTGTAGTTTTTAGTTTATTTGTTTATTGATAAAGTCTATTCGCCCTTCTTTTACTTGCGCAAAGTGTTCGGATTAGCACCAGTTTTAGACTCATCATGGCCCCGTAGAGCAAGCTCAAAAATCCCACAGAATTTTAAACAGTCTAATAACCTACTAAGTATATGTCTATTTTTTACCACATTTTCAGTATGTTCGGTAATGTTTTGCCTATAGGCACTATTCAATTGGCACCTAATATCAGTCTTGCCTAGCATAGAAAATTCTATGTGGTTATTTAAATAAGTAGGACTTACTTTGTGTCTTTAACTTTTTACTAAAATGCTTGTATCACACATTCCCTTTGCTACCCACGCAGGATCACTTCATGGATTGTTCATAATAAGATAAATAAAGTAAAAAAAGCATTTCGTTTTTCACAAACGCATCGTTTTTAGCATCGTATAATTTTTTATTACTTGCACTAAAATTTTGGTTAATTTTTAGGATTTTTAGGTCCGGGCTATGTGGCCCTCAAGATTTTATTTGTAATCGAAGTTCATATCAATGTATTTAAATTTGCACAGTTAATTATATAATGGATGGCATTTATTTCTATTTTGAAAACAAACAAAAACAAACAATGGACACGCGACCGGCAAGGCTTTTAACTCCTGACCTACCCCAAATTAAAATAAAACTCATAAGTCTTCACTAAGGATAGAACCGGCAACACGTAGGAAGGGCAACGAATGTTTTCGCACGATGAATATGGCCGACGTGAACTAAAACAAACATTCCTCCCGGCCCCGCGTGAGAACAGCCACCCATACACCGCTGAAAAACGGGTGAAATTGAAATCTTGTCCGGCGCGGTGCTGCCGGCTTGTAATTATTTACGCTAAAAAAGTTTACCCAATCAATCACTTGTTGTTAACCACAGATAATTAAAAGAATTAGACAATCATATCGTAAGGAAAGATTTAACTTTTTTTAAATAAATCAATTAAAAATGCTGGTTGTTGTCTAGTTTTGGGAGGGCACTGCCCCGTTGCCCTCCGTGTAGTAGCCGCCACTGATTGTAAGTCCGGTAAACTAAGATACAAACAATGCCGAGAAATTTAAAAAGTATCATAAATAAAACTTACTATCTCGTCATTGCCCCAAGAGGCTATCATCAAGCAAGGTCTTAAAACGAAAACCAAATTAATAAACTAGAAAACTACTAAAAATTAAATAAATAACTTACATTAGCCTGCATTGCCGCTAACTCGGCCGGTGCCCGCTCTGGTTCTGCAGCGTCGACCTATTTAAAAAAATTAGTCAGTGGTGTATATACGGGGGGGGGGGGCTGAGGGGCCCGGGCCCCCCCCGAAGCTGAAATTTTTTTGGATATTTTCCACATATTTCATGAATACAAACATAAAATAGCATAAAATACAGCCTCATGCGGTCTCGCCCCCCCCCCCCCCAAAACTGTCTCTGGCCCACCCCGAAACTTTTTTCTATATACGCCACTGAAATTAGTATTCGTATAACCCAATTATAAATTGAAAACAATTATAAAAATAAATGACTTACATTAGGGTGGGGCTCTCTCGGAAGTATCTGGCCGTCTAGGTGCACCCTGTGGTTCGGCATTGTTGTCTTGATTTCCCTAAACAAAATAAAAAACTTTAATTGGAAAAGAGCAAAAAAAAACAATTCAAAAGTGAAAGGCAAATCTGGCGGCACGGCAGTGACCCGCCAAGTTCGCGCGGAAGCTGCTGTACCATTTTTTTCTTGAAACATTTCAGCCCATATTTGACCTATCTAAAACTCTACTTTAGAATGAGCTAAGAAACTCAAACTTTGCACAGTCGTAGATCTTTACAGAGCTAACAATCCCTTCAAGTTTTATGGATTTCCATAAAGTAGTAAAGTAGTTACGAAATTTCAAAAAACGTCGAAATTACCACTCATTTACTCACTTACTCATGTATAGGTCATCAAAATTCTACTGTACTTCCAGACATTCTACAAAGGTGAAATTTGGGACACTGATAGAAATTGTGACCAAACCCTTGGAAAAAATCAAAAAACCTCAAAATTCTAATTTAATCCCCTCCCCTATACATGTAAAGTTATGTAAAAGTAACATTGGCCACTTCCAGAAGCGTTAGAGAGCTGAGCTTTGGCAGACTGATAGGAAATAT
Source organism: Aspidapion aeneum (assembly GCA_963576565.1). Taxonomy (NCBI): domain Eukaryota; kingdom Metazoa; phylum Arthropoda; class Insecta; order Coleoptera; family Brentidae; genus Aspidapion; species Aspidapion aeneum. The sequence goes on along the minus strand of OY755044.1, from coordinate 97,104,837 downwards.
GATAAAACTATAGGAAATAATTTAAAAACCCCAAAATTTTAACTTGCTTTCCTCCCCTATAAATGTAAATTTATATAAAAGTAACATTGCTCACTTCCAGCAACGCTAGAGAGCTGAGCTTTGGAAGGCCGATAGGAACTATTATAAAACTTTGGAAGAAAATTAAAGAAGCCCAAATTTTAATTAACTTCTCCCTCTAAATGTAAAGTTATGTAAAAGTAACATTGTTCACTTCCAGAAACGCTAGAGAGCTGCGCTTTGGAAGACTGATAGAAACTGTAATAAAACGATAGGAAAAAATTTAAATACACCAAAATTTTAATTTAGTTTCTTCCCCTTTATTTATTATTAAGTTATGTAAAAGTAACATTGCCCACTTCCAGGAACGCTAGAGAGCTGAGCTCTAGAAGGCTGATAGGAACTATTATAAAATCATAAGAAAAATTTTTAAAAAACTCAAAATTTTTAATAAGGCATTACAAAGGTTTGAACAATGTTCCGCATATTTTACTATTTTAAAATTAAATATTATCCAAATTCTTTTAAAAAGAAGTGAAATCATAACAAAAACATTTCATGTAGAAAAAAGCCAAGTACGCGAAAATGGCATTCCGTAAAAAGAATTGAGGTAAAAGTAAAGCCAAGTTCTACAATACAAATTTCAAAATAAAAGGTTTCGAAATGTTTTTCTAAACTTGGCTATTACGGCTGCAAATGACTCTTAGACACAGTGCTAAATTAGACATAAAGAAGTTTGGCTGGAATAGCAAAGTTAAAAAAAAACATTTCCAAACTAGTAAGAACCTTTCATTTGAAATTTGTATTGGAGAATTTGGCTTTACTTTTATCTCAATTCTTTTTATGGAACCCCACTTTCGCGTACTTGGCTTTTTTTTACATGAAATGTTTTTGTTATGATTGGGCTTGTTAGGTGGGGTTTGAATCAACATTGTTATGATTTGGATTGTGACTTACTCTTCAACAGTGTTCATCGCAGTTCCGATGATCCGGGCGATCTTGCATCGTGCTGCCTCACTTTGGCAGAGGGCGCAATGCCCGTTATCTACATGAGCTCTACACAGTGAATGGCCCCGGGCGCACCGGTAAACCTGGCAGTAGGGCGGGACTTCGCCGCAGAGAAGGCACGTGAAAACCGTGTTGTATAAAACACCGCTAAAATAAAAAGAGTCTTTTTATTTTTAAATTTTAGCTCACACATATACTATACTATAGTAGTGTGAGCTATGGTGATCCTAATTTTTTCGAGAAAAAAAAAGTTGCTCCGATTTCAAAAAATTTTATATATCTTTGCGTTTCAGATTATTTTGAAACTTTTTTGTTGCGCCGTCTGTCTGTCTGTCTGTCTGTCTGTCTGTCTGTATGTCTGTCTGTCTGTCTGTCTGTGTGTCTGTATGTCTGTCTGTAACGACCAACGCGCATAACTCAAAAACCGCTTGCCCGATTTTAATGAAATTTGGTACCCAGGCTGGGTTTTGGGTCGAGATGGTCCCATTTAAAAATGAACAAAATCCACCGAACACAAGCCAAATAAAAGGGTGGGGGTAGATTTCAAAAATTAGAGTTTATGAAAAAAATATGGCGTGTGTGATATCAAACGAAAGATAATTGAGTCTGGAGTTAAAAAAAATACATTTTAGTTTATATAAAAAAAAGGGGGGGGAGGTAAATTTCAAAAATTAGTGTTTAAGTGGAAATATGGCGTGTGTGATATCAAACGAAAGGTAATTGAGTCTGGAGTTAAACAAAATACATTTTAGTTTTAAAAAAAAGGGTGGGGGTAGATTTGAAAAATTAGAGTTTAAGTCAAAACATGGCTTGTGCGGTATCAAACGAAAGGTAATTGAGTCTGGAGTTCAATAAAACATACTTCAGTTTTTAGTTATATTAGCTTTCACGTAGATACACTATAACTATAGTAACCTCAGTGTGAGCTTAGGTGCCCATAGATTGGCAGAGTATTTTATATTGTTGTACATAAAAAAGTTATTATGCAAAATTGTAAGAAAAAAAATAATATAAAAACACTTATCTGCTAAATTTACCGAACTTACGAAATTATACAGTCTTGTGCAATTTTTTTTTAAATCGCTCTATATTTGTGAAAGGTATAGCTACAACTATTACTAATAAGGAGGGTGGGGAGAAGAGAGGGAGGGGGAAACTAGTAAAATGATGTTGGAAAAAAGTTTTCAAGCGTGTGCAGAAAGAACTTTTGAAGTCGCTTTAAATTTCTGAACGTTATAGCTATAACTATTACTAATAAGGATGGCGGGGTGAAGAGAGGTAGAGGTGGGGGGGGGGGGACTAGTAAAATGGTGTTGGACAAAAAATCTGAAAGCATATGCAGAAAGAATTTTTGAAATCGCTTTATATTTGATAAAATTATGCGAATATGGTTTTTGAATAGGGTGGGGGGAATGACAGGAGGGGAGATAGGTAGGAGCAGGGAGGACTAAAAAGTAACCACAGCAAATTAGAGGACATTTGCAATGGGTAATGAAAGGAATTTCAATAAAATCGCCTGAAATTTAGATAATTTGTGTCTTAAAGCCTACATCATGTGACAAAATGGCGTCTGAAGACCACCATGTTGATTCCTGTTTAAAATACTCTGCCAATCTATGGACACCTAAGCTCACACTAGGTACTATAGTTATAGTGTACGTGTGAGCTAATATAACTAAAAACTGAAATATATTTTATTGAACTCCAGACCCAATTACCTTTCGTTTGATACCACACAAGCCATGTTTTGACTTAAACTCTAATTTTTGAAATCTACCCCCACCCTTTTTTTAAAACTAAAATGTATTTTGTTTAACTCCAGACTTAATTACCTTTCGTTTGATATCACACACGCAATATTTTCACTTAAACTCTAATTTTTGAAATCTACCCCCACCCTTTTTTTAAACCTAAATTTATTTTTTTATAACTCCAGACTCAATTACCTCTCATTTGATACCACATATGCCATATTTTAACATAAATTCTTTTTTGAAATCTACCCCCACCCTTTTATTTGGCTTGTGTTCGATGGATTTTGTTCATTTTTAAATGGGACCATCTCGACCCAGTACTCAGCCTAGGTGCCAAATTTGATTAAAATCGGGCAAGCGGTTTTTGAGTTATGCGCGTTGGTCGTTACAGACAGACAGACAGACGGTGAGACAAAAAAGTTTCAAAATCATCTAAAAAATTTTTTTTTCAAATCGGAGCAACTTTTTTTTTCTCGAAAAAATTTGGATCACCATAGCTCACACTACTATAGTATAGTAGTAGTGTGAGCTAAAAAATATAGCCTATAGCACCTTCGAAATCAGTAGCAATTCAACGACACTTTTTTTGTCAAAATCGGTTCAGCCGTTTAGCCTCTAGCGTGACACAAACATACATATTTACCTACATACATATAACAATCGAAAAACATTACCCTTCCTTACACCGTGCTGCAGTTGGGTAAAAACCGGGGTGTTAAAGAATCAATCTTAAAAAATAAAAATTTTCCCGCGTTTATATAAGTAGATAGAATACTTACAACGCTTTGCGTATAAAAATTCGTCGAATTTCTTAAAACACGGCTGCGGATAATCGCTCTCTCCATCTTAACTTCACTAAACTTTATTTCAACTCAAAAAAACTTTGCTAGTACGAACCAAATGGGTATGAGCTTAAAGAGGGCCATATATGCCCTTATATAGCCTAGCCTTTGTGAACTTAACAAGTGGGGTGGCTTTAGACGTCCTTTTTTGCACAGCATGGGTTCTACAAAATTTTAAGTGCTTTTAGAGACACCCTGGGGTTAGTGGGTTAGATTTAGATCTTTACATACATAACAGTGGCACACCCTGGAATATGCCTGGGGGGCCAAGGCCTCATCATCGTATTTTATGCTATTTTATCTTTTCAGCTATAAAATGTAAAAATCTAAAAAAATATTAGGCTTGAGCCCCCCCCCTGGTTACGCCATGCATATAACATACCTACTATAGGCCTCACATATTCGCAGGGATTATAATATGTCTCAAATATGTCTTGCCTAAGTACATATGTCCATTACAAAAATCAATATACTTATAAAGCTTTCGGTTCATTGACAAATTTTAGAAAAGAGTTTTAGAGTGATAAATATATCCCTAATTTGCTACGCAAAATTATTAAAATAGTATATTTTATCATGACTACATTTAAAAACAAGTTTCTAATTTTCGATTTAAATTTGCCGCTAAAACGCTCATTTCTAGCATGGCGTTGCAATGACGTCATAGCGCAGTAAACTCGCGGACAGATACACGGCATTCAAGTGTTTATTTGTTTTTGGTCTGTGTTTTTACTGTTTTTGTAAAAAAATGTCCTATAAGTGGTGTGTAGTACCGCAGTGTTCGAATACTAGCATAAAAACACCTGAAAAACTATTTATTCATGTGCCTACAGCAGTAAAATAACGGAAAAAGTGACTAGAACTTGCTCAAAGAGACCCAAGGGCCTTATCTAATACATCTTCACTTTACATTTGTGAAGATCACTTTGATGTGAGTATAACAAAATTGTTTATATTAATTTTTCTTACGTTGTCTATAATATATATATTTCGTAAATGACGATGAAATTTTTGAAGTTATGTTTATTACAAGGGGTGAACAACTATAATAATAGGCAGAAAGGTGTACAAATTTTTACGGTGCTAGGCAGTTATTAGGCAGGACTAAGGAGTACCTCTAAATGCAGGATTAGGCAGTGCACATGCATACTAAATGTAGGACTGAGCAGTGCTTATGCAAGACTAGGCAGTGCATATTTGTTATGAATGATCATAAGAATTCTTTGAAACAAAATGTATTTAGAAAATTTTGTTTTAAAAAAGCAATTTTTGATTGTTTCTTAATGCTTAAAATAATAATGATTGGGTATTTAATTGAATCTATTGTAAGTGGCATATTAAACAAAAAAGCAAAACATATAACTTAACCTCAAAATCTAAATGAGTAAAAGTGGGCGAAGAATAGCGTAAAAAAACTTTCAGTTATATACAAAACAACTCATCGAATACTTACATCAACATTTTAACGTTTCTAAATTCCGCAGTACAAAAATCACTGTTGTTGGCAAAGAAGGCTTCCACCATAAAGGAATTCAGCATTGGCATGTTGGAGCTATCGGCTTTGAAGAATACGTTTTCCATTGAAAATGTTTTTTATAAGCAAGACACTAAATAAAATCTAATTTAGGACGATAATTCGCACTTTAAACCAAAGCAAACATTACCATCCATAAGAAAATAACACAGAAAATAAGTTCGTTCTAGACGTTTACTATTTTGTAGACAGCCTGTTTTGAATCACGTGGCTAATTGTTTGAATTCAATGAATTTATTTAATTAAAAGAACTATGAATTTGAGAAAAAATTAAACAAAAAAGTTTGTTTTTAGCATTCCCAAGACCTAAAGAGATATATAAAAATAAATATATATTTATTTTTTACTACTGTCAAACACCCTATTCTTGTGTCTCAAGGAAAAAATATGATTTGGTAAAAGCTATGCACACAGTTGATATGCGTTTAACTTTATTTACATGTCCAAATAAGGGAAAATAATTTAATAATTTTCTAGAAAAATAAAATAAAAAGGTTTTGTTTGTTTAAGTTAATTTTTACAAGTGGCTTATTTCGGCCACGGATCACCTAACAAACACGGATCACCTTTGTTAGGTGATCCGTGATTTCGACTCTCGTGAAGGGGTGCACAGGGGTTTTAGGTGGGCCCCTACTGCGCATTTGTCCACTTGCTCTGTGGAGCAGTTCGCCAGAGTAGAAACCTTTTTACCCAACTGCAGCACGGCAAAAGAAAGGGTAATGTTTTTCGATTGTTGTGTATGTAAGTAAATATGTTTGTGTCACGCTAGACGCTAAACGGCTGAACCGATTTTGACAAAAAAGGTGTCGTTGAATTGCTACTGATCCCGAAGGTGCTATAGGCTATATTTTTTTAAACAGGAATCAACATGACGGTCTTCAGACGCCATTTTGTCACATGATGTAGGCTTTAACTCCTGATTTATAAGTTGCCGTTTGTTAAAGTTGGGCAAAGTTCGGCCTTGGCATTCGCGAAAGTTGAAGATAATTCATCTTTACCTTTCGCCGTTAGAGATTCGTAGTCGGCCACATACGTCACACTTAGTTGGTTTATTTTTGTATTTTCCTTTTATTTATTTTTGTTTATTACAAAAGCTAAGTCAGAAAAGGTTAGAGGCTTCATTTTAAACAAAAAAGCTATGAAAAAAACTATTTGTTTAGGTTATTATTATCGAACGGTTGCGAACGGAAAACGGCAACCTATAAATGCTAAAATCCGTCTACGAACTGTGAACCGTGAACGTCAACCGTGAACGACAACTTATAAATCAGGGGTAAGGCATAGAAATTATCTAAATTTCAGGCGATTTTATTGAAATTTCTTTGATTACTCATTGCAAATGTCCTCTAATTTGCTGTATTGTTGTGATTATATCAAATATAGAGCGATTTCAAAAATTATTTTTGCATACGCTTTCAAAAAGAACTGAACCTTCCCCCCTCCCCGTCTCTCCCTCTATCCTCCCCGTCAGCCTTATTAGTAACAGTTATAGCTATAACTTTCACATATATAAAGCGATTTCAAACGTTCTTTTTGCACGCGCTTGAAGACTTCCAACATCATTTTACTAGTTTCCCCCTCCCTCTCTTCTCCCCTCCCTCCTTAATAGTAATAGTTATAGCTTTCACTAGAGCCCCCCCCCCTGGATCCGCCACTGGCCGCAGGAGTGGTCCTTTAAAAAAAAAGTAAGTCTATTGTAGCGATAAAGCTTTGTCCTAAAATCCTGACAAAAGACATGATTTGAAACATTTTTTTAACTTGAAAGACCTTTTGCCAGTTACCATAATAAAAGATTTGACCATTTATGGCAGTGTTTCACTTGAAATCCAAGAATATCTAAACTGTCGCTTTCTTTTTCCAAAGGCGTACGACGCGCTAGCACGGGGTGCATGGCCGGTTCAGGCTGTAAGCTTTTTCTTAAAAATATACAGGGTATCCCAGATAAAAGCAACTACATGTGGATTTCGGAAACGGTAAGAGATACGAGTTTGTTTAAATGAGAAAAAAGTTGCGCTATTCTAAGTCCAATCAGGTGCTGTATCAATATTAAAGATATCTACAGGGGTTACTAAAATATCGAGCAAAAATTAAAAATTGTGTTTTTTAAAAAATTGAAATATTGCCACAAACAAATTTAATGAAATTTGGTAGTTTTGTATAAGCAACTACGGCTAATCGAATGACGTTAACAAATGTTTTCTAGGCCTTCTAGTTTTTTTGTAAAAGGTTTCCAAATTGGGAGAAAGTAGATATATATGAATGTTATATTTTGAGTAATAAGAATGCTGGAAGAGGTCGAGATGTGGATGTACTTTCAGAGATATCCAGAAAGACGACAACAAGGTTTGTCAATCTTCAGAATACTTAGAAATAATTTAATTGCATATGGTTTCTTTAAAAAACAAAATCGTAATCGACAACCTGATAAAAATATTAAAGCGTCTTAAACTGGAAAATAATGTTGAAGTAGTACCCAAATCAACTGCACAAAGAATTCTTAAAAAATGTAAGTATAAGGTGTTTAACAGACATAACTACGTGTACTGGGCCGGTGAAAATTCGTTCTTAAATCGTGAGGTGCACCATCAAGTTAGGTGGGGTTTGAATGTATGGCTAGGAGTCATAAACGGACACATACTATTTAACATTTTTCATAATAATTTGACGGCACCTCCATATAATGCAAGAATCATAACCGACTATTTGAATCAGCAACATGGAAATAACTGGATCGGAAATCGAGGTTCAGTTGCCTGGCCTGCACGTTCGCAGGACCTTACGCCTCTTTATTTTGTATTTGGGGATACTTAAAGGATAAAGTTTATTCTTCTACTCATAATACGATAGAAGAACTTGAGGCAGCCGTTGTTCAAGCCATAGAAGAAATTCCTGAACAAATGGTTAAAGATGCATTTATGTCTCTAATTCATCGATGCAGAATTTGCATAAATAACAACGGTGGAATTTTCGAACATTTGCTTATTTAATTCAATGCTTTGTTATCGGTTTTTTAATTTTATTTTAAATTAAATAATAAATGCAAACTTTTGTTTCAGAAATAAAAGATAGATTTTTAAGAAATTGTATTATTTCTTAGCCAGAGAAAAATTTAAAAATAAGGGCTTTAAAGATTTGCATATAAATCAAATAAATGGAAAAGTTTTGAAAGGTAGTTACGTAGGTATGACAACAAACACAACTACGGCATTTGTTTCACAGCCCACTAAGTGAAAAACTATTTTTTTAATAAATACACATTTTCCGTCATCCAAAGATTGCTATATACGGTTGAAAAGCTTCTCTTATGCTCTATTTATTAAAGTATAAATCCAATATGGCGGTCATAAGAAATAACAAAGTTGGCTATGGTTTTAAAAAAACTAGAAGGAATAGAAAAAAATTGTTAACGTCATTCGATTGGCCGTAGTTGTTTATACGAAACTACCAAATTTCATTGAATTTGTTTGCAAGATGGCGGGACATTTCAATTTTTCAAAAAACACAATTTTTAGTTTTTGGTCGATATTTTAAAAACCCCTGTAGATATTTTTAATTTTGATACGGCATCTGATTGGGCTTAGAATAGCGCAACTTTTTTCTTATTTAAACAAACTCGTATCTCTTACCGTTTCCGAAATTCCCATGTAGTTGCCCTTATTTGGGACACCCCGTATTTAACTACTGTCACTACCAAACTTTAAATATTTCCCTATTTAAGTCATAGGTTGGATAACTAGGATTTTTAAAATTGCATCCCGCATGTACGTACGTTGGCTAAGCTAATGTGTGAAGTTGTGTCATTACCAATGAACTTGTAAAAAGCGGTTCATTAGTTCATAGTAGCTTTTTACAAGTTCATTGGTCATTACAGGCTGATAATGGTGTATCACGTAAATTTAGTGAAAACCCTATCACCAGTATCTTAGCACTTAGACCAAGGTCTAGTACTAAAGTCTGAGAACTTAATATCGACTGATTTAAGTGCGCGGGACAAGATTTCAATTTCACCCGTTTTTTAGCGGTGTATGGGTAGCTGTTCTCGCGCGGAGGCGGGAGGAATGTTTGTTTTTGTTGACGTCAGCCATATTCATCGTGCTAAAACGTTCGTTGCCCTTCCTACATGTTGCCGCTTCTATCCTTAGTGAAGACGTATGAGTTTGTTTTAATTTGGGGTAGGTCAGCCTTGCCGGTCGAGTGTCATTGTTATCGTTTGTTTATAAAATGGAAATAAATACCGTCGATTACATAATTAACTGTGCAAATTTAAATACGTTGACATATGAACTTCGATTCCAAATAAAATCTTTAGGGGCACATAGACCGGACCTAAAATTAATCAAAATTTTAGTGCAATTAATAAAAAAATTATACGATAATAAACAGTGCGGTTGTGAAAAACGAAATGCTTTTTTTTGCTTTATTTGTCTTATTATGAATAATCCACGAAGTGATCCTGCGTCGGTGGCAAAGGGAATGTGTGATATCAAGCACTTTAGTGAAAAGTTAAAGACACAAAGTAAGTGCTACTTATTTATATATAACCACATAGACCTTTCTATGCTAGGCAAGAATAGAAACAAACATTCCTCCCGCCTCCGCGCGAGAACACCCACCCATACACCGCTGAAAAACGGGTAAAATTGAAATCTAGTCCCGCGTGGTGCTGCCGGCTTGTAATTATTTACGCTAAAAAAGTTCAGCCAATTAATCGCTTGATGTTAAACACAGATAATAAAAAGAACCAGAAGAATCATGTCGAAAGGGAAGATTTTTTAAAAATAAATCAATTAAAAGTACTGTTTGTTAAAAGTACTCTAGTTTTGGGAAGGCACTCCCTGTTTTTAATTGACCGGTATTAAAGTTTACGTTTATAATTATGCAGGCTTGATCATAAATTGTGTGAATGTGAAGGCGTTCTTGGCCTGCTCGACCCCATAGTCGACACGCCACTGACTTTTAGTTAAACTTTCAGGCAAAACGGTTTTAAGTTTTATTACATTCTTTTAAATAGCTTTAATGCGAACCTGCCAAGGTAATCGGTGGTTCGACTTAAATTTTCAAAGGCCCAGCAGGCTTTGTCTAGCAGTATACTGCTTTAGATATTATCTTTTCTAGACAAAATAAAGTACAAAGCTGCCTTGGAGCCATAAATAATTTGACCGAAACGGTTTTCTCTAGAAAAGATGGTTTCTAAAATCTGAGGGCACGGCAGTGCCCGGCCAAGTTCGTGGCGTAAACTGCTGTACAGTCGGGGACTTTTTAAATTGCCGTTGTATTTTTTTCTCCCATAATTAATCATTCAAATAGATTAAAAAAAAATATTTTTAAATATGTATGTATACAGACAGCGTTAAGGTTCACAATTTTTTTGTTTTGGTTGAAACTGCTTTTCCGAATTTCAAATAGGAATATTTTTTATATTCCAGGGCGCCAATTTAAAAAGTCCCCGACTGTACAATCTTTTCTTATAACATTTCAGCCCATATTTTATGACTCTGGAACGAAATAGCGATGTACGAAATAGCGAGTAATGAAATAGCGACTATCAAAATAGCGATGTGATGAAACAGCGACTATCAAAATAGCGATGTATCAAAATAGCGTTTGTAACAAAACAGCGACATATCAAAATAGCGACAATCAAAATAGCGATGTATCAAAATAGCGACAATCAAAATAGCGACAATCAAAATAGCGATGTATCAAAATACCGAATCAAACCAAACCGAATGGATTCAAACCAATCCAAACCGAACCTTTCTAACAAATTTTTTCAAAAAAAAAAACTTCCCTGACTTCTTTTCCAGGATCCTAGAAGGTTTGAATCCGAACCGAATCGCACCAAACCGAACCAAACCGAACCAAACTGAACCAAATTCGGTTCAGTTTGTTTCGGTTCAAAAGAAGTCTGGAGAGTTTTTTTTTTTAAATATGCTAGTTCGGTTCGGTTCGGTTCAGATTCACACCTCAGAGTAATAACATATATATATTATTATTACTCTAAGATTCACACCCTCTAGGATCCCAAGAAAGAAGTCAGGGAAGTTTTTTTTTTGAAAAAAATTGATAGAAAGAAACCCATTTGTCGAACTATATGCCAAAACCGAACTAAAATATCGCTATTTTGATAATCGGTATTTTGTAACATCGCTATTTTGATAGTCGCTATTTTGTTACATCGCTATTTTGATAGTCGCTATTTTGTTACATTTTGATAGTCGCTATTTTGTTACATGCTATTTTGATACAATCGCTATTTTGTTAAATCGCCATTTTGTTACATCGCTATTTTGATAGTCGCCCTTTCATTACATCGCTATTTTGATTGTCGCTATTTCGATACCGCTAATTTAATACTCGCTATTTTGTACATCGCTATTTCGTTCCAGAGCCATATTTTATCTATTAAAACTCTACTTGGGAATGAGGTACGAAACTCAAACTTTGCATAGTCGTAGACCTTCATAGAGTTAACAACCCCTATGAGGTTCATGGCCTTCCATGAAATTTTAAAAAACGTTAAAATTGTCACTCAATCGTGTATAGATCATCAAAATTCTACTGTACTTCCAGACATGCTACAAAGCTGAAATTTATAGAAACTAAGACCAAACTCTTGGAAAAAATCAAAAAATCCCAAAATTCTAATTTACTCTCCTCTCCTATGCATGTAAAATTATGTAAAAGTAACATTGCCCACTTCCAGGCGCGCTAGAGAGCTGAGCGTTGGTAGACTGATGGAAAATATGATAAAACTAGAGAAAAAAATTAAAAAATTTCTAAAGTTTTAATTTGCTTCCCTCCCCTATAAATGTCAAGTTATGTAAAAGTAACATTGCCCACTTCCAGAGACGCGAGAGACCTGAGCTTTGGAAGACTGAGAGGAACTATGATAAAATCATAAGAAAAAATTTAAAAACACCAAAATTTTAGTTAATTTCTCTCCCCTATAAATGTAAAGTTATATAAAATTAACATTGCCCACTTCCAGAAACGCTAGAGAGCTGAGCTTTGGAAGACTGATACGAACTTTGATAAAATCATGAGAAAAAATTTAAAAACACCATAATTTTATTTTACTTCTTTCCCCTATAAATGCAAAATTATGTAAAAGTAACATTGCTCACTTCCAGGAACGCTAGAGAGTCGAGCTTTAGAGGGCTGATGGGAACTATGATAAAACCACGAAAAAAAAAAGCCAAGTATTCCGTTAAAAGAATTGAGGTAAAAGTAAAGCCAAGTTCTCCAATACAAATTTCAAAATGAAAGGTTCTTACTAGTTTGTGAATGTTTTACAGCTAAACTTGCTATTAGAGCTAAACTTCGTTATGTTTAATTTAGCACTGTGACTAATAGTCATTTGCAGCCGTAATAGCCAAGTTTAGAAAAATATTTCCAAAGTCATAAGAACCTTTCATTTTGAAAGGAGGGGGCACTAAATACATTGTTTACCGGGATGCCTCAAATGAGCTGAATTTAAGATATGTTGAAGGCCAAACCTTCCTGAAATTTTTACCAAAAAAAATTGGGGGGAGGGGTCATAGGACTCGTTTTTGAGCTATAATTATTTAAATGCGCGCCACTGAAATATGGAAAAATATGACCATTTTAGTTTTTTTGTAATAACTAATCGCCAAATAAAAATAAAAAAGTGAGTTATTAGTCTTTTGACAAAAGAATCCTTTTAGGAATTTTATCAGTTTTTGACATATAGTTTGCGTCACATACCTACAGATTGGCTCAAAATAATTTTAAAAAATACAAGAAAAATACCTGAGATTTATTAAATATAAAGAAAGGAAACTAAAATGCACATATAAAAATAAATATAAATATATTTTATTCTAGGAAAAAGGCCAAAGCAGACCAGATTTCTTCGGCAGGCAGGACGGTACTTTAGTTACGAAGTTATATCCAAACCTGAAAACTGATGACAAAGGACCGAGATCAGAAGGAATTGCTGTGGAATAATAATTATTACCTATATCAAAAGTTTATTAAAACTTAATTGATTTAAAAAATATATACAGCTTGTAAATGGTATGTTCATATACTGTCCGGCCGGAATAAAATGAGGCGCAAACGAGTTGGCTTAAATCAATCTATCTCCCTCTGTTTACAGAACTTTGGTCTTACTGGGTGATCTTTATTTTTAGAAAATTTACCATGGACCAAATTTTAATATTACAAGAAAAAAACGGTACTCGTCTGGTACGTTTAACGAAATCGACTCTGGCCCGTTCATAATTCACACCCTTTTATTGAGTTTCTATTGTTACCGCTGGCTCAACTCGAACTCGGTCCGTTCACAATTTACACCCTTTTATTGGGCTTCCATTGTTATCGCTGGGCTCAAACTTGATGACTAGGCACGTTTCATACACATTCTAGACCCAACAAAAAGAAACAGTCATTTACTATTTTTTAATAAAACTATGTGAAGTTTCAATTTTAAAGATATAACGAATGGTTTTTAATTTTTGCAATTTTTAGAAAGTTAATTGATATTTTTTAGTTTTCTAGATTTGTACGCACCTACTTAATGAAATAGGTTCATCATATATAATATAATAAAAATTTTGATTCTTTTTAAGAAAAATAAGGTATGGAGTTTTCCAGCAAAAAAAGGCTTAGGAGGAGTAACATATAAAATTAATACCTAATAATGATGAATTAAACAATTATAGCACGCCACTGGACAGAGAAAGATAGCGCTAATTGAAACTATCTCTTTTGCGCCTCATCTTATTCTGGCCGGACATTAACATGGGAGTCAAAACTCTGTCAAAAACTGATTTTTCTCGAAATCAAATTAAAGCTTTAAACTTTAGAAGTCTTTCAAATATTAAGAATTTGGCGTGTCCCACTTTAATAATTTTTAAGCAGGAATATTCTTTAACAAACCGGTTCACCATTAAAAGCTATTAGCTCACACATATACTATACTATAGTAGTGTGAGCTATGGTGATCCTAATTTTTTCGAGAAAAAAAAAGTTGCTCCGATTTCAAAAATTTTTATATATCTTTGCGTTTCAGATGATTTTGAAACTTTTTTGTTGCGCCGTCTGTCTGTCTGTCTGTCTGTATGTCTGTCTGTCTGTCTGTCTGTCTGTCTGTCTGTCTGTCTGTCTGTCTGTCTGTGTGTCTGTATGTCTGTCTGTAACGACCAACGCGCATAACTCAAAAACCGCTTGCCCGATTTTAATGAAATTTGGTACCCAGGCTGGGTTTTGGGTCGAGATGGTCCCATTTAAAAATGAACAAAATCCACCGAACACAAGCCAAATAAAAGGGTGGGGGTAGATTTCAAAAATTAGAGTTTATGAAAAAATATGGCGTGTGTGATATCAAACGAAAGGTAATTGAGTCTGGAGTTAAACAAAATACATTTTAGTTTATTTAAAAAAAAAGGGGGGGGGGGGGTAAATTCCAAAAATTAGTGTTTAAGTGGAAATATGGCGTGTGTGATATCAAACGAAAGGTAATTGAGTCTGGAGTTAAACAAAATACATTTTAGTTTAAAAAAAAGGGTGGGGGTAGATTTGAAAAATTAGAGTTTAAGTCAAAACATGGCTTGTGTGGTATCAAACGAAAGGTAATTGAGTCTGGAGTTCAATAAAACATACTTCAGTTTTTAGTTATATTAGCTTTCACGTAGATACACTATAACTATAGTACCCAGTGTGAGCTTAGGTGCCCATAGATTGGCAGAGTATTTTTTTTGGGTGTAGTGTGAACTATGGTGATCCTAATTTTTTCGAGAAAAAAAAAGTTGCTCCGATTTCAAAATTTTAGCTCACACATATACTATACTATAGTAGTGTGAGCTATGGTGATCCTAATTTTTTCGAGAAAAATAAAGTTGCTCCGATTTCAAAAATTTTTATATATCTTTGCATTTCAGATGATTTTGAAACTTTTTTGTTGCGCCGTCTGTCTGTCTGTCTGTATGTCTGTCTGTCTGTCTGTCTGTATGTCTGTCTGTCTGTCTGTCTGTCTGTCTGTCTGTATGTCTGTAACGACCAACGCGCATAACTCAAAAACCGCTTGGCCGATTTTAATGAAATTTGGTACCTAGGCTGGGTCTTGGGTCGAGATGGTCCCATTTAAAAATGAACAAAATCCATTGAACACAAACCAAATAAAAGGGTGGGGGTAGATTTCAAAAATTAGAGTTTATGTGAAAATATGGCGTGTGTGATATCAAACGAAAGGTATTTGAGTCTGGAGTTAAACAAAATACATTTTAATTTATTTAAAAAAAAGGGTGGGGGTATATTTCAAAAATTCGAGTTTAAGTGAAAATATGGCGTGTGTGATATCAAACGAAAGGTAATTGAGTCCGGAGTTTAACAAAATACATTTTAGTTTTTGCTTTTTTTAAGGGTGGGGGTAGATTTTAAAAATTTGAGTTTAAGTCAAAACATGGCTTATGTGGTATCAAACAAAAGGTAATTTAGTCTGGAGTGGAATAAAATATATTTCAGTTTTTAGTTATATTAGCTCACACGTAAACTATAACTATAGTACCTAGTGTGAGCTTAGGGGCCCATATATTGGCAGAGTATTTTATATATCTTTGCGTTTCAGATGATTTTGAAACTTTTTTGTTGCGCCGTCTGTCTGTCTGTCTGTCTGTAACGACCAACGCGCATAACTCAAAAACCGCTTGGCCGATTTTAATGAAATTTGGTACCTAGGCTGGGTCTTGGGTCGAGATGGTCCCATTTAAAAATGAACAAAATCCACCGAACACAAACCAAATAAAAGGGTGGGGCTAGATTTCAAAAATTAGAGTTTTTGTGAAAATATGGCGTGTGTGATATAAAACGAAAGGTAATTGAGTCTGCAGTTAAACAAAATACATTTTAATTTATTTAAAAAAAAGGGTGGGGTTATATTTTAAAAATTAGAGTTTTACTGAAAATATGGCGTGTGTGATATCAAACGAAAGGTAATTGAGTCAGGAGTTTAAAAAAATACATTTTAGTTTTTGTTTTTTTTAAGGGTGGGGGTAGATTTAAAAAATTTGATATTAAGTCAAAACATGGCTTGTGTGGTATCAAACAAAAGGTAATTTAGTCTGGAGTTGAATAAAATATATTTCAGTTTTTACACGCCATATTTTCACACAACTCTAATTTTTGAAAACTACCCCCACCCATTTATTTGGCTCGTGATCGATGGATTTTGTTCATTTTTAAATGGGACCATCTCGACCCAAGATCCAGCCTAGGTACCAAATTTTATTAAAATCGTCCAAGCGATTTTTGAGTTATGCGCGTTGGTCGTTACAGACAGACAGACATACAGACAGACAGACAGAAAGAAAGACAGACAGAGACAGACAGACAGACAGACGCAACAAAAAAGTTTCAAAATCATCTGAAACGCAAAGATATATAAAAATTTTTGAATTCGGAGCAACTTTTTTTTTCTCGAAAAAATCAGGATCACCATAGCTCACACTACTATAGTATAGTAGGTGTGAGCTAAAATTAGCTATTAATGTTGGATTGGTTTTTACATGGGTCCTATTGGAGGATTGAGGTATTTTTCAAGTGCGTTTTTTACTATTCCTCTAAATCTACGTAACCGCCTCAAGCAGTTTTGATAGCATTCGTGTTCTGTTAACTAGATTGGCAATTTTTTGTAATGCAAATTTTTTTTAAAAAGGGGTACCTAGAGCGGTTCCAACACTGAATGTTAAGCAAATAATTTAAAATTATATCTACTTATTTTTTTTTAATTATGTTTTGTAGTTTACTGTTTTTATTTGTCTTTTGGGTTAGTAAATATTTTTCTTTTTTGTATTTTAGAAATTATATTAAAATTAGTTTAAGAATATTGGAACAGATAAACCTATGAACAAGGAAACTTTTGTGAGGATAAGTTTGTTTTTGTACGGTTATTTTTATCCTACTACTACTATGTCGGTTTAGAACGTTTTTCTACGTTGTCCGACGCCTATTCTCCACCTCCTTTGAGCCTGACAGTCATCTTCCGTCAGGTTTTTTTTATTCATTGATTTTTGGATTGACTGTTGCCATTCCAGTTTATGACGCCCTCTTTTTCTGCGCCCTATTGGTTGCCATTCTAGGACCTGCTTTGGTAATCTTTCGTCGCTCATCCGTTGTACATGGCCGTACCATATCAGTTGCCTTTTAGTGATGTCATCCGTTATGCTTCCCTCGATTCCCATTCTTTCTTTTATGATCTCATTTCTTATGTGATCTATTCTAGATATTCTCATTGATCTTCTTATTGC
This sequence comes from Aspidapion aeneum, assembly GCA_963576565.1. Classification (NCBI taxonomy): domain Eukaryota; kingdom Metazoa; phylum Arthropoda; class Insecta; order Coleoptera; family Brentidae; genus Aspidapion; species Aspidapion aeneum. The sequence goes on along the minus strand of OY755044.1, from coordinate 97,087,412 downwards.
ATCCATTTCGACACTTTCCATTTTTGTTTTGTATTTTGTTTTGTTTTGCGACAAGTCTCTATTCCATAAAACAGCGTGCTTTTCACCATTGTTTCATTTATGTTAAATTTTACATTCTTTTTTATTTCTTTGCTCCATAAAATACTGTTAAGACATCCAATAAGTTTTTTTGCTTTTACTATTCTTTTTTCCAGTTCTTTACAAATGTGACACCCAAGTTTTTGAAACTCATTACATGGAGATATTGTTTGTCCATTTTCTAGTTCTAATTCACTTGATTCGTTTCCAATACATAAGTACTGTGTCTTGTCCACGTTCACTGTTAACCCCCACTTTTGGTATTCTTCCGTTAACTTTCTCATCATATACTCCATGTCTTCTTTATCATTAGCTACAATTACTTGGTCGTCAGCAAACTGTAGTGTGTATATGGTAAATCGGTTGTTAAGTTGTATTCCCCTGCCGTGTACTTTGCGTTTCTAGTTTTTTAGAGCTACTGCGATATATATTTTATAAAGAGTTGGAGAGATACAACATCCCTGTCTTAAGCCTTTCGTTACCAGGAATTCTTTTAAAAGTCGATTTCCAATTTTAATTTTAGATTTTGACCCTTTCTATAGTTCTTTTATCGCTCACAACTGTCAATAATTTTTATCCTCAATTTGCATATTGTATAGTACTAGTAAATGAGAAATGAGAAAATTTTATATATGTATATTATGAATGTTAAACACAAAAATAACGGAAAACTGTTTCACATTAAATTAAAGAAGCAAGACATTTTTTGTGCTAAATCAAGAAAATATTCTCTTGCTGAATAGGAAAGCACAAATTATTTTACTTAAAAGCAATTTGCTTTGATCTAAGACAATTTTTTTACAGTGTATAAAATGCCACATTTACTTGCGGTGGGGGCGATTTTGGAAATTAGTATTTTGTAGATTTACACAGTGGCGGCTTAGTGGCTTTGAAAAATGGTAAAGGGTTATGTATTACCTTCCGGTCAGGTGTGGTGTTACAAACTGATATCTATAATAAAATGAAAACAATTATTTTGTTATTTAGCTATCCTACGAATTTTGTAGTTCAAAACCCCTTTTATATTTTTGCAATAACAATAAAAGAACTAATAAAGTGCATCATCAAATGTAATGGCCAGCCTTAATTGGTTAATAAATTGATTGATTGAAGTTATAGTTTTCTATTTATTAAAAATAAAATATAATAGGTACCAGTGGCGTCTAGTAACGTTATAAATTGGGGGGGGGGGGCAGAAATTTAAATTGCATGAAAAATGAGATAAAAAACTTACCGAAATAGTTTTATTTTAGTATTTTCCAAACAAGCAGTTACTTGGTGTAGTTTTTAGTTTATTGGTTTATGGATAAAGTCCATTCGCCTTTCTTTTTTATGGCCCTATAGAACAACCTCAAAAATAAATCCCACAGAATTTTAAACAGTCTATTAACCTACTTAGTATATGTCTAATTTTTGTCACGTTTTCATTATGTTCGGTAATGTTTTGCCTAGGCACTATTCAATTGGCACCTAATATCAGTCTTGTCTGGCATAGAACATTCTATGTGGTCTGTAACTTTTCACTAAAGTGCTTGTTATCACACATTCGCAGGACGCAGGATCACTTCGTGGATTGTTCATAACAAGACAAATAAAGCAAAAAAAAGCATTTCTTTGTTTACAACCGCACAGCCAGTTTTCAGCATCGTATAATTTTTTATTACATTTTCTATTATAAGTTTTTATGGAACACCCCTCGGCATTACTTACACTAAATTACGATTAATTTTTAGGTCCGGTCTATGTGGCCTTAAAGATTTATTTGTAATCGAAGTTCATATATCAACGTATTTAAATTTAAACAGTTAATTATGTAATCGACGGTATTTATTTCCATTTTATAAACAAACGATAACGAAAACAAACAATGACACGCGACCGGCAAGGCTTTTTACTACTGACAAACCCCAAATCAAAACAAATTCATACGTCTTCACTAAGGATGGAACCGACAATACTAGAAAGCAACGAACGTTTCCGCACGATGATCATGATGGCCGACTTCAACTAAAACAAACATTCCTCCCGCTCCCGCGCGAGAACAGCCACCCATACACTACTGAAAAACGGGTGATATTGAAACCTTGACCCGCGCGGCGCTGCCGGCTTTTAATTATTTACGCTAAAATAGTTCACCCAATTAATCGCTTGTTGTTAACTACAGATAATAAAAAGAACTAGACAATTATGTCGTAAGGGAAGATTTAACTTTTTTTAAATAAATCAATTAAAAATACTGTTTTTTATCTAGTTTTGGGAGGGCACTGCCCCCGTTGCCCTCCCTGTAGCAGTCACCACTGATAGGTACATCTACGTGGGGGTGCCTCTCCCTGTTAAACGTGCTTTTTGAAAGTTTTATATAACTCAAAAACTGTCAACTTTAAAAAAAATCCTCTAGAGATTATTTTTCGAATAGACAAAATTTTCTTTCCATCAATGTACATAAGTGCCCTCTGAAAGCAGTGATGCACGTGTCATAGGCGTAGCAAAAAGGGGTAAATTTTTAAAATTAATTTTTTTGTTTTTCCTGTGGTATTTTTTATTCTTAACACATTGTTTTTTTAATCAAAAGCTGACTTTAAATAAAAATAAATGTGTTTCTAGGAAAACAAAACCCAATCTAAGTACTAAATTATTTAATCTAAAACCAAAGTAATATTTTTACCAGAACTCTAATTTTTGAAATCTACCCTTACCCTTTTTTCCTCTTCTGTCCGGTGGATTTTATTAATTTTTAAATGGAACCATCTAAAGTAAAAACCCAACCTAGGTACCAAATTTTATTAAAATCACGCAAGCAGTTTTTGAGTTATGGGCGTTGGTCATTAAAGACAGACATATAGACAAACAGACGGTTTTTTTCTTCTTATTTTTGACACGATATGCGATCGATCGAGGATAAAAAACTGTCCTATGTCCTTGATTTTAGCTACACTATAATTAATGCGAGTTATGGTGATCATGTCAGAAATTAGAAAAAAAACTTGTTATTCAAATTTTTACCTTCCTAGCCCGCATAGCAATGGCTAGAGAAAGTATTATTTTCGACGAAAAATTTTGTTTTGCCAAAAATGTGTAATTTGGATGTATTTTGACCTATCCTAGTCTGTCTGTGTGCCAGTGTGTGTGTGTATATTATTTCTGTCCGTAACACGATAGCTCCTAAACCGCTGAACCGATTTCCATAAAATTTTTAGATAAAATATTGTTCGACACTCTGACGAGCTGATTAGATTTTGGTCAAAATCCATTAATGCTAATGACAATTTTTTGACAATTAAAAACTTAAAAAAATGCCAACTTTTTAACGGAGCATTGTATCAATGCGCTGTTTTCGGAATATAGTAGACTATATTTTGCTGTATAATTTGTGTTATAACCAAAAACACCTATTTTATCTTTTCATTCATGAAATATGTGGAAAATATTTAAAAAAATCATAGGCCCCGGCCCACCCCCCTGTGTGCTTCCATGATATTATCATGGCTTCACTTGAAGTGTGATAATAGGCTAGCTAGGAAGGTGTCAGATCCATCATTAATCCATTTATTTAGCTTTAAAACTATTTGCCCGATTTTAATGAAATTTTTATTTTTATTGCTGATGGGCTGGAAGTAAGTTTTTTTTTGTAAATTAAAATGAGATGGGCGAACGATTTGAAGAAACATGCGGTAACTACATGGATGAACACGGCGACAGAGAGAGAGATGAGTGGAAGATTTCGTGGGAGGCCTATGTCCAAAGATGATTTGAAGAATGCTAAATATGTGATGAACCAAAATTATGAGGATTTTAAAGTTTTAACAGGCAGCACACAAACCTTATTTAACCGAAAAAGAAAGATCATAAATTGTTTTAAAAGCAAGTAATAAGAAAGCAAATCTCTGAAATATATATTTTTTTAAATGTTTATCATCAAAGTAAGATGTCGAACCAATTTAAAAGAAAAATAAAACTAACCTTTGACCATGCACTAAGTTGTTCAAATTGTTCTAGAATAGTAAACACTTTAAGTATTATGCATTAACAAGGAACAAATCACTATTTATGTGGCACACACTTTAGATTACCGACGATCCGATCGAAACGCGAGCCCGTTTAAAACCAAAAATTATAAAATCATTTAATAAACCAAATAGGTGCTCAAATTTAGAAAAACACCAGTGACCTAAATAGATCCAAGATGTTTTTAAACGACAAAATTCCTTTTAAATTAGTAAAGTAGGTTACCAACAAAACACCTCGTCAGCATCGGAATTTCGCCGAAATATTAAATAATTTTTAATTAGTGACCTCTTTTCTTGGTGCCAAAGCACAAAACAGGTGGCTGATTTATTGTTTTTCTCGGAATTAAAAATATTAAAAAATAACAAATTAAATGAACACACCTCTGGAGAAATAGGTTAAACCTGTCACCAGATTATTATTTATTACCGTGTTGTTCAAATTTGCCTAAATAATTTTGAACATGTGCATTAAACAACAACAGATTTTTGATATAAAAAGACGAGTCGCGATTATTAAAAATCAGTCATAAGAGTCATAAGAGTTATAAAAACAAAGTGAAAATATTAATATTAAAAGATTAGTATCAAAACCGCAGTTAAAGTGTTTAAATTACAAAACTCGTAGCAGTGAAGTAAAAAGTTAAAAATCATTATTTTACGTAACAAGATGCAGGCTGTAGAACTGCATAAAAACTTTTAGTAGTGAATATATAAATCATAAAAGAAACGAGACTTTTTTTTATGGAGCAAGAAAATTGGTGTTAAAAGGTAAAATGGTGCCTTAAACAGTAATTCTGGCTACTGAACATTATTTGGTGAGGTAAATTTTTTATAGGAACTTGTAAAACCTAGACTCCAATACCAGTGTTTTTGGTGTTTAAAAGGAAATAACATGCCTTTTAAACTTGGATTGAACAATTATGTGCTAGACCCAAATTAAAAACTATGTTGTGGTTACACTCTAGAAAAAATTGTGTTTAAATGTTTAAAATTGTTAATTGATGTTATTATTGAAAATATTCTATTGGTATTGCTTTGTTTTTGCAAATTTTGTACTAAAGTTTTGAAATGAAAATATAGGTATTTGTAACAGAATTTAAAGTGCCTTTTAATATCAGCTCTCGTCAAAGCTAAGTACTCTAGGACGCCTACCTCAAAATAAATTTAATCTAACCGCAGATAGGCAAAAGATGAATAGATAGATATAATGATTCAAATAGAAAACTATCCATGCCATAAAAAAAAATTGCGTTATTTAAATAATTGGCTTTTCAGATATTAATATTTTTCTAAGAACTAAAATCGTTTTTTTGGTTGTTTTTGTTTTGCCTAAGTTAAATAGGGTAGTTTCATTATTATTTTTGCGTTCAAAATATGCGTAACTTTCCCAAATAAGTTTTTGCCGTAAATGTTTACCCTTTTCTTTACTCTCAAGTTTCAAGATTTTGTTTGTTTGGTTAGTCCACAAACTACTTGTTGCAGCAAATACTTGTTTACCAATTCATGTTAAGCATTACGCCCTAAACAATCTTATTTTACCCCCAACGGTAATTAATAAGTAAATGTAGTTTATTGGGTTACATACTGTACAGGGTGTCCCATTTTCCCAAACAGTATTTTTAATTAATTTATTTTAAAAAAGTTAAATCTTCCCTTACGACATGATTATCTAGTTCTTTTTAATATCTGTGGTTAACAACACCCGATCAATTGGGTGAACTTTTTTGGCGTAAATAATTACAAGCCGGCAGCGCCGCGCGGGGCAAGGTTTCATTAAAATTACCAAAATTTTAGTCCAAGTAATGCCGAGGGGTGTTCCAAAAAACTTATAATAGAAAATTTAATAAAAAATTATACGATGCTGAAAACTGGTTGTACGGTTCTGAAAAAAGATATGCTTGTTTGAGCATCTTTAATTAATAGCCGAATAGATCACAGATATACAGACTTAGTCAATATACATAGCGAAGCAACAACATCAATCAAAATCCACGAAGAAACCAAGCAAATCCTCATAAGAAGAGGTGTCAGAAGGGTGTCACAAAATCCCCTAAATTATTTAACCAGGCCGTAGAAGATAGCTTAGATTGGGAAGAAATAGGCATCAAAGTAAACGGACAATTCTTGAGCCACCTAAAAGATATGTTGATGATATCGCCTTAATAACAGACAAGAAAGAAGAACTGATAAAAATGCTGGAAGAACTGGATACAGCAGCTAAAAATATAGGCTTAAGTATGAACTACACTAAAACTAAAATCATAGCAAACACAGATGAAGATATTACGTCACAATAAACAAAAATAAAATAGAACAAGTAGAGGAATATATATACCTGGGACAAATTATTAAACTGAAAAAAGAAAACCAGCATTCGGTAAATTAAGCTACAAATTAAGAAATAAAAAATATCCTTACCTCAAAACGCAAGTGTATAACCAATGTATCCTTCTTGTACTCATCTATGGATCCCAGACCTGGACACTTATAAAATCAAACATAGATAAGGTAATAAAAGTTCAGGTAGAAAAAGGAATGAATGGATAAGAAATAAAACAAAAGTAAGGGATGTCAGAGAAGAAGTAGCAAAATTAAAATGGAAATATACCGGTCATAATATCAGACAGAAAGACGATCGATGGAACAAATGTATTGTAAACTGGAGACCTTGGGAAAATAAAAGAAGTAAAGGAAGGACCCCAAATGAGATGGGCGGACGATTTAAACAAACACGCGGGAACTAGATGGATGAACACGGCGACAGACAGAGAAGAGTGTAAGATATTGGGGGAGGCCTATGTCCAAAGATGGATTGAAGTGATGATGAAGAAGGCTAAATAGATAGAGATTCCTTAATTAGATATAATTAGTCTATTTTCCTGATTTCTCCACTGTCTAAAAGCTTACCCGAGAGGCATAGAGGACTCTATGCTCCTTAAATTACTTAGAGTGGCGCCAGAGAACTTTGCTGTTAATTTTCTTACGTTAGGTAACGTAAAAATTGACAGTAACCATATGGCGCTGTAGTAAAAGGGGTCACTTTCGAAAATGCCAAAAACGAAACCCCGTTAAAAGCTGCACACTTAATTCATTTCTTACCAGCTGCGTAGCGTGACTTAAGGGGCGGGGGGTCAAAGGTCATCATCCATCATCATCCATATTTATGTTATAAATTAGACAGCTCAATTTGCCGCCCCGGGCCGGGCGCCAGCCCTGCTGCTTAATAAAGCTTAGGGCACCCATACCGCGCTAATACCCTCGGGGCGGGGGGGATGAAGAACCCCCGGGCCCCCCAAGCTACGCCTATCACTTATTATCTTTATCTATCTATCTATCTATCTATCTATCTATCTATCTATCTATCTATCTATCTATCTATCTATCTATCTATATATATATATATATATATATATATATATACAGTGTGTCCACGTAAGTTGGCGGCATATGGGAAACTTTTTTATTATTAGCTTTACGAAAAAAAGTTATTCTTCATAAAAAGTTCTGCATGGTCCAAAACCTAAAATGCAACCATCAGATGTTAAATTTTTTCAGTCATATTACGAGGTTTGTCAAAAAATGTGATTTTTGCTCCAGAGTAAAGTACCTTTCTTTTTGACAATATCGAAAATTGTTATAAAGAAAAGATGTTTAGAATTAAAAATAGCTTTCAAATATTCAACATTGTTTATTTACATTAAAAAAATAATTTTTTCTACATTTTCTTTGCGATTATGTTGGAAATTTAAGTTTGCACATTAATGCATAATTAATCTAGGATGCAAATAATAATAATGTAAATAAACAATGTTGAATATTTGAAAGCTATTTTTAATTCTAAATATCTTTTCTTTATAACAATTTTCGATATTGTCAAAAAGAAAGGTACTTTACTCTAGAGCAAAAATCACATTTTTTGACAAACCTCGTAATATGACTGAAAAAATTTAACATCTGATGGTTGCATTTTAGGTTTTGGACCATGCAGAACTTTTTATGAAGAATAACTTTTTTTCGTAAAGCTTAGAATAAAAAAGTTTCCCATATGCCGCCAACTTACGTGGACACACTGTATATATATATATATATATATATATATATATATATATATATATAATATCTTCTACTCCTCCCTGTATGTCGCCGTGTACAGATAGAAAAATAATCAGACCACAAATGAGATGGGCGGACGATTTGAAGAAACATGCGGGAGCTAGATGGATGAACACGGCGACAGAAACGGCGACTACTTATTATACTGTAGATAAATGTAAAAATTCGTTTTATTTTGATGTAAACTTGTCACCGGTTCGGTGCAACATGGGTCATCGGACACCGGTGCGACGACACACTCAGTTTCATAATCAAAGCAACTAAAGATTCCTGAAATCATTTGTTGATTTAGGCCAGCAAAAAAAACAGAGGCACTGAATAAAAAATTGTCTATCGGTCCTCGGGCGCACCACCGATAACGCAAAAGGATGAAAATATACTTTTCCGGTGCCGCAGTCAAAGTTTTAATAACTCTGCTCCGAAGGTAGAAGAACAATGAAAATGCATGATTTTTTGACGTTTCTTGGTTAAGCGCTCTCTGTTTGATTCTCGCATTTAAACGAGGAGAACTGATAAACGAGAGCCAGCAGTTCTTCCCTTTCTTAGGCAACAAAAAAGATAAGCACGACACGACCCTGCCTCCCTATTGAACTATTGTGCCGGGCACTATATTGACAGGTTCGCATTATTAGAACAGCTGTCTTCTTTCAAAATAAGGCCATTGTGTATTATACGAATCGGAATTAATAGTGACGCCACTATTAATGGAAAATAAACGACTGGATTTCTAAATTCGACTTTGGTATGTCAATTTTGAAAGATCAACTGTCAGTTTTTAATGCGAAACTGTCAATATAGTGCCCGGCACAATTTGTGCCTGGCTTTATTGCAATAGATCCCTATTGTTTCTTAGCCGGTAATAGAGACATTCTGTTTGGTAGATAATGGATTTCTGTATTCACCGACTGGCCAATGCGAACGAAATCATCATAAAGATGCGTTGTTGTAATGAAGAACAATGGCGGCTGGTTACGTTACAAATTGGGGGGGGGGGCAGAAATTTATATTGCATGGAAAAGGGATAAAAAAAACTTACCTACACAACTTTATTTTAGCATTTTACAAACAAGCAGCTACTTGCAGAATTAGCACCAGTTTCAGACTCATCATGGCCCCGTAGAGCAACCTCAAAAATCCCACAAAATTTTAAACAGTCTATTAACCTACAAAGTATATGTCTATTTTTTGCCGGATTTTGATTATGTTCGGTAATGTTTTGCCTATACCTAGCCACTATTCAATTGGCACCTAATATCAACCTTGCCTAGCATAGAAAATTCTGTGTGGGTATTTAAATAGTAGTATGTGTAAGTAACACTTACTTTGTGTCTTTAACTTTTCACTAAAGTACTTGATATCACACATTCCCTTTGCCACCCACACAGAATCACTTTTCATTTTTCACAACCGCACAGTTTTCAGCATCGTATAATTTTTTGTTACTTGCACGAAAATTTTGGTTAATTTGGGCCCTAGGGATTTTATTTGTAATCGATGTTCATATGTCAACGTATTTAAATTTGCACAGTTAATCCATGGGCGCACCTAGGGGGGGGGCGGGGCCCCCCCAAGCCTAAGATTTTTGTATATATTTTCCACATATTTCATGAATAAACACAAAAAATAGCATGAAATACGACATCATAAGGCCTCGGGCCCCCCCCAAGACATATTCCTGGGTGCGCTACTGGTTAATCACATAATCGACGGTATATATGTCGATTTTAAAAACAAACAAAAACAAACAATGGAAAACGCGACCGGCAAGGCTTTTAACTACTGACGTACCCCAAATCAAAACAAACTCATACGTCTTCACCAAGGATAGAACCTTCAAGACGTGGGAAGGGCAACGAACGTTTTTACACGATGAATATGGATTACGTTAACTAAAACAAACATTCCTCCCGTCCCCGCGCGAGAACAGCCACCCATACACCGCTGAAAAACGGGTGAAATTGAAATTTTGTCCCGCGCGGTGCTGCCGGCTTGTAATTATTTACGCTAAAAAAGTTTGCCCAATCAGTCGCCTTTTGTTAACCACAGACTAAAAAAAATAATAATAAAATAAATCAATTAAAAATACTCTTTTTTGTCTAGTTTTGGGAGGGCACTGTCCCGTTGCCCTCCCTGTAGTAGCCGCCACTGATGTAGAATAAATATTTATTTAATCATATTTAAAAAACTTAATTAACAAAAACTCGGGTTTATTATTGAGATAAATTTCCCAATTTTTCTAACAACCGAATGTGTGGTGAATCTAACGAGTTTCAAATTTCGTTTGTTTGTATATGTCCTTTAATTAACCACACGAAACTGATAACAAAATTGTTCCAGTAACGTGTATACAATGTAGGCGGAAGGGCGTTGCCTACCCTCGATAAAATTCACAACACTTTTTTTTACCAGTGGCGGCCGCTACAGGGAGGGCAACGGGGCAGTGCCATCCCAAACTTAAATTTATTTAAAAAAAGTTAAATCTTTTCTTACGGCATGTCTAGTTCTTTTCTTTAGTCTGTGGTTACCAAAATTGGGTAAACTTTTTTAGCGTAAATAATTACAAGCCGGCAGCCCCGCGAGGGACAAAATTTCAATTTCACCCGTTTTTTCCCGGTGTATGGGTGGGTATTCAAGCGCGGGGGCGAGAGGAATGTTTGTTTTAGGTGACGTCGGCCATGTTAATGTTGCGAAAAACGTTATTTGTCCTTCCTACGCGTTGCCGGTTCTATCCTTAGTGAAGACGTATGAGTTTGTTTTGAGTTAAGGTAGGTCAGTAATTAAAAGCCCTGCGCGTGTGCATTGTTTGTTTTTGGTTTCGTTTGTTCTCAAAATGGAAATAAATACCGTCGATTATATAATTAACTGTGCAAATTTAAATACGTTCATATATGAACTTCGATTACAAATAAAATCTTTAGGGCCACATAGACCGGACCTAAACATTAACCAAAATTTGAGTGCAAGTAATGCAGAGGGGTGTTCCAAAAAAACTTATAATAGAAAATTTCATAAAAACATAATATGTTGCTAAAAACTGGTTGTGCGGTTGTGAGAAAAGAAATGCTTTTTTTGCTTTATTTGTTTTATTATGACCAATCCACGAGGTTATCCTGCGTGGGTGACAAAAGTAATGTGTGATATCAAGCAGTTTTGTCAAAAGTTAAAAAGACACAAAATAAGTGCTACTCATTTAAATAACCACATAGCATTTTCTATGCTAGGCAAGACTGAGATTAGGTGCCAATTGAATAGTGCCTATAGGCAGAGAATATATCATGTTCTCTGACAATACCTATGACAATGCCTTAGCTATGTGTTCAATTAAAAGAAAATTGTTGACTTATTTATTACCTTATTTCGATTTTTATTTATTATGGGTATTTATAATTGTTTTAATTTTATTTATCAATTTTTATTTTATTTTTGTTATTTTGTATTTTTTTGTTTTGTTTCCTTTCTGGTTTTACCAACGTTTATCTTTGCTATTGTTATTTACACAGTTAATTATCATTTTATTATTTATAAGGTTAACTATAACTAAAACTATTTTAAGCATTTTTTTAAAATATTTACCTTTTGGTTAAAAATTAAAATAGGTTGATTCTTGCTTTGTCAATGGATTATGTAAATTTCTGACAATAAAGCTTATTTTGAATTTGAATTTGAATTTGATTACGGACAATTTTAATGAACTTGTCGTTAAGCACTTTGCGCATGTAAAAGAAAGGCAATTGGACTTTATCTTTAAACAAATATACTACAAACTCTACACCAAGTAGCTGCTTGTTTGTAAAATGCTAAAATAAAATTGCCACCACTGATGACCACATTTTAAACTTACCTCATGACATTCAAAAAAAAAATATTCAAAATAAGCATTTTTGCGCATCTCATTTAATATTTTGTTAATAGATGCTCCATGTAACTTTCGTGAAGGCGGCATGATTTTTTCTATTATTGCTATTGGGATATTAAAGGCTGCGCCTGTTTTAACTCTCAAAAGAGAAAAAAAAGAAGGGGGCATCGCGTGGATTGTTCGCACGTATGCCTGTGCAGTGTTTTAAATTAATCAATGCAATGATTCATTTTAAAAAATTCTGCTGGTGGTAACTGCAAACTAGCAAATATGTGAAAAATCAAGTTTTACTAGAAAAAGTTTAGATTTTGCAGAAAGCAGTATATGTATTATCGTATAAAATAAACAGTGGCGCACCCAGGAATGTGTCTTGGGGGGCCCGACAGCTACGAAGCGCGCCCTCAAAAAACTTGCGACCAACCAAAAAAAAAAAAAAAAGGTCATCATGTCTTTTCGCAACTACGCCACTGCTTGGGGTTGGGGGGGGGGGCGAAGCCTCCTGATGCCAAATTTTAAGGTATTTTTCATGTTTTATCATCAAATATGTAGAAAATATATTAAAAAATCTAAGGCTTGGGGGGGGCCCCCAACTAACATTTATAGTAGCGGCTACATGTTCTAAAGGCTTTGCTACTTTCTTATAGTAGAAATGTGGTGATCCCAACCAAAATTTGTTACTTTTTAGTTCTAACTACTATTTAGTATCAGGAAATAGTAGATGTTTCGTAAAAACGACCCTCTAAACTACTTCATAGGATTGTTTCTTGATAGTTGATTCTGATAGTCTTCTCTACCACAATAGGACGTTGCTAAAGTGTTACTTTCTTTTTAGTCGTTATTTCGTAGTCGCCCTGACTTTTATATCCTACTTAATTACCACTAGAAAGTTAAGCTTAATTGGAGTCCCAAACAAGTGTATCCGACAACTACATTATAACTTTAATTTTTACCACAAAAGTTTGTGTCATCATAGTAACATCTGATGTAACAATGTAGACAAACTAACTTTTTGGATCAACTTTAAAGCCGCAACTACTTTCAAGTAACCTTTTCGACTATCAGGGAATATAGTTTGGGACGCCATGTTTTTATGTAAGAAAGAAAATTTAATATTTTTGTTGTTGTTTTATGAGCTCATATTAAAGAGCCATACTATTTTATAAACAAATTAGTTGAAGCTTACCAAAAATGCTCTTCTTAAGCACCATTTGTTGGAGTTAACTGTCGATTATGAAAACATAACCTCCAAAATCACAACACAAAAATTCCATCAGCTACCAGAAAACGGCTCAATTTTACGGGCGCACCGGTTTTTTGCAATATATATAATGCATGTTATACAAAAAACTTTGCGTCGCACTCGAATTTTGATCCTCTGCTCGTAAATTCTCACACTTTTGGATAACATAGTACATATTATAACCATAACCAAACAAAAAAACTAAGCGAGTCTGTTTACTGTTGTGTCCACCATATTGTGTAACAATTCTACCAAAAAGAAACGATTATATTATTTGCAACTACATCGCAACTTTTATGCCATTACGGAAAAAAAACAGCCTCTACGACGTAGTAGATACCTGGCTACGACGTAGTAGTGTAGTTGTTACTACAGTGACTTTAAACACTTGGCCAAGTAGTTATAACCAGAAATTGGTTCCCCACTTAGGGAATTATAACGTCGCTGTATGGTATACTGAGACGTAGCGGGAGTACGTTGCGGTTACTTTTAAGAAATTCTTTCTAGTTGGGGTTTCGTCGTTACAACTTTAATTGTTTGTTGGGCCGGGCCCCGGGGCCCCCCCCTGGGTGCGCCCATGAAATAAATAACGTGAAAAAACTGTTTTTTTTTTACGTTGCTTTTGGGTACAAAATATAAAATAATTCAAGATTAATCAAGCGCGGATCTGAGCCAAAATCTTGGGGGGAGGGGGGTTATGGTTGACGGAAACATTCTTTATGTAACAGTTTTTTTTGGTAAGGGGGGGGGGGGGTAATTACCCCGTTACTCCGCCTTAAATCACCGCTTGAAATTAACTGCTACCAAAAAAAAAGCATTTCGGATTTTTTGCTAGCTACCGTCTTATTCCATATTTGGGCAGAATTATCCCGATTTTCATAATTACCTATAATTAGTTTGTTAGTTTTTTTTGAAGGCTTAACGTTTCTTTGCCTGATTGTGATATATAGTTATTTTGGCAGTTTTTTGGGCTTGTGTCAGTTGTATTTAAGTGACAAAACAATGCATGTCTTAACAGTTTCTTGATATATGAAACAATGGTGAAAAGCACGCTGTTGTATGGAATAGAGACTTGTGGCGTGATAGAAAAATACAAAACAAAAATGGAAAATGTCGAAATGGATGCAGTAAGAAGATCAATGAGAATATCTAGAACAGATCACATAAAAAATGAAATTATAAAAGAAAACATGGGAATCGAGGGAATCATAACGGATGACATCACTAAAAGACGGCTATGTACAACGGATGAACGCCGAAAGATTACCAAAGCTGGTCCTAGAATGGCAACCAATAGGGCGCAGAAAAAAAGGGCGTCCTTATCTAGAATGGCAAGTCAATCCAAAGATCAATGAGTCAAAAAAACCTGAGGGATGATTGTCAGGATCGATGAGGTGGAGAATAGGTGTCGGACAACTTAGAAAAACGTTCTAAACCGACTTAGTCGTAAAAGTAAAACAATGCAGTGCCATTGTAGTAAAACGGAAAACTGTATGCGATATTTAAAACAATAACATTTTTCTTAAAAACATTTGAAGTAAAATCGTCGATTTGAACTAAAGAAAAATTAGTTTTATTTCAAAGTTTATAATGGTTTTTGTGTTTTTGATTATCAAAGGTCTTTTAAGTTTTCTTAAAATATAAAAAAATATAATGAAAGTTGAGAGATTTTTTGTGTTTCAGTTAATTACTGATTAGCTTGGTAGGTAAGTAAGTTTTCAAGACTTATTTTCATTTTGCCATTTTTTGCCTACCCGGCTTCGATAGCACTGCACTCTGCACGCCACTAAAATGTTCCTCTATAATGAAGAATGTTATCTTTATTGTGAATTCCTATTAAACACAAATTTGTGTTTTTTTTGCCCCACATCTAATATTGATCATCTGATCTGAGTGATTATTAAATTTCAATAAATAACGATATCTGTCTTCGCTTGACAGCAATAATATTATTCTGACTTTATTAATAACTTCACGGAAAAAGCTTTGAAGTAGTTTTTTTTATTTTCCCGTGTAACTGATTACGCTTCTCATTTATAGCAAATCATGACAGAGTAACCACAAAATCATGTCGGGTGTTTGTTATCTTTGACAGGAGCGTCAAAGACTACTGGTTGTAGGGTATCCAGTACCGGGACTTGGTCCCGGGACGGTCCCGGGAGTTTTCCTAAAAAAAGTGGTCCCGGGACTCAGTAAAGGTCCCGAGACCTCAATTTGGCCCCGAAACATCTAAATTATACACTTAAATCTCACTTTTGACAAAAGTAATGTTTTTCTATACAGTGAAACCTACTATAAGCGGACACTCACAGTTTTTGAAATCGCTGTATATTTGATAAAATTATGCGAATATGGTTTTTGAATAGGGAGGGGGGAATGACAGGAGGGGAGATGGGTGGGAGCAGGGGGGGGGACTACAAAGTAACTACAGCAAATTAGAGGAAATTTGCAATGGGTAATCAAAAAAATTTCAATAAAATCGCCTGAAATTTAGATAATTTGTAAGGCCTACATCATGTGACAAAATGTCGTCTGAAGACCGCCACCTTGATTCGTGTTTAAAGAAATATAGCCTATAGCACCTTCGGGATCAGTAGCAATTCAACCACAGATTACTAACCACAGAAACTGGTGTACTGTGAATTCAACGACACTACTTTTGCTCTTAACTACTGCCCAACTCTGTTGCTTCTTTAGGGTTACAACGTTCTATCAACATCGAGGGGTCATCGGCACCCTAAAATTTTGTACAGCGTCCAACAGGACTTGGGTCCTGACGTGTACTGTTGGGTCCTGTTGAGTACTGTTAGGTACTGTCGTGTACTGTCGAGTACTGTCGTGTACTGTCGTGTACTGTCGAGTACTGTTGGGTCCTATCGGTGTACTGTTGGGTCCTGTTGAGTACTGTCGTCGTGCCTTGGGGGGGTCCAACAGGGACAAAGCGCGCCCTCAAAAAACATGCGAGCAAAAAAAAAAAAAAAAGGTCATCATCTTTGGGGAACCGCGCCGCGCTCACAAATCTTGCGACCAAAAAAAAAAAAACAAAAAAAAAAGGTCATCATCTTTGGGGAACCGCGCCGCACTCAAAAAACTTGCGACCAAAAAAAAAAAAAAACAAAGGTCATCCTGTCCTACGCCACTGTTTCGGGTCAGAGGGTTGTGTCGAGTACTGTTGGATTCTATCGTGTACTGTTGAGTACTGTTACGTACTGTCATGTACTGTCGAGTACTGTTGGGTCCTGTCGTGTACTGTTGGGTACTATCGAGTACTGTTGCGTCCTGTCGTGTACTGTTGGGTACTGTCGTGTACTGTCGGGTACTGTTGGGTCCTGTCGTGTACTGTCGAGTACTGTTGGGTACTGTCGTGTACTGTCGAGTACTGTTGGGTCCTGTCGTGGTACTGTCGAGTACTGTTGAGTACTGTCGTGTACTGTCGAGTACTGTTGGATCCTGTCGTGGTACTGTCGGGTACTGTTGTGAAATTTGTACAGTACTGTTGAAAGCTGATGACCCCTCGATCAACATAGACTTTTAATGTAAATATTGAACCTTATAATTCTTAGCCATCGAAGTGTAGCTGAGGTGCATCTGAGTGTAGTTGGGGTTAGCTGAGTTGCAGCTGAGTGTGACTGTTGTGTAGCTAAGCAAGCTAAGGTAGGGTGAAGGTACCCTAAAAAGCGATTAAAGAAAAATAGTTGTTTTTTTACAATTATATCTTGGTTTTGGTGTAAATTACTTTTTGGGCTCACTCGCCGACAGTGTCGACTGCTACAGGGAGGACAACGGGGCAGTGCCCTCTCAAAACTAAACAGCAAACAGTATTTTTAATTGATTTAATTTAAAAAAGTTAAATCTTCTCTGACGACATGATTATCTAGTTCCTTTTATTATCTGTAGTTAACATCAAACGATTAATTGGGTGAACTTTTTTAGCCTAAATAATTACAAGCCGGCAGCGCCGCGCCTAGCAAGGTTTTAATTTCACCCGTTTTTCAGCGGGGTATGGGTAGATGTTCGCGAGCGAGGGCGGGAGGAATGTGTGTTTTAGTTGAAGTCGGCCATCATCATCGGGCGGAAACGTCCGTTGCCCTTCTACACGATGCCGGTTTTATCTTTAGTGAAGACGTATGAGTTTGTCTTAAATTGGGCTATGTCAGTAGTAAAAAGCATTGCCGGTCGCGTGTCATTCTTTTTATTATTGTTTTTTTTTTATAAAATGGAAATAAATACCGTCGATTACATAATTAACTGTGCAAATTTAAATAAATTGACATATGAACTTCGATTACAAATAAAATCTTTAGGGCCACATAGACCGGACCTAAAAATCATAAAAATTAACCAAAATTTTAGTGCAAGTAGTAAAAAAATTATACGATGCTGAAAACTGGTTGTGCGGTTGTGAAAATCGAAATGCTTTTTTTTGCTTTATTTGTTTTATTATGAACAATCCACGAAGTGATTTTGTGTGGGTGGCAAAGGAAGTGTGTGATATCAAGCACTTTAGTAAAAAGTTAAAGACACAAAGTAAGTGCTACTTATTTAAATAACCACATAGAATTTTCTATGCTAGGCAAGACTGATATTAGGTGCCAACTGAATAGTGCCTATAGGCAAAACATTACTAAACATAATGAAAATGTGGCAAAAAATAGACATGTACTTAGGTTATTAGACTGTTTGAAATTCTGTGAGATTTTTGAGGTTGCTCTACGGGACCATGATGTCTTAAACTGGTGCTAATCCAAACACTTTGCACATGTAAAAGAAGGGCGAATAGACTTTATCTATAAACAAATAAACTAAAAACTACACCAAGTAGCCACTTGTTTATAAAATGCTAAAATAAAATTGTTTAGGTAAGTTTTTTTATCTCCTTTTCCATGCAATATAAATTTCAGCCCCCCCCCCCCTAATTTATAATGTCACCAGCCGCCACTGCTCGCCAACACCATTTCTGTACGGAAATGACACAAAAACTTGCAGGGGTGAGGAAAAAAGAGGGGCCCGGGAAACATGATAGAGCTCTAATTTACTGATTTTACATATTTTAAACGAAATTTAAACGGTCAAATAGCTGATGGTCAATTGTTGGTCAACTGACCGTGTTTCTGCACTTAATCAAAAATATTTGCATATACAGGTTGTCCCAGATAAAAGGAACTACATGGGGATTTCGGAAACAGTAAGCGATACAATTTTGGTTAACGACATCAACAAGGTTATTAATGTATCGAGCTAAATCTATAACTAAAATTGTGTTTTTCGAAAAATCAAAATATTTCATGTAAACAACTTTTATAAAATTTGGTAGTTTTGTATAAGTAAATCCCTATTTGCGCCAACTAAGCCAAAAACTTTTTTTAGTAAATTCACATTTTCCATTATCCAATGGATATACATGGTTAAAAAGCTCTATTTACAGACGTATAATTCCGATATGGCGACTATAAGACGTAACAAAGTTGGCTATGGCTACAAAAAAAAAAAAAGGCCTAGAACAATTTGTTAACCTCATTCGATTGACCGTAGTTGACTATAAAAAATTAATACATTTTATAAAATTTTACAAGATTTACAAGATAGCGGAGACATTTAAATTTTTCGAAAAGTAACAACTTTTAGTTTTTCCTCGATATTTTGAGAACCCCTGTAGATCTTTTAGATTTTGATGCAGGATCTGATTGATCTTGGAATAGCGCAACTTTTTGCTAATTTAACCAAAATTTTATCTCTTATCGTCTTATGGGACACCCTGTATAACACTTGGTATACAGGAAAAACTTTTACTAAACGTCGATTACAGGAACACAATTTTACACTTTTGCTCGGACTGTCAGTAACAAACACAAGGCTGCCTGGAAAAAACAAACAATATTTTTCAATCAGCACTGAAATTACAGCGATCGGCGATCGTGAGATTTGATACGTATTTCTATTTAAAAAAGGAAATATGATATTTAAGTGTCACATCAGAAAAACAAAAGTGAGTCCGTAAAATAAGCGGCTATTTTGACCTTCCTACCCCGCCACGCGGAGGAGCCCCCGGTATATTGGGGGCCCCCGGGCCCCCAATATACTTTAAGAAAAAGTAACACCTACCTATGTATATCAAACTCCAAAAATACAAATATGCACATTTAAACATTTCAAATACATATTTAATTTGTCATTTCATTTCTCACACATATACTATACTATAGTAGTGTGAGCTATGGTCACGGATCACCTAATGGTGATCCGTGCTATGGTGATCCTAATTTTTTCGAGAAAAAAAAAGTTGGTCCGATTTCAAAATTTTTTATATATCTTTGCGTTTCAGATGATTTTGAAACTTTTTTGTTGCGCCGTCTGTCTGTCTGTATGTCTGTCTGTCTGTCTGTCTGTCTGTAACGACCAACGCGCATAACTCAAAAACCGCTTGGCCGATTTTAATAAAGTTTGGTCGGTACTACGGTCTAGGACAACTGGGCGCCGCCAACTCGGCGCCGCCAACTGGGTGCCGCCAACTCGGCGCCGCCAACTGGGCGCCAAGCCAACTGGGCGCCGGGCCAACTCGGCGCCGCCAACCGGGCGCCGGCCAACTCGGCGCCGGACTAAAATTTTTTTTTGGATAAGTGTGTAGATAAAAAATAAAATTTATTATTTATATAAAAACATCTTTAAAAAATCCTTTACGCAATATTTTTTACAAGCTTTTATTTAGCTTCAGATGTTCTGTCTAACTAACTATCTATCAAATCTTGTGAAGCGTTTTTAACACACGTAGTGGTCCCATGACAATACAACATTAAGAAAAAAATATCCTTCCACCCTACCCCCACCCCTTCTATAGAAAAATGTGTTTTTGACACACTTCCCGTTATCCGATTTGGATAAAATTTGGTATACACATAGTGGTCCGATGATAATACAACAATAAGAAAAAAATATCCTCCCACCCCTACCCCCACCCCCTTCTATAGAAAAATTTGTTTTTGACACACATCCCGTAATCCGATTTGGATGAAATTTGGTATACATATAGTGATCCGATGACAATACAATATTAAGAAAAAAATATCCTCCCACCTCTACCCCCACCCCCTTTCATAGAAAAATGAGTTTTTGACACATTTCCCATTATCCGTTTGGATGAAATTTGGTATTCACATAGTGGTCCGATGACAATACAACATTAAAAAAAATATATCATCCCACCCCTACCCCCACCCCTTCCATAGAAAATGCGTTTTTGACACCCTTCTCATTATCCGATTTGGATGAAATTTGGTATACATATAGTGATCCGATGACAATACAATATTAAGAAAAAAATATCCTCCCACCTCTACCCCCACCCCCTTTCATAGAAAAATGAGTTTTTGACACATTTCCCATTATCCGTTTGGATGAAATTTGGTATTCACATAGTGATCCGATGACAATACAACATTAAAAAAAAATATCCTCGCACCCTACCCCCACCCCTTCCATAGAAAATGCGTTTTTGATACCCTTCCCATTATCCGATTTGGATGAAATTTGGTATACATATAGTAGTCCGATCACAATACAACATTGAAAAAAAAAATCCT
Organism: Aspidapion aeneum; assembly: GCA_963576565.1. Classification (NCBI taxonomy): domain Eukaryota; kingdom Metazoa; phylum Arthropoda; class Insecta; order Coleoptera; family Brentidae; genus Aspidapion; species Aspidapion aeneum. The sequence goes on along the minus strand of OY755044.1, from coordinate 97,066,541 downwards.
ACCACTCCTACCCCCACCCTCATCTATTGAAAAATGCGTTTTTGACACCCTTTTCATTATCCGATTTGGATGAAATTTGGTATACATATAGTGATCCGATGACAATACAATAATAAGAAAAAATATCCTCCCACCTCTACCCCCACCCCCTTTCATAGAAAAATGAGTTTTTGACACACTTCCCATTATCCGATTTGGATGAAATTTGATATTCACATAGTGGTCCGATGACAATACAACATTTAAAAAAAATATCCTCCCACCCCTACCCCCACCCCCTTCCATAGAAAATGCGTTTTTGACACCCTTCCCATTATCCAATTTGGATGAAAATTGATACACACGTAGTGGTCCCATGACAATACAACATTAAGAAAAAATATCCTCCCACCCCTACCCCCACCCCCTTCCATAGAAAATGCGTTTTTGACACCCTTCCCATTATCCGATTTGGATGAAATTTGGTATACATATAGTAGTCCGGTCTAGGACAACTGGGCGCCGCCAACTCGGCGCCGCCAACTGGGCGCCGCCAACTCGGCGCCGCCAACTGGGCGCCGGGCCAACTCGGCGCCGCCAACTGGGCGCCGGCCAACTCGGCGCCGGACTAAAAATTTGTTTTTGATAAAATGTGTAGATGAAAAATAAAATATTTTATTTATATAAAAACATCTTTAAAAAATCCTTTACTAACTAACTAACTATCTATCAAATCTTGTGAAGCGTTTTTAACACACTTCCCATTATCCGATTTGGATGAAATTTGGTACACACGTAGTGGTCCCATGACAATACAACATTAAGAAAAAAATATCCTACCACTCCTACCCCCACCCTCATCTATAGAAAAATGCATTTTTGACACACTTCCCATTATCCGATTTGGATGAAATTTGGTATACATATAGTGATCCGATGACAATACAATATTATGAAAAACATATCCTCCCACCTCTACCCCCACCTCCTTTCATAGAAAACTGAGTTTTTAACACACTTCCCATTATCCGATTTGGATGAAATTTGGTATTCACATAGTGCTCCGATGATAATACAACACTAAAAAAAAATATCCTCCCACCCCTACCCCCACCCCCTTCCATAGAAAATGCGTTTTTGACACCCTTCCCATTATCCGATTTGGATGAAATTTGGTATACATATAGTAGTCCGATGACAATACAACATTGAAAAAAAAATCCTACCACTCCTACCCCCACCCTCATCTATAGAAAAATGCGTTTTTGATATACTTCCCATTATCCGATTTGGATGAAGTTTGGTATACATATAGTGATCCGATGACAATACAATATTAAGAAAAATATCCTCCCACCGCTACCCCCACCCCCTTTCATAGAAAAATTAGTTTTTGACACACTTCCCATTATCCGATTTAGATGATTTTTTTAAAAAGAATAAAAAATCATGTTCAGCGACGTTAAACACCACAAAGTTCTAAATTTATTATAAATCGATCCCTAAGCACTGCAATCTTTCAAGTTTGAGACAAGTCGGTTAGTAAATAAAAAATCTGCCATTTTTGATCCGCAATTTTGATTTTTTTAAGTTTGAGTAAAAAATTTTGTTAAATGACTTCAAGCAATGTAATATTTCAAGTTTGAGACAAATCGGTTAGTAAATAAAAAATCTGCCATTTTGGATCAGCCATTTTGATTTTTTTAAGTTTGAGTAAAAAATTTTGTTAAATGACCTCAAGCAATGTAATATTTCAAGTTTGAGACAAATCGGTTAGTAAATAAGAAAATCCGCCATTTTGGATCCGCCATTTTGATTTTTTTTAAGTTTGAGTAAAAATTTTTGTTAAATGACCTCAAGCAATGTAATATTTCAAGTTTGGGACAAATCGGTTAGTAAATAAGAAAATCCGCCATTTTGATTTTTTTAAGTTTGAGTAAAAAATTTTCGTAAATGACCTGAATCATTTTGATTTTTCGATCCGCCATTGTTGTAATAAAAAACGTAAATTGTAGTATTACCAGGTTACCAAACACTAGAACTGCCAAGATTCAACAGTCGACTTAATGGATTTAACTTTACTTAACAAAAACAGATTTCAAATAAATTAGTAAAAAAATTTCTTTTAACTCACAAGCTTTCATAAAATGCACTAAAAATTAAAAAATAGTTTTCTAACATTCTAATATTATCATAATAATAAAAGCGATGGCCGACTGATGGAAATTTTGAGGATGTTAGCACGATAAGATATCCGTATCAATTAAATATTACTATTTGCAAGAATCAATCTAGCAGAAAAATGCAGAGGTAAATAAATAAAGAAGAGTTTATTCTGGATTATAATGAAATCGCTGATCGTAAGTTGTTTGGAAACTCATTTTTCTATTGGGGGAAGGAGAGGGTGGGGGTAGAGGTAGAAATATATTTTTTGTTTGGGCTGTATTGCTATCGGACCTTTATGCATATATCAAATTTTATAAAAGTTATTTGAAGTGAAGTGTGTCAAAAACGCATTTTTTATGGAAGGGGGTGGGGGGTAAGGGTGGGAGGACTTTTTTTCATTATTGTTGTATTGTTATCGGACCACTATATGTATACCAAATTTCATCCAAATCGGATAATGGTAAGTGTGTCAAAAACGCATTTTTCTATAGATGAGGGTGGGGGTAGGAGTGGTAGGATTTTTTTTTTCAATGTTGTATTGTCATTGGACCACTATATGTATACCAAATTTCATCCAAATCGGATAATGGGAAGGGTGTCAAAAACGCATTTTTCTATGAAAGGGGGTGGGGGTAGAGGTGGGAGGATATTTTTTTATTATATATGTATACCAAATTTCATCCAAATCGGATAACGGGATGTGTGTCAAAAACAAATTTTTCTATGGAAGGAGGTGGGGGTAGGGGTGGGAGGATATTTTTTTCTTATTGTTGTATTATTATCGGACCACTATGTGTATACCAAATTTTATCCAAATCGGATAACGGGAAGTGTGTCAAAAACACATTTTTCTATAGAAAAGGTGGGGGTAGGGGTTGTTTGGATATTTTTTTGTTAATGTTGTATTGTCATGGGACCACTACGTGTGTACCAAATTTCATCCAAATCGGATAATGGGAAGTGTGTCAAAAACGCTTCACAAGATTTGATAGATAGTTAGTTAGACAGAACATCTGAAGCTAATAAAAGCTTGTAAAAAATTGCGTAGGATTTTTTAAAGATGTTTTTATATAAATAATATATTTTATTTTTCATCTACACAACTTGTCAAAAAAAATTTTTTTAGTCCGGCGCCGAGTTGGCCGGCGCCCAGTTGGCCCGGCGCCCAGTTGGCGGCGCCCAGTTGGCGGCGCCGAGTTGGCGGCGCCCAGTTGTCCCATTCCGTAGTAGTCCGATCACAATACAACATTGAAAAAAAAATCCTACCACTCCTACCCCCACCCTCATCTATTGAAAAATGCGTTTTTGACACCCTTTCCATTATCCGATTTGGATGAAATTTGGTATACATATAGTGATCCGATGACAATACAACAATAATGAAAAAATGTCCTCCCACCCCTACCCCCCACCCCCTTCCATAAAAAATGCGTTTTTGACACACTTCATTTCAAATGACTTTTATAAAATTTGGTATATGCATAAAGGTCCGATGACAATACAGCCCAAACAAAAAATATATTTCTAACTCTACCCCCACCCTCTCCTTCCCCCAATAGAAAAATGAGTTTCCAAATAACTCACGATCAGCGATTTCATTATAATCTAGAATAAACTCTATTTATTTACTTCTGCATTTTTCTGCTAGATTGATTCTTGCAAATAGTGATATTTGTTGTTGTTGTTGAGTTGCCCACGGAAAATACAAGAGAAACAAAATCTTTCTATACCCGCTTAGCCACGAATTTATTAAAAAAATTTTTTACCTACTCTGTAGATCTTTTTAAATCTAAATCACTATATGTATACCAAATTTCATCCAAATCGGATAACGCGATGTGTGTCAAAAACAAATTTTTCTATGGAAGGGGGTGGGGGTAGGGGTGGGAGGATATTTTTTTCTTAATATTGTATTGTCATCGGATCACTATATGTATACCCAATTTCATCCAAATCGGATAATGGGAAGGGTGTCAAAAACGCATTTTCTATGGAAGGGGTGGTGCTAGAGGTGGAAGGATATTTTTTTTTAATGTTGTATTGTCATCGGACCACTATGGTATTTTTTTCTTAGTGTTGTATTGTCATAAGACCACTACGTGTGTACCAAATTTCATCCAAATCGGATAATGGGAAGTGTGTCAAAAACGCTTCACAAGATTTTATAGATAGTTAGTCAGTTAGACAGAACATCTGAAGCTAAATATAAAAGCTTGTAAAAAATTGCGTAAAGGATTTTTTAAAGATGTTATTATATAAATAATATATTTTATTTTTCATCCACACATTTTATCAAAAAAAAAATTTTTAGTCCGGCGCCGAGTTGGCCGGCGCCCAGTTGGCGGCGCCGAGTTGGCCCGGCGCCGAGTTGGCCCGGCGCCGAGTTGGCCCGGCGCCGAGTTGGCGGCGCCCAGTTGGCGGCGCCCAGTTGGCGGCGCCGAGTTGGCGGCGCCCAGTTGTCCCATTCCGAAGTTCGGTACCTAGGCTGGGTCTTGGGTCGAGATGGTCCCATTTAAAAATGAACAAAATCCACCGAACACAAACCAAATAAAAGGGTGGGGGTAGATTTCAAAATTAGAGTTTATGTGAAAATATGGCGTGTGTGATATCAAACGAAAAGTAATTGAGTCTGCAATTAAACAAAATACATGTTAATTTATTTTAAAAAAAGGGTGAGGGTATATTTTAAAAATTATAGTTTAAGTGAAAATATGGCGTGTGTGATATCAGATGAAAGGTAATTGAGTCCGGAGTTTAACAAAATACATTTTAGTTTTTGTTTTTTTTAAGGGTGGGGGTAGATTTCAAAAATTTGAGTTTAAGTCAAAACATGGCTTGTGTGATATCAAACAAAAGGTAATTTAGTCTGGAGTTGAATAAAATATATTTCAGTTTTTAGGTATATTAGCTCACACGTACACTATAACTATAGTACCTAGAGTGAGCTTAGGGGCCCATATATTGGCAGAGTATTTTTATTTACTGTATACCTAGTAGGCTTGACTACTTAGTAATTACATAATTTTAATATTTTTTTAAGAACAATCTATACCTAACCAGTGGCGTATAAAAAAAATTGCCTATGGGGCAGTGGCGTATTTAAGGTGAGAGGCGGGGGGGCCGAGTCGTACCCCCCCCCCCCCAAAGCTAATATTTTAGCTCACACATATACTATACTATAGTAGTGTGAGCTATGGTGATCCTAATTTTTTCGAGAAAAAAAAAGTTGCTCCGATTTCAAAATTTTTTATATATCTTTGCGTTTCAGATGATTTTGAAACTTTTTTGTTGCGCCGTCTGTCTGTCTGTCTGTAACGACCAACGCGCATAACTCAAAAACCGCTTGGCCGACTTTAATGAAATTTGGTACCTAGGCTGGGTCTTAGCTCGAGATGGTCCCATTTAAAAATGAACAAGATCCACCGAACACAAACCAAATAAAAGGGTGGGGGTAGATTTAAAAAATTAGAGTTTATGTGAAAATATGGCGTGTGTGATATCAAACGAAAGGTAATTGAGTCTGCTGTTGAACAAAATACATTTTAATTTATTTAAAAAAAAGGGTGGGGGTATATTTTAAAAATTAGAGTTTAAGTGAAAATATGGCGTGTGTGATATTAAACGAAAGGTAATTGAGTCCGGAGTTTAACAAAATACATTTTAGTTTTTGTTTTTTTAAGGGTGGGGGTAGATTTCAAAAATTTGAGTTTAAGTCAAAACATGGCTTGTGTGGTATCAAACAAAAGGTAATTTAGTCCGGAGTTGAATAAAATATATTTCAGTTTTTAGTTATATTAGCTCACACGTACACTATAACTATAGTACCTAGTGTGAGCTTAGGGGCCCATATATTGGCAGAGTATTTTTACATATTTTCCACATTATTCATAAATACAAATATAAAATAGCATAAAGTACGTCATCATGGGGTTTCGGCCCTGCCCCAAAACTGTCTGAGGCCGACCCCAAAACTTTCTTCTTTATAGACCACTGCTTTGGGGGTAGAGGTTTTAAAAAAATTTCCAATTTTATTTGATAGTAGGCCTGCTGGATCTGCTCCGCTAAATTGGCTGCCCAACCGGCGTGAATTATTTTTGCCCACAGATTGAAGGGTTATAAGTATATACGTAATTTATATGGTACTTTTTTATTAAAGAAAACCTCATTTTGGCTGTCCCAGACTTAAAAAGTATATTTATTGAAAGCTTATTAAATGTTATTGTAAAAAACGTTAATAATTTTAGGTGTGAAACCACTTAAAGTCGACATTTAATTAGTAAAAAGCAACAAAAGAAATTTTTGAAACATGAAAATGTCTCGGGGTGACGGGTTTGTCAAGTTTTAAAAATCAAATATTGCCTTCAAAGTAATGGAGCTGATAATTGAAAGTTACCTTTTATAAAAATATGAAATTTCAATATTCATAGAAAATTAAATAAAAAATAAAATAACTTGTTACAAGGAATCTGTCCCAGGCGGTAACAGCCAAGTTTTCCCCAAAAAAAATTATTCCACGTGGCAGCTTAGAGTTTCAGTATGAACAAAAGTAGTGGGATATAGAGGACCGCGATGAACAATGTCGGAGAGTTTTTGAATTATTAATACTATATCGTTTTGTTTGAAAAATAAAAATTTATAGATTTGAGGCAAATAATATTATGTCCTTTCGGTAACTTGGTTTTTTTAATTTTATAAAATTTAAATCCATAATTTTGATAACATTTTAGTATGTTATAGATCTCGATCTCCTAATTAAAACTTCGTATGGGCTTAAAACGATCCTATGACTGGTTTCAGAGATACAGTGGCGGGTATGGGGCTTTCCCAAAATACGAATAAATTGAAATTCAGTTGTCAAACTTAAGCTGTAATACAAAACAGTGATAAAAATAATTGACTCTTATATTTGACAACCATGCTAGATGTCACGCGACAATTTTGATGAACAGGGTATACTCAAAAAGTACAGATTTCATTTAATTCATACTTTTATTTAATTAGCACACACACTCAAGTGTACACAATATTTTAATGTTTAAACAGAGCTATCAAAATGGACGGGCTACGATCCTCCACTTTCTTGACGTCACATCCGGGGCTGATTTTTTTTATGGTCACGTTACGATACAGCTGATTGTCTTTAAAATATTGAAGTTGGATTGACGGTTCATGGGTATTTGATTTTTTTTTAATAAAGCCGTTTTTGAGATTGTTTTTACTTTATTCTGGCAGAACAATTTTTTTTAAATGTATAGTAAGCCCTAATTTTTCATTAGCTCACACAAAAATTAAGTTTAAAGTAGAAGCGAATGTGACAATCACATATGACAAAGTCAAATACATGTCAAATATAACAGTTGGCATGTGGTACATGGCGGGTAATTTGAATTCAAAATAAGGAATGCTAAATCTTGAAGATTTTAACCTTTTAATCATGTTGCTTTCTTACAAACCTTTGGTGGAATATCGGGATGGTGTCTGAGAATATTTCACTGAAATTTTGCACAAATCTGTAGTGCCATTTTGAAAATATCATAAAAAAACGTCTGACCTCCCATAAGACCCAATGTAAAATTCAGCCCCGGGAGAACAGCTGATTTTTTTCAGGGTCGTGGCCTCTATTTTTGTGTTGGCCTTGGTTTAAATTATGTGGTTACCGCATCTCAATGGTAACAATTGTTTTCATAAAATAACCAGCTCACTATGACTTTGCAAATCACTCAATAAACACCCCCTGATGGCCGATCAACTCCTTACAAGTTAGTGAATTTCTAGTGAATGTTCGTTTTTTGGCCCGCACCGAAAATGTGTTATTTGCGTGTATGTAGACCTGTCTTATAAATATCTTCATTACGTCTGTCCATTTGTGTTTGTATATCTGTACGGCCCCCGATAGCTTCTAAACGGCTGAACCGATTTTAATCAAATTTTTAGGTAAAATAGTGTACAATACCGTAAAAAGCTGATTAGCTTTTGGTCAAAATCCATTAATGCTAATGACAATTTTTTGTCAGCTTAAAAATTGAAAAGAGTAGCAATTGTTCTCCACCGAGAAAAAAAGCTAAATCTCGCCTTGTTGATGTATATTTTTTTTTATATCAATAAAAGACGTTTCATTCATTCATTCATTCATTCATTCATTCAAAATATGCTAATTTCTTAACGGGCCTAGCTTCAATATACGGTTTTCGGAATATAGTAGAACGTTTTTCTTAATAATTTATATTATTACTAAAAACGTCGTAGGATCTTTCATTTCTGAGATATTTACAAAATCTGTTTTCAAGGGTAATATAGCGCGGAGTGTGCCAATGGATCCATTTCTTTAAATAAAAGTATGAATTAAACAGAAATATGATACTTTTTGAGTACCCTTTGTATATAAAAATTATCACGCGACATCTAGCATGATTACCAAATATAAGAGTCAATTATTTTTATCACTATTTTGTATTAAAATTTAAGTTTTATAAACTAATTTCAATTTATTCGTATGTTGGGAGCCCCATACCCGCCACTGTATCTTGGAAACCAGTCATAGGTTCGCTTTGAGCCCATGAGAGCTTTTAATTACAATATCAAGATCTACATAGTACAATTTCACTGAAATCGCGGATTTTTTAAAATCTCATTTAAGGTGTGCCTGCTCCTTTCCGAAACAAAACCGTTGAAATCGTGAACAAAACTGAAAAAAAAAGTTGTGTCATGTCTTTGGCTTGGGCGGAAAATTCTAAAATATAAAGAAATTTTCCCATCTGTAATACGATTTGTCTCGTTCCGTAACCGTATTTTTTGATGTTACAGACTTTGTCCCTGTGTTACAGATCGCGACATTGAATTTTTTCTTTGGAATTTAGTGTGAAAATAGTTGTATTTATAATCTCTCTTCAGCCTTGATATTTATGATCATTATCTATTTTTAAAATTTTGTTTGGTGACTTAAATTTGGTGTTTTTTAATTTTTGCCCCTTCTGTAACGTTGATGTCCATTCTGTAACACCTAGAATATCTGTTATTTCAAAGTCAAATTTGCAAGTCCAGTGTTATTTTAAACCAATTTTTTAAATTTTAAATTATCCTTTAAATCCAACTTTTTAAAATCTGTTTTTGATAATGTGTATTTCAATCATCTCTAAGGATACGTAACCAAAATTTCTAAAATTAGTTTTTAAAAAATATTTTATTTTATTTATATTATTTTATTTACACCACTCCACAAAAATTTGCTAGTTAATATCTTAAAATTACTGCGCTGTGTGTTTTTTACTCAGTTTCTCACTAGCTATCTTATTTTAGGCATATTTTAATACATTTGATAGATTTTGACACGTTTAGCTTACAACAATTTTTGCTGATATAAAATCTTTGTTCCAAAAAATCCATTACTAGGTACAAACATTTTTTCAATATTATTTTCTTCCATTAAATAAGGGTTTAGTTAATCAAAAACAAAGGGTATTCTATATAAAAATGGTTTATTATATATTTCTTTTGACAGAAATGTTTTTTTACAACATTATAAATAATAATAATTATCTATACGTAGTTCTTATATATATGTAACAAGCGGAAATAAAGAAAGCATTAAAGAAAATGAAAAATAACAAATCACCTGGAAAAGACGAAGTTACAGCAGAAATGCTCAAGTACGGTGGAAAAGCTGTAATTAATATATTCATATTCATATTCTCCTGAATAAAATACTAAAAGAAAAAATAATCTCAAACAACTGGAAAGAATCAATAACCATTATTCTACACAAGAAAGGCGATAGAGTAGACCTAAACACTATCGACCTATAACACTCCTCAATGTAATGTATAAGCTTTTCACGAAAATATTAACAGATAGACTAACAACAAAATTTGACGGATATCAATCAAAGGAACAAGCAGCCTTTGGAAAAGGTTTCAGTACAGTTGACCACTTATTAACCATGAAAATCCTAATAGAACGGGCCAACGAATATAACATTCCACTTTATATTGCGTTTATAGACTTCGAAAAAGCTTTCGATAGCATTGAGCACTTTAATTAATAGCCGAATAGATCACAAATGTACAGACTTAATAGCCAATATATATAGCGAAGCAACAACATTAATCAAAATCCACGAAGGAACCAAGCCAATTCGCATAAGAAAAAAGGTGTCAGTAGGGTGACAATCCCCTAAACTATTTAACCATGCCCTAGAAGATATTTTTAAAAGCTTAAATTGGGAAGAAATAGGCATCAAGGTAAACAGACAATACTTGAACCACCTAAGATATGCTGATGATATCGCCTTAAGTATAAACTACACTAAAACTAAAGCATTCGGTAAATTACGCTACATATTAAAAAATAAAAAATATCCTCAGTACCTCAAAACGATAGTGTATAACCAATGTATCCTTCCTGTACTTACCTATGGATCCCAGACCTGGACGCTTACAAAATCAAACAACAACAAATGTCACATGTAAAACTAACAAATAGAAAAAGGAATGAATGGATAAGAAATATAACAAAAGCAAGGGATGTTAGAGGAAAAGTAGCAAAATTAAAATGGAAATTTGCCGTTTATAATATCAGACAGAAAGACGATCGAAGGAATAAATGTATTGTAAATTGGAGAAAACTTGGCAAAATAAAAGAAGTAGAGGAAGACCCCAAATGAGATGGGCGGACGATTTAAAGAAACACGGAGGAACTAGAAAATGCTTATATCCAATAAATAAACAAACATTTTTAAGTACTTATGGGTTAGTAAAAAAATAAAAAACAAATTAAAAGGAATTTACTCTATTATGCATTCTTTATGTTAATGCTAATTGGAATACAGAGGTTTCAAGCTCTTAAATTAGGGATTACATTTCCACTTGCTGGACATCCGTCAAACTTATACAATCATAACAAATACAAGATGGCGGCTTGAACATAAAAGGCAGACCAATTTTGGAAAATTCACAATTTTTACCTTCCTAGCCCGCACAGCAATGACTAGAGAAGGTATTGTTTTCGACAAAAAATTTTTTTTTCAGATAAAGTCCGTCGAAAATGTGTTATTTGGGTGTATTTTGACCTATCCTAGCAATATCGTCGTGATGTCTGTAAAAATGTAATATGAGGTTTGCGGAATATAGTAGACTACATTTGGCTCAATAATTTGTGTTATAACCAAAAACTTTGCAAGAGCTTTAGTTTCTAAGATATTTACAAAAACTGTTTTCAAGTCTGATTATTCTAGCTTCACTTGAAGTGTGCTAATAGGCTGGCTAGGAAGGGATCAGATCTGTCATAGATTCATTTATTTTATTTGTGAACCCGTAATCGAGTTATAGGCAAAAAATCGAAAAATTGCTCCTTTTTACCCTCCTCCGAAACTGAGGCGGGGGGCTAGGGGTGGGGACTCTTGATATGTTAATGTCCTAACTACCGTAAAACTATTCCCCCCCTTCTCCCTCCATGCACTCTACAACCCTCTCGTTGACTGGAATACAAGGCAAGAAAGGCCAAAAATAAAGTTATCTGGGGGCACGGCAGTGCCCCGCCAAGTTCGCGCGGAAACTAGTGTACCATCTTTTCTTGAAACATTTCAGCCCTTATTTGACCTATCTAAAACTCTACTTCGGAATGAGCTACGAAACTCAAACTTTGCACAATCGTAGATCTTTATAGAGTTAACAACCCCTCCAAGTTTCATGGCCTTCCATAAAGTAGTAAAGTAATTACAAAATTTCAAAAAACGTCGAAATTGCCACACTCTTCTACTCACTCATGTATAGATCATCAAAATTCTACTGTACTTCCAGATATGCTACAAAGCTGAAATTTGGCACACTGCTAGAAATTGTAATTAAACCCTTTGAAAAAATCAAAAAACCCCAAAATTCTTATTCAGTCCTCTCCCCCATACATGTAAAATTATGTCAAAGTAACATTGCCCACTTCCGGAGGCGCTAGAATCAAAGAAAAAATTAAAAAATTTAAATTTTCTTCCCTTCCCTATAAATGTAAAGTTATGTAAAAGTAACATTGCCCACTTCCAGAAACGCTAAAGAGCTGGGCTTTGAAAGGCCGTTAGGAACTATAATAAAACTGTAAAAGAAAATTAAAAAACCTCAAATTTTAATTATCTTCCCTGCTCTATAAATCTAAAGTTATGTAAAAGTAACATTCTCCACTTCCAGAAACGCTAAAGAGCTGAGCTTTGGAAGACTGATAGGAACTATATTAAAATTTTGTAAAATTAACATTGCCTATAGGAATACTAGAGAGCTGAGCTTTAGAAGGTTGATAGAAACTATGATAAAACTATAGGAAAATATTTAAAAAAACACAACACATTTTGAAAAAGGCATTGCAAAAGTTTTGAACAATATTCCGCATATTTTACTACTTTAAAACTTAAATATTATCCAAATCCTTTAAAAAAGGAGTGAAATCATAACAAAAACGTTTTATGTAAAAAAAAGCCAAGCATGCGAAAGTTTTATTTCGTAAAAAGAATTGAGATAAAAGTAAAGCAAAGTTTTCCAATACAAATTTCAAAATGAAAGGTTCTTACTAGTTTGAAAATGTTTTTCTAAACTTGGCTATTACGGCTGCAAATGACTCTTAGACACATTGCCAAATTGAACATAAAGAAGTTTGACTGGAATAGCAAAGTTTAAAAAACATTTCCAAACCAGTAAGAACCTTCCATTTTAAAATTTGTATTGAAGAAATTGGCTTTACTTTTATCTCAATTCTTTTTACGGAATAAAACATTTGCGTACTTGGCTTTGTTTACATGAAATTTTTTTGTAATGATCCCAAATTCTCAAAATAGGTTACAATCATTAAAGCCTCGCAGCCAAACGTTAAAGTTGCGTCGCAACGTCTATATAAAACCAAAATTTGCGAGAGGATTCCTCTCACACTCGCAAAGTTGGTTAAATCGTGCAACAGGAGTTTCCCGAAGACGCGACTCTCAACAAGTTGCTGTCCTGCTACCTGCTGCCGTTATTTCTTTCTTGATTCAAGTTTCGGTGAAGTTTTGTTAGATTTTTCAGGTAAGTCTGTACAAATTTGTTTGAATCGCACAGATAATGATGAACTTTTGTTATGTCTTGAAAGTTTTTAGAGTTTAACACTTCATTAAAAAATAAGTGTTGAATATTATACAAAGTGTTTCGAAATTAGACGTCAATATTTTAACCGCGTATTCTACGACCCAAAATAGAGATAAAAGTTCATATAAATTAGGATTCAGAATTGCTCCTTTTCCGAGATACAGGGTGTTAAGTTTAAAAATAAAAACATAATTTTTTAAAATTGGTACCCGGAGGTATTTTGGGACGCAAATCTCGAATATGGACACTTTTTTACTTTGGCCGTTAGAGGGCGCTGGACACTCCACTCCTGATTATTTAAAATGACCACAACTTTTCTTTCAGTTTAGGTTTTTACGTTTTTTTTAAAAGATAATTTCCTATAAAAGGTACTCTTGTTGGAATCCGCTAAAATAAACCATTTTCCAGATTTTTTGGTTTTTAATGTTATAAAAAATAACAAATATTAAGATAATAATATTTTAGAATAATACAGTGGGCATAACTTATTTACTGAGCAAATTTCATCCTGAAATTTAACAAATTTTGCCTTCCTAGCCCGCGCAGCAATGGCTAGAGAAGGTATTGTTTTTGATGAATTTTTTTTTTTTGAGATAACGCCGAAAATGTGTTATTTGGGTGTATTTTGACCTATCCTAGCAATATCATCATGATGTCTGTGTGTGTATATTTTTTTTCTATCCGTAACACGATAGCGCCTAAACTGCTAAACCGATTTTCATAAAATTGTTAGGTAAAATAGTGTTCGACACTCTAACGAGCTGGTTGGATTTTGGTCGAAATCCATTAATGCTAATGACAGTTTTTTGACAATTAAATTTTTTTTTAAATATTAACTTTCTAACGGAGCATCGCATCAATATGCGGGTTTCGGAATAGAGTAGAACACATTTTGCCTAATAATTTGTGTTATAACCAAAAACTTAGTAGGAGCTTTAGTTTCCGAGATATTTACAAAAAACTGTTTAGGCTGATTATCATAGCTTCACTTGAAGTGTGCTCATAGGCTAGCAGGAAAGTATCAGATCCATCATGGATCCACTTTTTTTTTAATAACTCGAATTTTCCGGTGCAGGACCGAACAATAAAAACCTAAAGGTCACTATATAACGAAGTTCTCTCCTGTTATACCAAAGTTTCTTCTAAGGAAAGAACTGCGTTATGTAGTGACCTTATAAAAACCGACATATCGCGAAAGCGGCTAACTTCAGCGGATTTTTAGCTTAAAATTCTTTAGAAAATTACTTTAATAACAAAAAACGAAAAAACTACATTGGCGTAGCTAGGGGGGGCAGGGGGGCCTGCCCCCCCCCCCCCTGAAGTCCCCCAGGCCCCCCCTAAGATATTTTAGGCCTCCCCTACCGACTACTAGTAAAAGAACATGACGCTGAAAATACATACTTTTCTATTATTATTCGGGAAATATTCAAATAAAATAAGTGCATTAAAATTTAAAATCATTCAGATAATGTTTACATTTTAGGAAAAAGCCCTTGTCTTGCGGAATTAGGCTTTTTCTCTTTAAATTATCGGTAACTTCTCTGCACTTATGCAATTTCCCGAAAATATTTTTTAAATTTAAACATAATTATGCATATTGAATATTTCATACATATTGGCGACATCTTGTAAAATATTATAGAAGTGTAAGTTAAATTTCGCTTTTAATAAAGACAGCGGTTTTTGCCCCTCTGTTTCCGAAATCGGGTTCTAGATGTCGTAAGGTTATAAAAGACCTTTTTAAACTGTTTTTCTAAAATAAATATAATAATCTTTTTAGTTTTTTTGAGGTTAGCGTTTAGTGTCTTATGAAAATTTTCCGATTTTGGTGACAATTTCATAACCATTTTCATATTAAGTTTTCCCACGTCGTTAAATGGAATAAATTCGTCGAGCAATACCGGGAAATTTTTAATATTAATACTTCTACTCTAAGAGCAGAAATGACCGTTTTGAAGAATTGTATTTTTCGGTTAAATCAAACTGTTGGTCATGATTCTATCAAACAACATATAGCAGAAAACACCTATCCAAAACTCTACCAACTTTTTAAAGTTGCGAGTATTCTTCCAATTTCAAGTGCAACTTGCGAGAGGTCTTTCTCTGCCATGAGGAGAGTTTTTAATTGGCTTAGAACAACTATGACTCAAGAGAGACACTCAGGTTTGTCATTGTTATTCATAGAAAAAGATGTTGAGGTCGACTTAGACAGTGCGGTAGACGCTTTCAGTCAGCGACGTAGAAAACTTTCTTTGTAGAATTGCTGAATTACATACTTCCTGTGTATACATATAAATAAGTTGGTAAATGTATTATTAAATTTGTTATATTAAAATATTAGAACATTTAATGCGCGTATTTTTTTTTATTCATTGCACACTTTGCACGACTCTTTAAAACCTATGTTTGCTTTTTGTTCAAGATAGACCGGGGCCACGGCCCCCCTTGAAAAGCAAGGCTAGCTACGCCAATGAAAAATTACACTGAGAAAAAAGGTAATTTTAATCAATCAAAAGTGCAGTGTAAAGCGCCTTTTAATGATCAGAGTAAAAGTGTGTCCATATTCGGGTTTCGCATGCCAAAAAATCAATTTTCAAAATAGTACGTTTAAAACTGTTCACAATATTAAAAAAAAATCGATTTTTACTTTTTTAACTTTAACACCCTGTATCTCGGAAACGAAGCAATTTCGGACTATGGTTTAGTTGAACTTTTATCTCTATTTTGAGCCTAAAATACGTTATTAAAATATTGACGTATAATTTCGAGACACCCTGTATAATAAAATACTATTTAATAATAAAATACAAACTATATGGAATAATACACAGCAAAATAAAAATCAAACTTTACTAATTGCATAAACACGCCTTACCCTGTTATCAGGGTGTTTTTTGTCAAGGGTAACAGAAAGGTTTTTTCGGGCTTATGTCGTACGTTTTTGGAGAAAACCTCAAAAATCTCGATTTTGTTGCTTGCGGGACACGTTTTAGTTCCAAATTTCAAATGGGATGTTTTGAGAGCAATCGATCTTCGACATGATACGTTTTATTTAATTAAAATCGGTTCAGGATTTACACGGTACAAATTTTTGTCTACAATGAAAACACGTTCTTTTGTGGAATAAATTGTTTTACCTTAAAACAATTTGTTTTGAAATAAAATATTTCTTTTTAGTTCAACGCAGCGTTTAATCTTGTTAATCTTAATAAATTGTTTTGTTTCGGTATACTCCATTTTGTAACAAAGCAAATTGTCTTCATATAAGTCATTCGGAATTCTTGCTTACTTTAATTTAAAATAAAACAGAAATTAGTTTTTATCGAAGCTACGACGCTTTGTCTACCTTAAGAAAAATACGATCTTGAAAATTGAGTTTACCCTAAACAACCCAATATACCGGGTGGGCCAAAAAAAAACCAGACAATTTTTTTTTATTATAACTTTTGAACTATACCATAGATGTTAATGGGACAAACTGCACTTAGCAGAGAATCAATCAGAGTTTTGACCTAATCTATGTTTTTGTCCGCCATTTCAAAATCCAAGATGGCGGACGAAATAAAATTGTCCCCTTCAAAGACGTTCATTTATTCTTGTGTTGCGAGCATGTTTTAATATTTTTTTGCGACGCATAACAAGGTACGAATCAGCAAAATCGGTTTATTGGTTCTGAAAAAAAATATTGTTGTTTCAACCATTGTTTTGAATATTTTACGATTGCCTTGTCAATCATGCCTGCATTTATTTCCTTATAAATTCAATTCCACTAAGTTGTACCTCGTGGTGCAGGGGGAAAGTAGGGCTTTTTTATAAATTGAAAAAAGAAAAACACAATTTCAAAAAATAAGAATAAACACGCCATTTTGAAGAATCCAATATGATTCTGTCCACCATCTTAAATTTTAAGATGGTGATAAATTTTGATCATGATCTTTTAAAAGGAATCAATTTTCACCGAGATATTTTTATTTCATCAAAATCGGTTCAGTAGTAAGGAATTTATAAGGAAATAAATGCAGACATGATTGTCAAGGCAATCGTATAATATGCAAAACAATGGTTAAAACAAAAATATTTTTTTTAGAACCACTGAACCGATTTTGTTGATTCGTACCTTGTTGTATTTAAAATTGTCCGGTATTTTTGGGCCCACCCGGTAAATTGTCTCTAATTACAACAAAAAATATGCCGCGCGTTGAACCAAAACAACCTCGATTTTAAGTCAAGGAAATTATTTGTTTTGGAATTAGAATCAAAAGTGTTTTGTTTTGAATGAGCAAATATTTTGCTTACCGAGAAAAGGGTGCCTTAGATTAATTCAGTTCCAATTGATAATAAAACAATTTCTGTTTCATATTAAAATAAAGAGGCAAGACATTTTTTGTTCTAAATCAAGAAAATATTCTCTTCGTGAATAGGAAAGCACAAATTATTTTACTTTAAAGCGATTTGCTTTGATCTAAGACAATTTTTTTTATCGTGTAGGAACCTTTTATAAATTACGAAGCGCGTGGAGAGGGGGTTTAACCTTGCGAAACACTCAATGTTTTTTAATGTATTTTTTCGAAAAAATGCATATTTAAATGGTCACGTTTGATGCTGGATTAAATATTGCCAAAATTTTGTATGTGACCTTTAGAGAGCAGTCGATCTTTGCCATAATTCTTTTTATTTAATGGAAATTGGTTCAGTATTCATGAATTTATAAAGGAATTAATGCAAACAGAAGTAGCAAGACAATCGTGTAATCTGTAAAGCAATGGTTAAAACAAAAATTATTCATTCGGAAACCACTAAACCAATTTTATTAAAGCACATCTTGTTGTGCGTGGCAGAAATAGTGCATGTGAGTGAATTAATGCAGAGATAATAAGCAAGACAACGTTATAATCTGTAAAACAATAGCTGCAACAAATAACTCGAAAATAAATTACCCAACTGCGACTAGTACGAGGGTGGATCAAATATAAACAAGCCTTTGTTTATAAACTAGTTATTTAGAAACAAGACACAAAACAGAATTTTTTTCTACTTTTCTACACATCCCCCTTCCCTGTTAATACACTTTTCCCAATGGTTTGACAGTTTCTTAATCCCGTTTTTATAAAAGGAAGCTGGGCGGGCATCTAACCAGTTGCGCACGAATGCCTCCACCTCTTCTTTGGTCTGAAATTGCTCGCCTCCCAGTGAATCTTTGAGTGGGCGAAACAAATGAAAATCGTAAGGTGACAAATCTGGACTGTATGGAGGGTATTCCAGCACAGTCCAGTGCATTTTATTGATTTTGGCCTGTGTTAAAGCTGCCGTATCAGGTCTATCGTTGTCATGCAGGAGCAACACGTCTTGGATGGGGTGTGCTCTCCACTTTTGGCGATAATTAAGCTTTACCTGGTCGAGTAAGTTGCAGTAGTGAGCCGCGTTTATTGTTATATCGCTCGTGCAAAAAGTCGACCAACAACACTCCTCTCCAGTCCCAGGAAACGGTCGCTAAACTTTGCCTGCAGAAATGTTGGTACGCGGACGACGCTACGTGGGTGACTCACGTTGTTGACACGCTTACGGCCGTCTTTAATTTCTTTGCACCAAGTTTTTCCAAGTACCCACGAAAGCGTCTTATTTCCGAACTGTTCTCGCAATCTGCATCGAATTTCAGCAGGTTTCACGTTTTCGCGTGTAAGAAATTAAATGATTATTCTTTGCGCAACACTGCTGTGTACCTTCTTCTCGCTCATTGCGATTGCTCCTAGCCAAATGAGCATCGCGGTACTACCAGCCGCCTACATGCTCCTGAATATCCCTACTCCAAAATTATATCGGCCACGCAATTTTTTAAATGTAATTTTTTCCTATAATTATAAACTAAGTTAAAAACAAAATATAAGTAGCCTATTACAAATTTCCGTGTACGGGTTTTTTTATGAGCACGAGTATACGTGTAGATTTTCTACGGACGCGCACAGTGTTATTTTTTTTTGTTTTTTTTTAATCTTTTTTTGTTTTTTTTTATTATTATTATTTTTATGATTTTTTTTTCAAGATGGATTGAAATTAAGAAGGAGCATATAGGAAGTTTTTACTCAGTTAAAGTTCTACTACTAAAACACTACTATTCATAATAATATAACCACTAAAACATTAACTAAATCACGGAAATATATGCATAATTAAATGTGTGACACAGACGCAATTCATTTAACTAGATCAACGTACCTAATTATTACCTAAATCATGCATTTGTGTGAAACATTGACCTATGCCCAAAGGGTAGATAGGTGCGTTTCTACAAAAATTGTGTGAAGGTGGGGAGGGGGGAACTAGTAAAATGGTGTTAAAAAAAATCTTAAAGCGTGTGCAGAAATAATTTTTGAAATTTCTCTATATTTGTGAAAGTTATAGCTACAACTGTTACTCATAAGGAGGGCGGAGAGAAAATTATGCCAATATGGTTTTTGAAGAGGGTGGGGGGGGGAACTGAAATACCCCTTGTTAGCTCCCGCTAAATTTCGCGGTTGTTTTTAAATTTTAAAACCACACAATTGGATGAAGGACAGAGGACATTTTTTCGCGCATTCACATGCGCACCAAGAATCAGAGAGATCCTTTCTACCGCCTCGAGAAAAATGGCGTGTTAATTACTTTCTCCAACTATTACAAATTTCTACACTTAAAAGTGCTCGATTTTGGTGTACTGAAGGATAGAACTGGAAACTTCAGCCCTTCAGCTACGTGGTGCCATCATTAGATCCAATCAGGGGCCCCTGGAACGTGGAGAAATTGACTGCAAACTGGTGAGTACTTTGTTTATGATTTCCGTTGTGTGGGTACCAGCAATTAACCTATGGACCTTTAATTATTTCGTGATTTCGTATCAATATATTTATGTTTGTTCGCGCTTTCATTTAATAAAATATATACAGTCCATTGCAGTTATCGTTTTTCTAGCTGCGGGCATACACCCCTTCTTTCATTAGTGTGTGTGTGTGTGTGTGTGTGTGTGTGTGTGTATGTCTGTCCGGCCCACGATAGTTCCTAAACCGCTAAACCCATTTTCATTAAATATTTAGACGAAATAGTACAATACTATAAAGGGTTAGTTAGATTTTGGTCGAAATCCATTAATGCTATCGTCAGTTTTTTTGGCAGTTTAAAAATTGAAAAATTGCTAACTTTTTAACGGATCATCGCACTAATATGCGGTTCAGTACAGTAGAACGCATTTTTCTCAATAATTTGTTTTATTAGTGAAAACTTTATAGGAGCTTTCGTTTTTGAGATATTTACAAAAACACTTCTCAACACTGATATAGCATTGAGTTTACATGAAGTGTGCTTATGGGCTAGGAAGATCTTCCGTCAGTGATCCATTTATTTTTTTTAAATTTTACGAAAATTAACAATAAAAAAAATTGCACAAAAAATTTCTATATTTTCAAAAAATGCTTGCATTTTATTTGCGTATAGTGCAGTGACGGGCTGTGGCACTCAAAGCAGATTAGGAAAAAATTTGCATTGGTTACCACTTACACGCTTACTAATCAAATATTCAATAAAATAAGTTAACACAAAACATCGAAACCCTTAAAAAAATCTAACAAATTCTTTTTAGGTATTACATTTTATATTTTCCCCCAAATTTAACCCGAAAAGAAGTAATTTACTTCATTTATTATAAATATTCAATAAAACGTTTACAGCTTTCTGGAGTCGATTTTCCACAAATTTGCTAATTTAGCTATTCCACCTTTCTCTATAGTGGGCAGAAGTAGGCCCCTCCTCTTTATATACACCACTGGTCATAACTTATTAACAAAAAGGCTCAAGATTTCTGAATTATCGTGCATTCAAAAAGTGTGAAACGGAAAAATTAAAAAGCTAACAGGGACAATGACCTTTACGAAAAAGGCAGTTTTGAACCTTTAGGGGGAAAATAACCAAGCTCTCCTAATAAATAAAAACAGATTATACAGCTTAACAATAAAACATAAAAATTATCCATTGAGATTATATCAGTGGCGCCTGCTACAGGGAGGGCAATGGGGCAGTGCCCTCCCAAAACTAGACGACAAACAGTATTTCTAATTGATCTAGTTAAAAAAAAGTTAAATCTTCCCTTATAATATCTAGTTCTTTTTTTTAGTCTGTGGTTAACAAAAGGCGATTCATTGGGTAAACTTTTCTAGCGTAAATAGTTACAAGCCGGCAGCACCGCGCGTGACAAGATTTCAATTTTACCTGTTTTTCAGCGGGAGGAATGTTTGTTTTCGTTAACGTCGGCCATATTCATCGTGCGAAAATCGTGTTGCCGGTTCTATCCTTAGTGAAGACGTGTGAGTTTGTTTTGATTTGGGGTAAGTCAGTAGTTAAAAGCCTTGCCGGTCGTGTGTACATTGTTTGTTTTTGTTTGTTTGTAAAATGGAAATAAATACCGACGATTATATTATAACCTGTGCAAATTTAAATACGTTGATATATGAACTTCGATTACAAATAAAATCTTTAGGGCCACATAGACCGAACCTAAAAATCCTAAAAATTAACGAAAATTTAGGTGCAAGTAATAAAAAATTATACGAGGGTGAAAACTGTGCGGTTGTGAAAAACGAAATACTTTTTTTTACTTTATTTGTCTTATTATGAACAATCCACGAAGTGATCCTGCGTGGAGGGCAAAGGGAATGTGTGATACCAAGTACTTTAGTGAAAAGTTAAAGACACAAAGTAAATGCTACTTATTTAAATAACCACATACAATTTTCAATGCTAGGCATGACTGATATTACGTGCCAATTGAATAGTGCTCATAGGCAAAACATTACCGAACATAATGAAAATGTGTAGTAGGTTAATTGACTGTTTAAAATTCTGTGGGCTTTCTGAGGTTGCTCTACGGGGCCATGATAAGTCTAAAATTGGTGCTAATCCGAGCACTTTGGGCCTGTAAACAGCGGCGTAGCGTACCTTAAGGGACGGGGGGGTCGAAAGCTCAAAATGGCGACCATCAAAAAACTTGCGACCAAAAAAACAAGGTCATCATGTCTTTAGTTTACTCTCTTTTGTCTGACACAGCCGATTTGCCGCCCTATCAATTTGCCGTTGCCGACCCTGCTACTTACAAAAGCTTACGGCACCCATGGGGCGCCTGTGCCTCGGGGAGAGGGGCGGGCGACAAACCCCCCAGCGCCCCCCCACGCTACGCCGCTATCTGTAAACGAAGGGCGAATACACTTTACCTGTAAGTTTTTTTATTCCCTTTTCCATGCAATATACATTTTTGCCCCCCCAATTTATAACGTCACCAGCCGCCACTGGATTATATGTTAGCCAATAAATATTTCAAAATGAAAGCTTCCGAAGCGAATTTTAAATAAATAATATCTCCAAATTAGGGAAAACCTTTCATTTTCAAATGTGAAGGGGTTTAGGTGTTAGGGGGGGATAAAATTTATTATTTTTAAGACTCTGTCAAAAAGCTGTGTCCTTTAAATTTTAGGACGAATTCAGAAAGTGTTTGATTATTGTGGGCAGTTTATACTTTTAAGTTGACATTATAATAATAAATTATACATATACAGGATTCCGCGACACGCAATGCCTGACCCACATGACCTACGTGGCCCCGCAGCTTCACCCACGCTTCTTCAGTGGCCAAGCCGTTGCCTAACAACTATAATATACAGTAAAACCTCCTATAAACGGACACTCACGATTCCGTCGATTTTGTCCGCTTATTGGAAGTGTCCGCCTATGAGAGAGAACTGCGAAATTTTTATATATATTTATTAACAATTTCCGCTGCTTGAGTTCTTCCGATAATAAATTTTTCAACGATCTTTCGTGCTGATAGATGTTCCTTATCCGAAACGTTAACATCTTCCATTTTTTCACGTAAACTAAGAAGTTTTCACCATTTCAAAAAGATCTATTACCACCCAATTAAACAATAAAAATGAAACACAGCAGTCCCGCCCTCGCCGAATAAAATACGTATGTTGTAAATACGACAGAAGTAGTCTCCGCATTAAAACGGAAAGAGGTAATTCCCGGCTGCAGAGTGCGTTGTTGCCAACATACTACATAATATTGTCGGGTACGATTCAGCGGCGTAGCGTGCCCGAAAGGGCGGGGGGGGGGGCGACAGCTAAAAAGGGCGCCTCTGAAAACTGATGAAAAATCTTGTGACAAAAAAAAAAACAAAAAGGTCAAAAGGGCGCCTCTCACAAGTCTTGCGACCAAAAAAAAAAAAAGGTCTTCATGTCGTTAGTTTCCTCTGGCACTCACTCAATTGGCCGTTACCGGCCCGACTTAATAAAGCTGAGGGCGCTTCGGCCACCTATGGGGCGCCACTACCCTCGGGGCGGGGGGGGGGCGACGAACCCCCCGCGCCCCCCCTACGCTACGCCGCTGATACGATTTCATTTTAAATCGAACCCCTAAACGAGGGTACCGTAGTAGATCTCTTATGTGAATAAAATAAATATGAAACAGTTTTAAAAACATTACAAACTTTAATGAATACAAAATAAAACTCTGTTGCAATTTGCAAATTGTTACAAGATTTTTCTTATGACCTATAAAACAAACAAGACCCAAAATATTAAAATAAAACTTTAACTTATCAAAATAACAAACTTCAAAATATTCTTTAAATATAAAAATCTTATGTTTCTTTACTGACAATTAATTTTAGAGGTTTTAGTTAAATTCAACAAAACTTAGAATGTAACTACCGACTTGTCTTCTCAAAGTTTGGGTTTTTATAAAGGGTTGGTTGGACCTAAATAATCCATTATCCCCTCTTTGAAGAGCTTGGAGGAACCAAGTCAGTGGCGTTGCTGATAATCCTAAAATTTACTTTACATTCTAGCTAATGAGCTAAACAAGATAAGCTAAACAAAAACAGAGATAAAATACATTTTATAGACAACATTTTCTTATCTCACAGTTTTTCCATGTCCAATCACTTTAAAGGGAAAACCCTCTAGCTACTTGCTGTATCCCCACGCTCAACCATTACGACTCCCACTCTAGACTTTTCAATAGTTTTTCTCGCATTAACCATCTGCTGTGTGGTAGGCGGCAACCAAATGTTTTCTATTTTGGAGGGAGGCGGAACCACTTTCTCATCTTAACAGAACCATAATTGTGTTTGTCGCTTTTCCAAGATGGTTTCGTACAGTGGCACAGTCAGGGGTTATTTGCATTCCTGACAATATTTATGCCCATGTCGTGCAGCGCTCCGTCCCGTTGTCAGAGGTTCGCGTCCAGTTCAGGGAGATTTCAGAATTTTTTAAGCAAAAAAAATTGTCCGCGTCCTGTTATTAGTGTCCGGTTATAGGAGTGAATTTAACATGTAAAAAAATAGGGAAAAGCTTGGTGGCAGAAAAATTTGTCCGCTTAAAGGGAGTGTCCGCAAGAAGAGGTTTCACTGTAATTCACAATGTACACACAGCAATGTCAACAATTCATGTTATTTGCGTATTATTAAATATTTGGCATTATGTTTATATTCCATTTATAGTTGTGACTTTTAAGAGATTTTTAGCGTCGGTCAGCGACATTTCAGCCTTCTGATAAGTGGAAATGGTACTCCTACCTGTGTATGGATTCTTGAAACGGGTGAGAGTGAAATGAGCATCTCCTCACGTCATGTCAGGACCAATAGAGTTGCGGAAATCAAGGGTGATCGCATGCGCAGTTTTACTTTCACCCGATTTTGAGGTAGTACTCCTTGTCGCCCATTCAAAAATGCATGCACTGCAGGTTTCTTAGTAGAAGCCCTGACTTGTCTGTTGTTTCTGTAAGATAGTAGGAATGTGCCAATTCCTTAATCCTAAGTCCATCAAGCGTTACCACCGTCTTTTTCATATTATATTGTCACTAGAACAAATCATAAATCTGAAAACTGCATGTTCGTATCTGTTTGGATTTTAAAGTCCTGAATTTAGACCCGTTAAACAATTTACCCACCCCCTAACTCTGATTTTTGTTCATAAAATTATATTTTCACCAGATCAAATCATAACTTCTGAACTAAAACTGAACTTCTCTTTTCATCATCACCCACCACCGCATTTCTTAGGCCCTTTACACCCCCCACCAACCCCCTACCACAGTTTTTTTTTCATACAATTATATTGTTTACCAGAACAAGTCATAAATCTGAAAACCACATGTTTATCTTTTTCAAAAAACCACTTTCTTATACCTTGCACGTCGATTTCAAAATAATTTTCTAGTATCATGCTATCAGGAAACACCCAGTACAACAACTAGGGTCGGTTTTACTAAACGACGACCTTTATATTGAGAAAATATCTGCCTACGTATCCGAAAATTGAAGCTTCGATTAGCGTAGCTATACATATGTAGCGTCTACTAAGCATACAGCTTTTGGAGTTTCGGGGGTTCGGTTTGTGTCATTTGAAAACGGCGTTATCTGTCGCTCTATATATACTATTGTTGAGTTATTGCTTGAAACCCAATAATAAATTTAATAAATGTGTTTCTCAAAGACGCAGTGGCGTGCAATAGTAATGCAAATAAAAGCGCGTTAGGCAAAAATTGGCATTGTTTTGCCACTTATACACACATACCAGGGTTGTACTTTAAGTTTTACATATACAGCTGGAATAAAACAGTAGAAAGGTGAAAATATTATTCCTTTTAAGAAAAACAAATAGGGACGAAAGTATTGGAGAAAATGAAAATATAGAATGCATCGGAGACAATCAAAAATACAACTTTAGAAGTCTAGAAATCGAAAGTACGCAGAAACGATTAGATGAAAAATTAATAAACAGAACACTCATTTGAAGAAATATATACAAACATAACAAAAAGCTTGAAAGAAGCAAGCCAAAAAGTTGTTGGATACCAAGATAATAGAAGTAACAATAAGATGTGGTGGATAATATATATTTTTACAAAGTTAACAAAAATTTCAAAAAAAAACATGAGGTTGATACTGTGCCACGAAGAAGCTACGAAGTCCCTTATATTAGCCGGAAAATATTACAGTTGTAGATGTAATGGTTATCGAGAAAAATACATTCAAAAATTTAAAATTTTCAAAAAATTAAAAAAAAAAATCAACTTTTTTGCTATTGGATATACGTCAAAACAATTGCTATATTTTTATTGCTTGCCTCACAAAGAAATAAAAAAAGACCCCAAAAGTTGCTCTAAAGGTTAGTGTTTGTAAGAAATAAATAAATGTTTAAATTGCCAAAACTCAAAACTGAAGTGACTTGGCGGCCTCTCTCGGCATTATTATAAACACCTGTACTTTATCTTTTATATCGTTTTATAGGGGGGCCCGATAAGTTTAGCTTTATGTATTATAATATATATTTTTACAAAGCTAACAATTTAAAAAAATTAAAAAACTTCACTTTTTGGGTACCCCTTTGTTCAGGAAAATTTTCACCAAAAATTTAGCGGCCTCTCTCGGCATTAATATAAACACCAGTCCCTTACCTTTTATATCGCTATATAGAGGGCCCCGAGAAGTTTAGTTTAATGTATTATAATATATATTTTTACAAAGTTAACAATTTAAAAAATTTAAAAACTGCACTTTTTGGGTTCCCTTTGGTCAGGAAAATTTTCACCAAAAATTTCAAAAAAAAACAATTGGTTGATACTGTGCCACGAAGAAGCTACCGAGTCCCTTATATTAGCCTAAATATATTACAGTTGTAGATGTAATGGTTATCGAGAAAAATACATTCAAAAATTGAAAATTTTCAAGAAATTTAAAAAAAAAGTCAACTTTTTTGCTATTGGATATACGTCAAAACAATTGTTATATTTTTATTGCTTGCCTCACAAAGAAATAAAAAAGACCCAAAAAGTTGCTCTAAAGGTTAGTGTTTGTAACAAATAAATAAATGTTTAAATTGCCAAAACTCAAAACTGAAGTGATTTTGGCGGCCTCTCTCGGCATTATTATAAACACCTGTACTTTATCTTTCATATCGTTTTATAGGGGGGCCCGATAAGTTTAATTTAATGTATTATAATATATATTTTTACAAAGCTAACAATTTAAAAAACTGCACTTTTTGGGTACCTCTTTGGTCAGGAAAATTTTCACCAAAAGTTTCAAAAAAAACATTTGGTTGATACTGTGCCACGACGAAGCTATGGAGTCCCTTATACTAACCTAAAAATATTACCGTTGTAGATGTAATGGTTATCGAGAAAAATAGAATCAAAAGTTGAAAATTTTCAAAAACTTAAAAAAAAAAGTCAACTTTTTTGTTATTCGATATACGTCAAAACAATTGTTATACTTTTATTGCTTGCCTCACAAAGAAATAAAAAGGACCCCAAAAGTTGCTCTAAAGGTTAGTGTTTGTAAGAAATAAATAAATGTTTAAATTGCCAAAACTCAAAACTGAAGTGACTTTGGCTGCCTCTCTCGGCATTATTATAAACACCTGTACTTTATCTTTTATATCGTTTTATAGGGGGCTTCGAGAAGTTTAATTTAATGTATTATAATATATATTTTTACAAAGTTAACAATTTAAAAAAATAAAAAAACTGCACATTTTGGGTATCCCTTTGGTCAGGAAAATTTTCACCAAAAATTTCAAAAAAAACATTTGGTTGATACTGTGCCACGACGAAGCTAGGGAGTCCCTTATACTAACCTAAAAATATTACCGTTGTAGATGTTATGGTTATCGAGAAAAATACATTCAAAAATTGAACATTTTCAAAAAATAAAAAAAATGTCAACTTTTTTGATATTGGATATACGTCAAAACAATTGTTATATTTTTATTGCTTGCCTCACAAAGAAATAAAAAAGACCCCAAAAGTTGCTCTAAAGGTTAGTGTTTGTAAGAAATAAATAAATATTTGAATGCCAAAACTCAAAACTGAAGTGACTTTAGCGGCCTCTCTCGACATTAATATAAACACCAGTCCCTTACCTTTTATATCGCTATATAGAGGGCCGCGAGAAGTTTAATTCAATGTATTATAATATATATTTTTACAAAGTTAACAATTTAAAAAAATTAAAATACTGCACTTTTTGGGTACGTACCCCTTTGGCCAGGAAAATTTTCACCAAAAATTTCAAAAAAAACATTTGGTTGATACTGTGCCACGACGAAGCTACGTGGTCCCTTATACTAACCTAAAAATATTACCGTTGTAGATATAATGGTTATCGACAAAAATACATTCAAAAATTAAAAATTTTCAAAAAATTAAAAAAAAAAAGTCAATTTTTTTGCTAGGATATACGTCAAAACAATTGTTATATTTTTATTGCTTGCCTCACAAAGAAGTATAAAAGACCCCAAAAGTTGCTCTAAAGGTTAGTGTTTGTAAGAAATAAATAAATGTTTAAATTGCCAAAACTCAAAACTGAAGTGACTTTGGCGGCCTCTCTCGACATTATTATAAACACCTGTATTATAATATATATTTTTACAAAGCTAACAATTTAAAAAAATTAAAAAACTGCACTTTTTGGGTACGTACCCCTTTGGCCAGGAAAATTTTCACCAAAAATTTCAAAAAAAACATTTGGTTAATACTGTGCCACGACCAAGCTACGGAGTCCCTTATACTAACCTAAAAATATTACAGTTGTAGATGTAATGGTTATCGGGAAAAATACATTCAAAAATTGAAAATTTTCAAAAAATTTAAAAAAAAGTCAACTTTTTTGCTATTGGATATATGTCAAAACAATTGTTATACTTTTATTGCTTGCCTCACAAAGAAATAAAAAAGACCCCAAAAGTTGCTCTAAAGGTTAGTGTTTGTAAGAAATAAATAAATGTTTAAATTGCCAAAACTCAAAACTGAAGTGACTTTGGCGGCCTCTCTCGACTTTATCTTTTATATCGTTTCATAGGGGGCCCTGAGAAGTTTAATTTAATGTATTATAATGGTGGGCGGAGGAAATACAGGAAATAGTCAAGGAGAAAAAACGCACATATTTAAATTGGCTTGGCAGGGAAACCTGAAGACAGCTAAGAAATTTGATACGCAAAGAAAAAATACATCCAGATTATCAAACCAGAACAATGCACAGAACTCTACAAGGGCCTGCTGCAGGAAACGAGACCCGAATATCTGTCAGCCTCTCCGAGGAGAGACATAGAAGTACATGGAGAGAAAGTAATCATTGAAGTAGAAATGATAAAGCATAGTATTAAAAAGTTCAAATCCGGAAAAGCTAGCGGACCTGGGGGATTATACTCTGAAATGCTCAAATATGGATCAGAAAAACTACTAGAAAATCTCACATATATTATCAATCAATGCATAAACGGACATCCAGTACCTGATGATTGGAAAATTGCATTCAAATCCTCAATACATAAAAAACGAAACAAGCTGGATTGTAACAACTACAGAGGAATTTCGGTAATCAGTACTCTAAGTAGATTGTACGATAGGATTCTTAGAGATCGAATAGATAATGATTTTCACGAACAAGAAGAAGAAGAGCAAAGTGAGTTTCATGCAGGCAGATCTTGTATTGATAATGTTTTATGTCTTAAACAAGTAATTGAGAAAAGGAGTGCCAGAAATATAGAGACTCATGTTACCTTGTGTGGACCTACAAAAAGCATATGATACCGTTCCAGTAGAAAAATTATGGACAGTGTTAGAGCAAACTAATATCAATCATACATAAGCGATAAAAGAACTATACAAAGGGTCGAAATTAAAATTGAAAATCGGCGCTCCTAAACTAGAATGGCAGTCGAAAGATCATAAGTAAAAAAACCTGACAGAAGATGATTGTCAGGATCGAAGGAGGTGGAGAATAGGCGTAGTAGAAAAACGTTCTAAACCGACATAGTAGTATATAAAACAGTAGATAACTTTTAAAGACTTTATTGTCTCTCCAAGTATTCTCCACGAAAATTAATGCACTTTTGGATGCGTTCAAACCAGTTGTCAAAGCTGTAATTCTACTCGTTTGTTAGTACTGTCAAAATTGCATTCTTAAAGGCGTTGAATGCCTCCTCTGGTGACTGAAATCTTTGACCACACAGTGCATTCTTGATTTTCGGAAATGTATTGAAATCGGGCTAATCGGGCAAAAAGCCATTAAACTTGTTTGATTTTTAAATTTACGGGTACGAAATTTCACGTTTGTTAGTATTATTTGGCTTAAAAATTCCGTTGATTGACGCACACTGTCTTGATGACGGGTAAAAATGCAAAATGCGTTGATCCGGCCTGAAAAGACAAAGAGCTGTCGTAGGTCACGGACTATAGTTGTTTTCTTTTATTTGCATTCAATCTTTTCATTGATCGATATTGTATAGCAGTGTTTTTCCCTGCTTTTGGTTTTTTGTTTCTCTCGTATCTCGGTAGATGGCGCCTCTTGCTATAGTTCGCTCACTAATTACATTTAATTAGAGACAAAACCGTCTGATTAACTTCGCAAGATTTGTCACTTGACCAGCAGTGTTCTGAGGAGTCCCATAAGGACGAAACGGTTAACTGTCAACACTTATTAGGTGTCCATTAGATCTTGGACCCCCGTGAGGTTAAGCTTTCAAGCTACCCACGGAAAAATATAAGGGAAACAAAAAACTCCTTTTTGCCCGATTGGCCATTAAACTTGTTTGATTTTTAAATTCACGGGTACGAAATTTCACGTTTGTTAACCTTCTATCTTTCGCGGGGGGTTTAACTTATCACTGCACCTATACTTTTTATGTTGTCTGAAGAGACCATACAGAAGACAATTATTATTTGTTGATTCTTGTTGTTGCTGCTGGGTCAAAAACCATCTTATTTGGTTTTTCATATTAGAATTTGAACCGCGTGGGAATTGTCTTTGAGTGGGATCAGAAGAAGGCTTAAAACTTTTTTTTGAGGGTATAGATTTCAAAGCCGTACATTGTTTAAGCAAAAAATTGTTTACGTAATTATAGAAGTTTGACGTTCAAACGCTTTTCTGGGGATCTAACCTATCTAATAAAAGTTGCATCAGAATATAATCAAAATTTTCCGGCTTCATTTTCAGCGATTTTAATGATGCAATATTTTTATGAAGAGTTATAAATTAAGCAATTGTTGTGCATTTTCACAGGGGCGGATCTAGGAACTTTATTTGAGGGGGAAAATATCATAATAAATATTGAATAAACTATTTTGCACAGTGACAAGTAGTAATATTCTGTGTGTGAAAACTAAATATAGTTGGAGATTTGGAGAGGAAATTTCCCCTTTTTCCCCTCCCGTAGATCCGCGCCTGATTGTCATGGGTCAATCTCCATCCAGTGAGTGACGACCTGTAATCGTCGATTATTATAGCGATCTTGGAGAATTTTAGCTCACACATATACTATACTATAGTAGCTTTGGTGATCCTAATTTTTTCGAGAAAAAAAAAGTTGCTCCGATTTCAAAAATTTTTATATATCTTTGCGTTTCAGATGATTTTGAAACTTTTTTGTTGCGCCGTCTGTCTGTCCGTCTGTCGGTCTGTCTGTATGTCTGTCTGTCTGTCTGTATGTCTGTCTGTAACGACCAACGCGCGTAACTCAAAAACCGCTTGGCCGATTTCAATGAAATTTGGTATCTATGCTGGGTCTTGGGTCGAGATGGTCCCATTTAAAAATGAACAAAATCCACCGAACACAAACCAAATAAAAGGGTGGGGATAGATTTCAAAAATTAGAGTTTATATGAAAATATGGCGTGTGTAATATCAAACGAAAGGTAATTGAGTCTGGAGTTAAAAAAAATACATTTTAATTTATTTAAAAAAAAGGGTGGGGGTATATTTCAAAAATTAGAGTTTAAGTGAAAATATGGCGTGTGTGATATCAAACGAAAGGTAATTGAGTCCGGAGTTTAACAAAATACATTTTAGTTTTTGTTTTTTAAGGGTGGGGGTGGATTTTAAAAATTTGAGTTTAAGTCAAAACATGGCTTGTGTGGTATCACACAAAAGGTAATTTAGTGTGGAGTTAAATATATTTCAGTTTTTAGTTATATTAGCTTACACGTACACTATAACTATAGTACCTAGTGTGAGATTGGGGGCCCATATATTGGCAGAGTATTTTAACAAGTAGCGTAATTTTCACTTAAGACAGGGAGATCTGAGATAAGATTTAGAGGTCTGCCTTCTAAGCACACACCTAAGCATTTTAATTGGCTCTGGAACAAAATAGCGATGTACAAAATAGCGACGTACGAAATAGCGATTAATGAAATAGCGACTATCAAAATAGCGATGTAATGAAAGACCGACTATCAAAATAGCGATGTATCAAAATAGCGTTTGTAACAAAACAGCGACAACCAAAATGGCGATATATCAAAATAGCGACAATCAAAATGGCGACAATCAAAATAGCGATGTACCAAAATACCGAATCAAACCAAACCGAATCGAATCAAACCAATCCAAACCGAAACGAACCGACATGCGCTATTATATCCATTGGTATTTTGACTATACCAGCTTATTTTTTCAAAAAAAAAACTTCCCTGATTCTTATCTGGGATCCTAGAGGGTTTGAATTCGAACCAAACCGAACCGAACCGATCTGAACCGAATTCGGTTCGGTTCGGATTCACACTCTCTAGGATTCCGGAAAAGAAGTCTGGAGAGTTTTTTTTTATGTTGGTTCGGTAAATTTCTAAGAATGATATCATTTAGTCGAACTATATGCCAAAACGGAACCGAAATATCGCTATTTTGATATTCGCTATTTTGCTAAATCGCTATTTTGATAGTCGCTATTTTGTTACAACGCTATTTTGATAGTCCCTATTTTGATAGTCGCTATTTTGTTACATCGCTATTTTGTTACATCGCTATTTTGTTACAATCGCTATTTTGTTACATCGCTATTTTGATAGTCGCCCTTTCATTACATCGCTATTTTGATTGTCGCTATTTCGATACCGCTATTTTAATACTCGCTATTTTGTTTATCGCTATTTCGTTCCAGAGCCATTTTAATTAGTGTGATATAAAGGGTCAAAACTTTGAATAAACTTCGGGAAGCTTTTTACATCACCGGAAAAACTAGGTAAAAATGGCTTAGATAGGTAAGACATTTTTTGGGGTAGATTTTGAATCATGGTACTGTTATAAGCGGGACTGATTGCTATGGAGGCAGCTTCATTCAGTAGTTCAAACATCTCATACAACCGTAGTGGCAATTTACACCCACGGGCGTCCAAGATGTAATGGACAGAGGCCTGCATGGTCAATATGACACTTTTGTAAAGCTACAGAGACGGTATATGAATCTCATCTTACGATATGGGTAAAAGAATTAATAAATAATGCCGGCGATACCGTATGCTTCTACATAATTGGCGACATCTACAAATACAAAAGGAACTACCAGAATAAAAATAAAAGGCAGGCAAGTGAAACGAAAAACAGTACTCATGACCGGTGAAATAATTTGTCCCTCAGGTCGGGTTAACGCATATTGCATTTTTTCCGACTTTGCAACGTTTTGTGTCTAGTCACCGGAGCGTGAGCCAGAAATACTTCCAACGTGAAGTTTAGTACCCGTGAATAAAAAAACAACAATTTTTTGTGGCTAAGCGGGCATAGAAAGATTTTGTTTCTCTTGTATTTTTCCATGGGCAACTCGAAAGCTGTACACCCACGGGGGTCCAAGATCTAATGCACACCTATTAAGTGTCGACAGTTAACTTTATCGTCCTTAAGGGATTCTTCAGAACACTGCATCGTCAATGTGGCACTTCTGTAAAGCTACAGAGACGGTATATGAATCTCATCTTACGATATTGGTAAGAGAAATTAATATATAATGCCGGTG
Source organism: Aspidapion aeneum (assembly GCA_963576565.1). NCBI lineage: Eukaryota > Metazoa > Arthropoda > Insecta > Coleoptera > Brentidae > Aspidapion > Aspidapion aeneum. Next base: position 97,032,490 of record OY755044.1, on the reverse strand, counting down.
ATACCGTATGCTTTCACATAAGAGGCGACATCTACAAATACAAAGGAAACTATCAGAGTAAAAATAAAAGGCCGGCAAAGTTCCTAACCACATGTTGCAGGTTTATTCATAAACAACACAATTATTTATCAGTGGTGTCTGATGTGATTTTAATATACTAATCAATTACGCGTTAAAATCGATAATTACCTATTTTTATAATTTATTACTTTTTTTGTAGTTTAATATTATGTTAAAGCCATATCACATAAAATAAATTTTAGGGTGTAACATAAAATATGCATTTATTTCCTTTTAACAAAATAGCCGATATAGAAAATTTTAACAGTTGCGCTGGGGATAGGGCCGGCTCATTACTGTTGCCAAGTCTAGTGTTGGTATGAAATTATAGAATGGAAACAATAAATATATTTAGGTGGGATTTTTTAAATATATCTCTCTTGTCCTTTTGAGGCGTTGAAATCGCTATTAGCTGGCCATACACACAGAGGTTGATCCGTCGGTTTGGAACGGCACAGATAAGTCTGACCGTTTTGTCCGTAACGGTTTAAAACTGCTGCAGTCCACTAACACAAAAAAAAAATTTTTTGAATCGATCCTTCATATCGGTCTGTGGCAGACATAACCGCGCGTTAGTGGGCTAAAACTCAAGATTTATCTGCCGGTTTAACCAAAACTGTGGAATTTCGTCAAGTCGAAAGTTTTATGCGGCACGGTATTTTAAGCATAGCGTATGTAAATTGTTTAGTGCTAAATATAAGCAGGCTCTGTGTATGGGAATGATTATTAATATGAAAATAATGCATAGTGGTGTAAAAGAGAGACGTTCCAAGTGGGTTAAAACTTATTTACTTAAGAGGAAACTATTTAGCCATGACCTTCTATTAAAAGAGTTACGAGAAAATGATCCAGACGATTTTAAAAATTATTTAAGAATAGATATCAGAGAATTATTGAAATACAGACAGGCTATAATTGTGCCAGGCACTATTTTGACACATTCACATTAAAAACTGACATTTGATCCTTCAAAATTGACATATCAAAGTCAAATTTAAAACTTTCGTAAATAAAAGAAGGCACTATTTATTCCGGTTCATATAGTAAACAAAGGCCGTGTGTTAAAAGATCACAGCTGATATTACAATGTAAAGGTGTCAAAATTGTACCTGGCACCATTATAGCCTGGCTTTATTTCAATAATTCTCTATTAACACGTATGATTTTTTATTAAATTTGGTAAGAGAGGATCTTACGAAACAAAATATCCAAATGAGAGAAGCCGTTGGCCTGAACAGCGATTAAACCGACAGAGAAGTCTGCGCCGGTTAAAATATCTGTGAGCGCGGAATCCACAAGTTTCGCCCGCCGTCTGAACTCACAGATAAATCTGTGCCGGCTATAACTGGCGCCTGGAATGTCCACTAATTGAAAGACAAATCCGCCAGTTTGAACCGCGCCGTTCCAAACCGGCGGATCAACCTCTGTGTGTATGGCCACCTATTGACATACAGTAAGTATACCCTAACATTGGTTAATTGATCGCAAACGTATCCTAACTGTGCCTGGACAGGTTAGGATTCATTTGCAATTATTTAACGGTCAGATTAACACAGATTTCGACCTTTCGAAAAGAGGAAACCACCTATAATTAAAAAAAAAAAAAATTAAATTATTTCCAAAAAACAATTTACTTGTGCTGATCTTGAGCTCTAGTTGACCCCATATTGGGTGGTTTTTAAATATTATAAATATAATCAAAATATGAACATTTACTTCCATTCTTTAATCTTGTTTTAAGTTTAATCGTAAATAATGTTTCACTTTAGTATCATAATCAAAATATGTAATTATTTTTTGGCCAAGGGTAAAAAAAGTAAAGTTAAAAAATTAAGGTCTTAACAGATAAAAAAAAATAGTTGATAAAATGTTGTCGGAAGAAGAACATTTACATTCTAAGTATACTGAATGAAGCTACTTGTAATAGCGCACCTTTTTTATATTTTAACCAAAATTTTATTTCTTACCGTTTTCGAAATCCTTATGTACCTAGTTACTTATCTGGGACACCCTGTTATATATTGAAACACCTTTTCTATTCAAAACTCGATTAGATATTTTTATTACAAGCTTTTATTTTTAACTTCACCTGTATGTATGTATGTGGGTATGTATGTAATCAAATCTTGCAACTCATTTTTGAAGAACTTCCAAACATCCGATTGACTTTAAATTTCGCACAGCGTCTTAGTTTCGATGACAATACAATAATATAGTTTCATCGGGTACCTACCTCCCTAACTTGGGGGTGGGGTGGAGAGGGGGTAAAACTTTAGTTTGTCCGATTTCAACCAAAATTGGTATCTGGAGGTTTTTGAGGATATAGAATATGGCGGATTCAAAATTGACGATTTAATATCAAGTTTTTCTGATTACTTTCAACTGACTTCCACGTATCCGATTGACTTCAAATTTCGCATACCGTTATATTTCCGCTGACAATCCAATAATGTGGTATCACTGACTGCCTACCTCCCCCCTAACGTGGAGGGCGGTGAGGGGGTAAAATTTTAGTTTGTCGGATTTCGACATCGAAGACTTAGATATTTCAGAATTGACAGGAAAGACTCCCTGCAATATCGATGCGCTTGCTGAAATGCATAGACTTAGACAAATCTAAAAATTAAAAAATAAATTTAAAAAAAAAAAACAAGCTTTTATAAAATGGACTAAAAAGCGCAAAATAATTTTTTAAGTGTTCTGATATCATAATAATAAAAGCCATGGGCGTATTTAATATTAGGTAAATGCCTTTCCATGCGCATTTGGTGGATCGTCCACAACCGATGATGGGCCGACTCTTCTTTTTCAATGTGACAAAATAAATCGACACACTGCCGGTCGCGGATGATCTGCCTAATATGAAGCAGGCCTAATAATGTCCATCCATATCAGAAAAATTTAAGGGTAGCTTGAGTAGGGTTGGGTTGGGTTGGGTTAAATTGTCTACCCTTACATTTCTCTGCTATAATATAATGAATTTGGATTTTCACTAAACTTCGAGTTAACAAGGTTGAAACAAAAACGGGTAAATTTCCTTTAATACGCGCATCGCTTTTATTATTATGATATCAGAACACTCAAAAAATTATTTTTTCTATAAGCGTGCAGAAAAGTCCACTTTTCCGCACGCATTTTAGTGTGGAAAGTGCCACTTTTCCGCACTAGTGCGAAAAAGTAAATTTGTTACGATTTTGAGGTGTTCTATAACATTTACCCAACAAACAATTAAAGTTGTAACGACGAAACCCCAACTAGAAAGAATTTCTTAAAAGTAACCGCAACGTACTCCCGCTACGTCTCAGTATACCATACAGCGACGTTATAATTCCCTAAGTGGGGAACCAATTTCTGGTTATAACTACTTGGCCAAGTGTTTAAAGTCACTGTAGTAACAACTACACTACTACGTCGTAGCCAGGTATCTACTACGTCGTAGCCAGGTATCTACTACGTCGTAGAGGCTGTTTTTTTTTCCGTAATGGCATAAAAGTTGCGATGTAGTTGCAAATAATATAATCGTTTCTTTTTGGTAGAATTGTTACACAATATGGTGGACACAACAGTAAACAGACTCGCTTAGTTTTTTTGTTTGGTTATGGTTATAATATGAACTATGTTATCCAAAAGTGTGAGAATTTACGAGCAGAGGATCAAAATTCGAGTGCGACGCAAAGTTTTTTGTATAACATCCATTATATATATTGCAAAAAACCGGTGCGCCCGTAAAATTGAGCCGTTTTCTGGTAGCTGATGGAATTTTTGTGTTGTGATTTTGGAGGTTATGTTTTCATAATCGACAGTTAACTCCAACAAATGGTGCTTAAGAAGAGCATTTTTGGTAAGCTTCAACTAATTTGTTTATAAAATAGTATGGCTCTTTAACATGAGCTCATAAAACGACAACAAAAATATTACATTTTCTTTCTTACATAAAAACATGGCGTCCCAAACTATATTCCCTGATAGTCGAAAAGGTTACTTGAAAGTAGTTGCGGCTTTAAAGTTGATCCAAAAAGTTATTTTGTCTACATTGTTACATCAGATGTTACTATGATGACACAAACTTTTGTGGTAAAAATTAAAGTTATAATGTAGTTGTCGGATACACTTGTTTGGGACTCTAATGAAGCTTAACTTTCTAGTGGTAATTAAGTAGGATATAAAAGTCAGGGCGACTACGAAATAACGACTAAAAAGAAAGTAAAACTTTAGCAACGTCCTATTGTGGTAGAGAAGACTATCAGAATCGACTATCAAGAAACAATCCTATGAAGTAGTTTAGAGGGTCGTTTTTACGAAACATCTACTATTTCCTGATACTAAATAGTAGTTAGAACTAAAAAGTAACAAATTTTGGTTGGGATCACCACATTTCTACTATAAGAAAGTAGCAAAGCCTTTAGAACATGTAGCCGCTACTATAAATGTTAGTTGGGTAGACCGTTCAAAATACATTTGTATCTTTCCTAGCACACGAAATATCCTAAAAATATTCAAATTGACTAAAATTCTGCTATATTTTCAATATTTTCGATAAAATAAAGTTTTCAGTAAAATAGGTTCAAATTATAAGTTTTAAACCTCCCCGGTATAAATATCGTCATTGTCAATGTCAAACAACAATGAACACTAGTGGTTTTAGATTTGGCATCTTAAATCACCATAGCAACAAAGTACAAACAAACTGTCAAAACAAAGCCAATTTTGCAGATACAAGCGTCTTTTGAATTTTTCAAACAAAAAAATCAGATTTTCAATGGATTCTTCGGACGAAGATCTACCCCAGTCAGTTCTAGAAGCCGCTAGAATGTAAATAATAATAATTAATTTGATTAAAACGTTTTGAATAAAAATAATTTTTAGTTTTTTCCTCACGCTTATAGAAAAAATAGTGTACTTAACTCGTACGGAAAGTGTCTTTTCCGCACTTGATTGCTGGCCAAACTCCGCTATCGCGTCGTTTGGCCATCTGCAATCGCGTGCGGAAAAGAGGCACTTTCCGCACTAGTTAGGTAAACTACTATTATGCTTTTTAGTCCATTTTATAAAAGCTGTTTTCAAAAAGTTTTTTTTTCTAAATTTATTTAACACAAAAATCAGCAGGCCCTGGCTTTCAACTTTTAGGATAAAATTATTATCAGAGAGGTGTCAGGATACCTTACGCCGACGAATAAAATTCTGCTGCTTTTTAAAGCATCATTATGGAGCTCCGAAAATAACACTTTGATAATTTGCAAGGTTTGTTCGAGAAAGCGCAGTGAAGGTTTTCATCCTTTTAAATTCAAAATTGCTACGTAAGTAAAGATAAAATAAAAATAAATTTAAAAAAATACTCACGCCCAACTAGAATTTAGAAGTTTTATGATTCTTAGATTTTTGGTCCTGTTTAGTAGCAGCGGCGTAGCGTGGGGGGGCGCGGGGGGGCGCGGGGGGTTCGTCGCCACCCCCCCCCCCCCCCCGCCCCGATGGTAGTGGCGCCCCATAAGTGGCCGAAGCGCCCTCAGCTTTATTAAGTCGGGCCGGTAATGACCAATTGAGTGGCTGCCAAAGGAAACTAACGACATGAAGACCTTTTTTTTTTTTGTTTTTTGGTCGCAAGATTTGTGAGAGGCGCCCTTTTTAGCTGTCGCCCCCCCCCCCCCGCCCTTTCGGGTACGCTACGCCGCTGTTTAGTAGGTTTACATAAAAATAAACGGAGCCTTGTAGGTAACTTAAAATTTTTCCAGAGCCTTAAGATATTCCTAAAATATACAAAAATTTATTGGAATGAATAGAAAGATAAATTTTCTTTGACAGGATAAAAGTTATTTTATAATTATGTGACAAGTGGTGTTCTTAATTTAAATTAGGCCCAGGCCCCCCCTTATATACGCCACTGGTTCATTGTTTTCTTACTGTTTTTTTTAAGCTCTGTGTTTTTGTGATGTTTACAACAAAACAAATAAAAAAACGATAATGGAGGTTGAAAATGCGTTATTCGATGATGACCTCAATATTCAAGACATTATATTATAGAGGGATTCCCTCGCCGATGGACAACCTCCAAGTTATAGGTTTGTAATCAGACCAGGGAATGCGACAATTCGCCGGCCTCGATTAGCCGCCGGACCAACTCGCCATCGACCCAACTTGCCGCCGCTGTAGTTTTAGCAATTTTGTTTGTCGCAAAAGTATCTAGAAGGTAAAGTTTTTGCAAAGTCAGTTGAACAAAGGTTAAAGCCGACCATCGGCATATCCTTTAAAGAAAGTGACATGGGCGCCGGTAGATATACTCATGAAAATTATTTCATTTAATTATGGCGTAAACTAAAGAAATAAAAATAGATAATAAAACTTTCTATTCCTATACCTACAGAAACGAGACTGATTTATTTTCTAACTCTCCATACTGCCGACTGAAGGGGTCCCGCAAAGAACACCTGAAAGCAATTAAAAGCGTATTTCAAAAAAATCTGCCAATCAGGTGTGGTGCATCCACCTGGGCTGGGGGGTCGGTCAGAAAACAAAGACTTTGTGCTCGGACCGCAAAGAGTCGCGCCTTTTCTCTGTCGGTAGGGTTGAAATTATACCAGGAAGATTTTATATGAATTTGGATAACTTTTGAAGGGCAGAATGAAGCAAAATTTCATGAAATCGATAGAACCCCGTATTAGGAGCATTTCAGGTGACTTTGCAAAAACTATACCTACAGCGTCCGTATGGTGTTCGGAGATAAGAATATCACCAAGGTTACCTTGACTTATTAGGAGTTAGGAATATTTCTCTTCATTGGGTGGAGTCATTTTTGTCCCACAGAGAGCAATATGTTACAATAACTCATTCTGATGAAAAATACAGCAAAACATATAATTCTGAGCTAACCGGTATTAATACAGGTGTTCCTCAAGGGTCAATCTTAGGACCAACATTATTTATTCTGTATATTCATGATATTGATAAAATACTGCTTGTGGACTGCAGTAGTTACTTTTATTGCGATGATGGGACATTAACGACATCTGACAGAACTGAAAATGTTCTAGAATTAAAGTGCCAAAATGTAATGAATGGTTTAAATGATTGGTTTGCTGAACATTCTTTGTACTTAAATGCGGAAAAAACGCAAATAATTCGATTTCACTCTTATCAAAATAATGCAAATCAATTAGGTATTAAACTTAATGGTGTGGATGTTCCTAAAGGAGGAAATGTAAAAATTTTGGGGGTAACCTTTGATGAGACTTTGAATTGGAGGGATCACTGTCAGAGTCTCATATCTAAATTAAACTCTGTTGCATATCAGTTTAGAAACTTGAGGCAAGTTCTAAATGAAAAAGAATTGCTTTCAGTGTATTATGCAAACTGTGAATCTCGTCTGAGGTATGGTGTGGGACTTTGGGGGTGGTCTACCAAGTCACAGGATGTCTTTATCTCACAAAAGAATGTTCTAAAAAGTATGTTAGGATTAAGTTACACCGACTCATGTAGAGCACATTTTCAAAGATTGGGCATTTTAACCCTGCCTGGCCTCCTTGTATTTGAATTATGTGTGTACGTTTTTAGTAATAAGAATAAATTTATGTCTAACGAATGTGTCCATAGTGTAAATGCACGCCAAAAAGGAAATCTACGCGAGAAATCGTTTCGGTTTGAAATAACTAAAAAAGTCCAAATTATTTAAGTGTTAAAATGTATAACAGTTTACCAAAGAAAATTAAAGAATGTGATAGTATAAATAGTTTTAAAAGGGTTTTAAAGTGCTATTTGTGTGAAAAAACATTGTATGATGTTAAGGACTTTGTGCAATGGGCATCCTAATTTTTATTGTTCGTATTAATATTTTTATTATTATCTTTTTTCCGACTCTCCGAGAGTCAAACTTCTCTTCTTTAAAATACATTGTGTTTAGAAGAGATTGTAAAAATTTACGTGACGTGTCCTATACAATTTGTAAATTGTCTTAAAGGAAATAAATGTATCTTATCTTATCTTATCTTATCTTAACCCCTAAGCCTGTCATACGAGGCGACCAAAGGGGCCTCGACTCATGGGTAAATGGGTAGTCTGGTAACAGACGAGCATTGACCAGTATGTTACCAGAAAAAAAATTAAAACTGGTAACCTTTGGGATCACACCAGATAACATCTATGGTAAAGGGGATGGATTAATCTGGTGATTCTCTTAATAGATTCGGTGGCCTGGCCATTCCGGAAATCACCACATGGGACAGGGTATATGCAGTGCCTATTTGGAGGTAGCAGCTAGTGCGGGCACATTGTGTGTACCCTGTTGATTATGTCAAAAGGTTTATGACCCATTAGTGGTCTAAGGCTACAACCATGGCATTATGTGGTATATCATGATGACTAAGTTTCTGGCGTAAAATATAATTTGAAGTCTACTGGGGTTCTATATACTAGATAGTATTTAAATTATTATCTGAGTCGAACACAGTAGGTACATGGTGCAGAAAGGGCCCAGAAAGGCGGCCTAGGTGCCAGGTTAGATCCTTTATAGGGTGCTAACCGCCACTACCGTACATTCATACATTCATACAAGGTACCTACAGTTTATATTATTATTCTTGAGACAACTTTTTACAACTTTTTTTCGTTGGCCTATGATATTTGTTATGGCAAACAGTTGATAACTGTAAAAAAGTTATCTCAAAAATTATGATATGGAGTTTAGTAGGTAAATATTTAAAAATAAAATATTTTTGTTTAAGCATGATTTTTTCGGAAACCATTTTTAGTCAGTGAGAACATTTTTGTTGGAAAATGGTGATGTCTGGACAGGTTAGGATAAGTTACAATCAATTAAACAAGATTAGTTTACCACCAAGTTCGGACTTTATTTCATTTTCTATAGATAAAATAAAACAAAACCTATATGTTTACAAATCTACAAACTTAATTTTTTTAAAAAAGGTCTCCGTCACTTTAACAGCAATATTTTGATTTAAAAACTTGACCAACCTCTAGAGACATGTTACAGATGAGACATTTCCATGAAATTTTTAGGTAAAATAATGTTACGGGTTCACAACGACAAATTAAAACTCGCAATTGTTGAAAACGATACGTCAATTTATTTCGACAAATTATGTACAAAAACACGCACTTAAACTGACTAATAACTTGCTAATAATTCACTACTTTAATTCGCATATTAACTTCGCGTTAACATCTAGCGATCACTACCATTGGTTATCTTTGACTGACTCCATACGCGGCGTCCGGCCCTATATATAGGGTCTGCCTACTATTCGAGAACCCTTCCATCCTTCTTCGATTCACGAGCATTCTCGTCTCTTTCAGAAGGTACGCGGCCGTGTATGAATTTGTCATAGATAACGCAACTAAAACCTAGACTAAGAACACAACCATAAGGTAAATCAACCTAATACTACACTAAACCTAAGTAAATTCTAATTATAAAATTTAAATAACTTAAATTTGTAACAATAATGTACAATACTTTAAACTCCATAAATGCTAATAAAAGATTTTTGACAGTTTAAAAATTAAAAATATGTTAACTTTTTAAGGGAGCATCGCATCAATATTTTGTAATATAGTAAAAAACGTTTTTTTTTTCAATAATTTATGTTTTGTTACAAACTTCGTAGGAGCTTCCCCTTCTGAGACATTTACAAATACTGTTTTCAAAGCTTATATAGTGTGGAGTTCCCTGGGAGTGTGCTAATGGACTGGGAGGGTATCAGATCCATCATGGATTCATTTATTTTTGTTACTTTCTGGTATTCAATAAGTGTAAATATTGACAAAACATTAAATAAAACTAATAAAAATAACTAAATTAATAAAAGTGTGTATAAATAAATAAAAAGAACCCCATAAATAAAAAATTTCTTCCAGACCGGATTTTTACGGTATGGTAACTAGGATCAACGCAGCATTACCTCTCTGTATTGCTAGGCTGATCCTCTGGGTGATGAAGCTTTTATTAAGTGGTTTTGTAACCAAAGTTATCCGTATTCTTTATACTAAAATTTGAAAAGCTTAGATAAGCCTTCACAAAAAATATATTTTTTTAGGATCCGGCGGCTGTTTAAAAAAACGTGCTTTCTTGCCGAAATTTTACTTAAAACACTTACAGTTCCGGATTAATAAACTCACAGTTAAACCGAGTCTTCCCTGTTTTTTTTTATTTGTTTTTTGTAACTCAATGATTTATTCAAATTTTTTCTATGCGATATACATATAGTTATACATAATTAGAAAACCTGTATGTGTTACATGTATATGATATAGTTTAATATTACCAAATATTACTTTACAATATGTCATACATACAGGGTCGTTCTGGTTATAATTTAAATAATTAGAGACGTGATAAACCCATCAAAGTTACTAAAACTCACGTTTCTTTGTAATGCTATTTTTTTGCCAAGTTCATTGTCGTTTCCCCAAAATAATTTATGTTGTATGCAGTAAGTGCAGAGATGTCACAAGTACATTATGAAAGTACTTCAAGTACAAGTAGTACATTAAGATTTGTAAAAGAACTTGAAGTACTAAGTACATTTTCTTTTCAAATGTACTTCAAGTATCAAGTACATTATAAAAGTAATTGATTTTCTCCAAGTTTGGTACTTGAAGCACAATAGAAGTACTTGAAGTACAACAGATGTACTTCAAGTATGTTAAAAAATAAGAAAAATGGCAAAAATATCAAAAAAAATTTCAAAAATGAAAAAAAAACATCATAAATGTCAAAAAATGTCTAAGATGTCAAAAATTTTTAAAAAATGTCAAAAATGTTAAAAAAATGTCAAAGATGTTTACAAAATTTTCAACCTGAAAGCATAGACATGCGGGTTTTGGCATATTGTAGAGCACATTTCTCTCTAAAATTTGTGTTACAAACAAAGACTTCGTAGAAACTTTTGTTTCGGAGATATTTACAAAAAACTGTTTTCAAGGTTGATATAACGTGGAGTGGGCTAATGGGCTAGGAAGGTATCAGATACGTTATGGATCCATTTTTGTTTTTTGGAACTCATTATTTTACATAAAAATGCCGTAGAAAGGTAAAAAAAAGCAACAAATAGCTGCAAAATTGACCCAATCGCTTCAAATTGTTTTTAACATTTTATAGTTTTGCAATAGAGATGTCCCACTTACCCCAAATTGCAAAAATATAAAAATATATTAAGTTTTTCTTTCTTAAATTGCATACATTTGTGTAAATCTGGAACAACGTTGTAACCGACATTAAGTGTAAATGTGGTATTTCCGTGAAATAACGTTGTATACGCCATAAATAATGTACCGACGCGATGTGGACAACGCAGCAAATTATTTTGGGTAGTCATATAACACATAATATATCGTTTTTTGAAATTTTTTTCCAATAAAATAATATATGGCGTTTACAACGTTGTTCCAGCCTAGGGTTTAATTTCTATTTAGAAAGTATTATTTTTGTAATAGCCCACAAAATTGCTTAAAAACTTGTTCAAATCAAACTAAATAAATAACCATAACAAACGTAAATATTCAAGGAATTATTTGAGGTGTATGTAGTCAAAGACTAAATAAATTTTCGGATTCTTTAAACCATCCTCCATCAAACCTAGAAATTAAGTCTTCTGCAAGGTGAGGTGGAGCCCCAAACATCTAGCCGCAAGTGCAATATACCTGCACTACCGTACTACCGACATCCCTCAATAGATGGCACGACTGTGCTGTAGTGGTTTCTCACTCTGAATTTGAATTTCACGTTCCAAGAAATAATGAAGTTGCGTGCTAATAATTAGGCCTATAAGCATTTTTCTTTGGATAAGTGTGTATCTAATACCACGATTTTTTGGGCGATTAATTAAGACGAGCCTATATCAAGGTTGCGAAAATACCGGACTTACCTTCCAAGTTGATAAAAAACCCAGATAGGTGGCAACCCTGAGGTTACCACTGGTCTTCGGCACATTAAAGTTATATCTCACCTAAATCTAAAGTGTACTGCAAGTGTATGTTTATTGTAGTTGAATTACTTTGAATGTACTTGAAGTACTTATAATGTACTTGAAGTACTTATAAATTACTTGACAAAATCAAGTACATTATTAAAAGTACTACAAGTAACAAGTACAATTGCCGGATTGTAGATGTACTTAAAGTACAGTACTTGAAGTACTTGTAAGTATTTGAAGTACAATTTCAAGTCCTGTACCAAGTACCTGACAACTCTGAGTAAGTGATATCAATGCAACATATAAACAAATCCACAAATCCGTTTTCTCATTACCCCCGGTATTTATTAAACCAAAACGTATTTAGTAAATAATGGTATCTGGGTGCACGGCAGTGCCCCGCCAAGTTCGCGCAAACTGCTGTACCATCTTTTCTTTAAACATTTCAGCCCGTATTTGATCTCTCTAAAACTCTACTTCCGAATAAGCTACGAAACCCAAACTTTGCACAGTCGTAGACCTTCATAGAGATAACAACCTCTTCCAGTTTCATGGAATTCCATAAAGTAGATATTTTGAAAAAACCTCGAAATACTACTGTTCTTCCAGACATGCTACAAGGCTGAAATTTAGCAGACTCATAGAAATTATGAACAAACCCTTGGAAAAAAATCTAATTTACTCCTCTCGCCCATATACATGTAAAGTTATGTAAAAATAACATTGCCCACTTCCAGAAAAGTTAGAGAGCTGAGCTTCGGCAGACTGATAGGAACTAAGATAAAACTATAGGAAAAAATTTCAAAACACCAACATTTTAATTCCCTTCCTCCCCTATTATTGTAAAGTTATGTAAAATTAACATTGCCCACATCCAGAAACGCTAGAGAGCTCAGCTTTGGAAGGGTGATCGTAGTTCCTATGATAAAACCATAAGAAAAAATAAAAATCCTCAAAATTTTAAATAAGGCATTGCAAAAGTTTTGAACAATATTCCGCATATTTTACAACTTTAAAACTTAAATATTATCGAAATCCCTAAAAAATTAGTGAAAAAAAGACAAGTACGCGAAAATGATATTCCATAGAAAGAATTGAGATAAAAGTAAAGCCAAGTTCTCCAATAAAAATATCAAAATGAAGGGTTTTTACTTAATTTTACTTTAATAGTTTACTAAACTTGGCTATTACGGCTGCAAATGACTCTTAGCCGAGAACATATAACATTATATTTAACAGTGCAAAATTGAACATAAAGAAGTTTGGCTGTAATAGCAAAGTTTAAAAAAACATTTCCAAACTATTAAAAACCCTTCATTTTGAAATTTTTATTGGAGAACTTGGTTTTACTGTTATCTCAATTATTTTTACGAAATATAATTTTCGCGTATTTGGTTTTTTTTAGATGAGATGTTTTTGTTATGATGATAAAAGTTTCTGTATTTAAAACCTGATGGATATTAATCGAAAAATAAAGTATTCCTTGCACCCTTGCAACATTGTTGTTTGTAACTGAAAAGCTTGACCTTTTTGATAACCGTTGTAAAAAAACACAAATACCTACTTTCAAATGTCGTTATTTGCCACTACCTACTACCAATAAAGAAGCTAATTGGACATTGGAAGAGAAAACATCCGTCCTTTAATTGCACATGAAAAGAGTGGTTAAAAAAGCATTTTGCTATAAAGCCAAAATAACTCTGACAGAACAATACAATCAACTTTTGAGTCTGTTTATTGGTAACAACAGTAATCTACTTAAAGTGGCAACAAAAAAGTAGGTCAAAAAAGTTTAAAAACATTCCTAAAAATACTAAGAAGTTTCTAACAGAGGCCACGCACAGTGGTTTATATGGAGCCAGAAGCGGCCAATTAAATAAATGGATCCATGACGGATCTGATACCTTTCGGTCTATTAGCACATTTCAAGCAGTGGCGCTGCTACAGGGAGAGAAACGGAGCAGTGCCCTCCCATAACTAGACAACACAAACAGTCTTTTAATTGATTTATTTAAAAAAAAAGTTAAATCTTCCTTTACGACATGTCTAGTTCTTTTTTTAGTCTGTGGTTAACAAAGGGGGGGGGCGAGGAATGCTTGTTTTAGTTGACGTCGGCCAACTGCATCGTGCGAAAACGTTCGTTGCCCTTCCTACGTGTTGCCGTTTCTAACCTTAGTGAAGACGTATGAGTTTGTTTTGTTTTAGGGTAGGTTGGAAGTTTTAGGCCTTACCGATCGCGTGTCCATTGTTTGTTTTTTTTTGTTTTCAAAATGGAAATAAATACCGTCGAATATAACTGTGCAAATTTAAATACGTCGAAACTTCGATTACAAATAAAATCTTTAGACCAGACTTAAAAATTAACCAAAATTTTAGTGCAGTAATGCAGAGGGGTGTTCCAAAAAAAACTTAAAAATTTAATAAAAAAATTATACGATTCTGAAAAGTGTTTGTGTGGTTGTGAAAAACGAATATGCTTTTTTTTTGCTTTATTTGTCTTTTTATGAACAATCCACGAAGTGATCCTGCGTGGGCGGCAAAGAGAATGTGTGATATTAGGTGCCAATTGAATAGTACCTATTGGGAAAACATTACCGAACAAAATAATAATGTAAAAAAACATAGACATATACTTGGTAGGTTAATAGACTGTAAAATTTTTTGGAATTTTTGAGGTTACTTTACGCGGCCATAAAAAAGAAGGGCGAATAGACTTTATCTATAAACAAATAAACTAAAAACTACACCAAGTAGCTGCTTGTTTGTAAAATGCTAAAATAAAATTGTTTAGGTAAGTTTTTTTATCTTCTTTTTCATGCAATATAAATTTCCGCCCTTCCAATTTATAACCAGCCGCCACTCACTCCAAGTGAAGTCATGATATATCAGCCTAAAACACAGTTTTTGTAAATATCTCAGAAACTAAACCTCTTACGAAGTTTTTGGTTATAACACAAATTATTTACCAAAAACCCGCTTATTGATACGATGCTCCGTTAAACAGTTAGCATTTTGTTAAACTGTCATTAGTATTAATGGTTTTTGACTAAAATCTAATCAGCTCGTTAGAGTGTCGAACAGTATTTTACCTGAAAATTTTATGAAAATCGGTTCAGCGGTTTAGGAGCTATCGTGTTAGGGACAGAAATAATATACACACACACAGACAGAAATCACGAAGATAATAAAGTAATTAGTATTTTTGTGAATATCAAGTATTCGAACTGGTAATAACTCCCAACCTCTGGAATTGGAAATTTCAGTTCGATTTTGGTTTCCTGCATAAAGTTCTAGGGCATCCCTGCTCCCACCCATCTCCCCTCCTGTCAGTCTCCCCACCCTATTCAAAAACCATATTCGCATAATATCAAATATAGAGCGATTTCAAAAATTCTTTCTGCATATGCTTTCAGATTTTTTTTCCAACACTATTTTACTTGTTTCCCCCCCAACTCACCCTTTCTCGTCCCCGCCATCCTTATTAGTAATAGTTATAGCTATAACTTTCACAAATATAAAGCGATTGTAAAAGTTCTTTCGGCACACGCTTGAAGACTTTTTTCCAACATCATTTTACTAGTTTCCCACTCCCTCTCCTATCCCCTCCCTCCTTATTAGTAATAGTTATAGCTATACCTTTCACAAATTTAGAGCGATTTTAAAAATTCTTTCGGCACACGCTTTAAGATTTTTTTGTCACCATTTTACTAGTTCCCTCCTCCCTCTCTCCTCCCCCACCTTCACTCAATGGAAGGTAACACTGTTCGCATCCGTAGAAAATCTACACGTACTTTTTGGGTAAAGGAGAGTTTACACATGCATGGATTTGCTGGCGTCAATAAAAACTGGCGCGCCAGTAAGTTAAATGTGCAAGTGTAAACACCGACTTGCACACAAGTTATTTTTTTGCATGCATGTATCAAAAAAGTCTGCAGCTGACTGAATTTGCTGGCGCCAGTGGTGACGCATACGCACAGAAAAAGAATTTTCATGTGTAAACAAGTTGCACATCAGCTCGCCCGTTTTAAGTTCATTATTTTACATTATTGTTTATTTTCATTGTGTTTGAGCTTCAAAATTTTGTTTATTGTTGTTTTTATAGCTTATTATGGCTAAAAAAAAGTGGTCAGTAGAACTGACCATACAGTTTCTTGATAGCTATGAATGTTTTCCTTGTTTATGGGATGTACACAGTAGTCTTTTAACACATCATAAATGGCCAGGCTAACTTTAGGGATAAATTTTGAAATTGTACAGTTTGGTACACGATAAAGAAATTGCAATGATGTTGATGTTGATGCAATCTCCTGTTGGAAGATATCTTAATGTCATTTCCAATTTCAATTTTGGGGTTAACGCATCTCTCATGTGGGTATCCATTTTCACACACTCTAGAAGAGTATCAACATGTTGCTTTGTCATTCGAAGATGGTTTTTATAGCTCGCAGGATCTTCTGCTGCAAGTTCTCCTAAAAGTTTTTCGGAAGCACCCAAAGTAGATCGACGAGCAATCCATGCTTTAACCCAGATAAGGCCTTTTCGTTGTTCCTTTTTCTGAATCTCTTTTATTTTTTTTTCAATAAAAGTTTAGCGACTATTTTGCAGGCTTCCGAGAGTTCAGCCGACATCTCGCGTATCGTGTACACTTTAAAAATGAAACTGGCGTGCCAGTCTTTTTAATTTTTGCACAATAGTGTAAACCTTTTACTGGCGTGCAAATAGAACTGGCGCGAACACTGGCGCCACTAAATTCATGTATGTGTAAACCCACTTTAAAGCTAAATGAATTGTAAATGCCTAGTGCTTTTTATAAGGCTGAAAAAGAATTAAACCTAAAAGTTAGATATAAAAAAAAATTACATAAAAAAATTTCCATCCTGCTAAATTTACTTGTAACTACTAGTCGCAGTTGGGTACAAAATTACCCAGTAACCTGATTCATCAAAATACAAAACTGTATAATTTCTTAAGTGCGCTTTGGGCATCAAAACTAAAAGTTAAAGCATGTCGTACATTATAGGTATATCTATCAATTTTGTACTCAACTGCGACTAGTACTTACAAGTAAATTTAGCAGTTGGGTGTTCTTTTTATTTATTTTTTTTTTATTTATGATATATTTTTCTTCAAATTGTTTCTTATGAACCGCAGTAGGTAGCAGAACGCAGTTTCCAATATTAGATTGCAAATTACATGTACAACAAAATTTCTCATAGCGTCAAAGTTTGCCAGGCACAATTCAATTAAAATATACCTCAAACACAACAGTAGCTAGAGTATAACGTAGTTTTGACAAATTGATTAAAAATTTAATTTTCAAGAGCTACCTTAATAATAGTCGGGCAGTCAATTATAATGGATAAAAATTTGTATGCTGTACAAGGACTCCATACAGTAAACAAGTGAAACTAAAGAAAAAAGAATTATAAACAAGTTTCTCTTCGGCCAGGGAACTTTTTTATAATTCTTCTTTCTTAAATGTCACTTGTTGTTTATGGTTTTTAGGTCCTTGCATTATTTGCAATTTGATATTTAAAAGCTCCATACAGTATTAGGAAAAATAGTATTTTTGGTCGATGTCGCATTATAAGTGGCGTCGCGACGCCCTTAAATTTAAGAATCAAAATCAAGTTTTTGTAAAATATCCTAAAAAGATCATTCAAAAAAATTGGTGTTTGCTAGGCGTCGCGACGTACATAAGGACAAATAGCTACATTAGGGCGCCAATAATAGTAAAACCAATTTAGTTTAAACTAATCACACATATCTTTAAAATGTTACCTATAGATACGGCTGGCCGCAAGGCAACATAAGAATTTTATTTTTTTAATAATTGTATGCTACTGATCCATAGTCTAGCCGTGATCGTATGAGTGCTCTGTAGATAGTCATGAGGGTACTAGCGTCTGCGCCCCAGGATCTGTTCGATAAAACCTTGAGTAGGTGGATGTTGTTTTGGCATTTTCGAACCAAAGCTTTAACATGAAGGTTCTGAACTGGACGATCTAAAATGGCGGACTTTCTAATTTATGAGTCGATATGTATCAGGAACTACAGCAGCGGCAAGCAAGAAGTGACTATTCAAAAGCTCCAGTAAAAGAAAAAATAAGTAAAATAACAACTCAGTTTTGTGATGAAATGGGTCTTGTTTTTGATGAATCTAAACAAGGTGGAGGCAATAGCAATGATACCGCACGCAAATTTTTTTAAAAATCTGAGTTTGTTTCCAAAATATCCGGTATCGATAAAGGATTAATAGAAAGATTTGCAAATATCACTTCTTGTGGGCACTACATCAACGAGGAAAAATTTGAAAAGTATGGCTTTGAAACAGCAGAAATAGCAATTTTCCTTTATGGATGGTATAAAATGAGTGCTAGCGTTCATAACTTTTGCTGCATGGAGCTTATATAATAAAATCGCTACCTTTGCCATTAGGGTTATTGTCAGAATATGTAATTGAGATGGGTCAAAAAGAGTATAGGAAATTTCGACAAAAATACTCTAGGAAAACCTGAAGAATTAACACTAATACCGATATCTTTAACTGGATACCTATTGTGACCAATAAACGAAAAAACAAGAAAATAAGTATGCAATTGTTTTCTTTTATTAAACCAGTTAACCTTAAATAACATTAATTGTGCAGCATGTTTTTGCAACATAAGTATTAAATGTACTCCTCATAAGCATTTCTGATCATATAATCACATAAAATCAAATATTAGATTTTTGGCGCCGTAAATTGTTATTCTGTCCTTATGTGCGACGCCCTAAAATTTAA
Organism: Aspidapion aeneum; assembly: GCA_963576565.1. Classification (NCBI taxonomy): domain Eukaryota; kingdom Metazoa; phylum Arthropoda; class Insecta; order Coleoptera; family Brentidae; genus Aspidapion; species Aspidapion aeneum. The sequence continues at coordinate 97,013,725 of OY755044.1, read as the reverse complement.
ATTTGATACTAATAGTCTTGCCGCCGAGACGAGAGATTCTCGCTTCTTGTTCATTCGAGAGAAAGATCCTCTTTCGTCGAGAGATTCTCGTTTCTCTCGTTCTCTCGAGCACAATTTACCATCTGTTCGTATTGACCTATTCAGTTAAGCTGATATTTAAGTACTATTTGTTTTAAATAAAAAGGTATGCAAAAATTGTCATATTATATTCCTTCCTTGACAACATGTACTATGGCTTACCTTTCGTTTAATTAAAATCAGATGGAGAAAATCCAAAAGTGTAATTAAATTGTACTGTTACTCTTGATGCTTATTAACGTACTGAACATTTATCTTGTCGGAAATTACTCATAAAAGGGAAATTTTAATTTTCTTTCCTAGCTTTTGGCGTGAATTTTTATTATTTAGAAATCTGTTGATTTAAAAAAATGTTTTTAGACGATTTTTTAAAGAGATAAAATTGTGAAAATCAAGTAAAGGAAATTATTGTTTTTCGTTTTGAAAAATATGGAAAATTAAGATGAAAAATCTGCTAGTTAAAAAAGGTCTTAAGGTCTCTGTATTGTGCGTTTTATTTAAAAAAAAAATAGAAATTTCTTGCACAAATGTTTTTCCCTGAAAAATTATGAAAAGTTAAGATTTAAAAAAATTCATTTATTATTTCAAATAAAAGTTTTGATAAGTGTTGAGAAGCAAGAAAAATCTTTGGTTTCCAGAATCTGAAAATTTCATAGAGTATTTTAAATAATAGATTTACTACTTTATTTTTAAGGCTTTATATTATTGGCAAAACACAAAGTAATCTTTTATCAACACTTGAGATTTTAGGTACAGTTTTAAATAGATAAAGCGATCCACAGCTTTTATTTCATAGGCATCAACGAGGTATTTTAATACATGTATACATTTACCTCGGTATTTATTGTATGTATGCATATACAGAGTATATCCCAGGAAAAAAGTTAATAACATACAAATAATAAGATTCACCTTGAAAAAACACTTTTATATATGTTGTCTCAAAAACTTTTTATAGCTGATATAAATTACGAGACACGAGAGACGAGACGAGCCATGAGAGACAAGACGATATGAGAGGACGGCTCTCTGAACCGAGCTATAGAAGAGTCCTAACGTCGAGACGAGAGACCCATTTTATCTCGCACAACGAGACGAGACGAGAGAAGGCCTTCTCTCATCTCGTCTCGTCTCGTCTCGCGGCAACAGTAGATTCTAACCTAGGTAACAACAAGACAACTTTGTTTTTACTTTTAAGCAGCTAATATACAGCATGAATAAATGCTATCATGAGGGATCATGGGAAATTATTACTGTATGTACGATAAGAACAACTTTATATGCATTGGCGGCTGCTACAGGGAGGGCAACGGGGCAGTGCCCTCCCAAAACTAGACAACAAACAGTATTTTTAATTGCTTTATTTAAAAAAAGTTAAATCGTCTCGTATGACATGTCTAGTTCTTTTTTTTGGTCTGTGGTTAACAAAAGGCGATTCATGGGCGCACCCAGAAGGGGGGCCCCGGGGCCCGGGCCCCCCCCAAGCCTTAGATTTTTTACATTTTTTCTACATATTTCATGATAAAACACAAAAAATAGCTTAAAATTTGACATCATGAGGTTTCGGGCCCCCCCAAGAGGCCTCGCCCCCCCCCCAAGGCACATTCCTGGGTGCGCCACTGCGATTAATTGGGAAAACTTTTTTAGCGTAAATAATTACAAGCCGGCAGCACCGCGCGGGACAAGATTTCAATTTCAGCCATTTTTCAGAGGTGTATGGGTGGCTGTTCTCGCGCGGGGGAATGTTTGTTTTAGTTGACGTCGGCCATATTCATCATGCGAAAACGTTCGTTGCCCTTCCTACGTGTTGCCTGTTCTATCCTTGGTGAAGACGTATGAGTTTGTTTTAATTTGAGGTAGGTCATTAGTTAAAAGCCTAACCGGTCGCGTGTGCATTGTTTGTTTTTGTTTTGATTTGTTTTTAAAATGGAAATAAATATCGTCGATTATATAAATAACTGTGCAAATTTAAATACGTTGACATATAAACTATGAACTTCGATTACAAATAAAATCTTTAGGGCCACATAGACCGGACCTAAAAATCCTAAAAATTAAACAAAATTTTAGTGCAACTAATAAAAAATTATACAATGCTGAAAACTGGTCGTGCGGTTGTGAAAAACGAAATGTTTTTTTTTGCTTTATTTGCCTTATTATGAACAATCCACGAAGTGATCCTGCGTGGGTGGCAAAGGGAATGTGTGATAAGAAGCACTTTAGTGAAAAGTTAAAGACACAAAGTAAGTGCTACTTATTTAAATAACCACATAGAATTTTCTATGGTACGCAAGACTTAGGTGCCAATTGAATAGTGCCTATAGGCAAAACATTACCGAACATAATGAAAATGTGGCAAAAAATAGTAGGGTTGAGACTGTTTAAAATTCTGTGCGATTTTTGAGGTTGCTCTACAAGGCTATGATTAGTCTGAAACTGGTACTAATCCGAGCACTTTGCGCATGTAAAAGAAGGGAGAATAGACTTTATCTATAAACAAATAAATTAAAAACTACAGAAAGTAGTTGCTTGTTTTTAAAATGCTAATATGCAATATAAATTTCTGCCCCCCCAATTTATAACGTCACCAGCCTCCACTTTTATTTGCCAAAAGTGCGAAAAATATTTTATATTGCGCAGAAATAAGCTAATATTTTAATAATTCCAACATACACTTTCCGGCACTTAAAATGGGGAAAATCCAGGGCAAGACAAAGGGAATGCGCTGCATGATTTTCCAGTTATTACAGCAATATTTCACAGCACTGCTGCGTCTCCGTCAGGGTCTACAATTACACGCATTCTGGATTTCGTAATAGCGTTACCAGATATTTGACGCTTACCACCGATGTTACGCGTTAATACACATACAGGGTCGCGACTTTAAACGAAACCCGTGCCTTTAATGGGTTGTAGCACAGCCTTCGTAAACTAACGAGCCACGAACCAGAAGAAACGGCAACACAGCGTGGAGGCCAGTCATTTTCGTCCACGTGCGTCGCCCACCACGCTAGTTACTGGCCGTTTCCGCGCAGATAATGTTTTTTTTTAACTTTTAGTATATTTCAAATCGCGTTACCAAATAAAACAACTATTCTGGTTTTAGTGAGATGTGTGGTGAACTTAAAATTATATTACCTACTTAATAAAAGCTGTGTAAAAAAGACCTTTTGTACACCGGTAATAAGTGAGGTTAGATGTTTGTTTTTGTTTGGAATTTTTGGTCTGTTTTTTCTTTTTAAATTTTAAACATGCCGCGAAAGTGTTGGGCACCCGGTTGCAAAAGTAACGATGCATCTATGATTAATGAAGAGGGTCACAAAACAACATTTAGCAAAGAAAATGACCTAAAAAATAAAATGCTTGGCTTCAGGCCATACACAGAGAAGATTATGTTGTGACTGCATCTTCAGTGGTTTGTTGGAAACATTTTGATATAAGTGATGTTGTTAGAACCGAGATAATTAGGGATAAAGAGGGAGTACAAAAGGAGGTGCCACTAACATTCCCTAAGTTAAACAATGGGGCAATACCTCGGCTATTTGAATCTCAACCCGAGTATATGTCAAACCCCAAACCTCCAGTAAGAGAAAATCCTGACGACAGGCGAAAAAAAATTGAAGAAAGGGAGGGTATGGAAATATATAGAAATATATATTGCGTTTATAGACTTCGAAAAAGCTTTCGATATCATTGAGCACTGGGCAGTAAAAGATCTTTAATTAATAGCTGAATAGATCACAGATATACAGACTTAATAGACAATATATATAGTGAAGCAACAACATTAATCAAAATCCACAGAGGAACCAAGCCAATCCGCATAAGAAGAGGTGTCAGCTTGACACAATATTCCCTAAATTATTTAACCAGGCCCTAGAAGATGTTTTTAAAAGCTTAGATTGGGAAGAAATAGGCATCAAAGTAAACGGACAATTCTGAACCACCAAGATATGCTGATAATATCAATCAATCTAAAAGAAAATAGAACAAGAAGAGGAATATATAGGACCTGGGACAAATTATTAAACTGAAAAAAGAAAATCAAACAGCTGAAATCAAGAGCCGAGTAAGATTGGCCTGGGCAGCATTCGGTAAATTAAGCAACATATTAAGAAATAAAAAATATCCTCAGTACCTCAAAACGGAAGTGTATAACCAATGTATCCTTCCTGTACTTACCTATGAATCCCAGACCTGGACACTTACAAAATCAAACATGGATAAGGCAAGAAAAGCCCAAAGATCAATGGAAAGACAAATGTTACATGTAAAGCTAACAGGTAGAAAAAAGAATGAATTGATAAGAAATAAAACAAAAGTAAGGGATGTCAGAGCAGAAGTAGCAAAATTAAAATGGAAATTTGCCGGTCATATTATCAGACAGAAAGACGATTGATGGAACAAATGTACTGTAAACTGGAGAACTTGGCCAAAGATGGATTGACGAAGGCTAAGTAGAATAGATAGAAAAAAAGGTAAGTTCATTTAAATTTTAAATTAACATGTTACCACTTAAACTAGATTCATAGTTCTGTAAAGTAAGCAGTCAGACATAAGAAACTATCCCACAAACATCCTGTTGTTCAAACTTGACAGTAATAACTTAGCAGTAAGAAAAGAACCATTTTTATTTCTTACTGCTCACTTCATACAGCTTACTTCACGGTACTATGAATCGAACTTTAGGGTTGTTCTCACAAATTGTTTAAAAGTAATTTCTCTTCTGTTTATTCTAGGTTTTGTTACATATTTTTTAACATGATTAATGGCCACTGATATTTATTTCCAAATGTTCTGTTTGTTTTAAAAATTAAATGTAACACGCCTAAACACAGTTTATTAGTTTTTACAAAAAAAAAAATACAAAATTACCAAACTACAATCAAAACAAATAGCAGATGTTTATATCTCCCATGTATATATCGGCCCACCAGCCGGCCAATTTGCGATGTTGCCTTTTCTGGTTCGTGGCTCGTTAGTTTACGAAGGCTGCGGTTGTAGTAGTAGTAGTAGTGGTGGGGATACCATTTTTGGTCTAGCGCCTAGGGGCACATCGCGCACATAAGGACAAATAGCTACATTAGGACGCCAATAATAGTAAAACAAATTTAGTTCAAACTAATCACACATATTTTCAAAATATTACCTATAGATACAGCCACAAGGCAACATAAAGAATTTTATTTTTTAAACTCACCCAAATGTATTAGCATTAGCACAAAGTTGGCTTTGCTTACGCGCTGCTTATTAAATTAGGTGTTTTAAAAACTGTGACAGAAAAACTTTTATTTGTTATTTGTGGTCAGACGTCAAATTTAGACGGTGTTAACATGGATATTAAAGCAGCAGGTAGGTACTTTATTTTGCAATAATTGTTAACAAACCAGATATTTGTAGACTTGTTATAATACAAGGTTTTATAAAAAACAATTTTTGATTAAAAGAATATTAAAATTTTTAAGTTAGCTAGTTATAAAAAATGTTCCGCCGAGTACACCGATATTTCTTTGCTACATATCTTATAGCCAATTTAAAAAATTATAATTTACGTCCCCCTCTTTCCTACTCTTTTTTTAAATGGCTTTATTTTACTTTACTCCGTATACTTGTTTCCATACCCATTTCTTTTTCAAATCTTGCGATATCGATATATTATTTCGGTAACAATATAACTTTTTTTATCAAAAAATAAAAATGTCGGATTTAAAATGGCGGACATTTTTATTTGTAAACCAATTTGCCTAAAATTCAAAAACTTGCACTGCTTAAGGTCACTCAATATAATTTTGGTTCCTTAAAACATTCAAATGGTCGATCCAAAATGGTGGGCTTTCTAATTTATGAGTCTATATGTATCAAGAACTAGAGCAGCGGCAAGCAAAAGGTGACTATCCAAAAGCTCCAGTAAAAGAAAAAAAAGTAAAATAATAACTCAGTTTTTTGATAAAATGGGTCTCGTTTTTGATGAATCTAAAAAAGGTGGAGGCAATAGCAATGATGGAAATACAGCACGCAATTTTTTTTAAAACTTGAGTTTGTTTCCAAAATATCCGGTATCGATAAAGGATTAACAGAAAGATTTGCAAATTTACTTTCCATCACTTCTTGTGGGCACTGCATCAACGAGGTTCGGTTCGGATTCACACCCCCTAGGATCCCGAAAAAGAAGTCAGGAAAGTTTTTTTTTGAAAAAAATTGTTGGTTCAGTTTGCTTTGGTTCGGTTCGATTCGATTCGATTCGGTTCGCTACGGTTCGATTCGGTTCGGATCGATTCGGTTCGGTTCGTGTGGACGTAACCACACGAACCGAACTGAACCGAAAATTAGGTTGAGTTAGATTAGGTCAGGGTCAGGTTAGGTGAAGGTTCCGAAATTTACTGTTTCTGATTTTCGATATTTTGTATTTTCGATATTTTGTTTTGTACAGACGTCACTGTTGGGGAATGTTTTTGTTGTGTGACAAGTTTTGAGAATTGAGAAACGTAAATGCGCATGCGGAAGTCAGGCTAGCATTTTGTTGTGTGGCTCACTTTTGAGAAAATATAACGTTACTTGAATCCAGTATTTTGTAAATTTCAGAATAACTATATCAGCTAGGACAATGTTCAGCAGGTAATGAGTATCTCTGTCTACCAAAGCATCATAATTTAAAAGCCAAATCCAAACGATTTTAAAAATATTTTTTATCAAAATGTTTTTTATTATTTAATTCTTTAATTTTGGTTAATCTGATGCACAGTATTTTTAGGGGTGATTTTGGTTCCTTCTTGCAAATTGCTTTATAACTTATACTTTCACTTTGCTCAAAATAATGCAGAATGATATCGAAATTGGTAAATTCACTTTTTTTGATTAAATACGGTGACTTCGCTAGTAACAATTTTTTTTTAATAGTCTAAAATAGACTATTTTGCTCTCAATTTTTAAATTAAAAGAAAATGATCAATGCACGTGTAAACAATAACTGCTGTAATTGGCTTTCAAGCAGGTTGAATTTGTGTAAAAACATTTTTAACTTCGTAGAAGTGGAGGCCTGTGAGTTGTCAAGTTGGGGGCAAGGCGTAGATACGATTTTTACTTGGGGGGGGGGGGGGAGACTGTATACCATACAGGAAAAAGTCATCATAACAAAAACATTTATTGTAAAAAAACCCAAGTACGCGAAAATGATATTCCGTAAAAAGAATTGAGATAAAAGCAAACCCAAGTTCTCCAATAAAAGGCCTGGTGTTAGTACCTTGCCTGGTGAAAACTGTATAGAGCCAGCCTAGCATAAAATTATATCACGGATCACCTTGTTAGGTGATCCGTGATTATATTCCAACCAGCTGGCCTAAAGTTAAAGCACGGATCACCTAGGTGATCCGTGGTTAAAGTAGTTTACATACCTAAGGCGGGTCGGGCAGATAATACTCCAAAATCGCTTCGGCCCATAAGTCTCACCTCTTTACTGTTGAATGGCTTGGAAAAGATAATAGACGCAGCGGCGTAGCGTGGGGGGGGCGCGGGGGTTTCGTCGCCCCTTCCGCCCCGAGGGTAGTGGCGCCCCATAGGTGGCCGAAGCGCCCTCAGCTTTATTAAGTCGGGCCGGTAACGGCCAATTGAGTGGGTGCCAAAGGAAACTAACGACATGAAGACCTTGTTTTTTTTTTTTTGGTCGCAAGATTTGTGAGAGGCGCCTTTTTGACCTTTTTGTTTTTTTTTTGTCACAAGATTTTTCATCAGTTTTCAGAGGCGCCCTTTTTAGCTGTCCCCCCCCCCCCCCCTTTCCGAACCGAACCGAACCGAACCCCCCCCCCCCGCCCTTTCGGGCACGCTACGCCGCTGAATAGACGTACATATCAGAGGTGGCGCCTTAATGGGCCACCCGCTCAATGCAAACTAAAATGCATATCAAGCAGGAAAGTCAAATTTTAATGAGTATATCTACCGCCGCCTATGTCACTTTCTATAAATGATATGGCGATGGTCTGTTTTTATCTTTGTTCAGTTAACTTTGCAATCACTATATCTTTAAAACCCAATAAAAAAAAAATAGATGACTTTTTAATGCTGACATCATTCATTTTACAAATATTACTTTGTTTTGGTGTAAATTACTTTTTTGGGCTCACTCGCTGGCACCGTTTATGTAGGGAAAAAAGACACAAACTTGCAGCGGTGACGAAAAGAGCGAGAGACGGCCCTACTGGCACAGTGCTAAATTGAAAATAAATAAGTTTGGCTGCAATTGCAAAGTTTAAATAAACATTTCCAAACTAGTAAGAACCTTTTATTTTGAAATGTGTATTAGAGAACTTAGCTATACCTTTATCTCAATTCTTTTTACGGAATACCTTTTTCACATAGTTGGCTTCTTTTACATGAAATGTTTTTGCTATGATTAAAATTTAAATTATTTATTACGTAGTAGGTACGTAAATATAGTTTACGGTATATAAGGACATAAAACTTAAAGATTGTATTAAAGTTTAAATTGATCAGTTCGAAGCTAGGTAGATTGAAAAAGTTTTAAGCGAAAAGATCGACAAGTTTTTAGTAGATAGAGGAGCTTCGAAATTTTGTTTACAGATTAAAATAAATTAAAACTTAACATTTTTTAAAAAGTTTAAATAATTAAATAACATAGTTACCTAGAAATATTAATAATAACAACTACACTATAGAGATGTTGAAAAAGTAACTATTCGTTACTAGAGTACTAATTACTCGACAAATAACGGAGTAACTAATACCGATCCGAAAATTAAATGATTACTTTCGTTACTTTGATTCCTTCGATTATTTTAGTATTTACTAATCAATTGAAAGTTGGTAATCCAAAATCAGGGAGTAACTATGATTACTTAAGTAACTAACGCCTTTATATTGTATTTGAAAAAGGTAACAATAAGAAAAAGTAGGACGTGACAATCTGGCAATGTTGTTTGTTTGAACGCTTGCAGCCGCTTGCTCAGAATGTCGACCTCGGCTGTCGGTTTGCAACAAAAATATACCTACAAGTAAATGATCCTCGAACTAACGACAGTCTGAGAATTTTGCACTAATTGTATGATTGAATTGAATACAGTTACAGTAATCAAAGTAAAGATAGTAACGAATATATAAAATGATTACTCAGTAGTCGAGTAACGATTAGTAACGAGTATTTAAAAGTAACGAAAATGAACACCTCTACTACACTACAAGATATGGCAGATGTCGTAAACTCAGAACGTTTAAATTTACAGTAAACATTTTATAAGAAACTTAATGACTTATTTATAAGGGCCTCGTGGGCGAAAGGCTTGTGAAGTACATTTTATTTAAATAAGTTTGTTTCGTGGACATGGTGTGAGAAATTAATTTCTTCTTTTTTTTAATACATGAGATATTTATGATTATTAAAATTGGCAACCTGGTATTTATTCAGTGCGATCAAATACGTTAGAGCATAAATATGGAGCATACCCATGCATTTTCACACAGAACCCCCAAAATTTTCACATTCTTTGACTATTTTTCAGCCGCTGCTATTTTTCTAATATAATTATTTTATTTCTAAAATTATTGGAATAGCAGTATATTTTCGGTCCGGTGTTGGTATAGTAGGCCTTCAAATCGCGTACGTGTGTTGAGTATGACGTGCGCCGTTGCCGAAGGCCGCATTTCACAGTCGGTCAAATGAACTTATTGGCATTGTTGCGCTGCTAAATTGCAACACAACGTAGCTGGGCGGCTAACGAGATCTGTGCTCGGCTAGGAACCCCTTCCTTCGTCCCGCACCGCACTTGCTCAAGGGTTTAGATAGCGAAATCTGGGCAAAAATAGAGCTGCAAAACTTGCAGTTCCAGTACAATTCCGGGCGGGCGGGCTCAGCGTTGCGTGTTTGCGGGCGCATTTATTTATTTAGAAGACGCCAAACGCATGAGCGGGAGGTTATGGTCGTGTTTGTTGTTTGTTTTTGTATAATGAATGTGGTGGATAATTTAATTAATGTAAAAAAATTATCTCTCTTTACTTAAATGAAGAAAAACTAAAACTGAAAGAAGAAGGACGGCCATTGTCCGATATTTTAATAGAAAAATGTGGTTCAAGCCGGGGAAAATCGTATAAAAGGATTTTTACAAGTGAAATTTATGCCAGAAACGACTGGATATGCGGATGCAATAAAAATAATTCTCTTTTAATTATTATTATTTAATTAAATCTTTTGTAAAAACGCTATTTTGTCCTATAGGCATTATAATTTTTGCCAAACCAAACTTGGCAATTTTTTACTTTGTATAATAGACACGTGATCTGGAGACAGTAAAAAAATAGCATTTTTTATACCCTATCGGCAGAACTCACAAACTTTACTGTCACGAGCCGCCAGTGTTGAAGCCAATTCTGAATGTTCCTTTTTTGGTGATTTTGGAACATACTCCGTTACGTCACGACATTATATGACAATTGTGAAATGTTTAGGGTTATGTCTATTATTTTTTTTTAAACTAGTTGATTGGGTGAAAATGTATCAAATTGTGGATTAAAATTGTAGTTTTTCTAAAACTGATTGTGCAGATTTATTGTGGACACCATAAAGAGTGTTTAATGGCATCTATAAACCACTCTTAATTTTACTAACAAATTATAAGGAAAATCACACGTAGTTACCTATGGAATGGCACTCCTTTACTTCTTCCGGACCTTTTTCCACAAACCGCACATGTTTTACATAAATTATTTTCCATTTTTCACAGAAAAAAAGATAATTTTACACGACAAATGCAAAAAAAAAATATCAATATGGCCTCCACTCACATAGCAGCTGTGTGTCTACATGACAAAACACACGCATGCACACTTGAAAATTCGCATCCGCGAATTTAAAATTGTTTTCAAAGCCAGCTATGAGCGCTTCACTTTTCGATTCTTTGAACATGTATTTAAGGAGAGTTTACACATGCATGGATTTGCTGGCGCCAATAAAAACTGGCGCGCCAGTAAGTTAAATTTGCAAGTGTAAACACCGACTTGCACTCAAGTTATTTTTTTGCATGCATGTATCAAAAAGTCTGCAGCTGACTGAATTTACTGGCGCCAGTGGTGACGCATGCGCGCAGAAAAAGAAAATTTTCATGTGTAAACAAGTGCTTGCACGTCCGCTCGCCAGTTTTAAGTTCATTATTTTACATTATTTTTAATTTTCATTGTGTTTGAGCTTCAAAATTTTGCTTATTGTTGTTTTTATAGCTTATTATGGCTAAAAAAAAGTGGTCAGCAGAACTGACCATACAGTTTCTTGAAGGCTATGAATGTTTGGCCTGGCTAACTTCAGGGATAAATTTTGGAATTGTACATTTTGGTACACAATAAAGAAATTGCAATGATGCAAAAGAATCTCCTGTTGCAAGATATCTTAATGTCACTTCCCATTTCAATTTTGGGGTTAACGCATCTCTCATGTGGGTATCCATTTTTATAATTCGTGGCGTCACACACTCTAGAAGAATATCAAAATATGTTACTTTGTCATTCGAAGATGGTTTTTATAGCTCGCACGATCTTCTGCTGCAAGTTCTCCTAAAAGTTTTTCGGAAGCACCCAAAGTAGATCGACGAGCAATCCATGTTTTAACCCAGATACGGCCTTTTCGTTGTTCCTTTTTCTGAATCTCTTTTATTTTTTTTTTCAATAAAAGTTTAGCGACTATTTTGCAGGCTTCCGAGAGTTCAGCCGACATATCGCGTATCGTGTACACTTTAAAAATGAAACTGGCTTGCCAGTCTTTTTACTTTTCGCACAATAGTGTAAACCTTTACTGGCGTGCAAATAGAACTGGCGCGAACACTGGCGCCACTAAATGCATGCATGTGTAAACCCACTATTATTTTATAACGTATTTGAATGCGACACATGAGACTTATGTGTAATAACGCGTCGGGTTCTAGCTCTTAGTAACATAAGATATTTAATAATAAATCCTTGTGAAAAACCTATAGTGTGAAGTTGCTTATTTAATCCGCCTTAATATAAAACCTAAAAATATTTTAGGTAACATGTCCAAAAAACCAGTAGGTAAAGTGTGAAGATGATAGCCCTCTTTTTTTCGTTGTCTTTTTTTTAAATTAGAGTAGTGGATTACTATACGATACAAAGCGCAAAGATTAGCTTTAGGATTTTTTATAATAATAACTACCAATGTTACAAAAATCACGTGTAGTTTTTTACCTTCCTAGCCCGCGCAGCTTAGAGAAGGTATAAGTTTCAACGAAATTTTGTTTTCAGATAAAGCCGAAATTATGTTATTTGAGTGTATTTTGACTTATCTTATTCTACACTGTGACGAGCTGATTAGATTTTGGGAATTTTTTTTTTAATTGCAAACTTTTTAACGAAACAAAAACTTTGTAGGAGCTTTCGTTTCTGAGATATTTACCAAAAACTGTTTTCATGACTGATTTATGGTATAGTTGAAGTGAATACACATTGGCGTAGCTAGCCTTGCTTTTCAGGGGGGGGCCGTGGGCCCGGTCTATCTTGAAGCAAACATAGGTTTTAAGAGTCGTGCAAAGTGTGCAATGAATAAAAAAAAAATACGCGCATGAAATGTTCTAATATTTGAATATAACAAATTTAATAATACATTTACCAACTTATTTATATGTATACACAGCAAGTATGTAATTCAGCAATTCTACAAAGAAAGTTTTCTACGTCGCTGACTGAAAGCGTCTACCACACTGTCTAAGTCGACCTCAACATCTTTTTCTATGAATAACAATGACAAACCTGAGTGTCTCTCTTGAGTCATAGTTGTTCTAAGCCAATTAAAAACTCTCCTCATGGCAGAGAAAGACCTCTCGCAAGTTGCACTTGAAATTGGAAGAAAACTAGCAACTTTAAAAAGTTGGTAGAGGTTTGGATAGGTGTTTTCTGCTATATGCTGATTGATAGAATCATGACCAACAGTTTGATTTAACCGAAAAATACAATTCTTTAAAACGGTCATTTCTGCTCTTAGAGCAGAAGTATTAATATTAAAAATTTCCCGGTATTGCTCGACGAATTTATTCCATTTAACGACGTGGGAAAACTTAATATGAAAATGGTTATGAAATTGTCACCAAAATCGGAAAATTTTCATAAGACACTAAACGCTAACCTCAAAAAAACTAAAAAGATAGGGCTGTCTAACAAAACATATGATCAAATCCAAGATGTCTTCCATAGGACAGACAAACCGATTTCCCATAAGCCGTAATGTTAACAAAAACGTAAATTTTACAAAAACGACAAGAGCTTTAGTCTCAAAAATTAATCAGTTTTAAGAATAGATCCTTTGTGCATATGGGAAAAATGCGTGTTTCTTAAAAATATTAAATTAAAGCGAGAAAATCTGAAATAAAAGGGACCATGTTTTCTTCAAAAAAGTAGGTTATGTTTTTGTTTATTTTGTTTTTTTTTAACGTTTTTTCTAGTTTTTTCACTTATTTTGAATTATTACATGGGCGCACCAAGGGGGCGGGGGGGCTAGGGGCCCGGACCCCCCAAACCACATATTTTTTTAGATATTTTCCATATATTTCATGAATAAACAGAAAAAATAGCATAAAGTACATCATAAGACCTCTGGGGGCCCCCCAAAGGTATCTGGCCCCTAAAGGTTTTTGAAGTTTTTTGACCAATGAATCAATGAACTATCAGCCCAAGGTAGGGGAAAGTAGTTCTATTCAAAGAGCTCACTTCAAGGCTCACTTAACAGAGACGAAATTGAAATAGACTAAACTTTTCTCATCAGATTCAGGTTTTCTATTAGGATCTTTTGTTGTACTTGACTAAACCTTTTGCTAAGTAATAGGCCTTCTATAGCATTAAACTGTGAAAAATATTTCACTATGATTTTTAGGTTTAGACAAAGTTTAATCACGGATCACCTTAACAAAGGTGATCCGTGGTTTAATTGTTTTAACCCTCCAGTAGTAAAATGAAAAAGAGGCACAACTTATAGGTAGGTCAGTCCAACAGATCAATATGCACATATAAGTTCCAACCAAGGTTGGTCAAGCAAACTTCTAATAAGTACTTTACAAAATATGTTTATTTAAAAAAATATAAGTAAACATTATATAAAAAAAAAAACTTGCAAAATTAAAATACAGTTTTTTCTTGTCATTGGCCTCACACACCATACATCACCATATGATTTTCCATGAACTATAATACATAGGGCTTAAGTACGGTCAAATTCATCAGCTCACAACAGTAAGTACTGTTCAAATTTTACAACAGTACAATATTCGCTGTTGTATTACTACTGTTACTATTACTTTTATTACTGTTTTTTTGTAACAATATTTGCTCAATTATGTATCTAAAAGTTTTATACTCTACTCTACAATTGGGCGTAACAGCATATGACCCATTAGGAGTATTAGAACCCAAATTTTTTTGAGAGAAATTGAAAAAAATATCTGAGAGAACTTATTTGTTTTTCTTGTGGTCATCAGTCAACAAAGATTACTTTTTTATCCATCTATTATTAATGATGCCAAAAAATTTTTTTTTGGTAATAAGCTCAGTACATTACCGGAGAAATTTCACAACAGGACTTGTAGTAGGTCCAGTCAGATACTATACAAATTTTACGGTGTACAAGTTTTAGCAAAATAGTTTAAGATAAAAAGAGGTTTGAGTTAGGGAGACTGTCAAACTCACCAGTTTATTCTAAACTGTTTTGAGGTCTGTAAAATAAATATTTATTAAAGAAAAAGAAACTTTGATGATACACGACTTCACTCGACACTATACAGGATGCTACACTACCAAAAGTTTATTTAAGGTTCTGTAGGATGGTGTACAAATTTGGTTCAGCTCATTATTCACACTTTAACCTCATATTGTTTTCCTTTTCTTTCTTCTCGGGACCCTTTTTTCAACCATCATTTTTAAAATTTTTCAACCGTTTTGAAACAATAATCCATTCAGGAGAGACCCAGTCATGATCATTGCTGTATTCTAGTTTTGAAAGTTGCTTGCCTAGAATAGTAAAAAAATCATAGTGAAATATTTCTTACAGTTTAACACAATTCTATGTTACACTTCTGCAAAAGGTCCACTCAAGCACAAAAAAAGATCCCAATAGAAAATGTTGCCAAAATGGCAGTTGCACATTTATCCAAAACAAACCTGACAAAAAACTTTCGAATATTTCAATTTATCCTCTGTTAAGTCAGGTAATAGAGCACTTATCCACTTTCTTTTCCCTTCTTTGAGCTGATACCTAGTTCATTTAAATCAAGATGATTTTTTAAGGTCAAAATACTTGGCATTCCATCAAAACTAACATTATCAAGCTCTCCCCAGCTGCCACAATTCATAACAGCACAGAAACGAATAATAATGATTCAAACTGAGTAAAAAACTGGAAAAAAAAGTAAAAAAAAACAAAAGTAAATAAAAACCTAACCTGACTTTTGAACAAAACATGGTCCCTTTTATTTGAGATTTACTGGCTTCAATTGATTTTTTTTAAGAAAAACGCATTTTTCCCATGTGTACAAAGGTTCAATACTTAAAACAGCATCTTTGTTGTAAGTTAAATCGTTTCACTTTTTTTTTAAATTACGTTTTTGTTAACATTGCGGCTTATGG
The DNA here is from genome assembly GCA_963576565.1 of Aspidapion aeneum. Classification (NCBI taxonomy): domain Eukaryota; kingdom Metazoa; phylum Arthropoda; class Insecta; order Coleoptera; family Brentidae; genus Aspidapion; species Aspidapion aeneum. The sequence goes on along the minus strand of OY755044.1, from coordinate 96,998,026 downwards.
GGAAACGCTTTGTCTGTCCCATGGCGACCATCTTGGATCGAAAAACAGCTGATCGTGACAGTTCGTTAGACAAGCTAATTATTATATTTATTTTAGAAAAACAGTTTAAAAGGTCTTTTATAACCTTACGACATCTACAACCCGATTTCGGAAACAGAGGGGCAAAGGTCGCTGTCTTTATTAAATGCGAAATTTAACTTACACATCTATAATATTTTACAAGATGTCGCCAATATGTATGAAATATTCAATATGCATAATTATGTTTAAATTTAAAAAATATTTTCGGGAAATTGCATAAGTGCAGAAAAGTTACCGATAATTTAAAGAGAAAAAGCCTAATTCCGCAAGACAAGGGCTTTTTCCTGAAATGTAAACATTATCTGAATGATTTTAAATTTTAATGCACCTATTTTATTTGAATATTTCCCGAATAATAATAGAAAAGTATGTATTTTCAGCGTCATGTTCTTTTACTAGTAGTCGGTAGGGGAGGCCTAAAATATCTTAGGGGGGGCCTAAGGGACTTCAGGTAACGATTAGTAACGAGTATTTAAAGATAACGAAAATCAACACCTCTAATCCATGATGAATCTAATACCCGAGAACAGCAATGTGTTTGCTGTTCTCGGCTAATACCTTCAGCCCATTAGCATATCAGCCTTGAAAACAGTTTTTGCCTACACCTACGAAGTTTTTTGTAATAACATAAATTATTGAGTAAAACGTGTTCTACTATATTTTAAAAACCGCATATTGATGCGATGGTCGGCCGTTAAGAAGTTAGCATATTTTCAATTTTTAAACTGTCAAAAAACTAGTCATTATAGCATTAATGGATTTTCACCCCAATCTAAAAAGCTCTTAACAGTATTGTACGTTATTTTACCTAAAAATTTAATGAAAATCGGTGCAGCGGTTTAGGAGTTATCGTGTTACGGACTGACATACACCCACACACGGACAGATCTCACGAAAATATTGCTAAGATAGATCAAAATAACAAATTTTCGGCGGTATCTCAAAAAAATTTCATCCCAAAGAAAAACTACTGTAGCCATTGCTGCGCGGGGTAGGAAAGTAAACATACGGGAGGGACAGGCATCTTTGCCTCCTCTTGAGCCGCCACCGGTCCTGCTGATCTAAAAAAATGTTTGTAGGTTAAAAATATTTTTCAGTTAATTGAAATCTTAAAAGAAAAAATTAGTTCTACATAGGGTAAAAAGAAAATAAAAAAACAAATTTTACATTTACCTGCAGCCTAATTCCTACTTAAAAGATTAAGGTAAAGCTTACAAGAACGAGAAGGACAAAACCTTTTTTTTTCTTTGATTATTTTGTATTTTACTTTGCCGTTTTTAATAAGTTTGTTTGTTTGCTTGTTTAGTCGAAAAATATCGACAAAAAATATTTAAGCGATTTAAAAATGGCGGCGACTCGAAAGGGGTGTGTCATAAGGTTTTCGTTATACAGTGACGTTTGTGTGTCACGGTTCGTTTCTTTATGAATCGTGGTATTGTACCTGTAATTTATGGACGTTCCCTTTATTGCATGGGTCTGCATCTCTAGAAACAATTAGTTGCTCATGCTTGTTATGAACTCATAGCAAGGAGAAGGGAAACTACGATGATTTTTGCTTTCAATTGGTTATTAGTTAGTAGAGGAATAAAGGCAGGCTATAATAGTGCCAAGCACTATTCTGACAGTTTCACATTGAAAACTGACAGTTGATCCTTCAAAATTGACATACCAAAGTCGAATTTAAAACTAAGTCGTTTATTTTCCATTAAAAAAGGAAGGCAGTATTTATTCCGGTTTATACAGGGTGTCTCATAACTTAGGGGCCATAGTGCAGCAGGTGATAGAGGAGGTTATTTCCGAGAAAAAACTTTATATAACATGGGGGAAAAGGGTTTTAGAAAAAAAAGGAAATCTGTCACAGTCAGCTGAATACTCAGCTAATTGTGATTCAAAAATGTATTATAATTTTTTTTTTGATAAAATTATAAGTTAAGAAGATACAGGCTGTCAAAATAACCTCCAAAAATGTATAAAAAATATTAATTTTTTCTTTTAAAAAATATTAATATTTTATTGTTGTCTTACCAAAAAAATAGTTTAAAAAAAAATTGACCGACTAACTTTTTTTTTTTTAATTTTTATTTCAATTTATTGCTCTTGTTTTAATACACAAATTTGCCAAATTTCATATTTCTACTGCGTTGCTTGCTTTAAAAGTTATTATCAAAAAAGTTTAAAAAATCGTCAACTTTGATGCTCTGTATCTCGACAAAGAAAGAGTTTTGACCCATGCATTATGGGAACTTTTTTATCACATATGACCTCCTCTATCATTTGCTGGCCTATGGCCCCTAAGTTATGGGACACCCTGTATAATAAACAAAGGTGTATATTGAAAGATCACAGCTGATCTTACAATGTGAAGGTGTCAAAATACTGCACGGCACTATTATACTGCCGTCCTTAGTAAGACCCACCTATCTACGTTTTTACTTATTTCGAGAAAAGCGAGTTTAATGTTTAAATGCTTGCCAAGAGTTACATAGTAATATATTTTTCTTGTTGGTAAATATTTATGGGTTTCTAATAGCAATATCTAAGTAATAAAACAAAAAAAAAGTTACAAATTTTTACCTATTTAAAGCCATTTTCGGTCCTAACTCATTTTTGATCTTATTGCAGATAGGTAGTTCTTACCGAGGACGGCAGTATAGCCTTGCTTTATTCTAATAATTTAGGGACTTATTGCAATAGTGATAGGCACTAATTGTGCCGGGCTCTATACTGACAGTTTCGCATTATAAAAACAGCTGTCATCTTTCAAAATTAGGCCTTTGTGTATTATCCCAGACAGCACATTTCGTCCCAGGGACGTACATTTTATGTCCATTTTACGTTGGTACGTCCCGAGACCAATAAAGTACGTACTATGTACGTACAATTGTATACATACGTCCATTTGCTTCGTATATTTTACGTCGGTCTTTCTCGAGACCAATAAGCTACGTACAATTTACATACAAATATGTACGTACATAGTACGTACACCAGCTACGTACATAGTACGTATAATTTACGTTTATTTTAGAGATACGTTTCCGAAAATTTAACAACGGAATTTGGTAATAGTAGTTACATTTAACGGCATTGTTAGAGATATATTTCTTAAATATTAAATCAAAGACAAACTTAATCAAACCAGTGGAGACTTCGAGTATCGAGGTAAAACTTGAAGATCCACTCTAAAGTAGGAAAGTTCAGGTAGCTGGAATATTTTAAATGCTACCTAGTCCAAATTCTATACTTTCTTTTGTTTTAAATTGATGCCCTATGTACGTACTACGTACCATGTACCTCTAGTTTACGTACATTTTAGGTACTATATACGTAAAATGTACGTCTGAAGTACGTAGATTTTACGTATAATTGGACATACCATGTACGTACCTAGTACGCATTTTTTCGTACATAGTATGTCGTCCAAAATACGTCCAATGCACGTACATAGTACGTACTTCAGTACGTCCATAGTACGTACAAATTGAAGGAAAAGAATGGCTAAAGTTATGTACCTATGACGTACATTTGTGGACGTAGGCCAAAAATGTATGTACACTACATCGCAAAGTTAGGTACTATGTACGTACATATGTACGTACATAGTACGTACTTGTGCTGTCTGGGATAAGAGCCGGAATTAATACTACCGCCACTATTAATAGAAAATAAACGACAGGATTTATTAATTGTACATTCGTATGTCAATTTTGAAAGATCATCTGTCAGTTTTCAATGGAAAACTGTCAAAATAGTGCCCGGCACTATTATTGCCTGGCTTTATTACAATAAGTCCCTATTCTGTTACCACTACCTTAATCTACGGTAATTTAAAAAAATAAATTAATCGTGGTTTTTTTCAGTCCAGGTCACTAATAATAATTAGTCAAAATTGGTGAAGCGACTGTACGTCCGTCGCTTTTTTTGCTAGTATTTTATTTGCCTTATTGGACGATTAATGTCATGGCACCGAGCTGTTTATTTGATTTATATCTAGAATAGAACACGATTTATTTACGGGTACAATTAGAAAAAATCATATTTTTGCATTTTTATAGCAGGGCCGAGCCAGACATTTGGCCGCCCTCCAAATTTGATTAAAAAAAATGAATATTTTAGTATTTAAAAAATCGTTCTTTTATGCCTAGTCTACGGGAAAGCTAATTTTCCTCAAAGATTGCGCCGCAGAAATCTTGTATAAAAAAAACGAAAAAAATTGCGCCGCAATGTAAAATAAATAGATCCATGACGGATCTGATACCTTCCTAGCAGTGGCGGCCGCTACAGGGAGAGCAAAGGGGTAGTGCTCTCCCAAAATTTGACAATAAACTATTTTTAATTAATTTATTTAAAAAAAATCTTCCCGTTCGACATGTCTAGTTCTTTTCTTTAGTCTGTGGTTAACAAAAGGCGATTAATTGGGTGAACATTTTTTAGCGAAAATAATTACAAGCCGGCAGCACCGCGCGGGACAAGATTTCAACCATATTTATCGTGGGAAAACGGTCGTTGCCCTTCCTACGTGTTTCCGGTTCTATCCTTAGTGAAGACGTATGAGTTGTTGTTGTTTTTTTTTTTTATTTGGGGTAGGTCAGTAGTTAAAAACCTTGCCGGTCGCGTGTCCATTGTATGTTTTTTATTTTTTTTTTGTTTTCAAAATGGAAATAAATACCGTCGATTATATAATCAACTGTGCAAGTTTTTTTGCTTTATTTTTCTTATTATGAACAATCCACAAACTGATCCTGCGTGGGTGGCAAAGGGAATGTGTGATATCAAGCACTTTATTGAAAAGTTAAAGACACAAAGTAAGTGCTACTTATTTAAATAACCACATAGAATTTTATATGCTAGGCAAGACTGATATTAGGTGAAAATTGAATAGTGCCTATAGGCAAAATATTACCGAACATAATGAAAATGTGGCAAAAAATAGACATATACTTAGTAGGTTAGTAGACTGTTTAAAATTATGTGGGATTTTCGAGGTTGCTCTACGGGGCCATGATTAGTTTGAAACTGGTGCTAATCCGAGCACTTTGCGCGTGTAAAAGAAGGGCGAATAGACTTTATCTATAAACAAATAAACTAAAAACTACACCAAGTAACTGCTTGTTTGTAAAATGCTAAAATGTTTTTTTATCTCCGTTTCTATGAAATATAAATTTCTGCCCCCGTAATTTATAACGTTTTTTTTTATTATTTGTTTATTTATCTAATTGGTATATGTACAATTGATCCTTAAGTTTAAAATTTTAAAAGCGTTAAAGTTTTTTATTTATATTTTTCCTATTTTTTATTATAATAAATCGATTTGTTGTCATTAATAATTTAAAGTTCACAAGCGACTTATTTAGATTTTCTAAATTATGGTAAAAAAGGCCTGACAAAAACCATACATAAATTTCAAAATCTGGTTCCTAGTCCATTAACACACTCCAAGTAAACTACATGACTGTCAAAAAACTGTCGTTATCATTAATGGATGTTGACCAAAGACCAAAATTTAACTACCTCTTTACAGTATTGTACACTATTTTACCTAAATATTTCTAGAAAATAGGTTCACCGGGTTAGGAGTTATCGTGGGCCGGACAGACCTTCGAGCAGTCTTTTGAAATCTTTGGGACAGACATACACATACACACACATTCACAGCGATTCACAAAAAAATCAGAATCTAAATTGAAAATTTGTTGTCATTTATCCTTACCTGCACTCAATCCGTGGACACACTGTATATATACACACACACAAATACACTTAAATACATTTTCGGCGTTATCTCAATTTTTTTTTCGTCGAAAAGAATACCTTTTTTAGCCATGCTGCTCGGGCTAGGAAGGCAAGAATAACAAGAAAATTAAAATAAATTGGTAATTTTTTTTTTAATTCACAAGCTTTTATAAAATGCACTAAAAATTAAAAAATAATTTTCTAACATTCTAATATTATCATAATATAAAAAGCGATGGCCGACTGATGGAAATTTTGACGATGTTAGCACGATAAGATATCAGTATCAATTAAATATCACTATTTGCAAGAATCAATCTACCAGAAAAATGCAGAGGTACCAAACCCACCCAACCCGACCCAAGATACCCCAGCGTTTCTCTGACAATGTTGAATATTCTTTAAGTGTTTGGATCACAAATTTAGATTAACTTATGCTTTGATTTGCGGCCATCGCTTTTATTATTATGATAATATTAGAATGTTAGAAAATTATTTTTTAATTTTTAGTGCATTTTATAAAAGCTTGTGACTTAAAAAAAATTTTTTACCAATTTATTTTCTACTTTTTAGTCTCAGCTTTCTACTCTATTAAATGAAAATATTTGTTCAATAACAGAACAGAAGAGTTTATTCTAGATTATAATGAAATCGCTGATCGTGAGTTGTTTGGAAACTCATTTTTTTATTGAGGGAAGGAGAGGGTGGGGGTAGAGGTAGAAATATATTTTTTGTTTGGGCTTTATTGCCATCGGACCTTTATGCATATACCAAATTTTATACAAGTCATTTGAAGTGAAGTGTGTCAAAAACGCATTTTTTATGGAAGGGGGTGGGGGGTAGGGTGGGAGAACATTTTTTCATTATTGTTGTATTGTCATCGGACCACTATATGTATACCAAATTTCATCCAAATCGGATAATGGGAAGTGTGTCAAAAACGCATTTTTCTATAGATGGGGGTGGGGGTAGGAGTGGTAGGATTTTTTTTTCAATGTTTTATTGTCATCGGACCACTAAATGTATACCAAATTTCATCCAAGTCGGATAATGGGAAGGGTGTCAAAAACGCATTCTCTATGAAAGGGGGTGGGATGATATATTTTTTAATGTTGTATTGTCATGGGACCATTATGTGAATACCAAATTTCATGCAAATCGGATAATGGGAAGTGTGTCAAAAACGCTTCACAAGATTTGATACTTAGATAGTTAGACAGAACATCTGAAGTTAAATAAAAGCTTGTAAAAAATTGAGCAGAAGGCAAAAATTTTATAAAAACTGTGCACCTACTTGTCGAAACAAATCGCGCTCCCGAAAAACAAATAAAAACAAACAAAAATGCCGCCGAAGATGAAGATTTTGAATAACATTTTTTTTTAATCAAACAAGTTTTCGTGGCTAATCGGGTAAAAAGAAGTTTTTGTTTCGCTCATATTTTTCCGTGGGTAGTTCGAAAGCTTATTCTCACGGAGGCTCCAGATCTAATGGACACCTAATAAGTGTTGACAGTTAATTGTTTCGTCCTTATGGGATTCCTCATAACACTGCTTGATCAATGTGACACCCTTGCGAAGTTTGTCAGACCCTTTTGTCTCTCATCCTACGCCTATAATGAGAAAACTTCCGCAGCAAGTGAAACAAAGTATATGAAGGTATATGATCTAAGTGTGCAAGGCAGAGAACGGCCGGCGTGCATCCAAGTGTAACAAAACGCGAATTGAATATAAATTGTATTTTTGCCATTTATACGTTTTAAAGTATTTTTACTTAAATATTGTTTTTGACATCAACAAGCATTAATTAGATGCAAGACTAGGTTAAGAACAAGTAAAATTTATGGCAACGCAGCGACTTGTTTTTTGGCATATTTTCAGGATCGCTGTATTTTAATAAAAGTTGTATTCCGCTAATTTGTGCTTTGAACAAACTTTTTTCAATTATTAAAAAACACACGGTGTAATTTTAATTTGTAATGGTTTTCTCAGTCGACGCATCTCTGGTTTATGCTGGTGTCTTTTCTCTTTGTCTAGAGCGTTTAAAGCACAGTCTTTTTTTGTGGAGCGCTTTAGCATCAGATTTTGGGCGAATCAACAGCAAGCTATGAGTGTCCAGAAAGTACAGGCAGACTTTCGGCTGAGATAAGAAAATCGTTATCAAGCATAGTTTAGTTGGTTTTCGTAGGCTTCACTTCGCTTGATTTCAGGGGGGTTTGTCAACTAGGCAAATGGTAAATCTTGAATTATTTTAACTTTGTATAAAACTATAATCTTTGTTCATAAAAATTTTGGTCTTTACTTGTAGAGTATACTTTAAATTTAAACATTTTTTATTATTGCTGTTTCCAGGGTTTTAAAATATTGTTTCTATCTTTTTCTGGTTTTTTAACAACTAAAATTGGCATTTTTAATCAATATAAAATTCCAAATCTATAAACAGTAGTCCTAAATAAATAAACAGTTGATTGAATAATTTTATTCAATCAAAGTTTACAATGTTGCTAAAATACATATGTTTATAACAAACCTACAAAAGGTTGCTAAGCAGTGGCGACAGCTACAGGGAGGGCAACGGGGCAGTGCCTTCCCAAAACTAGACAACAAACAGTATTTTTAATTCATTTTTTTAAAAAAAGTTAAATCAACAAAACGCAATTAATTGGGTAAACGTTTTTAGGGTAAATATATACAAGCCGGCAGCACCGCGCTACAATTTCAATTTCACCCGTTTTTTCCAGGTTCATCATGTCTCGCACGGAGGCGGGAGGAATGTTTGTTTTAGTTGACGTGGGCCATATTCATTTTGCTGAAACGTTTGTTGCCTCTCCTACGCATCGCCGGTTCTATCCTTAGTGAAGACGTATGAGTTTGTTTTGATTTGGGGAAGGTCAGAAGTTTTTTTGCTTTATTTGTCTTATTATGAACAATCCACGAAGTTATCCTGCGTAGGTGGCAAAGGGAATGTGTGATATCAAGCACTTTAGTGAAAAGTTAAAAAGACACAAAGGAAGTGCTACTCATATAAATAACCACATACCATTTTCTATGCTAGGCAAGACTAAGATTAGTTGCCAATTGAATAGTGCCTATAGGCAGAGAACATATTATGCTCTCTGACAATGTCTATGACAACAGTTGAATGTGAACGCTCCTTTTCAACATTAAAGTTACAGCTGACTCTCAATTTTCAGAAAAATCAGATAAAAATCGTCTAAAGAAAAATTTTCATAACCGACTTACAAAATCAAAGTAGGCTGATTTTTCTGAAAATTAAGAATCTGTCATAGCTTTTGATTCTAAACAACTCATTTTTATAAGTTTTTCCGATATCTTCTAAAACAGCGGTACTTTACTCTTCACTTTTTATCAAATCATCTTACTAAACCACCCTGTATATTAATTGATTTGGCTGATTTTTTTAACATCTTAGTTTGCGACCCAGCAGCAATTTTCCCAGAAGATCATAATCTAAATCGAAATTTTTTTGTCGTTTATACCTTACATCATTAAATCAGACTACTAAACCACTCTGTATAATAATTGATTTGGCTCAATTTCTTAACATCTTAGTTTGAGACCAAGCAGGAGCGATCTCCAGAAAATCAGAATCTAAATCGAAAATTTGTTGTCATTTATACCTTACCCGAACTCAATCTGTGGACACACTGTATACATACTCCGTGTCCCACTGCTGTTCTTTCATCGTGAAGTCGCGAGTGCGAGATATAATGTATACAATTCAAAAGTACCTACTTAAAAAGGAAGACCAGTCACCTACGCTTGTGTAGGAGGCGGCCTTTGACAGTGGTTTAAATCGACCAGTTTCAGACATGGCCCCGTAGAACAAAAATCCCTCAGAATTTTAGACAGTCTATTAACCTACTAAGTATATGTCTATTTTTTGCCACATTTTCATTATGTTCGGTTATGTTTTGCCTATAGACACTATTCAATTGGTACCTAATATCACTCTTGCCTAGCAGAGAAAATTCTAAAATTTTATGTGGTTATTTAAATAAGTAGCACTTACTTTGTGTCTTTAGCTTTTCACTAAAGTGCTTGATATCTCACATTCTCTTTGCCACCCACGCAGTTTGTGGATTGTTCATAATAAGAAAAATAAAGCAAAAAAAGCATTTCGTTTTTCAAAAACGCACAACTAGTTTTCACCATCGTATAATTTGTTATTACTTGCACTAAAATTTTGGTCAATTTTTAGGATTTTTAGGTCCAGTTTATGTGGCCCTAAAGATTTTATTTGTAGTCGAAGTTCATATATCAACATATTTAAATTTGCACAGTTAATTGTATAATCGACGGTATTTATTTCCATTTTGAAAAAGCAAACAAAAAAAACAAACAATGGACACGCGACCGCCAAGGCTTTTATTTACTGACCCTGACGTACCCCAAATCAAAACAAACTTATACGTCTTCACTAAGGATAGAACGGGCAACACGTAGGAATGGCAACGAACTGTTTGGCACGATGAATATAGAAGACGTCAACTAAAACAAACATTCCTCTCGCCCCAGCGCGAGAACAGCCACCCATACACCGCTGAAAAACGGGTGAAATTGAAATCTTGTCCCGCGCGGTGCTGCCGGCTTGTAATTATTTACGCTAAAAAAAGTTTATCCAGTTAAACACAGACTAAAAAAAAACTAGACATGTCATAAGGAAAGATTTAACTATTGGCGATTCCAAAAATCTGTGCGCCCTCTGGACGGAAAAAATGTGAACCTAGAAAGCGAGTAATCATTTGTCGATCGGCCATGTGTTTACATTGCGTTTTTTCATTGTACAGCGTCATTCTGTTAAATTCGTGGTCTTTGTGAGATTGTTTCCTGTTAAAAGATAAATATTGTGGATGTTTTACGTAAATAATATAATATATATATAAGTAACATGAGTTCAGAACCAGAACCATCAACGTCTGGAACTACAAAGCATAATACGAATTATTGTGTCCATGGATACCACTCAAGGAAAGGCAGGGAACCACATGTTCATTTTCATTATTTTCCGAAGAAAAATAGTGGGATTCGTGTGAAAATCGTTAAAGCATTAGGACAGGAGAAATATGTTCATAAAAGAATGGCTTGGGAAAATGCATTATTGATGGGGAAGCTTGTCACTGAAAATATGCGTGTGTGCTCTAAGCACTTTCGAAATGAAGATTATTGTGCAAAAGGTAAATAAAACTGACATAGGTATTGTTATGGTGGGTTTATGCCGCAAAATTGAAATAGGAATAATATGGTGGGCATTTAGTAATTCTGCTCCTTCTACAATGCATCTGCTATCGGCAGTCGATTGAAGATATGAATGACTGAAGCCAAAGTAACAAAAATTTCGTCACTCATGTTGGTAAATAAAGCACTACACTGATTTACACAATAAAATAGTCTCTAACCGCTGTAATCCACACCGAACCGCAGGATGGTTTCAAACCGCCCACAAGAAATGTTACTCGCTTTCCTTCATGTTTGTTTACGCACCGCAGCGCCCTCATCGGTCGTTGAAATCGCCAATTTTTAAATAAATCAATTAAAAATACTGTTTGTTGTCTAGTTTTGGGAGGGCACTGCCCCGTTGCCCTCCCTGTAGCAGCCGCCAGTGAGTCTGACACGTTCAGTTTACAGCAATTTTTGCTGATACAAAAAATTTTGGTTTTGTTCCAGAGAAAGTGCCGAAAACGCCTTGTATATTTGATTCAATTGCTGACAGTTGCTTCTAAATTGGCTAAATAGCATTTAAACATAACACCATTAAACGATGTACAGCAGCGCATTGGCTCCGTTTGCAACAATCTAATTAGTTCAGTAGGTAATTGCAGGTGGCCTAATTATTGCGAGAAACACAGCAAACGCGACGCACAGAGGGTTGCGATCTTTTCTGACAAACGAACACCGCAATAAAAAAACTTTTAAATAAGAAAAACACCCAACTGCTAAATTTACTTGTATAGTTTTTGCAAAGTCACCTGAAATGCTCCTAATACGGGGTTCTATCGATTTCATGAAATTTTGCTTCAATCTGCCCTTCAAAAGTTATCCAAATTCATATAAAATCTTCCTGGTATAATTTCAACCCTACCGACAGAGAAAAGGCGCGCTCTTTGCGGGCCGAGCACAAAGTATTTGTTATCTGACCGACCCAGCACAGGTGGGTAGACGGCACCTGATTGGCAGATTTTTTTAAGATGCGCTTTTAATTGCGTTCAGGTGTTCTTTGCGGGACCCCTTTAGTCGGCAGTATGCAGAGTTAGAAAATAAACCAGTGTCGTATCTGTAGGTATATCTACCGCCGCCCATGTCACTTTCTTTAAAGGATATGCCGATGGTCGGCTTTAACCTTTGTGCAACTGACTTTGCAAAAACTATAACTACCAGTCAGTTGAGTACAAAAAAAAACATTTCCAAACTAGTAAGACCATTTCATTTTGAAATTTCTATTGGAGAACTTGGCTTTACTTTTATCTCATCTCTTTTTATTACATGAAAATTTTATTAGATGAAATGTTTTTGTTATCATTTCACTCCTTGTTTAAAGGATTTGGATAATATTTAAGTTTTAATGTAGTAAAATATGCGAAATATTGTGCAAAACTTTTATAATATCTTATTAAATGCGTTGAGGTTTTTTAATTTTTTCCTATGATTTTATTATAGTTTCTATCAGCCTTTTAAAGCTCAGCTCTCTAGTCTCTAGAGTTCCTGGAAGTAAACAATGTTACTTTTACATAACTTTACATTTATAGGAAAGGGAAGTAAATTAAAAGTTTGGTGTTTTTAAATTTTTTCCTATAGTTTTATCATAGTGCCTATCAATCTTCCAAAGCTCAGCTCTCTAGCGCTACTGGAATTGGTAACGTTACTTTTACATAACTTTACATGTATAGGGGAGGGGAGTAAATTAGAATTTTAGGGTTTTTGATTTATTCCAAGGGTTTGGTCATAATTTTTATCAGTGTGCCAAATTTCAGCATTGTAGCATGTTTGGAAGTACAGTAGAATTTTGATGATCTATACATGAATGACTGAATGAGTGGCAATTTCGACGTTTTTGAAAATTTCGTAGCTACTTTATTGAAGTCCATGAAACTTGAAGGGGTTGTTAACTCCATAAAGATCTACGACTGTGCAAAGTTTAAGTTTCGTAGCTCATTCCAAAGTAGATTTTTAGATAGGTCAAATATAGGCTGAAATATTTTAAGAAAATATGGTACAGCAGTTTCCACGCGAACTTGGCGGGGCACTGCCGTGCCTCCAGATATGCAATTAATCATGAGCATGAAGTTAACGAGGCACCCATCGCAAATCGAATTAATTAGTCGTGAATTAGTTGTGGAAAAATTAATTTTGTCGCTCTTATTTTTGATTGTTTTTGAGGGTGCTTCGCTAACTTCATATGAAGTTAGCGAAGCACCCTCGTAAAACTGGCTTTTATCAAAATCGAATATGGTGGATAATTTGCCGCTAATTAGTCGTGAATTAGTTGTGGAAAAATTAATTTTGTCGCTCTTATTTTTGACCCTTTTTTTGGGTGCTTCGCTAAATTCATATGAAGTTAGCGAAGCACCCTCGTAAAAATGGCATTTATCCAAATCGAATATGGTGGATAATTTGCCGCTAATTAGTTGTGAATTAGTTGTGGAAAAATTAATTTTGTCGTTCTTATTTTTGAACCTTTTTTTGGGTGCTTTGCTAACTTTATATGAAGTTAGCGAAGCACCCTCGTAAAAATGGCGTTTATCCAAATCGAATATGGTGGATAATTTGCCGCTAATTATTCGTGAATTAGTTGTGGAAAAATTAATTTTGTCGCTCTTATTTTTGACCGTTTTTTTGGGTGCTTCGCTAACTTCATATGAATTTAGCGAAGCACCCTCAAAAACGGTCAAAAATAAGAGCGACAAAATTAATTTTTCCACAACTAATTCACGAATAATTAACGGCAAATTATCCACCTAGTAGCGATTCGATTTGCGATGGGTGCCAAAATATGAAGTTAGCGAAGCACCCAAAAAAAGGGTCAAAAATAAGAGCGACAACATTAATTTTTCCACAACTAATTCACGACTAATTAGCGGCAAATTATCCACCATATTCGATTTTGATAAATGCCATTTTTACGAGGGTGCTTCGCTAACTTCATATGAAGTTAGCGAAGCACCCTCAAAAAGGGTAAAAAATAAGAGTGACAAAATTAATTTTTTCACAACTAATTCACGACTAATTAACGGAAAATTATCCACCTAGTCACAATTCGATCTGCGATGGGTGCTTCGCTAACTTCATGCTCATCAATTAATCGATATATATCTTAAGCTACGTTTACATTTGGAGAGTTTACTGGCGGAAAGTACTGGCAGCCACTAAACTAAAAGAAAGTGCGCAAGTACTTTACAAGAGTTGACGGGCCGGCTAGTTTAGTGGCTGCCAGTACTTTCCGCCAGTAAACTCTCCAAATGTAAACGTAGCTTTACACAAGCTAAAATTAATCAAAAAATGCTTATTATGAATATTTTTGTTGAATATTTAACTTAATATAAGTTATCGATATGAAATAAAAGTTGGAATTTTATCTAGGGTAGGCAACACCTTTCCGCCTACATTGTATGCATGTCATTGTCCGCAGTTAAGAAAGTGCTTCAATGGCGCCTACGTGTTTTTTTTGTCGACATTTTTTGCAGCTTGTTTTACTACTACCTACAAATAGGAAATGTAATCCTTATTATTTTTATTTAATTTATAAACGTAGACTGCCAATTATTCTTATTTTACTATTTTATTCGATATTACTACTTTTAGATCGAGGTGTCCGCTTTAACATTGCTAATTGAAGCAGCCATCCTTCTGTTAGTCAAAGCTAAAAAATATTGAATTTTAGATCTAGATAGCCATATAAAATATTAAATTTTTAATTAAGGCATATGCAAATAACTGAAAAACAATCAAAAATAAGATCAGCCTGATACCATTCCCATGCCTGCCTCTATAAACTCGAACTTACTATCCCTTTGTGAATACAGATTTACCGGAAGTAGGGGCGAAGTTTGGGCATCAACGAAGTAGGAAAAGTTGATGATCAATACAAGGCCGTGGTTCGAAAGTCACGTTAAGCCGGTGGTCTCGTCTTCAGAGCATAGATGGCGCTAGCACGATAAAGACACCTGCGCTCGACAAAGACCTAACAGCTCGCATAACCAAATTTACACTAGCCGTTTAAATATTAATGCTGAGTAATTTTTTGGTTCATTTTCACATTAATTCTGCTAAAAAGAAAACTAATATATATAGTTGTGTACGCAGTAGGGGGATGAAGACCCCCCCTCTCCCATAGCCACTGAATATTGACCTCTAAAACATGAATTTTCCCTATAATTCAAGATTTAAATGTATTGATCTGCCCTCAAGCCCACCCCCAGGATTAATTTCTGCGTACGCCAATGATATATGGATTCACTTTTCCCATCTTTTTTTATCATGGAGAAGGAAGAAATAGATTTTTGTGTTAATTTCTGGAAAATCGCCTAATAAAATGGTGTTTTTTCAGGTCGATATGCAATACGAAATTCCACAAGTATTATCCAGACTTCTATGTGGCCTGTTGGTGTTTGGACTTCTCGAAGCAAGTGCTAGGACTTCGCATTTTGGACTTAGAAATCAGGTTTGTGTATATTTTTTATAAGAGGTGGTCTCCATGGTACAGCGAAACCAAATACGTTAGAGCATAAATATGGGGCATACACGATGCTTGAAGCCAGCGACTCAATTCTTGAATTTATTTCAAGAATTGCCCTGCTGACCCCTATTTAATTCTTAATGTTCCTTTTCAGGTAGACCGGATATCGGTTACTGCGCATGCGTTGGTTTTAATGGTTTTGGAACATACTCCGTTACGTCACTACATTATTTGACAATTGTGGAATGTTTAGGGTTTTGTCTATTATTTTTTTCTAAAAATAATTGTGCAGATTTATTGTGGACACCATAAAGAGTGTTTAATGGCATCTATAAACCACCCTTAAATTTATTAACAAATTATAAAGAAAAATACACATAGTTACCTATGAAATGGCACTCTCTTACTTCTTTCGGACATTTTTCCACAAACCGCACATATTTTGCGTTAATTATTTCCAATTTTTTACAGAAAAAAACATAGTTTTACATGACAAACGCAAAAAAAACACCACAAAATGTCATTATGGTTTCCACCCACAGAGCAGCTGTGTGTTTACACGCATGCGCTCTTAAAAATTCCCATTCGCGAATTTAATTTGCCATTGATTCCAAAGCCAGCTATGAGCGCTTCACTTTTCGATTTTTTATTTAAACATGTATTTATGCTATAACGTATTTAAGCGAAACAATGCCGCTTACAGCGTAATCAATAATAGGTGACTAAATTTGGCTGTCGAAGGACAAAAAATAGTAGTTTACCTAACTAGTGCGGAAAGTGCCTCTTTTCCGCACGCGATTGCAGATGGCCAAACGACGCGATAGCGGAGTTTGGCCAGCAATCAAGTGGGGCAAAGACACTTTACGCACGAGTTAGGTACATTATTTTTTCTATAAGCGTGAGGAAAAAACTAAAAATTACTCAGAAAATTATTTATATTCAAAACATTTTAATCAAATCAATTATTATTATTAACATTAATATTAAAGGTGCAGTTTGTAGCGTGCTGTAAGTTGATAGCAGAGGCAAGTGTTTTCTCAAATGAAGTGGCAGATTTGAAACTTGGGTTTTGGTTCTCCACTGCGTTCTCCAAGTTTTCGGAAACATCTGTTGCAACTGTGGTCATGCATTTGGGGCTGGATTGAGGCACTTTGGAAGGTTGTATGGTAGAAGAAAGTTGCTGACTAGTTGAAGGACCAGGGTGGCTGAACTTCAAAATTTTATTCGAAATATTTTTTTGGAATCCAGTTGAACTGTCAAGGTACCCTCCTGCGACACTTGAAGATTTCCATCCACCGAGTCGTTTGATATTGGTTATTCCTTCGCCTGAATCTGCCAACATTGTTGCGGCAGAACGTCGGAAGCTGTGGCCCGTGTATAATTCTGGATTTGAAAGCTTCAGATAGCATGCGATATCTGATGGCATTTTACCGAATGTATTAATTCCAATGCATTGTACCGTACATGCTCCTTTTTTGTAGTTTACGAAGAACCGTCTATGTGGGGTCTCTGGTTTCCTTAAGTTGACATATTTTCGGATCAATTGGAGAAGTTTTCCATTCTCGGCTTCTTCTGAAATAGCAAAACTTCTAAATGTATGGTTTTTTGAGTCAGGAATTTTTATAATGATCATATTTCCTTTTTCTTCAATGTCATCTAGGCACATTTTTGCTAGTTCTTCACGGCGACATGCGCCCTCCAAACCAAAAATCGTGGTAACTTTCATATGCAAATAAACTAGGTCAGGAGCTTCGCTTAAAAACTTGAAAATTTCTTCTTTTGTGAAGATTTTTGCCTTCTTGGGTCTGAATCCAACGTTTTGTTTTTTCAAGTAGGCCGTAACTTTAAAAAAATTGCTTAAGTCAACGTTTTTTCTGAGTTTTATTACACTTTTGAGCATAGAATACCTCGACCAAAGGGTATTCGGTTTGCACGTTTTGGAAATTTCGGAGAAATATGCCAAAAAAACAGCTTCTTGAAGGGATTTGATGCCTTTAGCGTGGCACCATCTCTCAAACAAACTATATTCCTTCTCATACCTGTGACGAGATTTTGAAGAAAGCAGGTCCAAATTAGCGATTCTAGCGGCTTCTAGAACTGACTGGGGTAGATCTTCGTCCGAAGAATCCATTGAAAATCTGATTTTTTTGTTTGAAAAATTCAAAAGACGCTTGTATCTGCAAAATTGGCTTTGTTTTGACAGTTTGTTTGTACTTTGTTGCTATGGTGATTTAAGATGCCAAATCTAAAACCACTAGTGTTCATTGTTGTTTGACATTGACAATGACGATATTTATACCGGGGAGGTTAAAAACTTATAATTTGAACCTATTTTACTGAAAACTTTATTTCATCGAAAATATTGAAAATATAGCAGAATTTTAGTCAATTTGAATATTTTTAGGATATTTCGTGTGGTAGGAAAGATACAAATGTATTTTGAACGGTCTAAATGTTATAGAACACCTCAAAATCGTCACAAATTTACTTTTCCGCACTAGTGCGGAAAATTGGCACTTTCCACACTAAAATGCGTGCGGCAAAGTGGACTTTTCCGCACGCTTATAGAAAAAATATTTATTGGAGGCTTACCTAAGCTTTGCTTTAAAATTTACTTTAAGCACATCAGACGAATTGGTCTTGCTTAACTCTATTGAAAATAAGGCATAAAAAATAAAAATCACATCACTTTCTAACTATGGTTTTGATTTATATTACTACTATGTGTTTTGTCAGCTTTCTTTGCCTAACTGATCTTTGGATAGACTGTTGTCATTTCAGTTTAGCCCGCCCTCTTTTTCAGCGCGCTATTGGTTGCCATTCTAGGACCTGCTTTGGTAATCTTTCGTCGTTCATCCGTTGTACATGTTGTACCATATCAGTTGTCTTTTAGTGATGTCATCCGTTATGCTTCCCTCGATTCTCATTCTTTCTTTTATGATCTCATTTCTTATACGATCTGTTCTAGATATTCTCATTGATCTTCTTATTGCATCTATTTCGACACTTTTTATTTTTGCTGTGTATTTTTCTGTTACGCGAGAAGTCTCTATTCCATACAACAGCGTGCTTTTATCTCTCTTCTCCATAAAATACTGTTAAGACCTTTTTTGCTTTCTTTTTCCTTTTTTCCATTTCTTTACAGTCTGTTCCTCTCTTATCAAATGTGACACCCAAGTATACATAATTATTCAATGGAGATATTGTTTTTCCATTGTCTAGTCACTAACTCACTTGATTCGTTTCCAATGCATAAGTACTGTGTCTTGTCCACGTTCACTATTAACCCACCCCTACTTTTGGTATTCTTCCGTTAACTTCTTCGTCATATACTACTTGTCTTCTTTATCATTAGCTACAATTACTTGGTCGTCAGTAAACTTTAGTGTGTATATGGTAAATCGGTCGTTAAGTTGTGTTCCCATGCCGTGTACTTTACGTTTCCAGTTTTTTAGAGCTACTGCGATATATATTTTAAAAAGAGTTGGATAAATAGAACATCCCTGTCTTAAGCCTTTCGTTACCAGGAATTCTTTTGAAAGTCAATTTCCAATTTTATTTTAAATTTTGATCCTTTGTATAGTTCTTTTATCACTTTTATGTATGTATGATTGATATTAGCTCTAACAGTGTCCATAATTTTTCTACTGAAACGGTATCATATGCTTTTTGTAGGTTTACAAAGGTAACATGATACTCTATATTTCTGGCACTCCTTTTCTCAATTACTTGTTTAAGACAAAAACATTATCACTACAAAATCTGCCTGCACGAAACCCACTTTGCTCTTCTTCTTTTTGTTCATGAAAATCATTTTCTATTAGATCTTTAAGAACCCTACCGTACAATCTACTTAGAGTACTAGTTACTAAAATTCCTCTGTAATTGTTGCAATCCAGCTTGTTTTGATTTATAAGGGTTAAAAAAGAATTGGATAAAATGACACAGTGCCCTTTTAAACCTATGTGCGGTGCGACATATTAAACAAAAATGCATATTATTATTTCTTTATTATAATTTAAATATTTTCAAACTAAAATACGCTTTTCAACTTTATTGCAACACAAAATGTACTTAAAATGTGAATTTGCTACGTAAGGTAAGAAAATTTACTACGTAATACTAGTTTCGATAAACTTTTAATGAAGTGAAAAATATTTTAAAATGATAAAGGCAGTATATCTTCTGCCTGCTAAAGCCAAAGATAAAAGAAAGATTTTCATTTTCATGTCTCATTTTTGCTATACTTTCGAATAATCGTGATAACAGATAGCCGGACTAAAAAAGCGCGCGTAATTGGAAATATGAGAACTTATTGAAGGTAGTAAAAAATATAGGGACGTCAATTAACTTTCAAGTCGACTCAGATAAAATCGATTTTATACACAGAGGATCTTTCTTTTGAACAACAGGAAATTGGTAAGCCTAAAAATATAGTCGTAAACTTCATACAGACCTAAACATTTTAAAGGACATTAAGCCGCGCAACGAGCCGAACGGCGAACAAAACCGCGAATGGGCTTTTTTGATTTCGACAAGCAAAACATTGAACACAGTTTTTGTGCTATTTCCACAAATTTTTTCTTTAAAGAATCAAATGTCTATTGATCATTTTATTTTGTCCCGTCCAAACCAACGAATTCATTTGCGCACTGCAGCAAACCGTGATTAAACGGAAAGGAATTTGGTACGATGGTACGTACCTTCGATTGTGACGGTGCAATTAATGTCACAGTTACTAAATAACCTAAATTTATTCTCTAATTTCTGTACTATATTTAATAGCGGTTTGTATTAATGCGAAGCTGCCCAAGGGTTTCGTGAAAACCGAGCGAATATTTTTAAGTTCCCTGGTTGCAGTTACAATAATATTATCCTCATTTTGAGCGTAAGCGTTCTAGCGTATATAGTTTTGTTTACAACTATTTTTTTGATGTAACTTAAATACTTTATTTAAAGCAAGTAATTATATATTGATAAAATAAAACATAGTACATATTTCAAAGTTTTGAATGTCGTTATTTTTATTCAAGTCACACAAAACCTAAATTTATAACATTAAAATCATATTTTTCAGTTAACATATTAGCAAAACGCTATTATGAGCAAAAGTTTGTGTGGTAAAACAAAACGATTCAAAGTCAATTTTCATAGTCCACGAATTTTAAGCAACTTCCGATAGATTAAAGTTCAAAATAAATCTCTCACCATAAGTACAGCCAGAATGCCACCAGTAATATCTAACAGTACTTAGTTTTTTTTTGTGGTATTACAGCTACCTTTGGCACATTTAGTCACTTTTATTATTTATTTACTTGTTATCACTTTTTAGTTTGGATTCAAAAACCAAAAGTGAGATTAATATTACGAATGATATCAAGTTTATGACTAATATCATGACTCCGATTAAGATTAATACTCCGACTGATATCAAGTTTATGACTGATCAAGATTAATACTCCGACTGATATCCTTTTGCTATCCAGATAGCGCTTTCATAACAAGTCTTAAAGTGGGGAACAACATCGAGGTTTCCTGCCTCGTGATGTTTTTCTGTTTTTAACACCATATAAGGTCATACAAAATATCAAAGTTTGGCATAGTGGGCTTAACGCCGCGATGTGTCTGCTCTTATTTTTCGTAATGCGCAAGCCATAAAACACATCAAGATTTTGCCTTGTTTGGCTGTCTTAAAATTAGGCAGAGTTGGCGCTGTTTTTGTCTCGAGGCTTTAGAACCTTGATTTTGCGGATATTTCATCATCGAACAGAGTTGATTAATAAAAAGGCTAGAATCTATTCTTTTTTTATTTAATTTAAGCTGACAGTCTCTCCCACTAAGATGCTATAGGGTTAGTCAGTGGCATTGATCTCGAGGTCAAGTTAAGTTAAGCGGCGTAGTGAGGGCAGGGCGACCGGGGCACCTGCCCCGGGCGCCAAAGTCAGGGGGCGCCGAAAGGCGCCTCTTACATTGATTTTAAAATATTTTATATGGGGGGGGGCGCCAAACTTTAACCTTGCCCCGGGCGCATGAAACCCTCACTACGCCGGTTAATGGTCAGTGGTTATATTTGAAGTCTACATATATTGTGTGTTTGTGGTTTCGTGATGGGTTGAATACAATAACGTGAGTTAATTTAATTTTATATCGTTTAATACTGAGTGTTGTTTTCAAAATTATTCAAAGTTTCTTTACGTTCAACCTCCAACTGACTAAAATTATTATTAAGTTGCCAATTTAAATTTTTAAAATTAGACTGTTAGCTGAACACTACATTAAAACCAAACCGTCCAAACTAGTGTTTTTTTCGATGTTCGGCTCGTTGCACGGTTCATTGTTCGTCCAAATGTTCAGGTCTGTAAAGATAACTTTCTGGCTGCCTCTAAAAAGCGCGCCATGATAATAAAATTAATTTATTTATGGTATGCTATATTACTTTCTTACCAAAACAAAACCTATAATTAAAACTAAGGTTTGAAATACCACAATAACTCTCGCGGATTCATTTCCCCTTGGAAAAATATGGTACATTCAAGATCACTCACTGGTTAACTCAAGTTATCTTAAGTCCACCCGTAAAAGTGAACATTTTTTCACCTCACCTCACGGGCATTCAAGAATAAACGTCCTGACCAGTCCAAAGTTCGTCATTGAAAACATTTTTAAGTGCCGAATAATAACATTGTGATTTATGTAATTAGTTAATTTTATTGAAATAAATATTCTCTTGTAGCCAAGTTGAAGTTATCTAATGGCAAGGCTTTAATAGTCTTGAATTAAAAATATATTCTTCTTTGCCGAGGCAATAGTTATAAAAATGTCGCTTTTCAACAAAAAATTTAAACTCTTGTGTCAAGATATTAGTTTATTTTGCCTTTTGAATTGGGATAATATTTTTTTCATTTTTCTGCCTTCCTAGCCCGCGCAGCAATGGCTAGAGTAGGTATTATTTTAGACGAAAAAAAAATTTACGCCG
Organism: Aspidapion aeneum; assembly: GCA_963576565.1. NCBI lineage: Eukaryota > Metazoa > Arthropoda > Insecta > Coleoptera > Brentidae > Aspidapion > Aspidapion aeneum. The sequence continues at coordinate 96,975,545 of OY755044.1, read as the reverse complement.
AGAATGTGTTATTTGGGTGTATTTTGACCTATCTTAGCAATATCGTCGTGATATCTGTCTACGTGTGTTGGGTATGTCTGTCCGTAACACGATAACTCCTAAACCGCTGAACCGATTTTCATAAAATTTTCAGATAAAATAGTATTCGACACTCTTACGAGCTGATTTGATTTTGGTTAATATTCATTAATGCTAATGATAGCTTTTTGACTATTGAAAATTTTTAAAAATGCTAACTTTTTAACGAAGCATTGCATGAATATGTGGTTTTTGTAATACCTAGGAAGGTATCAGATCCGTCATGGATTCATTTATTTATTGTGTGTGATTTATTAATTTTCTTAATTTAATTTCTAGCTTATGTCCAGCGATTTACAAGATCCGACCTCAAACCTAATTGACTCTGGACTAAAACCTTGGCAAGTAGAATTATTAGTTCAAAGAATGGCGGAGTTGAATCAAATTAACAATCAGGTAATTTTTTTAGGGGAGTTTTTGGCCAATTTTCCTACATAAATGCCCATAAGACGAAAACGTGGTCTTTTTAACCGGTCGCACCTCATATTTTGTAGATTTTTCTGGAGATATATAGTTTTACTGTTCGCATATTGCAGCTATTAAATGAGTCTCAGATTGCGTGGCCTATTTTACACTTAAAGTTATCCAAGTAAACGCCCCCACTTCTACCTACGATGACGAGCACATCGGAGCATTCTACAAAGACATCTTAAAAGCTATGGAAGAAGACAAAACCCATCTTACACTAGATTAAAAATAATAACAATTAACAACTTGACATGAATAAACTTAAGAAGATAAAAGCAGAGAAAATTATATATCAGAAGAGATAAAGAAACTCATGTAAAAAAGGCGAAACCTGGAGAAAGAAGGAAAAAGAACATTGATATTTTTAAAGATTTAAGTTATTTAAAACTATTAACCTTCAAAGTTAAATATAGAAATTTTTCTAATCTTTAAATTAAGAAATTAAAAATGAATATACAGAAATAAAGAAAACTATAAGAAAAATGATAAAAGAAAATAAAAAAGGGCCAAGAAGTAAAAATTAAGAGAGTTATAGAAAATAACAGAAATATGAATTGTTTAACGCCGATTCTAGGTTAATATTAAATAACTAAAATAAAAAACATGAACGGCATAAAAAGTAACGTTAAAGAAGATATTATAAATCTCACACAGCTATTCTATTCTACCTAAAGAAAAGGGAACCATCGCAAGAAACCATGAAGAAACTCCAAACAAAAATAAAGAACATATACTCAGAACTACAACCTGAAATAAGAAAACCGGAAATAAAGAGAGCATTAAAGAAAATTAAAAATAACAGATCACCTGGAAAAGACGGAGTAATAGCAATGTCCATTTATCCAAAATGGAACATTTTATTATGTTCATATATTTATTTAAGATCTGTATAATTGTGTAGATACGTTATTTAAATTATTAGAATTACCATTTTATAAATTATTCCGACTTACAGCAAGTGCACTAGTCTGGTTGTAAGTCACCTGCCTGATTGCAAGTGCCGTGACATAAGTCCCGTGTGGTAGTAAGGCCCCTTTCTCTCCTCTACTCTAACAATCAAGAGTCTTAAAGTAAATTAGCCTTAGAGCAACAAGCCTAAAGCTGCACAAGCAAAAATGTTTAGGTACGGTGGTAAAGCTGTAGTTAATACCTTTTATATTCTCCTTAATAAATTGCAAAAAAAAATAATCTCAAATAACTGGAAAGAATCCATAACTATTATTCAACACAAGTAAGGCGATAGAGCAGACCTAAAAAACTATCGACCTATAACACTCCCCAATGTAATTTATAAACTTTTCACTAAAATATTAACAGATAGACTACCCAAGTAACATTTCTTTATTTATAGCAGAAGCTAAAAGGTTGCCAGCGCCTTTCCTTAAAACCATTAGTTTCAATGTTTGGTCGCTAGCACGTTCCCATTACCCTTATATACCCCTTAGACCTCCTAAATGGGACTTCCCAATTGGTGGTGGCAAACTATGTGTTAAACTCACTATAAAACCATCAGAAATAAACTCCAGCTTCGCCCTCTAGCGGTTCCACCCGTATAGAACCTTTTAGAGCCTAAAGCTATTATGCCAGGTTCTAAAAGCAACTCAGAAACGTCCTCTATCCTATTATAACACTAGATTTGGTAATTTGGTATCCTGGCGATTCTGCTTAACACCATAATACCTTTAGAGTAAAGAAGTTTTCCTATAAAAGCTATGGCGATATTTTAGATTCACAATGGCTATATAAAATAATTTAGGTCACGAAATTGCCAAAAATGTCAGAGTCCCAAAATTATTTTATCACGTAAAAATATACCGAGTTTGTCATTTTGTTGATGATCAAATTGCCTGCCAGATTTATTTTTCTGATAAAATCGTATCTGAAAAGTTCTCAAAACTAGCGCGCCAGCCCAAGAATGCTTTTTAATAGTTTTTTGATAACAAAATAACAAATATTTAAAATAAAATAAAAATCATTTACACTATTCATTATTAAAAAAATCTGTTTGGTTTACATAAATCAAAATTAAAGTAAAATTATTGTTAAAAAACACTGCTAAAACGACTAGATAAATAATTTCTCTTTACAATATTTTTTAAATAAATTTATATACGCCATTATGGTTTTATAGTGGTCACTTGGTTTTATTTGTTACTGTATCGCAGCAAGGATTTTTGAGTGCCCTTATGAAACCAACAAAAAAGAACAAAGTAAACATAGTCAACATAACCTCACTTAAATTTTTTGTATTTGTTTTTAAAGTCTTTAAAAGCGTATAATTCAACACTTTTAAATGTTTTTTATCGTGCAATTTCGACACAATCGAGAGGACCAGTGCAATGATATTCGTTGTGCCTGCAGGTTGGACAACAATTATTAATTATTGGGCTGTAAATAATCAATATTGCAATAGGTAGGTACCAATCTATACCTAGCTATATCTATTATTTTTACAAGAAATAAAACACGAAAGTATTTACTTACTTCTGTTAGAACCCTTAAGGAAACAAGGTTTTATATGGCCGCCTATTTAAATATTATTTAATAGCTATGGGGAACTATAAATACAAAAGAATTAAGTTTACCTTTAAGCCTTCCTATAAAACTTTTTAAAATGTCTAAAAGTAATGGCAAAAACCAAAAGTCTGAATTTTATATTTACCACTCTTAAAAACCTTAAGGAACTGGGTTCTATATGGCCGCCTATCTAATCATATTTACTTTTAAACTACTGGTAACTATAAAAACAAAAGGATATAAGATAACCTTTTAGCTCTATTATAAAACACTTATGTGATGAACTAAAGTAATGAAAAAAAGTAAATGACCAAAGTTTATATTTATTTCTTTTTAAAAATTTTAGGTAAAATGGTTTTATAAGACCATCTTTATAAATCAGAAATCAATAAAACCAAAAGTATCCAAAAGGAACAGAAGGAATATCAGTTTTATTATAATCCCTTTATAAATCACTTTTTGGTTGTATAACACCCCTTTAGGCAATTGGCAATATAAATTACCTTTATGTAGCCAAATTGATCCTAAAACCCATAACAGCACCCTCTAAATAACCTAGAAACCAAATTAATAAAACCTTGAGTGGTAATAAAGTTACTTGGGTAACAACAAAATTTGACGGATATCAATCAAAAGAACAAGTAGGCTTTAGAAAAGGTTTCAGTACAGTTGACCACCATGAAAATCCTAATAGAACTAGATAACGAAAACAATATTCCACTATATATTGCGTTTATAGACTTTGAGAAAGTTTTCGATAACTTTAAGCACTGGGCAGCAAAATCAGCTTTAATTAATAGCCGAATAGATCACAGATACACATACTTAATAGCCATTATATAGCGAAGCGAAGAAGCTAGGGGTGAGATTTGATGAAACATGGTTTGAGCAAGATGGTTGCCCTGCGCATAACATTAGCTTTATTAGGGGATATCTTGGTAAAGTATTTCCTAATCGATTGATAAACACACGGGGAACTATCTTATGACCAGCGAGATCGCCCGATATTGCTCCCAATGATTCCTTTTTGTGGAGTTACGGTAAAAATAAAGTTTACGGGCATGATAGGGCCGATATTTTGACAGAATTTTGAAATAGATTTACAGAAGCCTTTCAAACTGTTACTCCTAACATGCTCTTAAAGACAAGAGTTGATTTTTATAGTAGGTTCGGATCTTGTCTAGCTGAAGAAGAAGGACTTTTCGAGCAATTACTTTAATATTTTTGGTTGGGAGGAACTTTTGAAATGTGTTGTTTTTTTTAGAACCTCTTTTATCTAATCCTCTCTATAATTGTTATATTTTATGTTGTCGGAAATAAATCTGAGTAGTTCGACAAAAACCACCAGATTTATTTATTTATACCTCGCGTGTTTAATAGCGCCTTTTATTAGAGACAGCAAACGCACCTCAATGTTGTAAAATGTGCCTAAACTATTCCCTGTCTCTCCTATGATAAAACAAAACATAATGGTGATTCAAACTTTTTTTAGGTCAGTCCCCAACTTGGCTATGAAAGGGCGTCAAGAAGCTTCCCCAACCAAGCAGAGATCAAACGTCAAAGTCGCTATCGTCTCTGCTACTTTAATCCAGTAAGCTGCTTTAAAAAGTGAAGACATTATTAAATTAATTTAGAAATATAACATAAAAGAATCTTACTTATCTTCGTCTCTCCTTCAAACTGTAAAATTAAAATGATATGGAAAGATATTTAGAAAAATATTTTTAGATTTTGATTGTTATTGTTTGACTGTCCTTATCTTCGAAGATTGAACCAGTAGAAGCAGCATGCTTTGTCATAGATTGAGTTTAATATTTAACAGTGGGGCCCAAAGGAAAAGAACCCGAGATTGCCACGTTTACATCATGTGATAAGATAACTAAACAGGCATAATTAAATGAACAGTATTTTCCTAAATAAAATAACATTATTTTCAGTCAAAATAAAATCAAAAAACCCTATAATTCTTGAGTTTTTTTTGCCTAGATAAATAATAAATTAAAATAGTTTCCCCAAATTAAATTAATTATTAATAATTATGTCCTTTAACCGTTCGAAAAAATTAACATCGCGGCAACCTCGCCAACACCAACAGGCATGGTCGATGATGCATTACCACACAGCTGATTTATTTGTAAACAAAACATAGGCGTAGTTAAATGTTTTAAGCATTGTATAGGATGATTTTCATAATAAATGAAAACATTGTTGACCAATATGGTAATAAACATTGGTTTTTTCTTTTATTTCTATACGTTTATTAAAACCTTAATATAAGCTATATTTAATTTTTGGCTTTATTAAAAAACTTTTGTTCCGAGCATTAAGTATGCACTTTCAATGTATGAAAAGTAAGCCGTTTTTGTCCCTTGCAGCTAATATAAAATTAAAAACGTTTATTATTACTAATAATTTTAAAAACTGCGTGTTTCTTTTAAATCCAAAATAAATAGCGTCGACCATAAAATTAAACTTTAAATTAGTAATATTCTAAGAAAATAAAATATTTAAGTTATGTGAAATTTGAAATAACAGAAAGAAAGTTAAGAGTTTAATTTTTTGAGCTTACTTGTTAAGATATTTAGGGTTAGGGGTTTGTATTTTAAAATAAGGTGATTTTTCATATTTCGAAAATCCCTTTATTTTGGTTGTTATTTGGAGTAGGAAGTTTAAACAAAAAGTGGTTGATTTGGCAAATTATGACCACTTCCAGCACTGTAATAGTTTCTTTTGCAATCATACTAGTTGCAGAGTGCGTCAATAAGGTCAGTTTGTTTTCAATGAACACCCTATTTATTTTTACGTTATATTGTATTATATATACGGATATAACGCATTTAACTTTGTCACTACTCCTATGGTAAAACTTGTGTGTATGGGATGATAAAACCAAGTAAATGTATTTGGATGTATTGGATGTTAATGGAGAAAAAATGCGTTATACCTTATAAAATGTTTATCACAGCAGCATTATATATTGTTAAAATAAAACCACAAGCCGAATTTAAAAATGTAAAAATATTTATAGGATGTTCAATTTAAAAAAACTGACCCTATTGACGCATACTGCAACTAGTAAGATAGGTTAGTCATTAATTGTATTATAGTACTTAAGGTATTTTAGTTTAAAAACTTAAATCCTTAGTTTTTCGACGAAATAACTGCATCTGAAGAAATGCAACTTTTCAGGGGAAGCAAAAAACAGTTTAGGTAACTCAGATAATATGTATTAAAAATAATATTTTCTAAATAATTTGTGGATTCCCGCGCATATATATCCGATATCATTATATACCATGAAAGTATGCCAATTTGCCCAAATCTAAAAATCATCAAAATATTAGATACTTTGCAGCTTATATCAAAACTACTTACTATGTACTTACATTAAATTATGCCTTATCTTGGATCAGCTTTCTATTCATTCTTTAGTAATACATATTTTTTAATAAATAAAAAAACGTTTTGGATATCTGGAAGAAACCCTAAATTTTAAATTTCAAAAATCTATCTATCTAAAGATTATTGTCGCCCCAACCAGCAAATTTTGCTTGGCTAATCGACGTTTAGTGTTAGTGTGGTTTAAAAATTATCTATATACAAAATTTGACTACATACAAAAATTAATTAAACTTCAAAACCAGCAAAGGGTTTTTCCCCACGTGCTAATTTTCGATAAGTATATGTTTTTGTTGCTATTTGAATATAGTTTCGGGTTTACTTTACAGAAGAATATTTTTTCTTTAAAAAAATTGGTTTATTAGCTGCCGAGATACAAACGATTTTTTTCAAAAAGAAACGTTTATTTCTTGACAGCTAACAAACCGAATTTTGGAAAAGTAAATATGTAATATTCTATATTTCCATAATTAGATTTTTTATTCTGACTACTTTTGTCAAGGTAATCCTCCCCCCTCTACCCCTTAAGTACCGATATGCTGCAGTTGACAAGTGGCAAACAAATTAATCAGAAACTAGATTCCAATAGCACTCAAAAATATATATGTCGAAAATTCCCATGAAGGGGGAGCGTTACCCTATGCTAGCTTTCGGTCTAGCAATATATTTAGTTATCTATCAAAGTCTTACGTAATTTAGTAACATTTAGTTATTGTATACCTTTGTTTTAAAATCTGTTTAATATAATTTAGAAGTTTAGATATAAACACCTCCGCCACTGGAAACCTTAAACACATGGTATTGTTATGTAAACAAACCGCGGGTTCTTATGCTGCCACATTGTTTTAAACGTATTATACCTGTACGGCTTTGTATTATGACTAATGAGATTCAAAAAATAATATACTTGCTACAATAGAATGTTAAATCATTTTTAATATAAAAAAGTTTTCTCTGGTTTAATGTTCAAAGAGTATTCTGTTTTATGGTTTTCTAATATTTTTAAGAATTACAAAGAAATGTGTGTATCATTAAAGGTTTAGGAAAATTTGCAAACTGACTTGGCAACAATGTCAGCAGATCTCTCCCTCAAACAAACTTGCCTCTGGTCTGAAGTTATGCAACTTCTACTAGTTCAATTTTCTAAGGTCCTTATGCTTAGAAAAATGGTGACAAGAAATTAAATTTTGCGGTTTTAGTGTGTGTTGTTATAAATCCAGCTTACCTTATATAAACCAAAGTGACTGTATCAATAATATTTTTAAAACTATTTTGCAGGTTGTATAAGGTTTTTTTAAAAAAAAAAATTTCATTTCGACTTATAAGTAATTTTAAAAAGCTGACCTACAGATGTTAGTTTAAAATCGTAATTTTTGTAATGATACAACCTTGAAATGGTCGACTTGAAGTTCGGGTATCAAAAATATTCATACATTCTTTTTATAAACATTTAGGTATATTTTAAGGTTTCCGTCGCGCATACAAAATTGCAAAAAAAATTAGATTACTTTTAAATTTATAATTGTCACAGTATTTTTCTGAAGAACATTCCATTACCTTTCAAAAATACATCAAGAAAATGTGATAGTACAACAAAAGTAATTGTAATGAAAGAAATCGTGCAAATTTATAAAAATATTTAAAAAAAATCGAATTATTATTTTTTTTTAGTCAAAAGGTCTGAACTAGTTATTAAAATTTTCAAAAATCAGTTCGGCTGTCCCAAAGGAGCGTTCTTAAATTACGTAATGCAAAAATTAAGGATTTTTGACCCCCCTCCAAACCCCTCGTAACGTATTAAAAAAAATATTGAGTGTAACGCAAGGCCAAACCCCCCTCCCCCCTCCCCCCTTAAGCGTTACGTAAATTAAAGGATGGTTACCAAGGAAACACACAGTAACTGACATAAGAAAGAGATCATGAAACAAACTTTTTATTATTGATTTACTAAATGCAAAAATTTTATCAAGACGTAGAACAATTTGTAAACAAGGATGGCATAGATATTTAACCCTTTCGGGACGGGGAACGCACATCTGCGTTAGAACAAAACTTGCCGCACGGTCGGCTGACGCACATGTGCGTTACGGGCTTAAATCCCCTCTCATGCTAACTAGAGACAGCTGACATATACTTTAAAAAAGGATACGGTTGACGGCCGGCTGACGGATCAGTGCGTGAATATTTTTTGAGCGGGCGACGTATCGACGCATATTTGCGTTAGCCGGCCGTACAGACTGCTTTTTTTCGGAAACACGTGGTAAAACATTATTTTTCGTTTGTTATTCGTTCTTTCTGATCTTTTTTGAAAAAAACTGCAGTAAAGCCATGAGTAGAAATGAGGATCAGCCTTCTTGCTCAAAGAAAGCCCAAATATGTTAAAAATATTTATTTTTCATTAAAAATTGCATATAAAAATAGCGACGCATATATGCGTATTTTGTCCCCTGCCACGGGGCACCACACGTACTGCAGTTAGTCATCCTGAAAGGAATAATAGGTATACTTGGTCTCTGCCTCGATATGTTTTATATTTGTAAATTTATCTATACCTATATCAATTTAGCCTTCCTCGATTCATGTTTATAAATAGACAATAAAAATTGTATACCGAAATTTTTCCTTAATTTTAATTACTGTGGTTTTCCTTGGGACAGCCGAGTTAAATAACATAAGAAAGGTACGTTAAATAAAAAAGTTTAACTCTATAGTGCACTAGTAGAATTACACATAAAGAGAAAAAAAACCAATGTAATTTTTGCCAGCAGGCCAATTATAAAATAAATTAAATAAAACTGCGACTCACGCCCTGGCTTCCTTCTTTCTTTCTTCTGCAGTTTCCAGCGCTGGATTACACACTTTCTTTGGCACGTGCCCGATGTCTCCTGTCACAAAAAAGAGAGTGACTCGTGCGGCGACTCATTACGAAGTGAAATTGTTCTCTGGTTTCGCGCATGGCACTCCCAAAAACCAAGGCGTGAGCAGAAAAACACAAAAACGGTGCTCATGTGACCAAAATGAAAACAAAAATGCACAACAGTGGTTCCAAAACAATTGGTTTCGTTTCAAAATTAAAAATATCAGCGGTTCTAAACATATGGAGTAACGAAAATTGAAAGGGCGACGGAGATACGAAATACTCATGTTTTTTTAAATTAAAAATATCAGCGGTTCTAAACACATGGAGTAACGAAAATTGAAAGGGCGACGGAGATACGAAAATGCGACGAAAATACGAAATACTCGTGATTTTTTAAAAATACTATTTAATTTTTTTGATACAAACGTTATTTTTTTCTACAATCACTTATACAGTTTTTGATGTAAGTGGCTTTTTTCAAATAACTGTATCCAGTGGCGCATCCAGACATATGTCTTGAGGGGGCACAAGGCCTTTGGGGGTGGAGGGGGGCGAGGTCTCATGATGTTGTATTTTATGCTATTTTATCTTTTTATTGATGAAATATGTGGAAAATATCTAAAAAAATATTGTGTTTTGGGGAGGGGCGGACCACGAGGCCCTCTCTTGGGTGCGCCCATGCTGTATCACATTGTTAATGTTATAATGCTAAGAAGCAAAGCCAGCGTGACGGAGATACCAAATGACGGTAGTACACTTCACTTATAATAAACCGTCTGAATTTATGCATCTTCAATATTACAAAATGAGGTTAAAAATTTGGCCCAGGTCAAGGTCTTTATACTTTTACACAGGTTATCTACAGAATTTGAAAGCTCATTGAACCTGACTGCAAATAGGAGAAACTAAGGTAGAAAAGTCTTTTGTATACCGGCAATACCAAGAGATGAAACCAATAAATCTTTTTAATTCAGTAGCAGTAATAGGACGTGGGTAATTAACCATTACAAAAACTTTATCTGGATCGGTTATTGTGGCCTTCAAAAGTGACAAAAAATCTACAATATTTTAAAAATGTTTTAAACAGTTCGCGTAGTTAATTATCAGAAAAATCCCTTAAGCAGTAAAATGTGTTCTTCGAAGGCTTTTGAAGTAATCAAGATATCATCAAGGTACGTAAAGATATGGGATTCATGTTTAGGTCCAAAGATGGCGTCAACCAATCTTTGATGCGTCTGTGCACTATTGCACAAACCAAACGAGATAACAGTAAATTGAAAAAGACCTCTTCCTGGAATAGAAAATGCAGTTTATCCTTTTGACTCTTCGTCAAGAGGTATCTACCAAAAAGCTTTTCTTAAATCAATAGAAGAGATGTATTTAGCTTCTCGAAACATATTTAATATTCCTTCAATGCGAGGTAAAGGTTAACTATCATGTTTAGTTAAATTATTTAAGCCACGCCCATTAAAACAAAACCTGATAGTTCGAACCTTTTTCTTCACCAAGAGTACAGGAAAACACCAGAGTGGTTATTCTGGGTGTTGAACGATGTGACATCCACATCACACGCTTTGTCCTATAGCAAATTCTAAGCGGGCGCCTGTTGTGCGAAATGACTTGTCTCGATCAATGGCATGGTCGCCCGCTCTTCAGAGTTAGTGATTTTTACGCCTTTGAAGTGAAATCTGCTCTCCTGCCGGGGTACCGACTGAACGATCCTCGGTCGGATCGTAGGAGAAGCTTGGAGGTCTTTTTGCATAGCACGTGACGGCTCGGAGCTAATTTAAAGCCCGCCATTGGTCAAAGCATATGATAGGAACTATCACATCGTTCAAGACCCAAGAATACCTACCCAGGGACTGTTTGAGGGTTCAACTACACCCAACTTAATCAACTCATCTAACTCTTTTTTTTAAACTTCCATCATATAAGGAGACATAAGATATTGATTTCTTTTAATTGTTTTTGCATCGCCTGTATTTATTGCCATTTAAATTTTATCGGTACGACTGATTTTATCTTTACAGGAAATTATTTTAAAAGATTCAATTACTTCGTCAGCAAATTTTCTTTGTTCGGAGATTAAACTATCTAGACTACATAAAAGTCTTAGTCCACTAGGAAGAAAGTTATCAACTACAACAAATAAATTAGAGGATTGAATAAAATTATCACGAAACTAATGAACATTTTTGAGCAAAATCACTTGCGAAAATAAAAGAGTGTGATTAATAGTAATCGGATGGTATGCAACTCCTGTAACTTTTTGTTAAGTGCCATAAGTGCTTAAAACATTTTATATTAATGCATTATTATTAGCTCACACATATACTATACTATAGTAGTGTGAGCTATGGTGATCCTAATTTTTTCGAGAAAAAAAAAGTTGCTCCGATTTCAAAATTTTTTATATATCTTTGCGTTTCAGATGATTTTGAAACTTTTTTGTTGCGCCGTCTGTCTGTCTGTCTGTCTGTCTGTATGTCTGTCTGTCTGTCTGTCTGTGTGTCTGTATGTCTGTCTGTAACGACCAACGCGCATAACTCAAAAACCGCTTGCCCGATTTTAATGAAATTTGGTACCCAGGCTGGGTTTTGGGTCTAGATGGTCCCATTTAAAAATGAACAAAATCCACCGAACACAACCAAATAAAAGGGTGGGGGTAGATTTCAAAAATTAGAGTTTATGAAAAAATATGGCCTGTGTGATATCAAACGAAAGGTAATTGAGTCTGGAGTTACACAAAATACATTTTAGTTTATTAAAATAAAGGGGGGGGGTAAATTCCAAAAATTAGTGTTTAAGTGGAAATATGGCGTGTGTGATATCAAACGAAAGGTAATTGAGTCTGGAGTTAAACAAAATACATTTTAGTTTAAAAAAAAGGGTGGGGTAGATTTGAAAAATTAGAGTTTAGGTCAAAACATAGCTTGTGTGGTATCAAACGAAAGGTAATTGAGTCTGGAGTTCAATACAACATACTTCAGTTTTTAGTTATATTTATATTAGCTTTCACGTAGATACACTATAACTATAGTACCCAGTGTGAGCTTAGGTGCCCATAGATTGGCAGAGTATTTACTAAGAGCATCGAAGAAATAACTGGGTTCTCTGCTAAGAGATCAAACTGTTTTAAAATCTATAATTCATCTGATGGCATGGCATGGCGACAGACAGAGAAGAGTGGAAAAGATTGGGAAAGGCCTATGTCCAAAGATGAATTGAAGAAGGCTAAATAGATATATAGATAGATATATACAAAATCATGAACCGAATTTATATCGCAAAGAGCCAATTGACTGATATATTTCGGTAATATATTTTGTCTTATTATTTGAATTTTTGTTTGCTCTATAGAGGCACGGGCAAGACGTGAAAATAAATTTTCCATTCGCGCAATACAAATTATAATTGACTAATGTTACGTCCTTGTTTTTTAGATTTAGTCTTTTCAGAAACCTTTGTAGATTTTGCCATGAAAAAATGTTTGTAAAATATATTTTGTAGTTGATGAAGTTTTCTTAAAAAATATATCTTAAATGCTTGGAAGAACTCGCTACGCATCGTTCTGTGAACGCAATTTGCGTGGGGAAAAATCGATTGTCTGCACTTGTTAGAAAAATAGCTATTTTTGCTATTGACGTAAGCTCAACAATTAGTATATTCTAATTGCTTGCCCCACAAAATATTTTTTCTATAAGCGTGCGGAAAAGTCCACTCTTCCGCACGCATTTTAGTGTGGAAAGTGCCACTTTTCCGCACTAGTGCGGAAAAATATTTTTTCCGCAAAAGTAAATTTGTTACGATTTTGAGGTGTTCTATAACATTTAGACCGTTCAAAATACATTTGTATCTTTCCTAGCACACGAAATATCCTAAAAATATTCAAATTGACTAAAATTCTGCTATATTTTCGATAAAATAAAGTTTTCAGTAAAATAGGTTCAAATTATAAGTTTTAAACCTCCCCGGTATAAATATCGTCATTGTCAATGTCAAACAACAATGAACACTAGTGGTTTTAGATTTGGCATCTTAAATCACCATAGCAACAAAGTACAAACAAACTGTCAAAACAAAGCCAATTTTGCAGATACAAGCGACGTTTGAATTTTTCAAACAAAAAAATCAGATTTTCAATGGATTCTTCGGACGAAGATCTACCCCAGTCAGTTCTAGAAGCCGCTAGAATGTGAATAATAATAATTGATTTGATTAAAACGTTTTTAATATAAATAATTTTCTGATTAATTTTTAGTTTTTTCCTCACGCTTATAGAAAAAATAGTGTACCTAACTTGTGCGTTAAGTGTCTTTTCCGCACTTGATTGCTGGCCAAACTCCGCTATCGCGTCGTTTGGCCATCTGCAATCGCGTGCGGAAAAAGGCACTTTCCGCACTAGTTAGGTAAACTACTATAAAATGTTCTCCAACGTTGGTCTGTTTAGTGTTTGTAAGAAATAAATAAAAGTTTAAAATGCCAAAAGTCAAAACTGACGTAACCTTGGCGGCCTGTATCAGTGTTATTATAAAAACTTGATCTTTAACTTTTATATCGTTATGTTAAGGGCCCCAAGTTAAGTTAACTATTTTAAATAAATGTATCCATAATCTGATACCTTCCTAGCCCATTAGTACACTTCAAGTAAACTCCACGCTTTATCAGCCTTGAAAATAATTTTTGTAAATATCTCAGAAACGAAAGCTCCCAGGAAGTTTTTAGTAATAACATAAATTATTTTTTATAATAATTAACAGATTTTAATTTTAAAACTGTCAAAAAACTGTCTTTCACATTATTGGATTTTGACCCAAATATAACCGACTCGTTATAGTGTCGAACACTATTTTACCTGAAAATTTCATGAAAATCGGTTGAGCAATTTAGGAGCTGTCGTGTTACGGGCAGAGATACGCACACAAATAAATACAGACGTCGCGCCGATATTGGTAAGATAGGTTCAAATAGGGAGAGTCTCGTAATTCACCAATTAGCTCATCAATGAGAACAATCGGGTTCCTAAATCCATCAGGTTTCGGTAGTTCGGGGGATTCCGCCGATCCATCAAAATTCACCGACTTTGGCAGCCGGTTAACAATTCCTGATGAATGTCATTTGTCTGTCATTTGTCATTCGAATGAGCTGTATATTTTTATATACGAAAATTTGATTCTCGCCCTTTACCTTGATGCCCACGAGAATAGTTTCCTCCGTTTCATTCATTTCCATCTTTGTTGTGTGAAACATTCGGAAAAAACAAAATCTGTTTAGATAAAAAATATAGGTTAGGGTTTCATTTCCATATAATTTCCGGGTTTCTTTTTATTTTTCGATGGCGCATCAGCATCATTCCCGGGCGCCCCGATGTCCATTTTTCCGTTCGAGTTGACGCTCGGAGCCCGTCCTTTTGCGTTCGAGATGCCACCGAGCGAATCCTCGGGGCATGCTTGATGTGACCCGAGCCGGGCGTATTACATAACCCTACTTTTTTATACTTTTAAACTTTTGTTTACATTTTTTTACGACTGTGTTCTTACTTTTTTTTTGTCAAATAAAATACATGGACGCAGTTTAGTTAGTCTGTAAAATTATGTTTCCAAGATTCTGAGGAGGATGAAGAAGAAAGTCTACCAAGGTGCTCCAAATTTTTTAATCCGCAATTTTACTTTAACCATCGGGCAGCGGTTCTGTAACCAATTCTGGTGGGTAGTGGCAAAGCGGCGACTATAAATAAGGGTACAGGAAAAAATTTAAAGGTGATTTTAATCTAGGGTTTTTTATTTACAAACTGTTTTAAATTGCAAAAATAAACAAAAAATTTCTGCCGAAAATTTAGGGTTAGAAATTTGTAACACTACTAACTTTATCTAACCTACTCTGTGTTTGTAACCGGTGAATGCCTTTTCCGTTCGAGTCGAACCGCAAAAACCGGACAAGACGCTAGCCCTACCAAGTCCACTTTCAATCCCTGACTTCGCATGCGCAGATCTACCAATATTATTTACCTCATGTATTAGAATAGATGTACAGGGTGATTTTCACTTAAATGATTCTAACTAGATTAAAATAGAAAGTTTCAAAAACCTAACCTAACAAAACCTAATCAAATCTAACCGAACCGAACCAAAGCAAACTAAACCAATAATAAAAAAAAAACTTTCCTGACTTCCTACTCGGGATCCTAGATTATGTGAATCCGAACCGGACCGTACCGAACCGAACCTATCCAAACCTAACCATACCCAACTAAACCTAATTAGCAGTGTTGTAGTTTAGTTTGGTTAGGTTAGGTTTGGTTCAGTTTAGTTAAGTTCGGTTCGGTTCGGATTCACATCCTCTAGAAAGTCAGGAAAGTTTTTTTTTGAAAAGAATTATTGGTTTAGTTTGCTTTGGTTCGGTTCGGTTAGATTTGATTAGGTTTCGTTAGCTTAGGTTTTTGAAACTTTCTATTTTCATGTGATTAGAATCATTCAAGTGAAAATCACCCTGTATTCATCTATTCTAATACATGAGGTAAATAATATTGGTAGATCTGCGCATGCGAAGTCAGGGATGGAAAGTGGACTTGGTAGGGCTAGCGTCTTGTCGAAAACCAGGGCGTTCAGTCCGTGACGTCACTACGCCCCGCTCGCTCGACGGGTTTTTTACTCAAACGCACTCTATAATAGCCATTGCTGTGCGGGCGCGGGCTATGAAAGTAAATGTTTTTATTTTATTATGTCCTAATCGTGCATGTTTAGGGATAAAAAATTATGTAGTAAACTTCCTCGAAAATCTTTACGTACATTTTTTGATATACATTTACACATTCAAAATCCTCTCGATTGGATCGCTGGCTCTACGCTACTGCTCTAATGATTGGTCTATTGGGTTTCTGATTAGTCTTCTTAAAAGAAATTTAAAAAAATCGCAGATTCTTGTGCATTACTTCTTTACAGTATCTAAAAAAGTTTATTGTTACCTACATAAAAGAAAACCTTTTATTTTAAAATGTTTACATATCTCGTTTGCTACTATCGCTTATCTGCTTAACTAACAAAAATCCATTTGTATAGTTTGCAATAATCGACAACTGCTAATGTAGCAGCTAGAAACCTACCCGAACCTTTTTTAGTCTCAAATAGTTGTGCTTATAATTTGAAAAAAAAAAACAAGTATGTTTTCTCATCAATATACTGACGTTGATTATATTGATGTTACTTCTTTACTAGAAGACACTAACTCTGATCCAGTAAGTCAATTTATACTGTTTTCCTACGAGCGTGCGGAAAATATACTTTTCCGCACGATTTTTCGTTTGAAAAAATGTACTTTTCCAAACTATTTTACTTTTCCGCACCATTTTTACTTTTCCGCTCAATTTTTGTTCGCACGTCCAAAATGCAAGAATCCTCCTGTTCACAATCGTTTCCAAATAAAAACCCGTCTTCCTACACACAAGTTTCATTTTTAAGAAGTGCTGCTGTACAGCGTGTCCCATTTTCGATGGGATTAAATGGGAAACTCGGTTATTATTAAAGATATCGATTTTCTGATTGCACCTTACCGTGCTCTTTTTTGGAGCCCTTAAAAATGGTGTAATTAGATTTTAGCTATACCCCGTGGTTTCGCTAATACAGGGAGTTTTTGAAAAAATTGCATTTTAATTAATTCCTTGTATCTTATTTTGCAAGATATTTTTATTCTGTAAAAACCTTTCTATGGCAACTTTTTTAGAGCAAAATAATGATGTTGTCAATTTTTAAAAATATTGTTTAGTTTTTGAGATATGGTATTTATCATAAAAAAATTAAATACGGACCTGGATTTTTTTTATTACTACTTTGATTAGTTCCATGCTATTATTACCTTAAAATGATAAAACTTTAATATTTTTTTGATTTAAGGTTAAAAAAAGCTATTTAATATTTGAAAAAAAAATTATAGTCCGAACCTGGAAATTTTCAACGTAATTATAAATTAAAAATTGCAAGACACACTAGTTGAACGATTTTTAGTTTATCTGTTTTGAAATGATAATTAAAAGATTTATAAATAAAGTAAAAAACGTTAAAAAGTTACAAAAATAATATCATACTAATTTATTGATAACCAAACAGCAGGTCGTGAAATTTACAAAACAAAAGCGTGGAATTGACATTGTCATTTTACTTGTCATTTTTGTAAATGGCTTACAATTATTTTAAACTGGCTAGAAATCGACCATATTCAGATTTTGAAAAATGTGATATGTTTGACTGCTTCATTCAAGCAACAAAATCCCAATATTTAAATGGCAGAAATATTTTTATGCGAAATGCGTTAAGAAAAATTACTCAAAAATGCCAACAATGTCTTACACAGAATGGTAATCAGAAAGATTAGTTATTTTTTATAATTTGTTTTTTTTTGTATTTTTCGAAGACTTTGTTTCAAATAAATCTGTAAATTAATGTAAAACCATTTTAATATGCTAAGTATCAAAACAGTTAAACTAAAAATTGTTTAACTAGCAATTTTTAGTTGGAAATATCCAGGTTCGGGCTATTTTTTTTTTTAAATATTAAATATTTTTTTTTTACCTTAAAACAAAAATTTTTTAAATTTTTATTATTTTATGATAATACTAGCATGAAAAAAATCAAAAAAGTAATAAAAAAAATCCAGGTCCGTATTTAATTTTTTTATGATAAATACCATATCTCAAAAACTAAACAATATTTTAAAAAATTGACAACGTCATTATTTTCTTCTAAAAAAGTTGCCATAAAAATGTTTTTACAGAATAAAAGTATCTCGCAAAATAAGCGAAATACAAGGGTTTATTAAAAATACAATTTTTTCAAAAACTCCCTGTATTAGCGAAACTACGGGGTATAGCAAAAATCTGATTACGCCATTTTTAAGGGTTCAAAAAAAGAGCACGGTAAGGTCCAATCAGAAAATCAATATCTTTAATAATAACCGAGTTTCCCATTTAATCCCATCGAAAATGGGACACGCTGTACCGATGCTACCAGAAGCACTGAAGGAAGAATCCTGTAATGTGTTACAGCCTGTACAGATTAATTACCTTCCTCCATTTACTACACTAGTAATTCTTTGCAGCAAACTGATCAAGGAATTTCTGTAGTGGGCCAAACACCAACCAATCAAATTCAAATAAGAAACGACGTTCTTCAAGATGTTGTGGCATCTGCTATATTGGAGCATGCAATAAACACAAAGTGCACTTTCAATTTCAATATTTACCATCGTTAACTTTTTCGTTATTGTTAATTAAATGTTTATTCTTCCGAGCATAAAAAAATCTTGTGGAAAAGTTAAAAAATCGTGCGGAATAGTAATTTTTTCGCACTAGTGCTGAAAAGTTATTTTTCCGCGCGATTTTTGTTTTGTTAAAAATGAAAATATTTAATAATAGGGGGTTTGTTTGTACTGAGTGCTATAATTTTTATATTATTTTATTATTCATTGACAGAGCGCTTTCATCATCAGTGTCTTGAATATATGCTTACACCAAGAGAAAATCTTTCTGGTTTATAGTCTGGTATCGTTACTTATCATCTACTACTACTACTACAAGTTTTCATTGATAAAATTGATAAAAAAAATTTTTGACGGCTCACTATAACATAAAATTCTTTGGTATTTTTTGAAAACTCTACAGTTTCCAACGACATCACAAAACATAAAAAAGTCTTTCTTCCAGTTGACATAAGCCAGGAATATGTGTTATTTGTTTAATAGATCACATTGGTTTGAGGGTTTTTTGTGTGTTTTTTAAGGGGTTTTTTAAAATTTGTTATTTTCCGTTAATATTCTGTTTAACTTTTTAAAGAAATTGTAAACGCGTTTTTTTTAAATAAATATATTTTATTTTTCTTAAGTGCACCTGGTCAATTTTTATTATTCCTATTTATTATTCCGATGCATTAACCTATTCCCAACATTATCCTATTGCAAGGTATTATCCCGTTCCAGTGGATTATCCTATTCCAATATAATATCCTATTAAAAAATGCCGACCTGTTCCAAGTGCGGACCTGTTGTTCCTGTACCTATCGCAGCCAACGATAAACACCGGCCATGGCGCGTTATAAGCAAGTCGGCGGTCACGTGATCTTAGGAGTCCCAGGATTCTTATTGCATTGCTTAATATATTATATGTTTTTACACAATTTAAATAAATTAACAAAAAATTTTTGTTCTTTTATAGGCAAAAATTTTAAAAAGTATTTTGCTGATATATGTGTTTATTATGGATAAAAGAACTGAATCTATAAAATAAAAAATTATACAAAATTAGCACTCTAATATCTTCAGGTACATATATTAGGTACATAATATCGTTAGTAACTTCAAATCTATACAAGTCTTTCAAAATTGGACATATCAAACCTAAGCTATTAGTATTTTAATTTTTCTTATAAATTAACAAAAAATTTTTGTTCTTTTATAGGCAAAAATTTTAAAAAATATTTTGCTGATATATGTGTTTATTATGGATAAAAGAACTTAATCTATAAAATAAAAAATTATACAAAATTAGCACTCTAATATCTTCAGGTACATATATTAGGTACATAATATCGTTAGTAACTTCAAATCTATACAAATCTTTCAAAATTGGACATATCAAACCTAAGCTTTTAGTTTTTTAAATTTTCTTTGAGTGTCATCATCTTTGTCTGAGTTCTTATTCAAAGATTTATTAGCAGACACTAAATCATTGTGCTTTTTAATAAAATTCTTTTAAAAAACTTTACATGCCTTTAAACTAATATTAACACTCGCTAGAGTTATCTGAAGAAAAAATTTCAATATAAAACATTTCACAATAATTTATTAAAAAGAAACAAGTGATTTTGTAAATAAGTGAGATGGTTTTCACATTCAATGAACTGAATGTAGTGGTCGTCAATAATTTTTTGAAAAATTACCCAACGCAAAGTTTAATATATATATTTCATTAAAGTGTAAGTTAACTACCAACTCATGTTCTTTTAAAAGTTGTATCTTACTTTTTAAATATTTCACACTACCAGAGAGATTACTATCTATTAACAATATTTTACAAATCAGTTTTTTAATATTGAAAGGGTGCGGAAGACATATTACCTTAGAATTGAAAATTGACGTGTATGCACTGGATGACTGGATAAACAAAGATGAAGCCAACATTAAAGTGTAGCCACAATATCTTCGATTCTCACTTCTCAGGTTACCTTTTCAAGAGACCTAATTGTTCAATAAGAAATGACAACTGAACACATTTTTCACTCTCACTATCGAAAATGTAACTAAGGATGTCTATTACTTGATCAATCTTATCCAAGATCTTACCTTTTACCACTTCTTTCCCGTTTGCAACATATTAGGTTTCAGTTTTATAGTTGGACCGACAAGGAACAACACTAATTACACGTTCGCGGCATTGTTTATCTTATAGGTATTTTCTTTATAATTTACTCATTAGCCATTAATTATTTTAACGCAGCCCACTACAGTCTTTTTTGTGGGCATTTTAATAACTTTGATAAAATTCACATAAAATTCGTGCCCGAATTAAAAAAAAAATCGACGTAAACAAACATACCAAAGCTGAAAACACATGTTTTATAATGACAGCGGGCCGTGAGGCGTTTTTTTGTGAGCCTCCTACGGTCACGTGATATTTCCGCGCCCGGGCCGGTCTTTCTCGTGGGCTGCGGTACCTATAGTTTCGGATTCTTGCATTGTGGCACCATCTATGAACATAGTAGGCAATCACGTCCACGTCTTTTTGAATATAATATTCATATGATTATTTATCATATTATTGATTACTTTGAAATTAGTAACTGAACGGATTCATTCTGCAAAAGTCGGTCACCTAGGTTTTTCTTTTTTTAATCATAGAACTAAATGAATTCGAAATAGTCACATCTATTTTATTTATTATAAAATGTCGATATCGTCTATTCCAAACGTTCCGAACAGGAATCTGTGTATTAGGTAACAGGTACATGGAACAGGTTGGTTGGTGATACCTGTTCCAAAATCACAGGTCCAGTTCTACCGACTTATCTATGAAAAAGGTATACATTTTCAATAATGACCCATTTACGTCTGCATATTTGTCATTAGGGACTTATTACAATAAAGCCAGGCAATCATTGTGCCGGGCACTATTCTGACAGTTTCGCATTATAAGAAAAGCGGTCTTCTGTCAAAATTAGGCCTTTGTGTATTATAAGAGCCGGAATTAATAGTGCCGGCACTATTAATGGAAAATAAACGACTGGATTTATAAATTCGACTTTGGTATGTCAATTTTAAAAGATCCACTGTCAGTTTTCAATGGAAATCCGTCACAATAGTGCCTGGCACTATTATTCCTATTCCTTTCCGTTCAGTTATTATTGATTTTTAGATTGACTACAACGCTGTGGATTTTCCGAATACGATTTGGTATATTAAAGGACTGCATGAAATTTGTATTTTTCTGATATGCTTTTTTCCACCAGTTTTTATTGGACTAACAGGTAAATCTCTAATTATCAGGGGAACATATTTGGGATACTTTTTCAATTATTATAATTTTAACTGACGATGAAATTTTTTTTCTTTAAATTGAAATTAACTGAAATTAATTTTTTTTTAAATTGAAATGGATTTTGGGAGGACATAATCAAAAGACCAAAAGAAAAAATAAGTTTGTGGGTAAATCCGTCTTAGTACGAGCGTAGCCAGTGTGAAAGGACGGTAAGTTGTGATGATGATGTCTAATAAATTGGTAAAAATTTTTTTTTAAGTCACAAGCTTTTATAAAATGCACTAAAAATTAAAAAATAATTTTCTAACATTCTAATATTATCATAATAATAAAAGCGATGGCCGCAAATCAAAGCATAAGTTAATCTAAAGTTGTGATCTAAACACTAAGGAATATTCATAGCAGGTCATCAAAGATATGTTTGATGTGCCGCAATGTTATGCCATTGCCATACCTATGTCAGAGAAATGCTGGGGTATCTTAGGTCGGGTTGGGTGGGTTTGGTACCTCTGCATTTTTCTGCTAGATTGATTCTTGCAAATAGTGATATTTAATTGATACGGATATCTTATCGTGCTAACATCGTCAAAATTTCCATCAGTCGGCCATCGCTTTTATTATTATGATAATATAGAAAATTATTTTTTAGTTTTTAGTGCATTTTATAAAAGCTTGTGACTTAAAAATTTTTTTTTACCAATTTAATTTCTACTTTTTAGTTTCAGCTATCTACTCTATTAAATGAAAATATTTGTTCAATAACAGAACAGAAGAGTTTATTCTAGATTATAATGAAATCGCTGATCGTGAGTTGTTTATAAACTCATTTTTCTATTGGGGGAAGGAGAGAGTGGGGGTAGAGGTAGAAATATATTTTTTGTTTGGGCTGTATTGCCATCGGACCTTTATGCATATACCAAATTTTATAAAAGTTGTGTGAAGTGAACTGTGACAAAAACGCATTTTTTATGGGAGGGGGTGGGGGAAGGTTTTTTTGGAACACCCCTGTGCATTACTTGCACTAAAATTTTGGTTAATGTTTACGTCCGGTCTATGTGCCCTAAATATTTTTTTTGTAATCGAAATTCATATGTCAACGTATTTAAATTTGCACATTCAATTATATAACCGACGGTATTTATTTCCATTTTGAAAACAAACGAAAAAAACAATGAACCCGCGACCGGCAAGGCTTTTAACTACTGACCTACCCCAAATCAAAACAAACTCATACGTCTTCACTAAGGATAGAACCGGCAACGCGTAGAAAGGGCAACGAACGTTTTCGCACGATTAACATGGCCGAAATCACCTAAAACAAGCATCCCTCCCGCCCCCACGCTTGAACACCCACCCATACATTGGGAAAAATCAGGTGAAATTGAAATTTTGTCCCGCGCGGTGCTGCCGGCTTGTAATTATTTATGCTAAAAAAAATTACCTAAATAATCGCCTTTTGTTAACCACAGACTAAAGAAAACTTTTTTAAAATAAATCAATTAAAAATACTGTTTGTTGTCCAGTTTTGCCCTCCCTGTAACAGTCGCCACTGTGTAAGCTACGCGGGAGTCGTCCTTTATTTATTTTTTCTGTGTATCAAGCAATAAAACTATTTTTTGAGGTTAATTTAGAAAGGTCAAGCAAAAGCAGCTTTTGAAATGCTACGACAGCTTTCAATGCAGTTTTTATTCGCATCAGAATCTGCAATGTAATTTTTTAAAAGCGCCTCTACAAGACGGCCTTTTGGAATATACCTTGGTGCGGGAGCTGAGCGTGATTTTGGAACTTAAATACTGAACAAGTTTCCCAACTTGTTTTTATTTTTGTAAATAATTATATTCTCTAATTTTCACTTAAAATTAGAGAAGCTATCTCTCTTAGTTTTTAAATATTTTTTGGTTACATTTTCTACGCTTACAAGCGTTTTTAGAATATTATTTTGATTTACTTTACGCTATATCTTTCCATATTTTAAATTTAAACTTCGCGCGCTTCTTCCAGCAATGAAGGATTTGAGATAAGCGGCTAAATTCGGCCTAGCAGACGCAAACGCCGATTGTCTGCGAGAACAACTCAACCACGCGCCTCGTGCAAGTAAAGTCACCGCACCGCTATTATTTTATATTAAAATTGTGGAAACTATTAATTTTTACGCTTTAGTTATTAGATACTAGTGTTTGGAACATTTGAACTATAGAACAATGGAGAGTCTGGTACTTCGCGTATAATCGGGCTGGCCAGCCAAGTAGCTACGAAAGACATCTAAGGGTAAGTCGTTTCTTGATAATTTTTCATTGCTACGCTATTTTTAGTAAATAAGTTTTTAGGCTCTTTTTTCCCTGTCGGAGCCCTGTGGAAAGATACAGTCCCTCTTAACTCCCACACGTTTTTCTCGAGCTATCTCGAGTGGTCCTTCGGTATATTTTATTTTCTACAGAAGGCCTGACCTCACCATTTGGTCCAGGTTCGAGCCCGATAACAGGACCCCGGGAAAAATTAAAGTCTAAATCGCATTTTGTTAAAAATAAAATTTTTAATAAATACGCTGACCTTGCTCTTTTTGCTGTGCTCGCAGTAAAAATAACAAGTAAAAAAGTACCGAACGCGCATTGTTTTCGCGCATTTCCTACCTCTTTTTGGCTTGGCGTCGAATGCACGTAGGAAAAGTTTCCAACACAAAGATATTAAGAGGTAAATGAGACTTGTTTACATTTTTTATCGCCTATTCTCTTTTCTTTTTAAACGCTTTTAATTTTTAAATATTAAAAATTTCGGAAACTAATCGTTCACCTGTGTTAACGGAATTTTTTAAAAACATCACAATGAGTACGCAACTTAAGAAGTTAGAAGCACTCCGTAATGTGCAACATAATCGCATTAATACTCTTCATAACTTAGCTAATGCTTGCCTAACGGATGATACAAAAAAACCGTGTTTACAGGTTCGACTTATCGACCTTGATGAAATGAAAGAAACATTTTTTATTTATCAAAATCAAATAATAGAGGCTTATTCGGCAAGTCCGGAGAGACTGGAAGAAGAAAATGAACGCCTTAATGAGTTTGACGACAGCTTCTATGATATTAAAAGAATTCAAAAACAACTATTTGAGGTGAAAATTGAAGCTCCTCAACCTCAAAACTTAACGCAAGTTTCAAATTCTTCTGATCCAGACCGCTTTATGGCGTCTTTAATGCCAAGACTGCGTATTGTCGAATTTCATGGCGACATCACTAAGTTTCCAACCTTTCTAGATATGTACAATAGTTCTGTACACAATAATCCTAGTATTCCTACAAACGCTAAATTTAATTTGTTACTGTCCTACCTAAAAGGACCGCCTTTAAACGTAGTTAAACACTTACAAATAACCGACGCTAATTATATAATCGCTTACAATACGCTTCTAAAACGCTATCATAACCCCCGCTTATCGGCTCAAACTTATTGGCGCTCCGTGTATAATTTTCCCGCTCTCAAAGACGACAATCCAGAAACACTGCGCACGCTGCTTGATGTTTTTTCAGAAAACATTGAGGCTTTAAAAACTCTAAATTACGACACTGATCAATGGTGTTTTCCGCTCGCCAACATTTTACTAGATAAATTGCCTGAGGTACTACTTTCGCGCTTTGAACTAGCTAATTCTAGGTCTAATGAAATGCCCAAATATCAAGAAATTTATAATTTCCTTGAAAGTCAATGTAATTCGCTTTATTCGCTACAATCTAAAAATAGATTTAAAAATAATAAACAGTTTTATAAAAATAACGCCTCGCCTTATTATACAAAAACGCTCCTTGGTACGGAAAATACTCATTCTAAAGATAGATGCGCTTTTTGTGATTCTAACACACATTCAATATATTTATGTAACGCATTTAAAGGTAAATCTCCCTACGAACGCTATTCTTACGCTAAAAATAAAAAACTATGTTTAAATTGTTTAAGCTCAAAACATTTAACAAATTCTTGTCAAAGTCTACGCTCATGTCGCTATTGCCCTGGTAATCAAAGACACCACTCATTAATTCATTTTGAGCGAAATTATAATTGCGCTAATTCTCAAAATCAAAATAGATCCCATTTTGATGCTAACGTGAATTTCTCACAAAATCTCTCTAATATGTCTCCCAACGCATCTCCAAGTCGTTCACCACGTGGTTACTTGGCCAGTCAGCAAAGTTTTGGATCCCCGGCTACTGGGTGTCCGCTTCAGAGTTGCTCTGCTCAAAATAATAACAATTTTACTTCGACGTCTTCTAATTCACAAGTACCAGTCGCAACTCCTTCGGGTTCTAACCCCACGCATTGTGGTTTTATTTCTGCGCAATCGCAAGTTTTATTGTCAACTATCCTAGTAAAAATTCAAGATGTCCGCGGTCACTTTCAAACAGTTAGAGCCGTTTTAGACAGCGGTTCGCAAAACACTTTCTGTTCTCAAAAATTAGCGCAACAATTGGGCCTTCCCAGACAACCCTTATGTTCAGATATACAGGGGGTTGGAGGCAACTCTCTTACTTCTGATCTAGGATCGATTTTTATTAAAATTTGTAATTTTCAAAAACCAGATATTTTTGTGTCCACGCAAGCGATTATTTTGCAAAAGGTTTGTACTGATTTACCGTCAGTAAAAATAAATACAGAAAATTGGCATTTTATAAAAAATTTACCCTTAGCAGATCCCACTTTTTACAACCCTTCGCCTGTAAATTTACTAATTGGTATGGATCTATTTCCACTAATTATACAGGGTGAAAAAATCGCTAGCGATGATCCAAATCATCCCTTTGCTATGGGAACTATTTTCGGCTATATTCTGATGGGACGAATAAATCAACCCTTAATTTCTACCCCGCCAATTAATGCTCTTTTTTGTCAAAATGAAAATGACTCGCTTTCGCAATTAATTTCAAAATTTTGGGAAACCGACTGCGTCCCCCAAAAAACTCATTTGAAACCAGAGGATGAAATTTGTGAAAATTATTTTAAACAGAGCGTGTCGCGTAATCAAGAAGGCCGGTATACTGTCTCCCTTCCCTTTCGCACATTTGAGAATCCACCGCAGTTTCCTACAATCAAACAAGTCGCGCTAAATCGTTTCTTATCTTTAGAAAAAAAACTGCTTCGCGATAAAAACTTGTATTGTGAATATTCTAAATTTATGAATGAATATTTGGAATTGGGTCATATGGACTATGACTCAGAAAAAGAAGACGATTCAGACAGCTATTTTATTCCACATTTCGCTGTTGTTAAAAATGAAGCTATCACTACTAAGACAAGGGTAGTTTTTAATGCGAGTGTTACCGACCCTTTTACGCATATTTCGCTTAATCAAGTCTTATTATCGGGTCCAAAACTACAAAAAGATATTATTCAAATATTATTACATTTTCGCCTTAACCCTGTGACGCTCACCTGCGATATTCAAAAAATGTATCGGGGTATAAATATCAACCCTGATCATCAAAAATACCAAAAAATATTTTGGCGGTTTAACCCTAATGAAAAAGTTTCCATTTTTAAACTACGAACTGTCACTTACGGAGTGAACTGTTCACCATATCTCGCTTTACGCACCATTCAGCACTTAGCTGAGTCCGAATATGATAACTACCCTCACGCTGCTAAAGTTATACTTAACGATACCTATATTGATGACGTCACTACTTCATGTAAAACGGTTCAAGAGGCGTTAAATTTGCAGCATGAGCTTACGGAATTGTTAGGAAACGCTGGCTTGAAATTACACAAATGGTCTAGCAATCGCTCAGAAGTGATATCTCATTTAGATCCCTCCTTAGTCAACCCCGCAGTTTTATCTCTCGATTCGGATGACGTCACTAAGGTCTTAGGCCTGTGCTGGCATCCTTCATACGACGAGTTTCGATTTAACATATTACCTAATCAGCAAATCTGTACAAAAAGGACGCTTCTCTCTTTTTTAGCACGCTGCTATGACCCCCATGGTTATCTTACCCCAGTAACATTCACTTTAAAATATTTGATTCAACAAATTTGGTTACTTGGTATTTCCTGGGACGCCACGCCTACTTTAGAAATAGTTCGTCAGTGGACACTCTATCAATCTGAATTTCAAGTTTTAGAAAAATTTAGTTTACCCCGCCACATTGACATCACAAACGCCGAATCCATCGATCTCTGTGGTTTTTGTGATGCGAGTGAACGAGGGTACGCATGCGTAATATACTTACGTGTCTTACGAAACGCTAAATATCACATATATTTTGTTCTTGCGAAAAGTCGCATCGCTCCACTTAAAAAATTTGTTAGTATTCCGAGAATAGAACTTCTAGCCGCTACTCTTTTATCTGAGGTCTTAAAATACACATATGATATATTCATAAAAAGGTTCACAATAAATAATATTTACGCTTTTTCGGACGCAATGGTTGTTTTACACTGGATAAAATCCCATCCAAGTAAATGGAAAACTTTTGTCGCAAATCGTGTTAGTCTTATCCAAGATAATATTAATCCAGAATGTTGGTTATATACCCCCACATTTCTCAATAGTGCCGATGTAGCCAGCCGCGGCTGCTCGCCGAGTGAGCTTTTAAATCATCCCCTATGGTGGGCCGCCCCTAGTTTTTTACAAGAATCTTTCGATAAATGGCCAACAAAAACCCCGCAAGTCAAAATAAATGACAGTTTAGAGACTGAGGAACGAAAAAATGTTGCTCTGATTTCTTGTGACCGAACAACGGAAAATTTTTTAGATTCGCTTTTAAATAATAAATCCGATTTTTACGCTATTCAACTACTTTTAGCCCGCAGTTTACGATTCATAAATAATTGTAGACTATCCGCAGACGTCAGAAAAAAGACAAATATAGATTATATCGATCTCTTTAACGCTTTAAAATGTTTGGCTAAGCACGAACAACAAAAATACTTTTCTGAAGTAATTCTTAACCTTCAAAACCAGAAAAAATGCATAAAACCCATACAAAAATTGAATCCCTTTTTAGACCAGGATGGTCTTATAAGAGTTGGAGGACGCATTCAACAAGCCATGACTATTTCTTACGGACAAAAACATCCTCTTCTTTTACCCAAGGAAAGTAGACTTTCTTATATTTTTATTGAATATATGCACAAAAAATATTTGCATGTCGGAGTGCAAACAGTCCAATATCTCATTAGTCAAATTTTTTGGATTTTATCTGCCAAACGCTTAATTAAAACGGTTTTATCCAAATGTGTTCGTTGCTTTCGCGTCAAACCGCATTCTTATGAGCAAATCATGGGACAAATTCCGTCCTACCGCTTGATTCCACAAAAGCCTTTTACTTTTAGTGGAGTAGATTTTAGTGGTGCTATACCTATCACTCTCAGTAAACACAGAGGTGTAAAAACACAAAAAGCATATATCTGCCTTTTTATTTGTCTAAATACTAAAGCTTTACATCTCGAGTTAGTGTCAGATCTAACTTCGGACGCTTTTTTAGCTGCGCTACGTCGCTTTGTTGCCCGAAGAGGTTACATAAAAACTCTTTTTTCAGACAATGGCACAAATTTCGTTAAATCAAGCAAAGAATTGCTTGATCTTGCAAGAAATGCTTGCACGCAACAAGCTATCGCCTGGAATTTTATCCCTCCATCAGCTCCCCACTTCGGCGGTCTTTGGGAGTCAGGGATAAAATCAGTAAAAACTCACTTAATTCGTACCATTGGCTCGCAAATTCTAAGTTATGAGGAGTTGTACACAGTTCTTTGTCAAATTGAGGCGATTTTAAATTCTCGCCCCTTGACCCCGCAATCTACCGACTGTAACGATCTACAGGTTTTAACACCGGGACATTTTTTAACACATGGACCTTTAGTTTCTGTTCCTGACGAAGATTTTTCAAGTAAACCTGAGAATCGGTTATCGCGATGGAACTTGGTCCAACGAATACAAGCCGATTTTTGGCGTCGTTGGAGCCAAGAATTTTTACATACCCTTCAAGTACGAAATAAATGGTTGGAACCATGCGCAGAGCCAAAAATAGGTACCCTCGTTCTTATCAAAGACGAGTTATCACCGCCCCTTCAATGGCGGGTAGGTCGCATTATTGAAATTTTTAAAGGGCCTGATGGGCACGCTAGGGTGGCAAATGTTCGTACCGCGTCCGGTATCTTTAAACGACCTTTAGTCAAACTTTGCCCCCTTCCAATTGATGCAGATTCACCTACCGAAAAATGATGCTCATTTTGGTGGGCCGAATGAACAAGTTTCCCAACTTGTTTTTATTTTTGTAAATAATTATATTCTCTAATTTTCACTTAAAATTAGAGAAGCTATCTCTCTTAGTTTTTAAATATTTTTTGGTTACATTTTCTACGCTTACAAGCGTTTTTAGAATATTATTTTGATTTACTTTACGCTATATCTTTCCATATTTTAAATTTAAACTTCGCGCGCTTCTTCCAGCAATGAAGGATTTGAGATAAGCGGCTAAATTCGGCCTAGCAGACGCAAACGCCGATTGTCTGCGAGAACAACTCAACCACGCGCCTCGTGCAAGTAAAGTCACCGCACCGCTATTATTTTATATTAAAATTGTGGAAACTATTAATTTTTACGCTTTAGTTATTAGATACTAGTGTTTGGAACATTTGAACTATAGAACAATGGAGAGTCTGGTACTTCGCGTATAATCGGGCTGGCCAGCCAAGTAGCTACGAAAGACATCTAAGGGTAAGTCGTTTCTTGATAATTTTTCATTGCTACGCTATTTTTAGTAAATAAGTTTTTAGGCTCTTTTTTCCCTGTCGGAGCCCTGTGGAAAGATACAGTCCCTCTTAACTCCCACACGTTTTTCTCGAGCTATCTCGAGTGGTCCTTCGGTATATTTTATTTTCTACAGAAGGCCTGACCTCACCAAATACTCTCCTTTCTTTTCTGTAAATTATTTCTTTCTTGATTTAGAAGGACCGTTAGTATCGTGAAAGAGACAGAATAAAAAGAGAAGCGAAAAATCTAAGACCTATATTTTTAAAAATATATGAAATATATTTTATTTTTTGATACCACACAAGCCATGTTTTGATTTAAACTCTATTTTTTAAAATCTACCCGCACCCTTTTTTTTAAACTAAAATGTATTTTGTTTAACTCTAAACTCAATTACGTACTAACTAGTTTTTTTAAAGGTAATACATTGGTAATATATATACTAGCAACTGACCGACACTGCAGAACTCCAATCAACACCCTGATATGCAATATGGCCGTCGCAGATATGATAGTGCTAGTTTTGAACCCTTGGGTCATATTTGTTTACAACTACTTTCAAAATTATCAACTTGGACCAATAGGATGCAAAGGAGAAGGACCCGTGCAAAGTACGTAAAATATTATGTAAAAATTTGTAAAATGGATGGTCGCTATAACGATTTATCATGCCTTTCTTACATACCATTAGGGTAATAAATATACAAGGTATGACAATAAAATCATAAGAAAAAATTCTACTTTATTTAAATACTCATACCACTTAATGATGTTCCCCATTAACATAGTCCCCTTCTCTATTGACGCAGCATTGCATGAGTTTTTTTCCAATGTAGGAAGCAATTTTAGAAATCATCATAAGAGAGGCTGTTAAAAAATCTTGCCGTTTTTTCCTTGATGTGTTCTAATATTTCAAAACGGGTTCCTTTTAACGATTTCTTCACTTTCGGAAACAGGTAGAAGTCGCAAGGGGCTAAGTCTGGTGAATATGGTGGGTGGTTAACCACGGGGATCTTCTGATTAGCTAAAAACTGCCTAATGTTCTTCCACAAATCGGGACGCTTATTCCTTACACGTTCACTTAGCTACATCAATACTTCCAAATATAAATGTTGGTTGACTATTTGAACCTCACGCGCCCATTCATTAAAAACAACACCCCTAATATCGAAAAAAAAATAATGAGCATTGCTGTTTTGGATGTGCTGGAGCGCCTTTCTCGCTTTAACTTCTTCACGACCATCGAAAAAGCTTTTATGCCACATAAAAATCATTGCATGAGACATACACTGCTCTCCGTAGACATCTTTTAACATTTGAAAGCATTGTGTAGCCGTTTTCTTGAGTTTTACTTTAAATTAATACTTTGGTCAATTTTTTCGTTTGTCATAATTTCGATCAGCTTCAAACCACTGCGTAAGCCAAACTAGTAGAGGAAAGGCGACAAGAATGCGCGCGGTAGTAGAACGCACATCAAGGTGAATAACTCGGACCGCCCAAGGCGTGGAGATTTAAAACCTGTTAGTACGGGGGTCGTATTGACCATGAGATTCTGCTTAAAAAGAGAAAAACTAAATTAGCAGGTGTTTAGATAAAAATAAAAACAAGGGTTTACCCCGATATTGTCAAATAAGTAAAATATTAAAATCAGATTTTCATAAAATTTATTATTTTAAAATTATTTAAAAAACAACTTTCTCTTAAATGCTGACAAGGCAGTACTTTATAAAAGTTCAGTGAACGAACTTCGCTTTGATGTGTCAGCAATTATGGCCCTGGCAACGACCCATCGCCAATAAGTGCTGACGCAGGAAGAAAGTTGCTCATTAGCGGGTATCAGTAAGTAAGTGAAAGAAAAGCAGTACAGAGCTCAAAGATGTGTCTGGTTTTATTACGAGTAATACTGTAAGTATCTTTATATTTATATGGCATATCATTTTATTAAAAGAAAGGGAATTTTAATATTTATCACCAATACATGTCTGGAACCATTACATTGTTTTCATTACAAAGCTATTTAAAATTATCCTCGTCTTCTCCAACAACCCTACCAATATGGCTCCCACCCTATAGTCGCGAAAGCGGGGTGCGACAATATCAGCAAAACGCGACGATCCGTGTACTAAAAGTTAAAGAAGAGAGGGAACATCAGAAGAGAAATTATAGGCGGGTAGACAAGTGCCGACTAGGGATATCAGGGTGGATCCAACGAGGTCGCGTTACGGGATCGTGATTGTCTTTTCTTTTAAAACTGCGAAGCCAGAACGACGTACGAATTGCGTTTTTTAAACCTTGCTAATTTCTGTCTCGGGAATTATAGCGACGTTAAAATTTTTCAAATGTTAAAATGGTATTTTGCAGGAAACTCCGCTCGGGATCTAAAAGGTTTGTTTATTGCTAAGTATGAAGACCGTGATATTCCTTGCAAAACTACCACTTTAAATATATAATTAACCATTTTGATAAATTTGGGTGCTTATATATAACCACAATGAAGAGGTAAATAAGGGTTCGGAGAAACTGCCGTTTGTGCTGCAATTGAAGTACTCCCTCCTTGTTTAATTTCAGCCATTGTTAAATAGATACCTGATGATATTTCTCCCAGAACCATTCAAAGCATTTTAAAAAGACATGGATACAAAGCTTATAAGTTCAAAAAATCTCAGGAACTGTTTCCTGAGGTCAATATTTTAAGGATGGAATTTTGTGAAAAATGATCGTCCAAATCAGAATGAAAATGTTGTCAGTAATAAAAAAAAATAGTATGTCTTATTTACTATATCTTATTTACTAACGAAAGCACTTTGTCCGCACAATCAATCAATTACTTACTACTGGACAAAACAAAATAAACATTTTGCGGTAAATGTGCGAATACAATACCCTCAAAATAAGTTTGGTCGGGGGTTTTTGGAGATAATATCATCGGGTCATTTTTTATTATTAATGATAACTTGAATGGGGCCT
This sequence comes from Aspidapion aeneum, assembly GCA_963576565.1. Classification (NCBI taxonomy): domain Eukaryota; kingdom Metazoa; phylum Arthropoda; class Insecta; order Coleoptera; family Brentidae; genus Aspidapion; species Aspidapion aeneum. The sequence continues at coordinate 96,941,992 of OY755044.1, read as the reverse complement.
TTTTATTTAACCTTGTTGCAAAAGAAAGTGATTCCCGCAATTCAAGCAAATTACCAGATGGCCTCCTAGATCGCCTGACCTGACTGAATGTGATTTTTTTATTTTGCCTCATGTAAAAAATAAGATCTTGCGTGCATAGAAATCGGCCCACCATAAATTGCACCCCAGATGATACAGGAACCACCTCCATAAGCACTCCGCTCTTGAAAGCAGCAATCTGCAAATCGCTCTCTTGGTCTTCGGTACACTTTCCTTCTTCGGTCGCTAACATGGAGGCATATTCTGGACTCATCTTAGAACAGAACAAATCCCCATTGTTCCAACGTTCAATTCAGATGACCCCGTGCAAAACGCAGGCGTGTTTGCCGATGAGCTGGAGTAAGTTTTGGACCAATCGCAGGTGTTTTAGGGGTCAGATTATTTTCCTGCAGTCTTCGTCTTACTGTCCACTGACTAATAGCCACTACTCGCATCTCACGGAGCTGTCATTGCACTTGAACGGCATTAAGGTGACGATTTTTTAATGTTGTTGACACAATAAAGCGGTCATCACGAGCGGTTGTAAATCGCCTTCTGCCTGTTCCAGGTCGCCTATGAAAGTCTCCAGTCTCCTTATAATGCTGGTACACTCTTCGAACCGCTGCGCGGGTCATATTCAATTGTCTGGCAACAGCTCGCTGACTAAGTCCGTTTTCGATTAAAGCAATAACTTGGGCGGTTTTTTGTGGTGTAGTATGCATTAAACTTACACACTTGAACACTATTGACATTTTATAAAACGAATAATATGCAAATTTTAGTTGCAAAGACAATTTGACAAAAATCTATACTCACATTAATGCATATTAAATTGTCATTCAAACAGCATATTTCTTTTTTTGATCTGATAAATAATTCTTAAAAAAAATATAGTTAAAGTCCAAAGACTTACAGTGGGCCGATTTCTATGCACTCAAGTTTACATTTGATCATATTCGAGCTCATAATTTAGAAGCAGTTCAAATTAAAATTGAAGAGGCTTTTAATTCGGTCACACCTGAGATGCTAAGCCATCCCAACTAACATTTATAGTAGCGGCTACATGTTCTAAAGGCTTTGCTACTTTCTTATAGTAGAAATGTGGTGATCCCAACCAAAATTTGTTACTTTTTAGTTCTAACTACTATTTAGTATCAGGAAATAGTAGATGTTTCGTAAAAACGACCCTCTAAACTACTTCATAGGATTGTTTCTTGATAGTCGATTCTGATAGTCTTCTCTACCACAATAGGACGTTGCTAAAGTTTTACTTTCTTTTTAGTCGTTATTTCGTAGTCGCCCTGACTTTTATATCCTACTTAATTACCACTAGAAAGTTAAGCTTCATTGGAGTCCCAAACAAGTGTATCCGACAACTACATTATAACTTTAATTTTTACCACAAAAGTTTGTGTCATCATAGTAACATCTGATGTAACAATGTAGACAAAATAACTTTTTGGATCAACTTTAAAGCCGCAACTACTTTCAAGTAACCTTTTCGACTATCAGGGAATATAGTTTGGGACGCCATGTTTTTATGTAAGAAAGAAAATTTAATATTTTTGTTGTCGTTTTATGAGCTCATATTAAAGAGCCATACTATTTTATAAACAAATTAGTTGAAGCTTACCAAAAATGCTCTTCTTAAGCACCATTTGTTGGAGTTAACTGTCGATTATGAAAACATAACCTCCAAAATCACAACACAAAAATTCCATCAGCTACCAGAAAACGGCTCAATTTTACGGGCGCACCGGTTTTTTGCAATATATATAATGCATGTTATACAAAAAACTTTGCGTCGCACTCGAATTTTGATCCTCTGCTCGTAAATTCTCACACTTTTGGATAACATAGTTCATATTATAACCATAACCAAACAAAAAAACTAAGCGAGTCTGTTTACTGTTGTGTCCACCATATTGTGTAACAATTCTACCAAAAAGAAACGATTATATTATTTGCAACTACATCGCAACTTTTATGTCATTACGGAAAAAAAACAGCCTCTACGACGTAGTAGATACCTGGCTACGACGTAGTAGTGTAGTTGTTACTACAGTGACTTTAAACACTTGGCCAAGTAGTTATAACCAGAAATTGGTTCCCCACTTAGGGAATTATAACGTCGCTGTATGGTATACTGAGACGTAGCGGGAGTACGTTGCGGTTACTTTTAAGAAATTCTTTCTAGTTGGGGTTTCGTCGTTACAACTTTAATTGTTTGTTGGGATAGAGGTGTTGAAAAAGTAACTATTCGTTACTCGAGTACTCGTTACTCGACAAATAACGGAGTAGCGAATACCGATCCGATTAAATGATTACTTTCGTTACTACGTATTCAGTATTCACTCAAAAGTCGTTAATTCAAAATCAGGGAGTAACTATGATAACTTAAGTAACTAACTAACTATTTTTTGTGTTCTCATTTAAGAATGTTATTTTTGTCACTATTTTTAATTACTTTTAGATTTCATGTATGTATTTCTTTGTATGAAAGGCATTAGATTTTTAAAACAAAGTTATACACAGAACAGTTCCTAGGTAATTCCTACCTTTATTTTTTTTTAATTTTACCCGCATTTTGAAAATTTCAATTGAATATTTCCATAATTTATCAACAACAAAAATATATCTACAAGTAAATGATCTTCGAATTAACGACAGTCCGAGTATTTTTCACTAATTGTATGATTGAATTGAACACAGTTACAGTACTCAAAGTAACGATAGTAACGAATATATAAAATTATTACTTAGTAGGCGAGTAACGATTAGTAACGAGTAATCAAAAGTAACGAAAATCAACACTTCTACTAAGCAATGTATGACAGGGATTTTATAACCGTTTGGGTTAGGGGCGTATAAAAACTTTGAGGGGGCGAGACAGTTTGGGGGGGAGGCGCTCATGAAATATGTAAAAAATATCAAAAAAAATCTTACCTTAACCCCCCCCCCCTTATATACGCCACTGGTTTAGGTTATTGTTTAGCACAACAGGGTGGCAAGTATGAGCATTTAATTCGGTAGCTTTTGTGAGGTTTTAAAAATAGCATATTCTTACTATGCTATGCCGTGACAACAGCAGTGTAAAAAATCAATTTTATGGATAAGGCAGCCTAATTGAACGCGGTTTGTTTAGAGACAATAATAAACGAAAAATGGATACCTTCCGCTTCGAAAATTTCGAGGAACTGAATGATAGACCACACCCAAACTGAACAATTAAATATCTTTATCCCTAACAAAAACAATGCAATAAAATTCGACGCGGCTTATGGAAGGCGGCGCATGACTCGGGAGGGATGAAGTGGAAAAGTTGTGTCTATTACACACCTGCTAAATTAGTTTTTCGCTTTCTAAGCAGAATCTTCGTGGTCAGTATAGCATTTACTCTAATGGTATACTGGGTCTTTCCATCCATCTAGCTATTATTGAATTACTTGTCAAAAAGTTAGAGCAAAGTTAAATCAACTTAAACAATCAAAAACGTACATGTTCTATCACTACGCTACAGACAGGGTTATCAATTTTGAACATGATATTAGAAAAAAAGTCTCTGTCCTTTTAGTCTAGTTGTTAACTTAAATCGCTAAATTGACTGTAATTTTGTCAATGATTGAGTGTTTTTATTATGAGAATTATAAACTAATTATAAAATAACTTGGCCCAGGTAATGGTTTTTCCACAAAACTTTTGTGACAGAATGTCATGCTAAAATACGTAGCATAGCATACATAATTGTTATTTCCGCTAAATTGTTGTAAACTTGTCTTAAAGGAGAGTTTACACATGCATGGATTTGCTGGCGCCAATAAAAACTGGCGCGCCAGTAAGTTAAATTTGCAAGTGTAAACACCGACTTGCACACAAGTTATTTTTTTGCATGCATGTATCAAAAAAGTCTGCAGCTGACTGAATTTGCTGGCGCCAGTGGTGACGCATGCGCGCAGAAAAGGAAAATTTTTATGTGTAAACAAGTGCTTGCACGTCGGCTCGCCAGTTTTAAGTTCATTATTTTACATTATTTTTTATTTTCATATTTATTTTTATTTTTGTTTTTATAGCTTAATATGGCTAAAAAAGTGGTCAGCAGAACTGACCATACAGTTTCTTGAAGGCTATGAATGTTTTCCTTGTTTATGGGATGTACACAGTAGTTCGTATAAAAACAAAGATAGTCGAGATAATGCTTCCCAAAAAATTAGTAAAATAATGACTATTGAAGGCTTTGAAGTTGCAGAAGTAAAAGCAAAAATATGATCCATAAGAAACACATATGCTTTGGAATTGACAAAAATTTAAAAAAGCCAACGTTCCGGAGCCGGTGCAAATGAAGTATACACCCCAAAAGTACCATGGTTTAAAGTAGCAGACCGAGTTTTAAAGAATGTTGTTTAAATAAGAGAAACTCTAGAAGAATATCAAAATGTTGCTTTGTCATTCGAAGATGGTTTTTATAGCTCACAGGATCTTCTGCTGCAAGTTCTCCTAAAAGTTTTTCGAAAGCACCCAAAGTAGATCGACTAGCAATCCATGCTTTAACCCATGCAGATACGGCCTTTTCGTTGTTCCTTTTCCTGAATCTCTTTTTTTTTTTTCAATAAAATTTTAGCGACTATTTTGCAGGCTTCCGAGAGTTTAGCCGACATATCGCGTATCGTGTACACTTTAAAAATGAAACTGGCGTGCCAGTCTTTTTAATTTTCGCACAATAGTGTAAACCTTTACTGGCGTGCCAATAGAACTGGCGCGAACACTGGCGCCACTAAATTCATGCATGTGTAAACCCACTATAAGACTTAAAGTGAGCCTATATTTTTTAAAATTTAACTTTTTCGTGTGCGAGTTTTTCAGTGTACGGTTTTTGCTTGTACACTTTTTTCTGGAATCGTTTAATGTTTGACAAAACTAAAAAATGTTTTCAATTTTTTAGGTGTTGCACTAATAGCTGGGGTAATAACCCTATCTGCTATTACTTATGACAGATTAACAGCAATAGTTTTACCACATGAGTCTAGAATAAGCAAAAGAAGTTCAAAAGTTATCATTGCCACATCATGGCTAGTTGGAAGTATTTTCTCTACACCATTTGGATTCTACAGATCATACAAAGTAACTACTAAACAATATTTAAGAAAAATGTATTCGAATTAACCGTCTACGTAATGCAAAAAAGAGGGTTATGAGTTTGGTTTGGTGTTGTATGTAAGTTATATGACCCTTTTAATCAGTGCCGGCTGGTTACGTTATAAATGGGGGGGGGGGCAGAAATTTAAAACTTACCGAAACAATTTTATTTTAGTATTTTTCAAACAAGCGGCTACTTGGTGTAGTTTTTAGTTTATTTGTTTATAGATATATAGCCCATTCGCCTTTATTTTTATGGCTCCGTGCTCCTCAAAAATCCCACAGAATTTTAAACAATCTATTAACCTGCTAAGTATATGTCTAATTTTTGTGACATTTTCATTATGTTCGCTAATGTTTTGCCTATAGGCACTATTTAATTGGCACCTAATATCAGTCTTATCTAGCAAATTCTATGTGGTTATTTAAATGAATACCACTTACTTTGTGTCTTAACTAAACTTAACTTCTCACTAAAGTGATGATATCACACATTCCCTTTGCCACCCACGAAGGCAACAAAATTTCCTACAAAAATGTTAAAATGTGAGTTTTTTGTAAGACTAATAGATTTCGAGTTATGAAATGCAGTGGCGCACCCAGGAATGTGTCTTGGGGGGGGCCCGACAGCTACGAAACGCGCCCTCAAAAAACTTGCGACCAAAAAAATACTCTGCCAATCTATGAGCACCTAAGCTCACACTGGGTACTATAGTTATAGTGTATCTACGTGAAAGCTAAGTTAACTAAAAACTGAAGTATGTTTTATTGAACTCCAGACTCAATTACCTTTCGTTTGATACCACACAAGCCATGTTTTGACTTATACTCTAATTTTTCAAATCTACCCCCACCCTTTTTTTTAAACTAAAATGTATTTTGTTTAACTCCAGACTCAATTACCTTTCGTTTGATATCACACACGCCATATTTCCACTTAAACACTAATTTTTGAAATTTACCCCCCCCCTTTTTTAAATAAACTAAAATGTATTTTGTTTAACTCCAGACTCAATTACCTTTCGTTTGATATCACACACGCCATATTTCCACTTAAACACTAATTTTTGAAATTTACCCCCCCCCCCCTTTTTTTTAAATAAACTGAAATGTATTTTGTTTAACTCCAGACTCAATTACCTTTCGTTTGATATCACACACGCCATATTTTTTCATAAACTCTAATTTTTGAAATCTACCCCCACCCTTTTATTTGGCTTGTGTTCGGTGGATTTTGTTCATTTTCAAATGGGACCATCTCGACCCAAAACTCAGCCTGGGTACCAAATTTCATTAAAATCGGGCAAGCGGTTTTTGAGTTATGCGCGTTGGTCGTTACAGACAGACATACAGACACACAGACAGACAGACAGACAGACAGACAGACATACAGACAGACAGACAGACAGACAGACAGACAGACGGCGCAACAAAAAAGTTTCAAAATCATCTGAAACGCAAAGATATATAAAAAATTTTGAAATCGGAGCAACTTTTTTTTTTTCGAAAAAATTAGGATCACCATAGGTCACACTACTATAGTATAGTATATGTGTGAGCTAAAAACAAAAAAAATACTCTGCCAATATATGGGCCCCTAAGCTCACACTAGGTACTATAGTTATAGTGTACATGTGAGCTAATATAACTAAAAACTGAAATATATTTTATTCAACTCCAGACTAAATTACCTTTTGTTTGATACCACACAAGCCATGTTTTGACTTAAACTCAAATTTTTGAAATCTACCCCCACCCTTACAAAAAAAAACAAAAACTAAAATGTATTTTGTTAAAGTCCGGACTCAATTACCTTTCGTTTGATATCACACACGCCATATTTTCACTTAAACTTTAATTTTTAAAATATACCCCCACCCTTTTTTTTTAAATAAATTAAAATGTATTTTGTTTAACTGCAGACTCAATTACCTTTTGTTTAATATCACACACGCCATATTTTCACATAAACTCTAATTTTTGAAATCCACCCCCACCCTTTTATTTGGTTTGTGTTCGGTGGATTTTGCTCATTTTTAAATGGGACCATCTCGACCCAAGACCCAGCCTAGGTACCAAATTTCATTAAAATCGGCCAAGCGGTTTTTGAGTTATGCGCGTTGGTCGTTACAGACAGACATACAGACACACAGACAGACAGACAGACAGACAGACAGACAGACAGACAGACAGACATACAGACAGACAGACAGACAGACAGACAGACGGCGCAACAAAAAAGTTTCAAAATCATCTGAAACGCAAAGATATATAAAAATTTTTGAAATCGGAGAAACTTTTTTTTTCTCGAAAAAATTAGGATCACCATAGCTCACACTACTATAGTATAGTATATGTGTGAGCTAAAAAAGGTCATTATGTGTGGGGGGGCCCGACAGCTACAAAGTGCGCCCTCAAAAAACTTGCGACCAAAAAAAAAAAAAGGTCATCATGTCGTCTTTTCGCAAGCCTCCTGATGTCAAATTTTAAGGTATTTTTCATGTTTTATCATCAAATATGTACAAAATATATTAAAATACTCTGCCAATCTATGGGCACCTAAGCTCACACTAGGTACTATAGTTATAGTGTGAGCTAATATAATCAAAAACTGAAATATATTTTATTCAACTCCAGACTCAATTACCTTTCGTTTGATACCACACAAGCCATGTTTTGACTTAAACTCAAATTATTTTAATCTACCCCCCACCCTTTTGAAAAAAACTAAAATGTATTTTGTTTAACTCCAGATTCAATTACCTTTCGTTTGATATCACACACGCCATATTTTCACTTAAACTCTAATTTTTGACATCTACCCCCACCCTTTTTTTAAAAATAAACTAAAATTAATTTTTTTTAACTCCAGACTTAATTACCTTTCGTTTGATATCACACATGCCATATTTTCACATAAACTCTAATTTTTGGAATCTACCCCCACCCTTTTATTTGGCTTGCGTTTGGTGGATTTTGTTCATTTTTAAATGGGACCATTACGGCCCAAGACCCAACTTAGGTACCAAATTTCATTAAAATCGGACAAGCGGTTTTTGAGTTATGCGGGTTGGTCGTTACAGACAGACATACAGACAGACATACAGACAGACAGACAGACAGACAGACAGACAGACAGCAAAACAAAAAAGTTTCAAAATCATCTGAAACGCAAAGATATATAAAAAATTTTGAAATCGGAGCAACTTTTTTTTTCTCGAAAAAATTAGGATCACCATAGCTCACACTACTTATAGTAGTAGTGTGAGCTAAAATCTAAGGCTGGGTGCGCCCATGTGAAATGAACCATTTTGCCGCCGTTTTAGATTTTGCTTAAAAACTTCTCAATTTTCTGAATAATTGTAATGGCATAAAATAAAGACTATACAAAATAATATTTGACATAGAAAATGGGATATTACAGAGTTGCTGAGATACAAGTCCTAAAGTGTTAGAGAGGATAGGATAGTCAGTAGGATCTTTGACAGGAATAATTACGTTATCCTTTTCCTTTTGTAGTTATCTATTTTCAAACTTTCTCTTTCTTAAATAATGTTTGTTTCTGTTTTAAAGATTACTCTCCCAATTTTTAGGAACGCATTTGGAAAAACTTTGACGAGAAATACTGTACCGAGGACGAAAAAATGACAAATATGTACTGGTTTGTAATTATTACAGTTTTGGTTGGCATTCCGTTAACTATTCAACTTATTTGTTACACATCGATATTTATAAAGGTTAGTTATAAAATTATTTTTTCGGCGCAAAGCAGTGTTTTCTTACTCCTTTTAATTTTAAATAGAAGTAAAATATAATTTTAAGTTTTTGTCCCACCCACTATTAGCATTAAGTAGTAGTAGTAGTGTGGGGTAGGATCTAGGCCTGGCGACTATTGCACATGAAGCGCCCTTTTCGCCAACCCCCGGGCATCGCCCCACTGCGTCCTTCCTTCGCTAAGGAATCTCCCGTCTTCTGTACAAACGCCAGAATATCGGGCCACCTCAGATTTAGAAGCTCTTCCGTCTCAAAGACTTCCTCTTCGAATACCTCTCCTTGCCTCCTTGTATGCTTCGCATGATGAGAGGAAATGCGCCGAGGTTTCGTCGTCGGCCCAACATCGCTCGCACGTCGCGTACTCCTTCACTCTCATCCTTGCCAGGTGCCCTTGTAGGACGCAGGACTCCCACTATGGCTCCCACCTTTCTTCGTGTTCTACGGAGCAGCCAGTCCCTACGGGATTTGCTGTATCCTGTCATATACTGGCGTTTCCTGTGTTGGTCCATTCCCTTTGTATCTCTTTCTGGGTCCACTCTGTTAGGGCCGACTTCATTTGCCCTCTTGTGAGCCCCAGGAAAGGCTCTGGCCCGACGCATTTCTGCCGGGATCCTCCCCTGGCGAGTGCGTCCACTTTCTCGTTTCCGGGGACTTCCATGTGGCCTGGGACCCATACGAGCTCTACCTCTCTTACGCCGGCCAACTCCTGAAGTACATCCGCACACTCCTGCACCAAATCCGCGGATATGGTTGGTTTGCACAGTGCTTTCAGCGCAGCTTGACTGTCTGAACAGATGCAGAGGCGTTTTCCTGTTTCGTTCCTAATTTCTTCCTCCCATGTTACTGCCAGTATAGCGTAAACCTCTGCCTGGAAGACTGTTGCATTGGATCCCAGCGAGTAGCTTTTTCCAATGCCCTTGCTTTCCACGAACACTCCTGCACCGGTCGAATTCCGGTCTGTCAGCCTTGATCCGTCTGTATATAGCAGACCGTGGCGTCGCTAAGGAATTCAACTCCTTCCTCCTTCCATGCATCCCTTGGCGGTATGGTTACACGGTATCTCCTTTTCTCCCCTAACCGTTTCTCTGGCATCGCTAGCCTGTACGTCGGTAAAGGAATCTCCTTTTCCGTCACAGTCGCGATCTCCGAATGTCCTTTTTGTCCACCGCTCCTTCTCCACACGCCCGCGTCCCTTATCCTAAGGTATACTGCCATCACTTCCTTCTTTATCCAGGTGGACAGCGATGAGAGACCCAGGATCGTATTCAGGGCTATGTTAGGAGTAGACCTTAAAGCTCCGGTGATGCTCAAGGTCGCCAGCCTCTGCATTCCCTCGAGCTTTTTAGCGTTAGTGGTTTTCATTGCCCCCGGCCACCAGACCACGGATCCGTATTGGATCCTCGGTCTTATGATAGCCGTGTAGATCCAGTGCATGATCCTTGGGCTGAGTCCCCACTTTCTTCCTACCACCCTTCATTAAGTTTATTGAATTTATGTTAAGGCCGGTCTCGAGGCTTCACCATAAATTCCACCCCAAGTAGGTTTGGAAACTCCCAGTACGAAAAGGAAAAAAACAAACAAACAAGCGACATTGATTGTATATCTCGTAAAAACAAACAGAGTATTTTCGACATAACAAACCTTTCGTAAAATGCAGTAATGCAAGGTTTTACTTAAAACCGTAAACAACAATTCCGAACTAGTTTTCTGTGCTTCGGTCGAGATTTGAACCCGAACCTTTCGCTATGTACGCCAACGCCCTAACCAAATAGGCCACCGAAATCATGAGTATAAATATCTAATTTGAGTTCAAAGTTTAACAGTGGAAGCGAAGAAATATAACAAATTAGTTGGATGGCTTGGCTGAGTGAATAACGCAAGAACTAGCGTTCCTGCACTTTGACACTGACCGTGAGATAAAGTTTTAAAAATTTATAGTCATGGTTTCGGTGGCCTATTTGGTTAGGGCGTTGACGTACATAGCCAAAGGTTCGGTTCAAGTACCGGTCGAAGCACAGTATTTTTTTTTAATTTTTTATTTTAATTTTGGGTAGATCGACTTCTGATCATCTCTTTTGTATAACCCAAGTTATTGAAAAGAAAATGGCATACGGACAAGAGCTGCATCTGCTTTACGTCGATTTGCAGAAGGCATATGATAGTATAACACTAAATCTACTTTGGAAAGCGTTGGAAAACACAAACATAAGTGTACAACTAATTAAGGTTATCAAAGAGTTATACCGCAATAGTAAGGCAAAAGTTAAAATAAAAGCAAAACTAACCAAGGTCTTTCAAGTAAATAGAGGTCTTAAACAAGGTTGCTGAATCTCGCCTACGCTCTTCAAGCTATACTTGGAACAAGTCCTTAAAGTATGGAAGAGAAAATGCCAAAATATGGGAATTCCGTTGGACGAAACCACCTTGTATACTTTATGTTTTGCCGATGATCAGATAGTAGTGGCTCAGGATTATGACGACCTCGAATATATGACACGAAAACTAATACAAGAGTACAATAAGTGGGGAGTAGAGGTTAATCTCAATAAGACAGAGTATATGTGTATCGGTGGAATGAAACAGGATCTAATCTTAAATACCGGGCAGCGAATTCAGTCCTGTGATGAGTATAAATACTTAGGTCTAAAAATTACAGCTGACGGAACACTAGACAAGGCTATAAAAGATCGAAACGTACAAGGAAGAAAAGCAATAACTTTATTAAATGGATTGATTTGGGACCAAAGTATATCAAAACATAACAAAAAGCTTATATATAACACCATTGTAATAAGTATTATTACATACGGCTCAGAAGTATGGCCAATCAAGCATAGCACAGAAAAAATGCTTTCCGCTACGGAGATGGACTATTGGAGAAGAGCAGCAGGGAAATCAAAAAGAGAAAGAGTTACAAATCAAAGAATAAGAGAAATTATGACAGTGGGTGAACGTACTTTGGTGGATGATATAAGAACAAAACAACTAGTGTGGTACGGACATGTACAAAGAATGAATGATGAAAGACTACCTAAACAAATACTACAATGGAAACCAACTGGCCGAAGAAAACGAGGACGGCCAAGGAGAAGCTGGAGAGAAGGAATAGACAGTGAAATAAGATTAAGAGGCCTAGATGATGAATTATGGGCAAACAGAAACGAGTGGAGATTGGGTATCGGAAGACGTAGAACGTTGTGAAACCGATAAATATATATATATATATATATATATATATATATATATTTATATATATATATATATATATATATATATATTTATCGGTTTCATATATATATATATACATATATAGATTTCAATTTACCTTCTGCTATGGAATATAAGTAATCTTAGACAATACACGGAAAACCAGAAATTAATTTTTTATTTTAGCTATATAAATATGAAAAAATCCTAACCAAAGCTTTTCAAGACCGACAGCTAGGTTACAAACGAAGTGCGGCTAAGATGATATTTATTGTAATAATTACGTTTATGATTTGCCGAATACCTTTTGCAGCTTATATTATATACCGACATCAAATGCTTAACGTAAATCAACGATCAGCCAATACTGACGTTAAAAACCAGGTAATAGTATAGCCCATCGCACCGACTTGTTTTTTCGTTACTTAGCCTTAAGTGTTCCTTATTACGGCATTTTATGATTATATTAAGAAACGCTTTAAGCTAAGTAACGAAAAAAAAAACGGTGAGATGACCCTTATTGGAATAAAACCTACCTTTGTTTTACAGTCGGCTTTATTCTGACAGATTTACAAAGAAAATTGACAGCGGACATCTCAAAATTGACATACCAAAGTCAAATTTAAAAATAAAGTCGCTAATTTTAATTTAATAAAGACAGACACTAATAAATCCGGTTCTTAAATACTCAAAGAAATTTTGAAAGAAAACAGCTGCTTTTTATATGTAAATCTGTCAGAATACGGCCGATTTTAAAATAAGGTCAGGTTTTATTCTAATAAATCCTTAATAAAATAAATAGAGATTTAAACTGTTTTTTTTAAGCCTTAAAAGGCTTGAAAAATACAAAAAACAACCGTTGAAACGTCGCGTCGCCAAAAAATAAATTCAATTAACGTTGTCCTTATTTCCCGCTAACCCTTCCTCACGGTAAACTACAGGACGTTAACTTTCTTCAAATTAAATAAAAAGTTTTTGTGCTCAGCCGGTAAGTGAATGCGGAACTTTTCGCTATGTTCGCCAACTTATTGAGCTACCTACTAAACACATAAGTATAATTTTTTGTAAAATCCTACTTATTGTTAAAGCTACAGCATACTCGACCATGATATTCAACTGCTTTTTGAGTTTTTTATTCTCACTGTTAAGGTATGCACAAAATTACCAACGTCGTGTGTTAAAATTTTTAATCGCAATGGGCGATTGAAAATGAGATTTTTTTATTGTGTTATTTATACGCTCTAAAATGCTACCCTTAAAATGCATTTAACAACCGGTTGTAAATAAAAGCCGTTACGCGCTTGTGACGATTAAACCTTTCACGGAAAAATACAAGAGAAACAAAAAATTTTACCCCATTAATTGACGCTGCCTTCTTTAATGTGGGTAAAAATGCTAATCAGCGACGGATGGATTCTTTTTCTTTTCATCGATCGATGTATAGCAGTTTATTCCTACTCTTGTTCTAGTTTCTCTCGTATTTTGGCAGATGGCGCTTCTTGTAGATTAGACTGTTTGGTTTTCTCACTATAAACGTAAAACATGAGACAAAGTGATCTAATTAACTTCGCAAGGGTGTCACATTGACCAAGCAATGTTCTGAGGAGTCCTATAAGGACAAAACAGTTAACTGTCAACACTTATTAGGTGTCCATTAGATCCAGTGTTGCCACCTCTACCGATTTTTCGGTAGATCTACCGATTTAGCCTTTTACTTTACGATATACCGAATTACCATAGTTTTCTACCGATTTTTTTTTTCAATATAAACTTGTTTTTTTTTTGATACGCCTTGAATCGCGATTAAAATACTCTGCCAATATATGGGCCCCTAAGCTCACACTAGGTACCATAGTTATAGTGTACGTCTGAATTACTCAAATTTTTGAAATCTACCCCCACCCTTAAAAAAAAACAAAAACTAAAATGTATTTTGTTAAACTCCGGACTCAATTTCCTTTCGTTTGATATCACACACGCCATATTTTCACTTGAACTCTAATTCTTGAAATCTACCCCCACCCTTTTATTTGGTTTGTGTTTGGTGGATTTTGTTCATTTTTGGACTATCTTGACCCAAGACCCAGCCTAGTTACCAAATTTCATTAAAATCGGCCAAGCGGTTTTTGAGTTATGCGCGTTGGTCGTTACAGACAGACATACAGACAGACAGACAGACAGACCGACAGACAGACAGACAGACATACAGACAGACAGATAGACAGACAGACGGAGCAACAAAAAAGTTTCAAAATCATCTGAAACGCAAAGATATATAAAAAATTTTGAAATCGGAGCAACTTGTTTTTCTCGAAAAAATTAGGATCACCATAGCTCACACTACTATAGTATAGTATATGTGTGAGCTAAAAAACACCATATATAAAATATTCTTTTTATGTAAGATCCTTTGTAGAATAAAAAATTTATTTCAAGCCATTGTTTTTAAAAGTGTATTTATGGCGCCATCTCTTGGATTTTGCGATATACTCAGCCGGCAGCCGCAAGTGGCATTACTATACTATAGTAGTGTGAGCTATGGTGATCTTAATTTTTTCGAGAAAAAGAAAGTTGCTCTGATTTCAAAAATTTTTATATATCTTTGCGTTTCAGATGATTTTGAAACTTTTTTGTTGCGCCGTCTGTCTGTCTGTCTAATTCGACTTTGGTATGTCAATTTTGAAAGATCAAATGTCAGTTTTTAATGCGAAACTGTCAATATAGTGCCCGGCACAATTTGTGCCTGGCTTTATTGCAATAGGTCCCTAGTATGTACCTAATTTTTTTATTTAATTCTTAATTTTGGTATTTTGTCAGTAAAAACAAATCGTAGAAATACAATTTACCTACTAAATCAATCCAAACTATCGATAGTTCTCCAGCACTGCTTGCTGAGATGATTAAAAAATCTACCGGAATCTACCGATTTTTCTCGAAGCCTTCTACCGAAGACCTCAGGGTCGAGGGTGGCAACACTGATTAGATCTTGGACACCCGTGAGGATAAGCTTTCGAGTTATCCACGGAAAAATACGAGAAAAAAACTTTTACCCGATTAGCTACGAAGAGTTGTTTGATTTTTAAATTCACAAGTACTAAAATTTACGTTTGTTATATACAATTAAATTTTAACTTTATCTTTTTTTTTTAGACCAAAGGACTGTACCAAACTTTATGGTATATTTCCAAATACCTACTTGTTGTCAATGCTGCGATAAATCCGTTGATATACGCTGCTACCAATGTCGCAATTAAAAATGCTTTTAAAAAAACAAAAGTACTTCAGTGGATATTGAAAAGAAAGCAACAAGTGCAAACAAAGAACAAAAGCAGAACAAACATTTTTGATTTGTTCAAAAAGCGGCAACTAACCCAGCATGTTGACACTTCCACAAAAATGGAAGTTTTTGTTACAAAACTCTAAAATTTATTGGTTTATTTTTTTAAGAGAATAGTAAGTAATTACAATGATTACACAACTTGTATACAGATAGGCAACTTAACAAACTTAATAACAGCAGCGGACAGATGGCTATGTCGTATATTCAGGTAGTTTCAATAATGACACGGCAGAGCCATTTGCAGTGGCGGCTGGTGGCGTTATAAATTGGGGTGCCAGAAATTTAAATTGCATGAAAAATTAGAAAAAAAAAACTTACCGAAACAATTTTATTTTAGTATCTTCCAAACAAGCAGCTACTTGGTGTAGTTTTTAGTTTATTTGTTTATAGATAAAGTCCATTCGCCTTTCTTTTTTTACGGCCCCGTAGAGAAACCTCAAAAACCCCACAGAATTTTAAACAGTCTATTCACCTACTAAGTATATTTCAAATTTTTTGTCACATTTTCATCATAATTTTTGGAAAAGGAGTGAAAAAATCCTAAACTCCACACAATTTTTGAATAGATTATATATTCCTATTCATACCCCGACGCGTTTCGGAAATTTTATATTTCCATCTTCAAGGGGAAATCTGCAATACAAGATAACACTAGTGACTTTCTTAAGAGAAAATAGTACTTAAAATATTAAAAATGGAAGTCAACGATACATAATAAAATATAAAATAATTCTACTTACAAGTTAATTATCCAGGTCAATAAAAATGTGAACAATATGATTAACAGTAGTTACATGACAGTAAACATCATTAAAAATTAAAAAAGTTAAAAAAACACTCACAGATAAACTAAAACTTTTGTTACATAAAATAATTATTAAGTCATTACATTAAAATATTTCAATAGAGGTTAACTGACAGTAAACAAAACGCTAAAATTTAAAAAATTAAAAAATTATCATATACCTAAAGGGACAAGTATCTCCATCTGTGACTAGAAAGATCAGGTTTTAAAAAATTGTAAAAAGTCGTACTGCAAATAAACAAAAATCAATATTTAATATTTGGAATACCAGAAAAAACTTCAATCGTCCTGCTGGTACAGTCTCTTCAAAATAAGATTCAAATAATTTCTCCAAATGATACAAGAAATTAAAACCCTAGAATTAAAAAAATCAAACGAATCAAAAAATTAGAAAATTAAAGAAAAAATTAACAAGTTAAAAATTTTAGAAAAATCTATAAAAAAACCTATAAAAAAACAAAAACTTTAAAAAAATAAAATATAAAAAATATTAATTAAAATTTTTCCTCAATAAAATTTAATAAATGAAAGGGTCAATAGATTGTAAATAATCAAAAATTACAATACAAACAATATACATTTTCATCATGCTCAGTAATGTTTTGCCTATAGGCACTATTCAATTGGCACCTAATATCAGTCTTGCCTAGTGGTTATTTAAATGAATACCACTTACTTTGTGTCTTTTTAACTTTTCACTAAAGTGCTTGATATCACACATTCCCTTTGCATGCAGGATCACTTCGTGGATTATTCATAACAAGACAAGTAAAGCAAAAAAAGCATTTCTTTTTTCGCAACCGCACAACCAGCATCGTATAATTTTTCATAAAATTTTCTATTATAGGTTTTTATGGAACACCACTGTGGCCCTAAAGATTTTATTTGTAATTAAAGTTCATATGTCAACGTATTTAAATTTGCATAGTTAATTATTTAATCGACGGTATTTATTTCCATTTTATAAATAAACGAAAACGAAAACAAACAATGACATGCAACCGGCAAGGCTTTTTACTACTGACAAACCCCAAATCAACACAAATTCATACGTCTTCACTAAGGATAGAACCGGCAACACTAGAAAGGGCAACGAACGTTTCCGCACGATAATGATGGCCGACGTCAACTAAAACAAAAACGGGTGAAATTGAAACCTTGCCCCGAGCGGCTCTGCCGGCTTGTAATTACTTACTAAATAAAGTTCACCCAATTAATCGCTTGTTGTTAACCACAGATTATAAAAAGAACTAGACAATCAAGTCGTAAGGGAAGATTTAACTTTTTGTGTTGAGTGTTGTCTAGTTTTGGTAGTGGAGGACCATCCATGCTGTTATTAATTTTGGAGTGTTGCCTATCTGTGTCTAAGTTGTGTAATCATTGGTAATTAATAAAATTCAATGGGGCTACTTCAGAAATATGGGAGGGGAATATATAGCTTTTAGACGAGTGCGCAGCCGAATTTGGACACCATGGGGATCTGTCAGTCGGCGATTTTGTACTTATCTTTCCCTAAATTCTCCTCCAATACCTGCTTACTAAATAGACTAGTCACAAGAAAGAAGAAAAAAACAAAAAATCATTTACTTTTTTGCCTGCTACAAGATTGCAAAGGGATTTATACTACAATTTGTAGTTATCAAAAGTAGGGACTAATATCCACGATCTTGCGTAAACGTAACGTACGTTACGTAAATGAGATACAATGCGCATTGGAATGAATTGAAAACAGAGTTAAAGTAATCGTCAAAAACATGAACTAATAATATTTATGGTCAAAAAGTATCCACTTATCACGGTTCCTACAATTAGACCGGTTTTCGGAGACAAATTCTCATGCAAAAAGTTTCAAAACAGTAGTTCAATAAATACGTCATCAATATTTGGTGACGTCATTACTTTGTTCGTGGCTATCGTGTTTTTGACCTGACAAAGAACATCCTTCTATAATAATAAATCCG
This sequence comes from Aspidapion aeneum, assembly GCA_963576565.1. Classification (NCBI taxonomy): domain Eukaryota; kingdom Metazoa; phylum Arthropoda; class Insecta; order Coleoptera; family Brentidae; genus Aspidapion; species Aspidapion aeneum. Next base: position 96,923,754 of record OY755044.1, on the reverse strand, counting down.
TTTCTTCTTATAATTTTTTCAAATACTACGTGCTCCATAACTTCTCATAAATCAGTGAAAACACAATTCAAAAAACAAAAACAAAACATGCACCACCCATTTTTCTCGAAACGTGACGTAGCGTTTGTAGACGCCTTTGAAGTTAGACAATTGGCGTAAGCTATGTCACGGATCATTGTTAGGTGATCCGTGGCTATGTCATGTTTTTAAACGAGTTAAAACCACGGATCACCCGTGTTAAAACCTCGTTTTGAAACTATTGGTAAAATGACACCTTTTTGAACGTTTGCTGAAAAATCAATATTTTATTCCAATTTTTTAATTAATTAATTTAATTGTTTTTTAATTTTATCTAGTTTTTACTAAAATATTAACAAAACGTTCACAATTTACACCTCTGTGAACAGTATTTCATCGTATAACGCCCAAAAATTCGAAAATATTGTCACGTGGGGGTCACTAATTGATGACGTTTTGATGAAGTACTTATTGAACCACTGTTTCGAAACCTTTTGCACGAGAATTCGTCTGGGATCTTAATATGTATATATAATGTCGAATTTTTCACGTCACTTGTGGTTCAGCTGATTTTTGTAAACAAATAGATATAATATGTGAACAACTAATATTTTTAAAATTTTTTGAAAACTAAGGCAATTTTCCTATTGTTTTTTAATACAACCTTATAAAATATAATTTTTTAGACGTCTTGTCGTTATTTTGTTTTAGCCCGCTTTATTTTATTACACAAAACTTAAAATACAAGTCAAACTGAATGTGATCGTTTAGTATTAAAGGTAAATCGAGGACTTGGGAAGTAAACAAATGTGTAGGTTAGCGGATTACTTTTACATTATTGTAGAAAATTAAATTATCTTTTAAACGATGTATCACCTAAGTGGGCCAAGTTCACGGTTAGCACTTAATTAACATCCATAAATTGGGGTTATTTTTTAGGATCACGGAAAAAATCATGCTTTTTAGGTTTTATTCAGTTTTCAAAAAACCTAAGTATTTTAGGGAAAAATGTTAAAACACCTTTTTTTAGAGAAACTAAATGTATTTTTGCAGAAAACTTTGTTTTCTTCTACTTTTGTTTAAAACTTTTTTTTGTAAAGCATACAGTAACCAAGTAATTTAAAAAAAAAACCTTTTTGTACACACTAAATCCAAGATGGCGGGTGGTCCCCCCCCCAAGGTCGTAAACTCAAATTTCTTTTTAGGACTCCAATGTCAACAACATATGTCAAAATCTCGACAACACCACATTTTGCTTTACTCTGCTGATAGTATTTTGTGGAATTTTTCTTACTGGCTATAAGTGTCATCGTTTTTTTTTATTCTATATATATTAGCTCACACATATACTATACTATAGTAGTGTGAGCTATGGTGATCCTAATTTTTTCGAGAAAAAAAAAGTTGTTCCGATTTGAAATTTTTTTATATATCTTTGCGTTTCAGATGATTTTGAAACTTTTTTGTTGCGCCGTCTGTCTGTCTGTCTGTCTGTCTGTCTGTCTGTCTGTCTGTGTGTCTGTATGTCTGTCTGTAACGACCAACGCGCATAACTCAAAAACCGCTTGCCCGATTTTAATGAAATTTGGTACCCAGGCTGGGTTTTGGGTCGAGATGGTCCCATTTAAAAATGAACAAAATCCACCGAACACAAGCCAAATAAAAGGGTGGGGGTAGATTTCAAAAATTAGAGTTTATGAAAAAATATGGCGTGTGTGATATCAAACGAAAGGTAATTGAGTCTGGAGTTAAACAAAATACATTTTAGTTTATTTAAAAAACAAGGGGGGGGGGGTAAATTCCAAAAATTAGTGTTTAAGTGGAAATATGGCGTGCGTGATATCAAACGAAAGGTAATTGAGTCTGGAGTTCAACAAAATACATTTTAGTTTTAAAAAAAAGGGTGGGGGTAGATTTGAAAAATTAGAGTTTAAGTCAAAACATGGCTTGTGTGGTATCAAACGAAAGGTATTTGAGTCTGGAGTTCAATAAAACATACTTCAGTTTTTAGTTATATTAGCTTTCACGTAGATACACTATAACTATAGTACCCAGTGTGAGCTTAGGTGCCCATAGATTGGCAGAGTATTTTTTATCTAAAGCATACAGTTATTCTTGTCGGCTTTAAAACTTTTATTCGATATATGTATAAATTTATGGTCAACTAAATAGGTACATAAAAAATAAGGTATTGCCTAACATACATGTAGTTAATTTTTATTTTTGAAATATATACTTTATATTTGTCATATTTTAATTCTAATAGTCTAATATTGCAATCATGTTTGCTAAATGTTACAAACTAATTCTAGTAATATTCAAATTCAAATTAATTTTCAAAACCTCGAATTACACTTTTTTCTTGGTAACCTTTTAAAACACATTTTAAATAAAGCCTTTCAACTAGAATTATTGTAGGCAAAATCTTTTTTACCTTCCCAGCCCGCGCAGCGCGCCGAAAATGTGTTATTTGGATGTATTTTGACCTACCTTAGCAATATCGTGACGTCTGTCATTAATATTCAATAAATTCATTAAATTTTCAGGTAAAATACGTACAATACTTTAAAAAGCTGATTAGATTTTGATGAAAATCGTTTAACGCAAATGACAGTATATATATATATATATATATATATATATATATATATATATATATATATATATATAAATAATTTGTGGCCAATTAAAATGCGTAGGGTGACATTTTGTGACACTGTGAATAGAACAATAACACTGTGCCAATTTGTGACACAAAAAAAATTACTGAATAATTAAACAAATATCTGGAAGCAGAACTGTATTTTTCAGCTAGGTAAAACATTGATATGCCCGGTAACTTTTATACAGTGGAGAAGGGGGGGTTCAGAAATAAGAAAATTTTAAGTGCGCCACAGTGTTTTAATATCAATGTTTTACAAAGAAGATCTTAATTAAAATACAGTTCAACCCAAACGTTGTAGCCAAACAATGAAATTCTACCTACTTCCGAGGCTTCCAGAGTATTTGTGTAATTAAAAAACCAAAAAAAATTGACTAATAAACAAAATAAAATTCTAAAAGATTCCTAAATGAATCAAAATGACACAAATAGAAAGTTCTTTATAGGTAGATGCACATTTCCAACAGGTCACAGTGTACCTACATTTGAGTCAGTAGTGTAAGACTCACTTACATAAATGATTGTTAAAAAAAATACACTTCCAAAATCGCTCCATCATAGGGGAGATCTGGACCAAATATCTGCTGTCATCATTCTACTTTAGGTAGAATGAGACAGACAGCAACCCAGTCCGAGATCTGCCCCATGAGGCAAAACAATGTAAGGAAACCGCTAAAAAATATAACCTCATCTCTCTTATGTCTCTGCAAAGTTGGTTCATTGGATTGTACAAATAACACAAACTTTAGTTCATCTTGTTTATTGCAGTAAAACTAGTGAAAAAAAATACTGGAAACATGTAATATGTTTTTTTAAAAAAAGAAAGAAAGGAAACAAGTTCGGGCCAAAATAACCGCAATAGCAATATCACAATAAAATTTAGCTTAATAATACCGCAAAATTGGGGCTATGACGTCATACCTTATCTTGCGTTTACAAGCAATATTGAGTTTATATTGTTTATATTTGAAAAAGTTACGTTTAAATTATGTTAAAAATTTATATGAAAAGATTGTATCTAAAGGCTTGCTCCTACCTTGGTCCTGGATTATTGTATGAGAAAATAAAAAAAATTATTTTATTTTGTAAACCTGGAGTTCTGTTGTCCAGACATTTTCTCACCACTGCACCGGGTCCTGTCCTGTTCACGCCCACCCTGAGGATCTCCTAGCACATGATGCTAGGGCAGCACATAGTCGAAAATGGTTGCTGGATTCTTGCCCGAGCGTAAAAAGAAAAAAGGAAACAAGCTGGATTGCAACAATTACAGAGGAATTTCAGTAACCAGTACTCTCAGTAGATTGTACGGTAGGATTCTTAGAGATCTAATAGAGAAGGATTTTGATGAACAAGAAGAAGAAGACAAAGTGGGTTTCGTGCAGGCAGATCTTGTAGTGATAATGTTTTTTGTCTTAAACAAGTAATTGAGAAAAGGAGCGCCAGAAATATAGAGACTCATGTTACCTTTGTGGACCTACAAAAAGCATATGATACCGTTCCAGTAGAAAAACTATGGACAGTGCTAGAGCAGACTAATATCAATCATACATACATAAAAGCGATAAAAGAACTATACAAAGGGTCAAAATCTAAAATTAAAATTGGAAATCGACTTTCAAAAGAATTCCTGGTAACAAAAGGCTCAAGACAGGGATGTTGTATTTCTCCAACTCTTTTTAAAATATATATCGCAGTAGCTCTAAAAAACTGGAAACGGAAAGTGCACGGCATGGGAATACAACTTAACGACCGATTTACCATATACACACTACAGTTTGCTGACGACCAAGTTATTGTAGCTAATGATAAAGAGGATATGGAGTATATGATGAGAAAGTTAATGGAAAAATACCAAAAGTGGGGATTAACAGTGAACGTGGACAAGACACAGTACTTATGTATTGGAAACGAATCCAGTGAGTTAGAAGTAGACAATGGACAAGTAATATCTCCATGCAATGAGTATGTATACTTGGGTGTCACATTTGATAAGACAGGAACAGACTGTTAAGAACTGGAAAAAAGAATAGTAAAAGCAAAAAAGGTTATTGGATGTCTTTTATGGAGCAGAGAGATAAAAAAGAATGTAAAACTTAACATATATGAAACAATGGTGAAAAGCACGCTGTTGTATGCAATAGAGACTTGTCGCGTAACAGAAAAATACAAAACAAAAATGGAAAGTGTCGAAATGGATGCAATAAGAAGATCAATGAGAATATCTAGAACAGATCACATAAAAAATGAGATCATAAAAGAAAGAATGGGACCGATGTACAACGGATGAACGACGAAAGATTACCAAAGCAGGTCCTAGAATGGCAACCAATAGGGCGCAGAAAAAGAGGGCGTCCTAAACTAAAATGGCAACAGTCAATCCAAAGATCAATGAGTCAAAAAAATCTGACAGAAGATTATTGTCAGGATCGAAGGAGGTGGAGAATAGGCGTCGGACAACGTAGAAAAACGTTCTAAACCGACTAAATAAAAAAAAAAAATATATATATATATATATATATATATATATATATATATATATATATATTTATATATATATATTGATGCGATGCTCCGTTAAAAAGTTGGCATATTTTCAATTTTTAAACTGTAAAAAACTGTCATTAGCACTAATGGATTTTTGACCAATCTAATCAGCTATACTGTAAAGTATTATATTGTTCGGTCCTCAGTACATTCATTTCGTGTGGATGTTAGAATTTAGTTATTTTATTTTTACTTTTTATTGGATAAGATATTTTTTGGCTCACTGTGTAGAATTGGGATTTGTCCACCTTAACTGTAGCTTTTAGAAAAATATAATGACAAATCAGTGTGAATTTGTAGTTACAACGGGATATATCGTTTCAAATCCCTATTCAATCACACGGTGTGCAATCAAGTGAAGCACTTTTAGTTAAATAATTTTAAGTAAATAGATTTACGAATTTTCGCGAGTGTTTTCCCTCGTCCTCCCTTCCTTAAAACCTCTGCAATGGAAACCCCTCAACAGAACTGCTGAAGCCAGGATAAAGGCGGCCGCCCATCGATCCCACAACACAGCAACGAACAGTGAGTAGAACAAAAACCCTTTATACAGTCCATTTTAAATCTCTCCTGAGTAAATTACTCAACACCCCCACATTTTTGGTCCTTTTCGCCAGATCCTTTCTAGCGTTACTCCTACTTTACTACCCTAATCGTCGTTTTTTTTATATAGTAGGTAGACTTTTTGATAAAAATACATAGTGACTTTGATCCGCCTTTCACTAAACTCAAAGTTAGGAGTAAACTAATCGGCATATAGTCATTAATTAACATAAATTTTTAGAGTTCTTGCTGTAAAACATTCACACAAAATTTCCAATTATAGGTCGTGCATTTATTCAAATTGAATAGAAATCAATTTCTTTATCGCCTTTTTTTGCTTTGTTTCGAAGCCGGCAGTTAGCAGCCGGTCTCTGTCGTGTTAGTAATGGGAATGGATTCTCATATAGTATAGAACGTATAGTCGTCTCAGTTAGCGCTTGATTCACCGTTGATTTCACACTCGCAATTAGAATTTAGCCACACTCCATATTAGAATTTACTGTATGCATTGCTTTAGTACTGTGTCCAGCCATTAGTCATACACAGTGACACGTATAAATTGAAAATTGTAGTAGCTTTTTTCTGAAACCATAAAATAATTAATTATAGATGCTAATTAGGTAAATAACTGATAAAATTAATTGCGTATTTAGTAGTAGGAGCATTTTTTCTTAAAATTTCCAATTGATTGCTCAATTTATTAGTTGAGAAAAAATAGTAGAAAAATTTTGTTTTCAACAAATAGTAGCACTCGTTTACCACGTTTAGACAACTTCATTAAATTGGTAGTTAGTAGATTTCTCGCCATTTATTAAGTTTAAAATTTAACTTAGGAAATAAAAAAAAAAATTTTTTGTTATTTTTTTAAATTTAAAAACAGATTTTTTTATAATTTTTAATTTGGTTTAATTATTAAGCTACAATGTCAGATAAAGTTAGAAAAGCAACAAACTTAAGACTGAGTGAAATTAGTCGCATGACTGAAATATACGATTTTGCTATAAAAGCTGAGACTGATAGCAAATATCATGCTTCACTCAAGGTTCGCTATCAAGACCTAGAACAAATTAGAGATGATTTCAGTAAACAGCATAACATTTTGATAGGTTTATTAGATGAACAGGATGATTTTCAAGCTGAAGATAAAGTTCGAGCTGATTTTGAAAATAAATTCTGGCATATTAAAAGCATATATTTTAGCTTATTTTCTCATACAACTAGTGAAACGCAATCTTCTGTTTCCTTATCAAGGGCACCTCAGTTTACTAACAATCTTAAACCTTTAGATTTACCTATTTTTAGAGGAGATGTAACTTCATTTCCTAGTTTCAAAGATATGTTTGAAGCCCTGGTTCATAACAATCCTCACTTTTCGGATGTAACTAAATTCGAATATTTACTGAAAGCCCTTGAGGAACAGCCAAAACTCCTAGTTCAGCATTTGCCACTAACTCATGCTAATTATTCCATTGCTTATGATACTTTGTGTAAAAGATATTATAGAAAACGAATCATAGCAGCTAGTCATTGGTCAGCTATTGAAAATGCTAAAAAAGTATCTTCAGAAAATCCTCAAGATTTACGTACCCTGTTAGATACCTTTAACGATAATTTAGAGGCCTTGCGCAATTTACAGTTACCTATAGACGCCTGGTCATTTCCATTAGTTCAAATGATTAATAGAAAAATAGATATTTCCTTAGCAACCAAATTTGAGTTACAGCTTTCTGATTCCAATAAAATGCCTGATTATAAAGAGTTAATAGCGTATATGGAAAAACACTGTGAAGCTTTAGATAATGTAGAATTAACCCGAAAAGAAGATAAAAAATTCTTTAAAAAATCTATAAATAATAATAGTAGTAGTTTTAAATCAGGTAGCTCCAGACAAACTTCCAATGTTTTTCTAAGTCAACCCAATCAAAATAATAATAAAAATACTTGTGTAGTTTGCAAACAGGGACCTTATCACACTCTTTTTAAATGTCAGTTTTTTCGCTCAAAAACTCCCAATGAACGTTATAAACTTGCCAAGGCAAATTATTTATGTTTAAATTGCCTTTCTAGATCGCATAGTATAAAGGAGTGCCCCTCTACTAATTCCTGTTTTCGTTGCGGTGTTCGTCACCATAGTTTACTTTGTTTCAGTGGAAATGATAGTTCCAATCAAGTTAGCACCTTATATAGTAGTCAGAATAATAGTAGTCAGAATAATACTAGTCAGAATAATAGTAGTCAGAATAATAGTAGTCAAAATAATAGAAATTTTCAAGCCTGCAGTACTGTTACACACCATAATAGTCAGGGTACTAAGTACAATCCTGTACACAATCATAGTCAGGGTCCTAACCCCCATTTTAGTAGCTTTAGTTCCACTCCAAATTATTATAATCAGAGTGTCAATACTCATTGTAGTCCAGTAGCGCATTCTAGTTCTAGTTTCCCGAATTCCATTGGCCACCCCACTAGTTCGGGTGCCAACCACCATGCCAACCATAGTAGTATAGTTTCCAATAATGCTAACTCTGTAGCTCAATTACCTCATATTGATAGTCAAAATTCACAAAGCAACCCCAATGCTTTTGTCGGATTAACTGTAGACAACCCCTTATGTTTAAGTAGTAGCATCGATTCTTCGGGTGTATTATTATCCACCGCAATAGTAGAAATTTTAGATAGCAAAGGCGATTATCAACCTATTAGAATAATCGTAGATTCAGGTTCAACCTCAAATTTCATAACGAAAGCTTGTGTTAAACGTCTTGGTTTACATAGTTACAAATCAGATATCGATGTGCAAGGCATTGGTGAAGCCCCTATGCTTAAAAGTTGTGAGAGCATTTCTTCTACCATTCGTCCTTCAGGAAAATCTAGTCCCCTTTTAGAATTTAGTGCCGTAGTTATCCCTAAAATATGTGGAAATCTTCCACTTTCAACACTTTCCACTACTAATTGGCCTTTCTTAAAAAATTGTCAGCTAGCCGATCCTTATTTTTACAAATCTAGACCGGTTGATATATTAGTAGGAGCTGATATATTTGCAAGAATACTTAAAGATGGAAAGATTGTTGCTGGTCCTAATGATCCAGTGGCAATTAATAGTATTTTTGGTTATTTGCTTATGGGTAAAACTTGTTCTTCGTCTAAAGTAATTAGTCAATTCATTTCTCAAACATTTTTGGCAATGGACACCCTCGAAGATACCATTCAAAGATTTTGGCTTGTCGAGGAAGTTCCCAAGGTCAATTCAATGTCACCTGAAGATAGTTTAGCTGAAAAAATATTTTCTGAAACCACTTATAGAACAGAGACAGGCAGATTTGTAGTATCTTTACCTTTTAAATCTAGTGAACCTTCTTTTCCCAACAGTAGAGAGTTAGCACTCAAGCAATTCTTAGCATTAGAACGTAGATTGTTAAAAAATTCTGATCTTTACATGCAATATTCCGATTTTATGAAGGAATACTTATCTTTAGGGCATATGAAAATAGTTTCATCTTTGGCCATTCCAGATAAAAGTTATTATATCCCACATCATTGTATACTAAAGCCTTCTAGTGTCACAACTAAACTTCGCGTGGTTTATAATGGCTCTGCTAAAAGTTCTAGTGATCCTTATTCATTAAACGATTGCCTGCTTCCTGGTCCCAAACTTCAAGCTGACATATGTCAATTACTTCTGTTATTTAGATTGGAAAAATTCGTATTTACAGCGGATATCTGTAAAATGTTTAGACAAATTCTAGTTACTCCTCCTCATCAGGATTATCAACGCGTTCTTTGGCGTTTTCAGCCTGATGGTCCAATCGAAGACATAGCTCTCTGTACTGTTACTTATGGATTAACATGCAGCCCTTATTTAGCTATCAAATCATTGCTTACTTTAGCTGAGCAGGAGAAAGTTAATTACCCTGAAGCTTCAGAACTAATTATCTCGCACTCATATGTAGATGATATAACTGGCATGCATTGTGACCTTGAAGGTGCCAAAAGGATTTAGAAAGACCTAATTTCTCTTCTTGCCAAAGGTGGGTTTGAATTGCGCAAGTGGTGCAGCAATGACCCAAGACTCTTGGCAGACTTTCCTTCTTCTCATCTGTGTAATGAAAATTTATCCTTTGATGCTGATTCCAATAATACTCTTAAAGTTTTAGGACTTGAGTGGAGTCCATCATCAGATTGCTATCAATTTTCGATAAACTCAATTTTGTCACCGTGTACAAAACGTAATTTACTTAGCAACTTAGCTAAGATTTTTGACCCTCTAGGTATCTTAACCCCTGTTACTTTTTTCCTAAAACATTTAATACAGAAGCTTTGGGACTTAAAGCTCAATTGGGATGATCCACCCTCGATAGAAATTAGTAGAATATGGGAAAAATTTACAAGTGAAGTTAGTTTGCTATCTTTATGTAAAATAACTCGTAGAGTAGTGCCTGATAGTTACCAATCAATTCAGATTCATGGCTTTTCAGATGCCTCTGAAAAAGGCTATTGTGCTGTTGTTTATTTTAGATTTTCATTAAAAGATAATGAATTTTGTGTCAAATTTGTGACTGCAAAATCCAAAGTAGCCCCTTTAAAAACAATTAGTATACCCCGCCTTGAACTGTGTGGAGCAGTTCTGTTATCAAAATTGTTACATTATGTTCTAGGAATTTATCAGCCCAGGCTAAAAATTAGTGAAATATACGCTTGGTGTGATTCAACTATAGTCCTTTCTTGGATAAAGTCTTCCCCACATAGATTTACCACTTTTGTTAGTAATAGATCAACTTTCATCCAAGAAAAAATCCCTTCCTCGCATTGGCATCATGTCATATCTGAGAACAATCCTGCAGATTTAGGTAGTCGTGGTCTCCTCCCATCTGAGTTGTCAGAAAGCTCAATGTGGTGGTATGGCCCTAGTTTTTTGTCGCAACACACCGACACATGGACAGAAATAAATCTTCCATTGTCTGATGAAGACATTCCTGAACATAGAAAAACATGTCTTCTTGTAGCAGAATTAGAACCCCATTTGTTAGCTCAACTAATAGAAAATATTTCTAGTTTTGATAGATTACGTAGAGTTTTAGCATATATTTTAAGATTTTTGTCGAATTGTAGAAACAAAATCAAAGTAACTGAACCTCTTACTAGTTTAGAGTTACATCAGTCTGTCATGCTCTTAGTAAAGCATGTACAAACTTTAGCTTTTTCTCATGAAATTGATAGAATCCAACAGCATCTTTTACCCTCAAAATTATTTAGAAGACTAAGCCCCTTTTTAGATGATGAAAGCATACTTCGCCTTGGTGGCAGATTAAGAAATTCTACTTCGTTGTCCTATCAACAAAAATTTCCTGCTCTATTGCCCAACAATCATCGATTTACGGAACTTTTGGTTAGTTATGTACACTTGAAATATTTCCATGCAGGAATTCAATCAATTCAATACATAATCGCACAACAATTTTGGATAATTTCCTGCAAAAATGTAATTAGAAAGGTAGTTTCTAAGTGTATTACTTGCTATAAGATAAATCCAACCCCTGTTCAAGCTCCCATGGGTGATCTACCCTTACTTCGCGTGAGCCAAGTTAAGCCTTTTCTTCACACAGGTGTTGACTTCGCAGGTCCCTTTAATCTGTTAATGACTCGCTACCGAGGAGCTCGCACGACGAAAGCATACCTTTGTCTTTTCGTTTGTTATGCTACCAAAGCTTTGCATTTAGAGCTAGTTTCAAGCTTGTCTTCCGATGCTTTTCTGGCAGCCTTACGTCGCTTTGTAGGCCGTAGAGGCAGACTTGTTTCACTCCACAGTGACTGTGGAACTAATTTTACTGGAGCTTATAGAACTTTATGTAATCTAATGCGTGATGCTTCGAAAGCAGAAACAATTTCGTGGCATTTTAATCCCCCCTCTGCACCCCATTTTGGCGGTCTTTGGGAATCTTCAGTAAAATCCGTTAAAACTCATTTGTTACGTGTAGTTGGATCTCCAATCTTAACATACGAGGAGATGTACACTCTGCTTGTACAGATAGAAGCTTTTTTAAATAGTAGGCCTTTAACCCCCCTTAGTAGTGATCCGAATGACATTTCGGCAATCACCCCAGGTAATTTTTTGACCTTAGAGTCTCTTAGTGCATTTCCCGAACCCAATTTTAGTGACACCCCCCTTAATAGATTAGATCGCTGGCAATTGCTCCAGAAGTTGCACCAGGATTTTTGGTCTCGGTGGTCTAAAGAGTACTTACATACTCTTCACCAACGTGCTAAATGGCATGATAGTAAAGGTTCACTAAAAATTGGTAACCTTGTGGTTATAAAAGAGGATAACACTCCCTGTATGCTATGGCGACTGGGTCGTATTGAGGCAGTGCATCCAGGTTCGGACGGTGTAGTACGAGTGGCAAGCGTGCGTACCACTAACGGTACTTTAAAGCGACCGGTTGTTAAGCTGTGTCCGCTCCCCATTGAAGACAATGTAGATAGTAGTTAAAATTAAAAGGGGTAAACCCCTTTTGGCCGGCGGGATGTTCGGTCCTCAGTACATTCATTTCGTGTGGATGTTAGAATTTAGTTATTTTATTTTTACTTTTTATTGGATAAGATATTTTTTGGCTCACTGTGTAGAATTGGGATTTGTCCACCTTAACTGTAGCTTTTAGAAAAATATAATGACAAATCAGTGTGAATTTGTAGTTACAACGGGATATATCGTTTCAAATCCCTATTCAATCACACGGTGTGCAATCAAGTGAAGCACTTTTAGTTAAATAATTTTAAGTAAATAGATTTACGAATTTTCGCGAGTGTTTTCCCTCGTCCTCCCTTCCTTAAAACCTCTGCAATGGAAACCCCTCAACAGAACTGCTGAAGCCAGGATAAAGGCGGCCGCCCATCGATCCCACAACACAGCAACGAACAGTGAGTAGAACAAAAACCCTTTATACAGTCCATTTTAAATCTCTCCTGAGTAAATTACTCAACACCCCCACATATATACTATTTTACCTGAAAATTTCATATACATCGACTTCACGACGATATTGCTATGTCAAAATACATCCAAAAACACATTATCAACGTTATTTAAAAAAAAATTTCATTGATAACAATATCTTCTCCAGCTATTGCTGAATAAAGAAGAAAAGGAGATAGACATAGAGACGTTGCGGCCAGCAAAAAGTTGATGGCTTTGATATAGTTATTATTGTGGCAGGCTTGTTATTTAATAATTTTGATAAAATGGATTTTTCTATTTTAAATTCAAATTAATGATATAAAAACAAAGCAATTATCCAAGTTGAAACATATGCAGGACTGTCGAGGCGTATCACAAATTATATCATAAACTGTATCCAACTATAAACTAATGCCGTATTCCATTGGGGAAATGAGTGCAGCACTAGTGCACAACTGGCTCGGTGTTTGCATTCCATTGATATGCACTTTTTCAGTTTTCGTATTCCATTGAGGAACTTATGAATTCAGTTTTGCACTGAGTGCGGCTTTTTTGACACCGGCTCTGAGGGCTCGTGCCGCACCGAAAACTTTTTCCCGCCATTAATTTTAAACGCTTGTTATTGTCGTGGGACGTAAAAATGAGTGAAAATAAAGTTGTTAGCGATTTTTTATTATTTTCTTCGCTGCTAAGTAGTAGCAGCGATGAAGATGAAGAAGAACAGTTCTGTGCAATAAAAACAATGAGAACGGAAACCCCAAAAATAAAAAACTTTATTGAAAATGTGGTTTACCGATTTAACAACAAACAGGTAAGTAGATTTGTATGGATTTGGTTGACTGGGGCCGGGGGGCTAATTTTCCGACAGTTGGGGTTTTCTGGCAGCTATGATTACAAGTAAAAATAAATGTATTTTTTAGTTCAAGAAACACTTTCGGCTTGAGATGAGCACTGCAGAATTCCTCATAAATAAATTCAAGTAGCCTCAATTTTGTCCAAAAAAAGAACAAGGGGGACGAAACCCCATTAGCGCTGAGGCACATGTCTTGCCATTTTTATGGTATGTTAAAACACCCTTACGCTTAGCTGTTAGGTTAGGTTATGTTCTTGTTGAATGGAGATTTGTTCAAAAATATTTTCTTCAAAAACTTTTTTGAACAATTTTCCTTATGAAAAAAAAATGACTTTCAAAGAAAATGTTTTTGAACAAAAAAATTTTAATAAAACAATTTTTTGTTTGAAGGAAATGTTTTTAAATAATTTTCCTTTTCAAGAAAATGTTATTGAAGTATTAATATTACTTTCGAACAAATGGATTTTGAACAACATATTTTTGACCAAATTCTGCAAGGCAGGAAAGTTAAGTTTTGTTGAAAGAAACTTGTGAAATATTATATATGTATACAAGGTGTTTCGAATACTTATGTTCAAATTTTGGGAGCATAAAGTACACTTCTGGTTAGGGTTTTTTGAAAAACAAGCGCGAAATATAGATAACTACCCTATCTGTTGGTATACGAGCACAAGCCTGCATTTTTAAAATATTCTTATTAACTTTTTTTAAATAAAATCATTATTTATTTATTTGACGAATTTTATTTATCTTAGGATAATATTTATCGGCGTGTAACTTTGAAACAAATAAAAATGGATATCGTCGTTGGCCTGATAAAACTACAGGTTGTGTGACATTTTTTCCAAAAATGAGATTTTTGCATAATCAATTTGCCCTATTCATAATGGATATACTATAAAAAATTATTTGTAAGAAAATGTTATATTAACGTTGCTTAAAGCAAGAATAAAAAAGAAGTTCTACAGCTCATTATGGCATACCACACTAAGGTCACTATATCATGATGTTAGGAACTTCGTGATATAGTGACCTTATACCACACGAGTGCGATTTTTCATTTTCCGCGTGTTCCATTGAAACTGCACTCGGTGCAAATTTTTGACAGCACCGTTTCAGTGTCAGTGCACTACCAGTGCTGCACTCATTTTACCAATGGAATACGGCATAAGGCTCTGGTACAAAACAGCACAGTAGAACAGCGCGCAAAAATAGCGCAAGATCAAAATAAGAGTATACTAAAAAAATCTACGTTAGTTTTTGAAGTGTAAACTTCTTTAGGCGCGTTTAGCAGTTTTTGTGGGTAGTGAATTGAACTGAGCCGTCAGGCTCGGCTATGTAACGCTCACTCGGGTGAAATAGGCTTGAGTCGACTAACTGTGAGAAACATTCAGCGAGCGATATGATGATGCAGATGAAGGCCAGTACACAGAAGAGTTCGGTTCGGTCCGCTTTGCAGAATATGTTATGGGCCAGTATTATTAATTTCACCTTGTTGAAGTTTACACTAAACTTCTGCCGTGTGGTCATAAGCACACACAATTTTTTTTTATTAGTTTATTAAAAATACTATTCTAACCTGACATGGTTAAGTTAATATACTAAAACCTCACCTGCAGACTTAACCAGATTTGATTATTGGTATATGAAACAATTACCTAACCTGACTGAGGTTAGAATGTTTAAGTGAAACGGCAGGATAGGTTATTTTTTTTAACACTAACCAAGTTAGGTTAGGTTTCATTTTTAGTATAATAACCTTACTTTACCAGGTCAGTTTTTTATCTATATTATCTTAGTCAGGACAGGCTAGCAACAAAAAATTACTTTTGAACTGTCTTTTTTGCGCTTTTTTATCCCGCGCTACTTTGTCTTGCGCTTTTTTGCCCTGCGCTATTTTGTGCTGTGCAATTTTGTCTTGTGCTGTTTTGTCTCGCGGTATTTTGTCTACGCGCTATTTTGTCCCGCGCTGTTTTGTACTAGAGCCATAAATTGTATTAGCCTTAATAAGTGGATCGACATTTAGTGTTGCAGAAATTCTAGCTATAATCAAGGCACAAATTTGCCCACCCTCCTCCTGAAATATAAACAGGAACTAAGACAACCCCGCCTAACCCCCAAAAACGTGAAATTTTAGGTTTTAATCAATTTTCTCAAAAACTAACCCTTTTATCAAAAATTGCTAATTTTTTCTGAACAAAAAAATTCTCTTTTGAACTATCCACTGTTCGATAAAATTAGGAGAAGGATGTAGCTCTACAGTGACGTCCGTAAATTGGAATTCTTTAGAAAAAAACGTGCTTATTATAGGTTTTATAAAACTTTCTTAGAAATTACACTACACTGCTTGAGAAAAAATATGTAGTACTTATATTTTTTTGTAGAAAATAAAATTTTCTTTTGAACGTTTAACCTTAATGTGGGGTTGTCACATTTAAGACTCCAGGGGCTTACTTACATAAATAAATTTAAAAAAAAAACCAAAATAATCAATTTTTGTTACATATTTAGTTTTTAACTAAGCTTCCCAGGAAAACATTGACTTTTTATTTTATCCAATCCTACCGACTTTTGTTTTAAAAAAAATTTAACAAGAATTAAAAAAAATATATATTGTTTGAACCATGAACCATTAAATAAAAAATAAGTTTGGTCGTAAGAAGCTTAGTTTTTTAGTTTTAACAAACTGATCTCATTCACAATTTTTAAAAATTACTTTAAATTACGAATACCACTGGAGCTGTAAATATAAAATAACTTTTACCTTATGATACAGCGTTTAAAATAAAATTTTATTGTTTACGTACGTAAGGAATACATTTTTTTGATAAAAAGCTTGCTTTTAAAAATGTCGAAAAAAATCTGTGTTTTTTATTTTTTTAATGACCCACGTTTATGGACATCGATGAGGAGTTTGTTAAAAGTCAAGCCCCCCCCCCCCCAAAAAAATTAAACATTATTAAAAAGGGAATCCTACAATCTACAACAAAGTATTATTAACCTTCATTTTTGAGAAAATTAAATAAATCTTATTAAAAAAACTCTGCCAATCTATGGGCACCTAAGCTCACACTAGGTACTATAGTTATAGTGTGAGCTAATATAATCAAAAACTGAAATATATTTTATTTAACTCCAGACTCAATTACCTTTCGTTTGATACCACACAAACCATGTTTTGACTTAAACTCAAATTTTTTTAATCTACCCCCCACCCTTTTGAAAAAAACTAAAATGTATTTTGTTTAACTCCAGACTCAATTACCTTTCGTTTGATATCACACACGCCATATTTTCACTTAAACTCTAATTTTTGACATCTACCCCCACCCTTTTTTTAAAAATAAACTAAAATTCATTTTTTTTAACTCCAGACTTAATTACCTTTCGTTTGATATCACACACGCCATATTTTCACATAAACTCTAATTTTTGGAATCTACCCCCACCCTTTTATTTGGCTTGCATTCGGTGGATTTTGTTCATTTTTAAATGGGACCATCACGGCCCAAGACTTAACTTAGGTACCAAATTTCATTAAAATCGGACAAGCGGTTTTTGAGTTATGCGGGTTGGTCGTTACAGACAGACATACAGACAGACAGACATACAGACAGACAGACAGACAGACAGACAGACAGACAGACAGACAGACAGACAGACAGCAAAACAAAAAAGTTTCAAAATCATCTGAAACGCAAAGATATATAAAAATTTTTGAAATCGGAGCAACTTTTTTTTTCTCGAAAAAATTAGGATCACTATTACGGACGCCCCTGAAGCTTTAAATATAAAAATAACTCGACAAAAATTAAAAGAACATTTTACTGACTACAATAAGGTATAACATAGTCTCTCCTATGGACCTTGCTTTTAAAAAAAATATATATAAATCAGGAAAAAAACATTTTTTTTTACTTTTTTTAATTACTGCAATTAACGGACGTCGCTTAAGAGTGTGTAATCAGTCTAACCCCACCGACTTTTAAATTGTTTTAAAGGTAATCTTATTCTCTACTCACTTAGAAGCTTAGTTTTTGAGAACATTTGAAAAAACCCAAAAGTTTCAGATTTTGGGGGTGTGAGGGGGTTTTTCTGCTAATTAAAAAAACTATTATGATTTTATTTTTTTGATTAAACAATTATACATTTGGAATGCACACCACTGTGTCAAATGGGCTTTTAAATGTAAATTTAAACTTTCGGCGCCATCTTAGTCGCCATCTTGAATATCTCGAATCGACCAAAAAGAAATATAAAATACTCACAGAAAGTCGATTTTCCGAAATATTGCCTTGACTAGTAATATAACTGGTTCACTACTAGGTAAGTACTTTGACTAAAATTGGCAAAAAAAATCTCAAAATGGTCTCAACGCTACTCTAAAAGGTTTAGTGTGCTACTTGTTTTTCGCAATTGAGCTCTCCAAGGAATAATTCTCTCATTTTTTTCTACATTTTCGGTAGGGAAACTTTTTGCATCAACGTGTTCTTTATCGTCGTTCTGAGTTGCATCCTGTTGGTTATTATTTTGATCTTCCTTTTTAACTTCTTCTTTTGGCATTTGTTGCCTATTCTCGATTTTGTTAACTTTAGGCTCGTCCACAACTTTCGGAGTGTAGATAGTTTGCCTAGAAATAAAATAAGAGTTTCTTAAGGATACCTATGTTCATTTAATATTGCCTCAAAAAAATACTCTGCCAATATATGGGCCCCTAAGCTCACACTAGGTACTATAGTTATAGTGTACGTGTGAGCTAATATAACTAAAAACTGAAATATATTTTATTCAACTCCAGACTAAATTACGTTTTGTTTGATACCACACAAGCCATGTTTTGACTTAAACTCAAATTTTTGAAATCTACCCCCACCCTTAAAAAAAAAACAAAAACTAAAATGTATTTTGTTTAACTCCGGACACAATTACCTTTCGTTTGATATCACACACGCCATATTTTCACTTAAACTCTAATTTTTGAAATATACCCCCACCCTTTTTTTAAACTAAATTAAAATGTATTTTGTTTAACTCCAGACTCAATTACCTTTCGTTTGATATCACACACGCCATATTTTCACATAAACTCTAATTTTTGAAATCTACCCCCACCCTTTAATTTGGCTTGTACTCGGTGGATTTTGTTCATTTTTAAATGGGACCATCTCCACCCAAGATCCAGCCTAGGTACCAAATTTCATTAAAATCGGCCAAGTGGTTTTTGAGTTATGCGCGTTGGTCGTTACAGACAGACATACAGACACACAGACAGACAGACAGACAGACAGACAGACATACAGACAGACGGTGCAACAAAAAAGTTTCAAAATCATCTGAAACGCAAAGATATATAAAAATTTTTGAAATCGGAGCAACTTTTTTTTTCTCGAAAAAATTAGGATTACCATAGCTCACACTACTATAGTATAGTATATGTGTGAGCTAAAAAACTATAATTTATTTTGTTAAACTCCGGACTCAATTACCTTTCGTTTGATATCAAACACGCCATATTTTCACTTAAACTCTAATTTCTAAAATATACCCCCACCCTTTTTTTTAAATAAATTAAAATATATTTTGTTTAACTCCAGACTCAATTACCTTTCGTTTGATATCACACACGCCATATTTTCACATAAACTCTAATTTTGAAATCTACCCCCTACCCTTTTATTTGGTTTGTGTTCGGTGGATTTTGTTCATTTTTAAATGGGACCATCTCTTCACTAAGGATACAACCGGAAACACGTAGGAAGGGCAACGAACGTTTTCGCGCGATGAAAATGGCCGACGTCAAATAAAACACACATTTCTCTCGCCCCCTCGAGAACAGCCACCCATACACCGCTGAAAAACGGGTGAAATTGAAATCTTGTTGAAAGTTTACCTAAATAATCGCCTTTTGTTAACCACAGACTAAAAAAAAGAACTAGACATGTTGTAAAACTAAAGATTTAACTTTTTTTGAATAAAAAAATTAAATTCGTTTTATGCACTTTAGAGATCAAAAGTGTACTTCTAATCCCACCTTTGAGGTACCGAAATGATACTTTTCAATCCTAAAATGAGGCACCGAACCGAACCGAATTTTCCAAGCTTCAATATACTTAAACGTACATTTGTGAGAGATTTCAATTTGATATTTTAATTCCATGGAAATATATCGCTGATCGCAGAAGCATCATTTAACATTAACTCAGTGATGCCAACTATTGGAAAGCGAAAATTCGTAGAGTGAACGCGAAAAATCTGTAGAAATCCGTAGGTTCAAAGAAGACTAAAAACAAAAAAAGGTGCTTTTTTTACAATTAAAAAGTTTATATTGGTTTGATTTTTTTCTTTTTTTGACAGTGACATGAGTGCACAACTTTTTTGGTTCTGAATTGCACGAGAACGGTACGGTACCTACTGCTCCGTTCCAACGGATCCAAATAAACTTTTTTGCAGTGCCGCCAATTTTTTAAACGGATAAACCGTTATAATTAGAAGAAATAAAAAGTACGTACTTTTTTAACCTTTTTTATTTAGTTAAGGTACGTACAAACACTAATATTTTCTAGTGCAACATACATAACGTAAAACATAGTTTAACTTTCGTGGCGCGAAGCGTTGTTTGACTCCCCATCAAACAACGCGCGAAGTAATACAATTCGTTCTAAATAATGTTGCAACGACCGTCCGCTAGATGTCTAAAAAAATAAGGTCACTGATACAAGCAAAACCTTTTTACAAAATTATTAAAATGTAGGAAAAAAGATATGAGGACTGATAAGGAGGAATGAGGCGCGGCCGCCGTTGTGTTTCGATGTTTATCGTTTTTTAGTAAAATTGTCAAAAATCTGTAGATTTGGATCCAAAATCGGATATCGGAGATCGAAATCCAAAATCCGTAGATCTACAGATAAATCCGTAGGGTTGGCAACACTGCATTACCTACATGCCAATTTCTTTACACTTAGTCATCTAGATGAACGCAAGAGATGACAATCAAGGGTCATTTCCGGTATAGATGTATGCGCACTGACATACCCTATCTTAGTGCATCATGTATTTCATCAAGAAAGGACCTTACCTTATTTGTTTTTCAGTTTCTTCCTTCTTTAACAACAACTGCCTTTTCCATGGTGGAATAGACTGTAGCCTTTTTTCTTCGGCTTCCTTTTGTATTTGTTCCTCCATTTCTTTCTTAGCTTTCTCAGCTGCTTTTTTTGCCAACATTTGCCTCTTCCATGCAGGTATTAAGTTGCCAGTGTTGTCTTTTTCTGGCACCTAAAATTGAAACTTCATCACCCAGTATTTACCAAGACCTTAAAGCTTAGCATTTTAGACCGGGTTCACGTATCAAGTCTATAAACTTGATACCAACTGGTTTAAGTGTATTTTTTAAATACTTTCCACATACTCATATAGCTGCAAAGATTTGGTTCACCCTAATGTGCAATATGATAATAAGCATTTCTCAGTGAGTTTCATCTCTCATATAAATTCAAATTAACTTTAGAAATAATGAAAAACCACATAAAAAATTTGTAAAGAAATGTCATTTTTTGGAAATTTAGTGCGTG
The DNA here is from genome assembly GCA_963576565.1 of Aspidapion aeneum. NCBI lineage: Eukaryota > Metazoa > Arthropoda > Insecta > Coleoptera > Brentidae > Aspidapion > Aspidapion aeneum. The sequence goes on along the minus strand of OY755044.1, from coordinate 96,902,614 downwards.
TGGTTTGAAGTTCGAAAAACAATAGTAATAATCAATGATTGATAAAAAAAACTTATATAATATACATAAATTTTCAAAGCTAAATAATATATAAATAACTTAAAACTATATCTGTAGAAGCATTACCGTATTAAATACGTATAAATATTTAAATACTGTAAAAAGCCCAAGATATATTAGAATCTCTTTTCAATTACACATTCACCAAAACAATCGAACATCGGTTGAATCATTGCTAACTTGTCTAAAAAATTAACATGTAAAATATAGCGGACAGCTGACACTGACTTACACCGCTTTTATTCGACATTTCCTAGTGACGTTTGGAGGTTTAAATATGGCTACCATTTTTAAACCAAAATATTATATTCTTTTTATTTATTTTTAACCTTTGTGTGGAAATAAGGTTTTTGTTACAAAAAAAAAATCAGGAGTACTAATGGAATGTGGAATACGAGGTTTAAACATTGACGTGTTTTGTAATTTTCTTATAGTTATAAAACGTATTACGTACCTTGTCAACAAATGCAGTCGCTGTAAATTGTTTTGTAATTTCAACATACATTTCTTTCTCTTTACTTTCGCTGGATTTTGCTTTTTCAATTTTCATTTTCTTAATTCCAGTTATGTCTCTTGACATTTTTAATTCTGCTATAAGGTCGGTTTTTTGAGAAACAAAAGCATCGCCAGTAGCAAGACATTGGAGGCTCATACTTCGAGTAGGCGCAGAAAAGGTCTGAAAATTTTTATATTAAGTATATATTATATAATATAAAAAATAAGGTTTATGGAAAGCTAAATCTACAGTATACTACACAAATTACAAAATAGGTACAATAAGTCCACAGAAAATCCTTTTTGACTCTTTTTTCCGTCCGGATCCGGCAGTATGACAGTAAGTTCGAAAATGTAACATTATTTTAGCTTAAATTATAAAAGGTAACAAATGAGTCCTTCATTGTCCCTTTTCTAACAGTATCAATTATTAAAATATTAAGTGTAAACTAAGTGTGCCTGCAAGTACTGAAATAACTGGAATTTCGCTGTGATAGGCTAGCCGGTACGGCTTTGCATACACATTTAAAGAAAATTGTCGGAATTGACTTGTGAAATAGTTAGAAAATACGATACATATGGAAAACTGAATGGATACCTTAGACTCTCTTGGATTTAAGTTTATCAACCTTCTTCAATTCTCACCACACACATTTTTACTCGGAACGTGTTTTTTAAAGTGTGCACTCACGCGGCGTTGACTTGTCCCTCACTTTTCCAGTGTAGAGAAATCGATATGGATTTAAACATAGCACGAGAATGCAAATTTAACGAACGCGAAGAAAAATGAAAAAATATTAAATAAAAAAAAATAGAAAAAAAATAACTGGAAAAATAAATAAATTTTAAGAAAACGTGAAGATCTTGCACTAGGCGTCAGGCAAGAGCAACGGACATACCTTCATTTTAGGGATACATACCTTCATTTTGGCGATATGTTTCTGTAGCTGCTTTTACATTTACAACCTGAATATAAACGCCTGAGTTTGGGTGTTAAGCTTAATGTCGTTGGAGGGCTCAGTCCATTTGGTGCGCTGTTGCAAGGTGTTTCAGCGCTTCCAAAAATCGGACAGGGGCCTTTGCACTACTTGCGAGCGGGATAGGGTAATAAGCTTGGAATTGGAAAAGTCTAGTTCTGGTACGGAGTTTAACGATTCCAGGTTAAGAAAGTACCGAGGTATCAGCGCAAGAACGCCATTCGAATCCATACTTTGGGCGTACAGAGGCAAACTGTTTAGTATCGATTCGACCTGATACAAAGAAGTCAGAAACTCTTATTAGGTTAGTCCTTGCTCACCTATTACTCGTGTTAAATATGCCTTGGTGGATTTTGCTCCCGCCTCGATGAGCCTGTTTAGAGTCGAACTGCCAAGACTTAAAAATGCTAGGTAATTTTTAGACAGTAACATGCTTCTTGAGCATACTGTTCAACTGAATGATCAGCCCCTAAGATAGCGATTCCACAGTCAGAGTAGATGTCAGATATTCTGCCTCTTCTTGCCACAAATGTCTTAAAAGCCGCAAGAAACTTAGGAGTAGAAATATCGAAGCTAAGTTCTAGGTAAAATGTTATATTTGAATACCTTTGCATCTTAGTATTTGTGATTGAAAAGGGAATGCAATAATCGATGGCAGGATGTGAAAGTGCTTTTACATACCCATAATTTGTCCAGGTTTAGTATTTAATCGATAGCATAAAATGCAGTGAGAAGATGCGCTCTTGATGCCTCAACAGATTTTATCCCGGATGGCGGTATTTTTGTGAGTGTACTCAATGATAAGTTGAGTAAAACAGTAAGATCGTGCTAAAAGTAAAGGATTTTTGATTGAATAAGAGAGTTCGGATGAGTGTGGTAAGCGACCACACACTCTTAAGCAGCCTTGTGTGCCTAGAAAGAGTGGAACGTTGAACATACCGAACATGAACAATCAAAGATCAAGTTGATGTTCTTCTTCGGTAACATTTTTATCAAGATATATATAAGACAAAATATATAAGAAACAATGCTCTCCCTTCCAGAACGGTCTCATTTCCCGGACGATTTGGACAGCGAAAATCATCAAGCCAGCTCTTTTTCGGTAGCCTAAGAGAAGGTGGACGTTGCCAATACAAGTCGTGATTGACAAGTTGTTTAGGTATAAGACCGCGTGAGGCATAGTCTGCTGGATTTATTGCTGGAGAACTATAATTCCAGGCCTAAGAAGAAATGGTGTCTTGAATGTGACATACACGATTTGCCACAAATATTTTGAACCTGTGAGGTAAAGCCGACATCCAGCATAAAACCACTTTCACAAATTAGGTCACAAAGTAAAGTGGCACCAATAAGCTTCAAACATAGAAGACTTACTCTTTTCACCGGTGCAACCTTAGATTTTGCCATTAGAAGAATAATATACATTTCTCCGGAAACTCCATTCTGAAATAGACCATAGCCGCGTAGCCTATCATGGAGGCATCTAAAAAGCCCTAAAGTTTAATGTTACGTGGTAGATCAATGGTAAGGGGTCCAGGTAAATGAATATTTAAAATATCTGGAAGTTAGATTCGAGATTTATTCTAAATATTAACGATTTGCGGAGGAAGCGTCACGGCTTTGGCACAGAAGCGCTCTGTGCAAATATCCAAAGATGGTAATAGAAGTGTAGGAGCTTAAAAGTGATTGTAGATTTGGGTGCATAGAATTATCAACTTTACCAATCAGCACATAGACAAAGATGCTTTCGAAAGCACTAGGTTATCCAGCTCCATGTATAACTTCCTCTTGCGAATACAGTTCACAATCCATTAGAACATCAACGAAACTTGGTTTTGATCAGATAGTTTAATATTGCGAATGTGATGCTGCTTCAATCGACAGCAAAAGAAGGAATCTCAGCGCAAAGTTTTGAAAGTACTAAAGCCTCAAAGTCAACGGTGTGTCCTGTTTGATTGAGGTTTGAAAATACATTTTTTCTTACCTTTCGTATTGGAAAATGTTATTTGATTTAAGCCTTAAGAAAAAAGGAAGTAGCTTCTCGGAAGACTTAAACGATTTAGACATTTTTCTGAAATAAAGTTTACCTCTGAGGCAGAATCGAGTAACATCCGGACTGGTTGGTAAGGTCCTCTTAAGTAAGAAGTCATTGTTTCAACCAGAGGGTATAAAACAAAATCCGGAATAGCGAAAGTAGATCAGTCCATCAGGTCCAGACGTAGCATCAAGATCAATTAAGCCTGGCCAGGTCAAGATTCAGCCGTCAAGAAGAGCGCTCAGTAATGACCCTGAACCGAGGGGTCATCAGCTTTCAACAGTACTGTACAAATTTCACAACAGTACCCGACAGTACCACGACAGGATCCAACAGTACTCGACAGTACACGACAGTACCCAACAGTACTCGACAGTACCACGACAGGACCCAACAGTACTCGACAGTACACGACAGTACACGACAGTACCCAACAGTACTCGACAGTACACGACAGGACCCAACAGTACACGACAGTACCCAACAGTACACGACAGGACCCAACAGTACCCGACAGTACACGACAGTACCCAACAGTACTCGACAGTACACGACAGGACCCAACAGTACCCGACAGTACACGACAGTACACGACAGTACCCAACAGTACACGACAGTACGTAACAGTACTCAACAGTACACGATAGAATCCAACAGTACTCGACACAACCCTCTTACCCGAAACAGTGGCGTAGATGCGAAAAGACAGGATGACCTTTTTTGTTTTTTTTTTTTTTTTTGGTCGCAAGTTTTTTGAGTGCGCGCTAAGGCCTTGTCGGCGTTCCCCAAACAGGATTACCTTTTTTGTTTTTGTGGGCGCACGATTTGTGAGCGCGGCGCGGGTCCCCAAAAATGATGACCTTTTTTTTTTTTTTTTTTTTTTTTGGTCGCAAGATTTGTGAGCCGCGGTGCGGCGTAGTTCCCCAAAGATGATGACTTTTTTTTTTTTTTTTTTTTGCTCGCATGTTTTTTGAGGGCGCGCTTTGTCCCTGTCGGACCCCCCCAAGGCACGACGACAGTACTCAACAGGACCCAACAGTACTCGACAGTACACGACAGTACCCAACAGTACACCGACAGGACCCAACAGTACTCGACAATACACGACAGTACCCAACAGTACTCGACAGTACACGACAGTACTCAACAGTACTCAACAGGACCCAACAGTACTCGACAGTACCCAAGTCCTGTTGGACGCTGTACAAAATTTTAGGGTGCCGATGACCCCTCGCCCTGAACAGAGTAGAGGTTACCCTACTGAGTCGCTACAGCTAATAACGAAACTTTGAGGCCTTTGCTCATTGCACTGATAGCAAAAGGGTGGTTGGTGGGAACCTCAAAAACAACAAACAGAGTATGTAGAAAAGAACAGGGTAGCCGCTAGACGACAGTCACGCGTCATCAGATTCCACGGCAAGTTCTCTGTTTTGTGCGAATTTCGACGTGGCAACTTATTTAATTTTTGTCGAAAATTTTGTGTTAAATTAACTGAATACAAATTGATAATATATTTCTACCTTAGTGGCAACCATCTTTGTTTCCGTTCTCCTTAACTGTACAGAGTTAAGATCCTGTATGCTAATTGATGACAATGGCTGCTTTGTTCTCTCTGACTGCTGGCTATAAGTTTTAGTCATGATGGTTTGTGTTAAATCACCTAAAACATAAAATCAAACATTTTCCTTGACGCTAGGGTTTATTTATTGTCCCAGCTATTTAGTTGGTTTTATTGTTAAAGAACACGGAACCAAGATCCATCAGCGGATAAAAAAGTGTTTAGTTGTAAGGTAGGGACTCACCACTAAACTCAGGTAATGGAGGTGGAGGCGGTCCGAAAACATCGACGGTTGGCCTTTGTTCAACGTGCACGTTTTCTTTTTGTTCATTCTCTCCCTCATCAACTTTACTAACTAAAGACACATCTGTGCTTCTTTCACCTGAAATCATAAAATTATTATTGCTATAACAGTTTTTTTTTTATTTTTTAGAGATTTGATTTCTTATTGCTTGTTTTTAAAACAATTTATGATCTTTCTTTCTTTTTAAAACCCTCATAATTTTGGTTCATCATAACGCGCCACAATGGTATATCTTGTTAATGCAGTTTTTTAATAAAATGATTTAACTTTAAAAAAAATATTTATTTTATTGTTTTTATTATCAAAGATGCCTTACCTTTGTCCACACTAATACTACGCAAGTACTCAGATGGCTTGACAAGTCGATTGGGATCCGTAGAAGGAAAACTAGGTGGTAAAAAGGGTAGTACTCTCTGACGATTGCTCGGTTGAGCGGTGATTGATGCCCGGCGATTTTCCTCGTCGTTAAGTGTGACTGTAAGATCGGAGCACGATGAATTAAGACGACGAGCAGCTATAAAAAATTATTATGAACACATCTATTCAAATCAAATCGAATCAAAATAGGCTTTATTGTCCGAAAGAAAAATTTCATTGACAAAGCAGTAGTAACCTAATCTTAACTAAACTAAGTAGGTATTATAAATTATTTGAATAACGTTCCCAAAACTAGTTCTAGGGTGGCAAAAAGTCATGTGTTTCATTTTTTGTTTAGCCAGACAGAAGCCACAAACAGAGGTTGAGGCTGTCACAAAAGTTTAAAAGTAGAAAAACTTTCCCAATTTGTTTTTTTGATAAAGTTATCTTTTATTCAACTCTCTTGTCCCGCGCGGTGCTGCCGGCTTGTAATTATTTACGCTAAACCCAATTAATCGCCTTTTGTTAACCATAGACTAAAAAAAACTAGATTTGTCGTACGGGAAGATTTAACTTTTTTTAAATAAATCAATTAAAAATACTGTTTGTTGTCTAGTTTTGGGAGGGCACTACCCCGTTGCCCTCCCTGTAGCAGCCGCCACTGGAAAATATACAAGCTGCACTATTATTTAAGGGTACGCGCCGCCCTTAGGCCTTATCATGTCCGTCAACTTTATCTTAATGTAATTCAAATAAATAATTGAGCGCAAGATCGGGCGATCTTGCTGACTATAAGATGTACCCGTGTACTTATCGGCCGATTGTAAATTGGCGACAAGATTCCTCTGTTCCTAGTTGTATGGCTCTCTCTATAGCATTTTTATTTAGCTTATAAACATCCTATTTACTCCTTGATCCTACCTCAGAAACCTTAAATAAATACTTACAAAGGGCGGACATGCTCCTACACATCCCTTTTACAATATCAGATGGCCTTAATGTTGGTTCTTCGACTACTTCTACAATTTCGTCACTTTTTGGACCATCCCCTGAGTTGGTGGTAAGATTTTTCTGAGGTGGTGGTGGTGGAGGTGGAGGGTTAACTTCAATCGGAACTGATGTTATCTATATAAATATTAAATAATGTAATCAGTGAGCTATTAACATTAACTAACATACAATTTTAATTAAAAATGGCCTGAATGAAACATGCACGGTCTATAAGAGTTTAAGGCTACAGCTTGACAACGCAGCATTTGCTCGAAAAATAAATAAATAAAATAGGCATACTCACCCTCTGCAGGTAAATATGTATGCACAAATTTATCTTATTGCTGTATCCTTAGTGAATGTGACAATGCCGAAGTAAATAAAAAAAAAATCATTCCTCAAGACTAGGGTCAGAATTAGCAATGTGTGATTGTTTTATTTTAGATTTTATGTTTGTATTACATGACATATATTTGACAAAACTGCTCTCTACCTCTGTAACGTCGAGTGCAATCTCATTGTTTATTCCCTGTAAGGTTTAATTTTTCTAAATTCTATTAAGTGTTTTATAAAAATCTAGATGGGCAGAGGTAGCAGTATCATGATTTTCTTCAATTATTGATTTTTGAAGATATTTAGGTACCAAAGTTTTTTACTCCATAATGTTTGATTTACGAGGTAATAAATAATAATATCGTTTTTAATCAGGGTAAGAGTCTGGAGAACTTTTTTTTGTCTCAAATTAATGTATCAGTCAAGTTGCTCTGAATCAATATCAATGATTTCAGTCGAAATATGTAATCTGCAACATCAGGTATACGCAAAAGCGCCTCACGTAATAGATTAGTTTTACATTTGTTGTAAGCTGAATCGAAAGAGTAAGAACTTAATTTCATTGTCCAACGAACAAGTTTCCCTGTTCGGGTTTTCAAATTATTTAGTCATAATAAAACTTGAAAATTAGTTAAAACTCAGAATATTACTCCCTTAATATCCCCTCGGAATCTATCTATTTTTAGAGAGTAATACAAAATACTCTGCCAATCTATGGGCACCTAAGCTCACACTAGGTACTATAGTTATCGTGTGAGCTAATATAATCAAAAACTGAAATATATTTTATTCAAATCCAGACTCAATTTTCTTTCGTTTGATACCACACAAGCCATGTTTTGACTTAAACTCAAATTTTTGACATCTACCCCCACCCTTTTTTTCTAAATAAATTAAAATTCATTTTGTTTAACTCCAGACTTAATTACCTTTCGTTTGATATCACACACGCCATATTTTCACATACACTCTAATTTTTGGAATCTACCCCCACCATTTTATTTGGCTTGCGTTCGGTGGATTTTGTTCATTTTTAAATGGGACCATCACGGCCCAAGACCCAACTTAGGTACTAAATTTCATTAAAATCGAACAAGCGGTTTTTGAGTTATGCGGGTTGGTCGTTACAGACAGACATACAGACAGACAGACATACAGACAGACAGACAGACAGACAGCAAAACAAAAAAGTTTCAAAATCATCTGAAACGCAAAGATATATAAAAAATTTTGAAATCGGAGCAACTTTTTTTTTCTCGAAAAAATTAGGATCACCATAGCTCACACTACTTATATAGTAGTAGTGTGAGCTAAAATTATTTTGCCCAGCACTCAGATTTATTTCTGCTTTAGTCGGCGATCTACTTGCGTATGCAATAAATTTCTCCTCGCCGTCAATATTTTGAGTAAGCACACCGCCTAAATCTTCTAAGCTTGCCTGAGATTTATTTGTGAATAGTAATGAAAAATCAGGTTGACTTAAACCAGGACCTGAGACAAGAGCTTGTTTGACTGTAACAAAAGCATTTTTAGCTTTAGCTGTCCGTTTTGTAGGTTGATTATTTTTCTTGTGTTTGAAAAGATCATGAATAGGTGCCATTATAATGGAGTAATCTCTACGTTATCAAACATATATACCAGAGAAGAAGAATGTAGTGGTTGATCTCGGATTATTTACTATACTAGAGAGTTTGTTCGAATTAATTTTTAGGGAACGATTACCAGCTTTATAGCTTAAATAGACAAATTCCGTCTTAAAATATTCAAATTTCGTCAGAATATAGTCAAATTTGCATCTTTTAAAATTTCTTCAATAATTTTTTATGTTTTGAGAACGATGAACTTAAAATTAAGATATCAAGATATTCAGCTCATATTTCTCACCAGAGAGCGTCTCAAATGTTGTACCTGCGCACTACTACAAATTTGTATCATAAGTTTGTGAAACGAAAAGTGGACTAATTTGAGATTTTAAGGCACTTATTTAATTATTTCGGAATTTAATAGCATTTATATAGTTTTCGTAAAATTGAAGTGAAGAAGATCGTTCCTTAGAGTGATATTTGTAAAAAATATAATATCGTTATTCAACTAACTACTGCTCACAATATTGCTGTAGCTGATGGTACTTCGCAAAAAGTAAGAGGATTAGTCGATTTGCCTATTTATATAAATGTTGGCTGTAGAAGTTTTGAAAACTTTAGAAGTTGCTTCAGTCACATAGCTTTATTTTTGGCAGTAATTTTGCGGTACAATTTGCTTTGATTATTTTTTTTTTTGAAAATTAGTGGATGAGTAAAGACAAAACTGAACTACATTGATAATACAAACGTAACGTTTAGTACCTGTGAATAAAGGAAACAACAATTTTTCGTGGCTAAGCGGGCATGATAATATAAAATAATTAATATTATGAACGACTTATCGCACAAAGAGTAATTGACTCTTTTAAAGTTTGTGTGAGAGGTCTAGGTAGAACTAACAAAATTACTATAAATATAGACACCAGTGATGCTGAACCATTTAGGAGGGATCACCTGTCACCCTATATGCTAGAAATATTAAACAACTGCACCACTTATAAGTCCTTGTTGTTCTCCTGTTTTAATAGTAAAGAAAGGTAATTGAGAACCAAGATTCTGCCTAGATGCAAGAAATCCTAATAACATAACTAAGACTTCTGTCTAATTAGTTGAATAGCTATCCTCTTCCTAACAATAAAAGCATACATAATATGTTGTGAGGAGCAAAACATATCTCTTCTATATATATTTGCGAAGCTTTTTGGCAAGTTCATTTAGATTTCGAGTCTACAGAAAAGACTGCTTCTGCAATTCCTAGCGGTGGACTCTATGAATTTACTTCAATGCTGTTTGGACCCCCAAATATTTGAGATTTGCTTATCATGGGTAATTTGATTTACAATTCGTTTATAACGAATATGGTCGTATTTATCAACTTATAAATAATCACATTATCTTAGTCGAAATGTGCACTCAAGTTTTTGCGTTAATTTTATGTGTCCTATAACTCTTTGGGGCTACCGTGGTTTCAAAAGATTAAAGAAGATTTCATTAGTTTGACAAGATAATGTCTAATAAAATTTCAAAAAACTTTATCGTATCTGAAAAAAGTGTATCCATTTTAGCAAAAAAAATAAATAGAGCAAAGTAATATACAATTACAACAAAAGTATCATTCTATGTTTAAGTTTAACTTTTCTAGCAAATGACGTAAAAAAAATTGCTAATAAATCTTACTGTCAAGATGGTAGTAATTTATACAATGTATTTAAAAAATAAAAAAAATGTTAGAGATGTTAAGAGAACTGGTGAACAAAATCTACTTACTTTTTGTGACATAAATGAAAAAAAAATTATATATAAAAATGGCTGAAAAATCCGAAAATAGAATTAGTTTTTTCCACTTCTGCAATAACTTTTCCAAACGTTTTTAGATATCCAATATAACTTACTTTACGTGGTTCCTGCTCCTTAGGTAGCCAGTTCTGTTTTTCCAGCTTCTGCGGTTTTGGCAAGAATTCTTTAGATTTAAACGAGTTTTTGTTTAACGTTAAATTAACCACTACGCCTGAATTTGATGAGCTGACTGATCCTGAACGACTATGCGATCCTAAAATAGTAGTTTACCTGGCACTTTCCACACTAAAATGCGTGCGGAAAAGTGGTCTTTTCCACACGCTTATAGAAAAAAATATAAAGTTACCTATCAATCCCAGGCCCATTTTGACATCAGCCATATTATATTAAACCTAGGCTTTTTAAATGAAGTGAAAACGTTCCACAATCAGAGAAAAAAAATTTATTTTCTTATTAGGCAGGTTACCTTATTAAATAAAACCGTTTTAGTTAAGGGAAGATTTAGAAAAACTTTTTATGATAAAATATAAATGATAAATCAGAGAACAATACAAAAAAAATCTTTAAAACTAAAAGGAAATCTTTCCGATTATGAAACATTTTCTGGCAGGCTGTTTTTTTTAAGATAACTGTGGCTCTTTCGGGTATTTATCGTACGTTTTGGGAAATACCCTCGGACGCGTCGATGTTGTTTACGAGGGAGACACTTATTGACTACATGGATGTCTAAAATAAAAATGGATTACCAGTTCAATTGCCACCATATTCGGTGAGGGGTGGCTCGATCGTCAATTTTTTTAGACCAAAAGGAAATACCTACGATAATTCCCGGTATATTTCCCAGTATTTCCCCAAATTTCCAAGGTATTTCCTAGTATTTCCTGTATGTCCTCTAGCCTGTCTGTACACCAAAAGGAAATACCAAGCCACCCCTCGATATTTGAAAAAAAATGTAGTTGGTAACATTATACGTTCTACCTCTTCCGATACCCAATCTCCATTCGTTTCTGTTTGCCCATAATTCATCATCTAGGCCTCTTATTCTTATTTCACTGTCTATTCCTTCTCTCCAGCTTCTCCTTGGCCGTCCTCGTTTTCTTCGGCCAGTTGGTTTCCATTGTAGTATTTGTTTAGGTAGTCTTTCATCATTTATTCTTTGTACATGTCCGTACCACACCAGTTATTTTGTTCTTATATCATCCACTAAAGTACGTTCACCCACTGTCATAATTTCTCTTCTTCTTTGATTTGTAACTCTTTCTCTTTTTGATTTTCCTGCTGCTCTTCTCCAATAGTCCATCTCCGTAGCGGCAAGTATTTTTTCTGTTCTATCTTTGATTGGCCATACTTCTGAGCCGTATGTAATAATACTTTTTACAATGGTGTTATATATAAGCTTTTTGTTATGTTTTGATATACTTTGGTCCCAAATTATTCCATTTGATAAAGTTATTGCTTTTCTTCCTTGTACGTTTCGATCTTTTATAGCTTTGTCTAGTGTTCCGTCAGCTGTAATTTTTAGACCTAAGTATTTATACTCATCACAGGACTGAATTCGCTACCCGGTATTTACGATTAGATCCTGTTTCATTCCACCGATACACATATACTCTGTCTTATTGAGATTAACCTCTAGTCCCCACTTATTGTAATCTTCTATTAGTTTTCGTGTCATATATTGGAGGTCGTCATAATCCTGAGCCATTACTATCTGATCATCGGCGAAACATAAAGTATACAAGGTGGTTTCGTCCAATGGAATTCCCATGTTTTGGCATTTTCTCTTCCATACTTTAAGGACTTGTTCCAAGTATATCTAGTTGGTAACATTGATTTCTTATAATAAACAAAAAATTATCAGCTGGTAACTCTGAAATAATGTCAAAGCGGGCTCGTGCCAACTGCATAGACATATTTTATATGTCAATGGTTAACTGTCAAGCTGTGTCAAGCATCACTAAGACAGTTTTGGCTGCCAGTCTTACCATATCAAGCCATTATTTTAGTGTTTCCAACAGAAAAAAAACACCAATATGTGGTGGAAAACAAATAGCAGTGATTTCCGGGGAATTTTCCAATGGCAACCAGCAATCCATTTATCTTTTAGATATTCGTGATTGGCTATCTTAAATTTTTTGTCGCATGCCCCCCTCCGAGGGGTAAACTTTACCACTATATTTTTAATAGGAAAGTGGGTTGACAACTATGTAAAAATTTTAAAAATCTATAGATCAGTTTCTAACATATTTGAGTTCAAATTTTCAAATTTAACATGTACGGGTAAAATAAATACTGATACAATAATAATAAAAACTCTGTATAAAGGGACGCATCCAGTTGAGATGCGAATTATTAACTTTAGAACTAATTTTAATTATCTTTTAATTTATAATTAAAACCTAACCACTTATTTAAAACACAGTTTCGGGCCAATTGGCTGCGGGGACTATTCGCCGCGCTTCGTTTTGCCGCGGGGACAATTTGCCGCCGACGAGGTTTAAGATTGCAATTTTGTTTATTTCGTGTAGTAAACTTATTTTTGAAAAAAATTATAATTAAAAAAAAAACTGATTTTATTTAAAAAAAAATTTAAAACTGTTTTTTATGTTTTTTTTATAAATTAGTTTTTTAAAAAACTAATTTTTTAAAATTATTATACTAAAAAATAATTTTTTGCCAATTTTTTTTTATAAATTTGTTTTTTGAAACTTATTAAAAAACCATTTATTTTTTATCTAAATTCAATTTACCTGAATCTCTAGATCTTGATCTATTATTGTTGTTTCTGTCTTGTTTTCTGGATTCCTCTCTTACTAGATAAATGTCCTCGTATTCATTTTCATGGTCATTGGATCTAACTGACGACAAATCTGAAGATGATAAGTTTTCATCTGAGCCTGCTCCTGAGGAGGACGAGTGGACTTCGACTTTTACTGAAATCAAGATAATTCAGCAGAATGAGACAACGGCGCGCGGCCAACTTATCGCGACCAACTGAGCGAGGGAACTTGTCCCGGACAACTAAGTGCGGTAAACTGGGCGTCAAGCAAACATGGCCCAAAAAGTATTTTTAAAAAAATATTAGGAGTCCAAGACCAATAACATAACATGCACGGACCAATCAGATGTTCGTACATACGATGCAAATGCATTGCCTTGTGTACGTACATAGAGCTTGTATTCTAGAGAAATTAATATAATATCCCCAAAAATCAAGAATTGCGCTACTTCTGACGTTACCAGTTAGTGGTCTGCCATATTACCTAACAAAACCTAAGGCTTACCGGTTAGTGCAGACAAAGGCGATTGTCGTTGACCATTTGAATCGAACAAGTCTTTGACTCTATTATAAATCACTTCTTCTGGGTTATGCAAGTAAAAGGATTCTCCATTAATACTATCATTTGAGCTGCTGTCAGAACAACTTGAGGCACTAAAAAAATTATTTTATTAATGGATTAAATTTACATTTAATTTTTAAAATGAGACCAATGAGATGGCAAATAATATTCGGAACACTATGGAAATATTAGAAGAGGTTGTGGAAAGAAGAAACACACAAAAATAATTATATTATTAGGAGAACAGAATCTTAATATTTGGGAAAACAATAACATTACGCAGAACTACGAAACCTTGTTTACTTTCAGTGGGTTCCGGTTTTTGAATGATACCATTCCAACAAGGCAGAACCAAAGTTTATTGGATCATGTGCTTTCCAACTCTACTAATAGTGGCTCACTCTCCATAATCAGTCATGGTTTTAGTGATCATAATCTGTATCTTTTCCTCCAGGAAAAGAAAGGAATACTACAAAAACAAAGGTTATAGAAAAAAAGAAGTTGTGGATAATGATATGGTCATGAGCTCATTGATCGCTATAAACAACCTTCACCTTGCAAATGAAGATATACATTTTGTCTATATGAGTAACAAGCATGTTGAATGCTTTGTAGCCAATTACTATTAAGAAGAAATCAGTCAAAATAAAAAGCACCAATAAAGCTTGGTAGACAAGAGAAGCTACTATCATAAAAAAAACTCTACAACTTTCTGGAAATCCCCATATGCAGAGAAGATACAATGATACTGTTAAATTGATGAAAACTTGTATAAAAAACACAAAAAGATATGACATACAATTTTAAAAATAACCCAAGAAAAATATGGAAGGTTGTTAATTCAATCATATCAAATACAAATCCAGCTAAATGAAAAAACTCAGATATATTGTCATTAAAAATAAATGAAATAGAAGTAAAAGATGAATCAGAGATCAGTGCTAACTTGATTATTTACTTTACCAATGTGGTCAAAGCTTTCTTATGAGCCTAGCCAATTTAACAATGTTTTTACTTTCTACGACTCATCAAGAAGTTGCTACAGTTATTAAAACTTTAGATCCCAACAAGGCGACTGGGTATGACGGCGTAGATGCTCGAACAGTAAAAATATCAGAGAAGTTACTCCAATCGTATTTAAACTAGCGAATATGTATTTCTTCCAGGGCATAGACTTCTCTCAGTGTCACCAATATTTTCTAAGGTGTTAGAGAGGTTGATAAATGTGAGACTGATTAATTATCTTAATAAGATTAAGTTTTTCTACCTTGGCTTTCGTGGATCCAGTGATACAACCTCAGCCATAGTATATACAATAACTTTCCTACAAGAAAAAAATTAATGAAGGCTTTAAATGTGGAGTAGTACCGCTGGATATTCGAAAGATTTTGGTACACTTGATCATAATATTATTCTGGATAAATTGGAGAGAATTGGAAGCTATCTGTAACAGAGAAGGCTTTGTAAATGGTTTTGAGTTCAGAAAGAGATTTTAACTGTGGAGTTCTGCAAGGTTCAATCTTGAGCCCTATCTTAATTATCATAATTATTCCTGTAATGAAATTTAAATGTACCCTAGGGACCTAGACATAATTGTGACGGTATTTAAATGGACTAATAATACTTTTTTAACACAGAACTTTCCCCCACAAATTTAAGTTTTTGTTTACATTTCTTTTTAAATAGACGATCCGTTGGCGGACACTATTATTGCAAATCTACTTTACTAGCATTGCTAAACGTAAATTTGCAGCCGGCCTTTTCGGTATTATTCAAGTGATCTCGAAGGGCCTCGGATGAATAACTTTTGCCTTAAACTCTAGGAATAGCTTTAGTTTTGTCCCCGTGATTTTTTACCAAGCCATAAATTTGGATCATTGACATTTTTTACGTTCAACTGAACACCAGTTCCATGAAATTAAGCAAGTTAGAATTTCTTTTTTTTAGCGTGCTATAGAACACGGTTGCAGCTACTATGTTATTTCCATCGTAAAATATTAGCAAAAATTATCTATAAATTTTTTAAACATTTTAAAAAAATTACCAAGCTGCATTAGTCTCTGGCTTTAAGTTCGTTCTCAATTTCCTATATTGACATTGCCATAGCTCTATTATTTAACTAACGAAGGTGGGGCTACTAACCTGTGTCTCTGGTTACTCATAGGGTTAATATACAGTCCATTTTCGGGAGCATGTGCAGGTTCTAGGCTTCTACTGTTTAGAGGAGGATGAAGGTAAAATGGTTCCAGGCTATTGTCGGTGGATGACGGTGGATTTTTTGATTTTGGCTTACATGTGGAACAGTCGCTACTTATACTCCCAGCCTAAAAAATTATTTTACTGACCAACAAATTACAGCTCTTTGATTAAGTCTTATACCGTTATCGAATAACAATCAAAAACTGCTGCCGAGCGATCCGAGATTAACCTCAAAATGATTCGTTTGTTCGATTCTTGACAAAAATAGCAGCACTTTCTAATATGTTCTCTACTTGAATAGACAAATATATACTTGGATAGACAAATATAAAATATGGAAAATTGAATGACCTTTGTTTTTCTTTGCACAGGAGAGATTTTGCAATGATATTCATAAATTTATGAGTGTATCTATGTGTAAAATATGTGAATGTATGAAATCTTAGCAAATCCTCTAATTTCAAGCATTTTTTAGTTTCACTTTTGTCATGATGGTTTGACATTTTAACATACATCACAAATTCTCCAATACACTTGGATAGTTTGAGACACGGTATATCATAGGGCATCTATATATACCCGGGGTGTGATTGATTGACCGATGGTATGACAAAATAGCGAGATTGTCATACAACTTATGTTAAAATCTGCTAGCGTTATCTGCGATAATTGTCAAAGGAATTAATATAGTACTCTATAATATATATTATTTGAAGCCATAAAGTTCTGTTTATCTTGGTTCTTATCTTCGCCATCATCCAATATATGAAGATTTTGTTCACCATCAGCAATGCTTTCTACTTATTGTTTTGATATTTGTAATAGGATTTCCCATAGGAGGAAATCGCAAATCATCAACATGTACCATTATTGGCCTTTCTTCTCGATTTACCTTATGTATTTCATCACCCAAACGACCAATTATTTTATGTGGACCTGACCAGTTTTGAGCATATGCATGCTTTTTTTGTCTTTTGTCGCGAACCATAATAAAATTTCTCCCTTTAAATAAAACTGGTATGGGCTGATTTTGATTAGAACATATTTGTAGATATTTCGCTTGATTTTCGTGTTTAATTTGGTTTATTTTGTCACGTTATTCAAAAAGTTTATTTTTAAAATTTGACTAAAGATCATTTGGCAATTTCCAATCTTTTTGTTTTGGTAATTCATATCCAAAGAGTGCCATGGATGGAGTTATTTTAGTTGCTGCATTTTGTCGTGTTCTTACAATAAAACGGGCACCTTCTAGCTCTTCGTTCCATCCTATTTTTTTATGTTTTTTTAAATAATGGTGTTTTTAATAACTTTTTTAATTCCTGGTTTCCTCTTTCAACTGGATTTGCTGTTGAATAAAATATTGGTGTATAAATGAATTAAATATCCAATTCTGTAGTAATACATATATATTCATTGCTTAGAAATTGAAATCCATTGTCACTAAAAATTTGACAAGGAATTCCAAATTTGTTGAAAATATGGTTTGTCAAGTAGTCAACAGTAGTTTTTGCTGTAGCCTTTCTAAATGTTTTTAAACCAATCACTTCACAAGATCTAGTTGGTGTATGTGTTTTTAGTGGAGCGTTTGAAGTCTTGTTTTGATGTGAGCACATATACTTGGCAATTTCTGATGTAGTTCCCTATGTGTTGTTGCATGTTGATCCAATAATAGAATTTTTGTATTATTCTCGCAGTTTCGTCTCTTCCAGGGTGAGCTGAACTTGGTAGATCATGAAGAGTAAAAATAACAGAACCAGTGCGATTAAGTAAAGGCAATAACTTTAATTTTTTTAATTCACTTTTTCTTTTCCAAAGTAAACCATCTTTAACAAAATACTGTAATAATTTTTTTTTAGTCATTGGTGAGTGTTGGTGATAAGTGTTCCATTTTTTAATAATGTTTTGAATTTTTTGAAAGCTCTCACCAAGAGTTCTCTACAATGTCTTAAATTCTGGTATACAAAATAGAACATCTAATTTAGGTTTTAAATTATTTAATTCAGAGCAAGGTTTCTTGATAAATATTCTGGTTGTTTTTATAATTAGTATTTAATATGTAGCATAAATATTTCTTATTTACTCCTCCCCTTTCCCTCCTTTTGTTGCGTTTTCGAGAATCATAGAAGCAAACAGAAGGGATACATAAAGGACCCCCACTCTCTCTAATGGCAGCCGCACGATAAAGCATCATACTAAAACTAATGCGTAAAAATAATAAACACTATTCGCAAATCTGAACATCAAAGTGGGTTATATAACGGCCGGTAAAATTGTGAATAAGCAGAACTTTAAATGTGTGCTACAACGACGACGATGAAACTGAAGCGGTTTTTTTTGGTACTTTCATCAGACTAAGGTAACATCCATTTTGTTTTTCTCTCATATAATATGAAAATATTCTAGCCCAAATCCATATTTATTACCCTATTAGAACTCGCGCATTTACACCGGTAGTTCATTTTTTTCCCTGAACATGGTGAATTGTAAAGGAATATTCTTGAATAACCATAAGACCATTGAGAACTTTGTTTTGGCTTCCTTGTGTTTGTCTAGCCAAACTAAAGATTTGTTGTAAGTCCTTAAAATAAATGGGTTATCTTGAAGATATTATTTGAAACGTTTGACTGCCCATACAACAACTACTCACTGTTTTCATTTTTGTGATTTTTTTAACTTTAAGTTTTAGTAATTGTAGCACTAGCATACGATATTATTAACTTTTCTTTATTTTGAGCTTCTTGATATAAAACAAAACTCATTTCTTAATCCAAAGCATCTGTTTATAATACAAAAGCTTCATCGAAATTTGTTCTGCATAAGTGGTGGAGGTGTTACTGCTGATTTTATTTTTTCAAAAGATTTTTGTTGGTCTTTGCCCCATTTAAATGTCACATTATATTTCAAAAGATTTGTTAAAGATAAAGTAATTTCTGCCATGTTTGGTATGTACTCTCACAGCCAGTTGCACGTTCCCAAAAATGAGGGAGGTTGTTTCTTGCTTTTTGGAACATTAAAATTTTTAAGATTACCATTGTTTTTTTTTCAGATATACGATGACCCAAATAATCCAAACCTTCAGAGGTTATTCTACACTTGGAAGGTGATAGGTGTAAATTGAGTATTTGTAATCGTCCTTAAGCCAATCTTATATGTTTTAGATGTTCTTTCATGTCCGAACCATAAATTACGATATCATCTACGTAGACCATGACAAAATGGTTAACATAACTTACCAAAACCTCTTGTGTGTACCATTAATCTTTGAAAAGTACTTGGTGCTCCTTTACGACCAAAAGGCATAACATTAAAATGGTACAATACAATATCTTTCTTTAAATCAAAAACCATATGAATGCTTGCAGGTCCTAAGTCTTTTAAAGTCTCAGAAATATTTGGCAAAATTGATGGTTCGTCTATTGTAATGGAATTAAGTGCTCTATAGTCAATACAAAACCGAGGTCTTTTGCTATATTTTTCTACCAAGAAAATAGGAGAAGAATATTTTGAATGAATATTGATTTAAAATCAAACAAGTTTCGTGGCTAATCGGGCAAAAAGGATTGTGAGGTTTAGCTTTCAGGCTACCCACGGAAAAATATAAGGGAAACAAAAAAACTCCTTTTTGCCCGATTAGCCACGAAACTTGTTTGATTTTAAATTCACGGGTACGAAATTCCACGTTTGTTAGTATTATTTGGCTTAAAAATTCCGTTGATTGACGCTCACTGTCTTGAAGACGGGTAAAAATGCAATCTGTGTTGATCCGGCCTGAAAGACAAAGAGCTGTCGTAGGTCACGGACTATAGTTGTTTTCTTTTATTTGCATTCGATCTTTTCATTGATCAATATTGTATAGCAGTGTTTTCTTTCGCCTGCTTTTGGTTTTTTTGTTTCTCTCGTATCTCGGTAGATGGCGCCTCTTGCTATAGTTCGCTCACTAATTACATTTAATTAGAGACAAAACCGTCTGATTAACTTCGCAAGATTTGTCACATCGACCAGCAGTGTTCTGAGGAGTCCCATAAGGACGAAACGGTTAACTGTCAACACTTATTAGGTGTCCATTAGATCTTGGACCCCCGTGAGGCTTAGCTTTCAGGCTACCCACGGAAAAATATAAGGGAAACAAAAAAACTCCTTTTTGTCCGATTAGCCACGAAACTTGTTTGATTTTAAATTCACGGATACGAAATTCCACGTTTATTAATATTGATTTATTTTATTATTTATTTTTAACTTATCGATTGGCTACTTTTAAAGTACTAGCTTAAATAAAAAATTGTTGAAAATGAGGCCCCACGTGAGCTCAGAGTCGCTAACATCCTGTGTGTCGGTGTATATCGTTACCGAAAGTTAAAACTTTTGACAACTTTGACAGCCGTTGTAATAGTGTTTATTTAACAACCACTACCAGCTATTACGGGCCGCTGGTGTCAGCGTTTTTTAAACATATTTAAAACTGGCACCTGTAAAGTCAAGATATTAAAAGTTTACTTTTTCCTTTATCTGGCACCTGTTAAGTCAAAATATTAAAACCTAACTTTTGCCTTTATTGAAACTGGCACCTGTAAACGCAAAATATTACCTAAAACTTAACTTTTGTCTTTAGCCTTATTTTACAAAATAAAAATTTTGTAAGTTAAAAACCGGTGATATTTTAACATTTTTTGTACAAGCCTGACAAAAAGTATTTAAAGCTTACTAGTGCGCAGGATTTTATCCGCTAATCGGCTAAAAAAGTATTTGTTTTTCTTGTATTTTTCTACATGTAGCTATGCCAATTCTTGTAATACTTACTCTTTTCACAATTCTTTCAATTCGACTTCGCCCAGTGCATGAACATGAACTTTTTTCATTAACCGTGTCAGCATCTTGATAATCTGGTGTTGTGCCATGTTGAACCAAAACGTTAAGACACTAAAAATATTAATACTATTAATCAATTTCGTTGTTCTACCACAATCAACAATCCAAATTTAATAATAGTTTTTACCTTTCTAGCCCTAGCAGCAATGGCTAGAGAAGGTATTGTTTTCGAGGATTTTTCTTTAGATAACGCCGAAAATTTTTCTGAGGGCACGGCAGTGCTCCGCCAATTTTGAGTAAACTGCTGTACCATCTTTTATTGAAACATTTCAGCTTATATTTGACCTATCTAAAACTCTACTTCGGAATGACCTACAAAACAAGCTTTGCATAGTCGTAGATTTGCATAGAGTTAACAACCCCTCCAAGTTTCATGGACTTTCATAAAGTAGTAAAGTAGTTACCGAAGTTTCAAAAACGTCGAAATTGCCACTCACTCACTCACTCATGTATAGATCATCAAAATTCTACTGTACTTCCAGATATGCTATAAAGCTGAAATTTGGCAGACTAATAGAAACTACGACCAAACCCATGAAAAAAAACCCAAAAATACTAATTTACTCCCCTCCCCTATACATGTAAAGTTATGTAAAAGTAACATTACCCACTTCCAGAAGCCCTAAAGAGCTGAGCTTTGGCAGACTGATATGAAATATGATAAAACTATTGGAAAAAAATTTAAATCCCAAAATTTTTATTTGCTTCCCTTCCCTATAAATGTAAAGTTATGTAAAAGTAACATTACCCACTTCCAGAAACGCTAGAGAGCTGAACTTTGGAAGGCCAATAGAAACTATGATAAAACTATAGAAAAAAATTAAAAAACCCCAAAATTTTAATTAACTTCCCTCCCCTATAAAAGTAAATTTATGTAAAAGTAACATTGCCCACTTCCAGAAATGTTAGAGGGTTGACGTTTGGAAGACTGATAGGCACTTTGATAAAACTATGGGAAAAAATTAAAAAACAGCGAAATTTTAATTTACTTTCCCCCCCTATAAATGTAACGTTATGTAAAAGTAACATTGCCCACTTCCAGAAACGCTAGAAAGCTGAGCTTTGGATGACTGATAGGAACTATGATAAAACTATGGGAAAAAAATTAAAAAACCTCAAAATTTTTATTAACGCATTGCAAAAGTTTTGAACAATATTCCGCATATTTTACTACTTTAAAATTTAAATATTATCCAAATCCTTTAAAAAAAGGGTGAAATCATAACAAAAACATTTCATGTAAAAAAAAGCCAAGTACGCGAAAATGATATTCCGTAAAAGGAATTGAGATAAAAGTAAAGCCAAGTTCTCCTTTACAAATTTCAAAATAAAAATAATTAATAAAAAATAAAACTCTTATAACTATTACCTATGTACTAAGACTTTAAAAAAGCATTTTAGACCGGGTTGAAGTATCAAGTCTATAGACTTGATCCCGACCGGTTTAAGTGTATTTTTTAATACTGACAGTTCAAATAACTGCAAAGATTCGGTTCACCCTAATGTGCAATATGATCGTAAGCATTTCTCAGTGAATTCAAACTAACTTTAGAAATAAAGATGCCATATTTTGTGGTACCAGTACCAGAAATTCGAAAAATAATAGAAATAATTCATGATTGATAAAAAAATTTATACAAAAATTTTCAAAGCTTCAATAATACATAAATAACATAAAACTATGTCTGTAGATGCATTACCGTATTAAATACGTATCAATATTTCAATATTGTAAAAAGCACAAGATATATTAGAATCCGTTTTCAATTACACATCCACCAAAACAATTGAACATCGGTTTAATCATCGCTAACTTGTCTAAAAAATTACCATGTAAAATATAACTGACATCTGACACTGACTTACACGGTTTTTTATTGGAAATTTAAAAGTGACGTTTGTAGGTTTAAATATTAAATATTTTTATTAATTTCTAACCCTTGTGTGGAAATAATGTCTTTGTCATAATGAAAAAAGATGACCCATATCGCAAGGTATTTATGATCGACGTCTTTCCCGGGATGTTAGACGGTGTAAAACCAAACCGAAACAACCAAAACATGTTCTCAAAAAATTATTTCCCTAAATTAGCTTCCTGGTTCTCATTTTGGGAGGTTGAAATCGTTTTTTTTTTCTAACTTTTGTCAATTGAGCGCAAATCTGTGGCTTAAGAATATTTCTTTGGTGAAAAAGGTATCTGGACTGGATAGAATACGTTTGCGATCAATTGAAAAAAGTTAGAAAAACACCAGTTGCGATCTTGCAAAAGGTGAACAGTGGAGCTAATTCAAAAAAATAATTTTTCGAAAAAATGTATCGGTTTGAGTCGGTTCGGTTTTGGTTCCGTTTGGTTCCACATCCTCTAGGAACGCGGGAAAGAAGTCAGGGAAGTTTTTTTTCATGTTAGAAATTTAATCTGTTTTGTCAAACTATATAAGTTTTAATGTTTTTGAACAAATTTCTATTTCCAAAAAATGTTTTCAAACTATTGCTTTCGAAAAAATGGTTTTTGAACAACGTGTTTTTGAAGAAATGGTTTTTGAACAACGTGTTTTCGAAGAAAGTTCCGCGATCCTAATTAGAGAACACAACGACAAACTGGCTTACCTCTACTTGTTGATTTTCTGCAGCATCGTTGATGGGACTTTTTCCATATTTATCCAATGATAATCTTGCACCATGCTTAAGCAGCCATCGTACAGTTTCCATATGGCCTCTTGATGCGGCAAAATGTAAAGGGGTAGCCCCATCTCCGTCCCTTAAGTTGGGATCCACTCCTTGCTCTTGAATCTAGAATATTAAAAAAATAAAATTAATTAAAAAAACACCCCACTGCTAAGTTTACTTGTAAGTACCTACTAGTTGAGTACAAAATTGATAGGTATACCTATACTGCCGTTCTTAGTAAGACCCACCTATCTACGTTTTCACTTATTTCGAGAAAAGCGAGTTTAAAGTTTAAATGCTTGCCAAGAGTTATTATTATTTAACCTTGAGAGATGGTGATAATGATCCGTGTATGGGTGGGCCTTGGAGCCCTTCTACCGCGACCACCAGTTAGTCCATTGACTCACTTTTGAGTGATTTTTCAGTTTTTTCTAGCTATCACTTTGGGTGAGACACTGAGATTTATCTAAAATTCTGACGGAAATGTGACGGACATTGGCTGACTGTTTCGTCATACTCCAAACAGAGTCTGCATTTGGTGTCGTCTAAGTCTTATTTTGTGCATATATACTCTTAGTCGGCAGTGACCCGTAAAAAGTCCAGAAACTATTCGGATCTCTTGTCTGGTAAGTCCAATCCTCTATGGTCCAATGATATTCCTGGCTCTTTTTCTACAAGGCCTTTAAATAAACCCTCTAGAGTAAAATGAGCCAGTTCTAGTAGATTTATTCAGTATTGTTGGAATCTGTTTTTCATCCTTTTCAATGTGGTTGATTTAGCAACATTTTATGCTATTTCCAGGCAGAGCTGTCAGTTACTTCAAGTACCGTACTTGAAATTGTACTTCAAGTACTTACAAAGTCAAGTACTGTACTTGAAGTACATCTACAATCCGGTAATTGTACTTGGTACTTGAAGTACTTTTAAGAATATACTTGGAAATGTACTTGATTTTGTCAAGTAAAGTATTTCAAGTACATTATTAGTACTTCAAGTAAATTCAAAGTACTTCAAGGACATTTAAAGTACTTCAAGTACATTCAAGCTTCTTCAAGTACATTCGAAGTACATCAAGAACATTAAAAGTACTTTAAGTGCAATAAAATATTCTTGAAGTACAATGTAGATATATATAGGTGCGATATAACTTTAATGCGCCGAAGACAAATGGTAACCTCAGGGTTGCCACATGTCCGGTTTTTTTATCAACGTCTTAATTAATCGCCCAAAAAATCGTAATATTAGGTATACACTTATCCAAAGATATGCCTATTGGCTTAATTATTTGCACGTACCTTCATTATTTCGTGGAACGTGAAATTCAAATTCGGTGTAAGAAATTACTACAGCAGTTATGCCATCTATTGAGAGGTGTCGGTAGTATGGTAGTGCAGGCAACCGAACCGATCCACCTACTCGCCTTGCAGCAGACGTAATTTCTACGTTTGATGGAGGTTGGTTTAAAGAACCCGAACATTTATCTAGTCTGACTAGATACACCTCAAAAAACTTCTTGGATATTTACGTTTGTCATGTTTATTTATTTAGTTTGATTTAACAAGTTTTTAAGCAGTTTTGTGGGCTATTATAAAAATAGTACTTTCCATGAGTGATTTAGAAATTATTGACGGTAAGAACAGTGGCCCACCAAACCGCTCCAACCGTCAAACAAATGCAATTTGAAACTTAATATATTTTACGTTTTTGTCTTTTCAGGTAGGTCCCATTTACCCCGGAGTTTGGGGTAACTGTGACACCCCTATTGCAAAACTATAAAACGGTAAAAACATTTTGATGCGACTGGGTCAATTTTGCAGCTTTTTGTGTAATAAAATTGTCTTTTTCCATTACCTTTCTATGGCATTTGTATGTAAAATAATAAGTTCAGAAAAAATAAATACTGTGCCAATAGATGAGCCCCTAAGCTCACACTAGGTACGGTAGTTATAGTGTACGTGTGAGCTAATATAACTAAAAACTGAAATATATTTTATTCAACTCCAGACTAAATTACCTTTCGTTTGATACCACACAACCCATGTTTTAAATTAAACTCAAATTTTTGAAATCTACACTAAGTCTTCACACGACAAATTCAAAATTTTAGAAGAACATAAAAATGTATTGAAAAAAAGTCAAGAGACTTACCATCCACTTAACACAGTTTAAACATCCCATTTGACTAGCTGCGTGAATCGGTGCCATGCCATCTTTTGCTCTAACGTAAAGAGAACCGCCCGCCTCGAGTACCAAAAATTTCAGAACTTCCAGATGTCCCTCTTGCGCTGCCAGATAAACTGGCGTGACGTCATTATCCATTTGCGTGTTGGCACTAAAAGAACAAATTAATACAATAACTTTACAATTTCTTGATTCTATTCTATTCTAATTATAGACTATAATACACAAATCCACAAAATTTCGATTGTCTGTGTAAATTTTAAGAAAGTTATAACAAAAAATGGAAGAAAAAATGTCACTGGTTGTGCCAAACTAGGCACACTCAAGTTGGCCGGATTACGCGTCCTTTCTTTTACCTTTGGCTAAAGCGCCCTCGAGACCATCAATTAAATAGACAATTAAACTGACAATCGCGATTGATGAGACTTCAATGAACACTTTAATGTTTGATGAACCGAGTCATTTATTGTTTGTGAACGGTATGGTTTCCAATGTCGATTTGGGCTTTTTGGCCTTAACTTTGGCGTTATACAGCCAAAAAAAGCCAAGACAAAACACAAAAAAGAGTGGTATAAACTGGGAAGCAATACTTTTAGCTCACACATATATACTATAGTAGTGTGATTCTAGTTTTTTCGAGAAGAAAAAAGTTGCTCTGATTTCAAAATTTTTTATATATCTTTGCGTTTCATATGATTTTGAAACTTTTTTGTTGCGCCGTCTGTCTGTCTGTCTGTCTGTCTGTATGTATGTCTGTCTGTCTGTCTGTCTGTCTGTCTGTCTGTCTGTCTGTCTGTCTGTATGTCTGTCTGTCTGTCTGTCTGTCTGTCTGTCTGTCTGTCTGTCTGTCTGTCTGTCTGTCTGTCTGTCTGTAACGACCAACGCGCATAACTCAAAAATCGCTTGGCCGATTTTAATGAAATTTGGTACCTAGGCTGGGTCTTGCGTCGAGATGGTCCCATTTAAAAATGAACAAAATCCACCGAACACAAACCAAATAAAAGGGTGGGGGTAGATTTCAAAAATTAGAGTTTATGTGAAAATATGGCGTGTGTGATATCAAATGAAAGGTAATTGAGTCTGGAGTTAAATAAAATACATTTTAATTTATTTTAAAAAAAGGGTGGGGGTATATTTCAAAAATTAGAGTTTAAGTGAAAATATGGCGTGCGTGATATCAAACGAAAGGTAATTGAGTCCGAAGTTTAACAAAATACATTTTAGTTTTTGTTTTTGTTAAGGGTGGGGGTAGATTTTAAAAATTTGAGTTTAAGTCAAAACATGGCTTGTGTGGTATCAAACAAAAGGTAATTTAGTCTGGAGTTGAATAAAATATATTTCAGTTTTTAGTTATATTAGCTCACACGTACACTATAACTATAGTACCTAGTGTGAGCTTAGGGGCCCATATACTGGCAGAGTATTTTTTTATTCATATAATCCTTAGATTTTACTTTCCACAACTCTGGGTGATCGCGAGCCCGCTATTAAAAGCACAACAAAGTCTTTATCGGCGATGTTTTTGGAGTCCGCGGGGCTCAACGAGGTATCTATTATCGTGGCTTTCAAGCAACTAGCCGAACGATTGTCAATTGCTGGTCTAAATTACAAGCGTTAATGAGACCTCTCAATATGCTTCAATCAAAAATCCTTCAATCGTCGTCAATTCATTGATCAATCGCATCAATTGTTTCCGACACGATTAATCAATGCATCAATGAGACCGATTGTCAATCGCGATTGTCAATTTAATTGATCGTCTCGGGGGTACTTTAGGTACAGACCAATCTTTTTGAGATTCATCTCGGTGCGCTCGGGAGCGATTTTTGATCGTTGATCGAAAATGGTACTAGATAAAAGGAAAGCATTCAAGGAGTCCAGCAAAGGAATTGATTAATAAAATTATTAAATGAAGATAGTATAAGAGCCCAGTAGGATTTTGGGCTTGAATTGCAAACCGATACTCATATATTTTGATCGATTTGTCATAAGACCATGTTCCAAAAAAAATGAAGATACCTGCGAAAATCCTGCATAAACAACCCGCCATCTTTGTTTAAAGATGGCGAAAAGGAGTTTGAATCAAATGTACGTAACTTTTTTATTATGACATCGATTTTACCCAAACAAACTGTGATTAGCTTCTACTATAATGGCCTCTCAAAATCACTATCAATACTTTGTTTTTTATTTGTCTCTATACTATAAATTCTGTAAGTTCCTCAAATACGCAATTTTTTTGTTAGGTTTTTTGATTTTTTAAAGAAAACTACTGGATTTACAAAAGAAACATAAAAAATAAAAAATATGCAGATTGTCAAGATGTATTTATTGTGGGTCTAATATTTGCTGTAGATTAAGTGGTTCTCGAGTTACACTTAAAAAACCACTAAATTGGCCTATACCTACCCCCAGGTACAAAATTTTCATATTTTCACCAAAGTCATGAACGTTACTAAAGAACTATACAGATCGAAAAAGAATGTCAAGCTTAATAAGAAACGGCTATTAGTTTCAAACAGAAACTGATACTGAGGTAGATATGTCGGCTTAAACATGGCCGAAGCGTAATTTACAATTTTATTTTTGAGGGTAATTTTTTTATGTAAAACGAACCCCTATGGGGTCAAAGTGTACCCCTGCTAAAAGGCAATTTAATTATCTTCAAAAAAGGATAGCACACTTTTTGTCGTAAAGTTAATAGTTTTCCTGAAAAAGATCAAAAATATGCGGCATACATAATTCAATGTTTTCGTTCCATAGAAGTACGACAATGGCATGGGTCCATTAAGGGACAAAACAATTTATGCACAGATAAGCGAATCCCAGTTACATATTTAAACTCAGCGTCAAAAATCTTACAAAAAATATATTTGATACTTTTCTCTTAAATTGACAGGTGGTCACGTGATTTTGGAAACTTCTTAACGGTTTGAGCTAGAGAGTTGGTTCTTTTTTTTGCTTTGTAGACAAAAATGTCCGATCAAAATTAATCACCACTGGCATGTTTTTAAATTTGTAAGAATATATACAGAGTGTCCCAAAAATCCGGGTCTACCCAAATAACTGCTGAACTATTGCAGATAACTGAACCATATTTGGTAGTGATCGATGACATCGAGAGATTTATTTTATGAATACATTAACAAAAAAGTTTAAAAAATACATTAAGAAAAAAGTTATATTTATATTTTAGCTATTTATTCGATTTTTATATTATAAAAAACACCATGTATTTCGAAAACGGAGCAATGTCGGACTAAAGTTCAGCACAACCGCCTCTTCATAAAATAGATCTCTTGATGTTAACGATTACAGCCAAATATAGTTCAGTTATCTTCAATAGTTCAGAAGATGTTTGAATGGACTCAGAGTTTTGGGACACCCTGTATATATGTATATCTTGTTTTCGCTCACTCTCGTAGCATCTCTTCTTACTCTCTTGGCTAATTTTAGTGCCAGGAAGAGCAGAAATAATAGGGACCTATTGCATTAAAGCCAGGCAATAATTGTGCCGGGCACTATTCTGACATTTTCGCATTAAAAGAACAGCTGTCTTCTTTCAAAATTAGGCCTTTGTGTATTATAAGAGCCAACATTAATAGTGCCGCCACTATTAATCGAAAATAAACGACTGGATTTATAAATTCGACTTTGGTATGTCAATTTTAAAAGATCAACTGTCAGCTTTCAATGCGAATCTGTCAGAATAGTGCCCGGCACAATTAGTGCCTGGCACTATTGCAATAAGTCCCTAATACAAAAAACAAGGGATTTTAATCTTAGTAACCAGCTCAGGAAAGGAAAGACCTCGGGCAAGACTGCATTCCCGGCCGTTTTAACAAGCAGTAAAAATAAAGAGCCCTCAAAAAGTTGGCGGCAAATTCAGTTGAAAAGGGTACACTAGAAGATTGGATTTTCAATAAACCAAAACATATTAACAAGATTTATTTTATAATAATTTTTAATGGGTTCAAAAAAACGTCATATAGAAATAGCGGTATATGATACCGGTAACAGCGTTAGTATAAGTTTTTGTGTTTGTCTCTCTGAGTGGGTACATGAAAAAAAACCTTTTAAACTGATGTAACTCGTAAACGAAATGATCGATGGCTGTTTCATTTTATCCATTTATCAGGGAAAATACTACGAATTTACTTTTTTAGGTGAAATAAAGCAAATATTTACCTGTAGATAAGCAGGTACTAAAATTAAAAGAAAAGTTTAGGCCTATTAAATATAGTATGTATTACAGATAACTCCAATAGAGCATCTGTAGCATTTTAACCAAAATTGTATTTCTTACACAGTTTTCGAAATCGAACTTTATCTGGGACACCCTGTATATTATCTCAGTGTTAAAAATTCATGGATAACGATGTTAGAAATAGTGCCAATTGAAATGGAGATGAAAAGTGACAATCAGGGATAAAAAGTGGCAGATCGGGCCTAAAAAGAAGTACGAAAAGTATATTTTTTTCTTGGCGAATTGTAGAGTGTGACACCAAATTTAAATAAAAGTTTTACTTCAGAAATACTACCGCAAGAACAAAGGGAACTATACCAATATCAACATTTTTATCAGAAAATTTCAAAAAATTAATTTGGAAAAGTATAAAATTTTAATTATGCAACAGTTTAAATATCGAAATGCGGATTCGACTAGTTATAAAATTTTGAGCACCAGGCGGCACCGTATTCAAAATTTTTAAAAATATGTTTTGTCGTCAAAATTGGATAATTTTGTCTACAAATCAAAAAAAGAACCAAGTCTCTAGCACAAACCATTAAGAAGTTGTCAAAATCACGTGACCACCTGTCAATTTAACAGAAAAGTATCAAATATGTTTTTTGTAAGATTTTTGACGCTAAGTTTAAATATGTAACTGCGGGTTCGCTTATCTGTGCATAAATTATTTTTTCCCTTAATGGACCCATGCCATTGTCGTACTTCTATGGAACGAAAACATCGAATTATGTATGCCGCATATTTTTTGTTTTTTTCAGGAAAACTATTAACTTTACGACAAAAAGTGTACCATCCTTTTTTAAAGATAATTAAATTGTCTTTTAGCTGAGGTACATTTTAACACCGCGGGGGTTTTTTTACATAAAAAAATTTCCCTCAAAAATAAAATTGTAAATTACGCTTCGGCAATGTTTAAGCCGCCATATCTACCTCAGTATCAGTTTCTGTTTGAAACTAATAGCCGTTTCTTATTTATCTTGACATCCTTTTTCGTTCTGTATAGTTTTTTAGTAACTTTCATGACTTTGGTGAAAATATGAAAATTTTGTACCTTGGGGTAGGTATAGGCCAATTTAGTGGTTTTTTGAGTGTAACTCGAGAACCGCTTAATCTACAGCAAATATTAGACCCACCATGAATACATCTTAACAATCTGCATATTTTCTATATTGTATGTTTTTTTTGTAAAACCAGTAGTTTTCTCGAAAAAATCAAAAAACCTAAAAAAAAAATAGCGTATTTGAGGAACTTAGAGAATTTAAGGTATAGAGACAAATAAAAAACAAAGTATTGATAGTGATTTTGAGAGGCCATTATATTAGATGCTAATCACAATTTGTTTGGGTAAAATCGATGTCATAATAAAAAAGTTACGTACGTTTGATTCAAACTCCTTTTCGCCATCTTTAAACAAAGATGGCGGGTTGTTTAGGCAGGATTTTTGCAGGTATCTCCATTTTTTTTGGGACACGGTCTTATAACGAATTGATTAAAATATATGAGTATCGGTTTGCAATTCAAGCCCAAAATCCTACTGGGCTTTTAGACTAAGAGGTTGTAGAAACTATGCCGCGTCACGGTTGCGTCGCTACACTTTAAAACGTATAAGAACTAGGAACTTATAAATAATAATTTACGAAATAAATAAAATACATCATACTAGACAGTCATTTTTTCTAAAATCCCATTCTTTATTCAAATTTAAATCGTGTTTAAAACTTTATGACCGCAACCAAAATTAAACTGAATTTAACGTTAACAGAAATTACTCTTCTGTAAGATTTATTTCCGAAAAGAGAAAGTCTTTGTAACTTAAGAGTGCAAATTATAGTTTGCAAAAATTATAACATACAGAAAAAAATAACCCTAATTAGGTACGCAAGGCGTAATACCTATAAATTGTGCAAAAGTTACAATAAGATAGCTATCAACAGAAACGAGTATAAATAGTTTATGCTATCACCAACTTAATAGGGACCTATTGCAATAAAGCCAGGCAATAATTGTGACGGGCACTATTCTGACATTTTCGCATTATAAGAACAGCTGGTTTCTTTCAAAATTAGGCCTTGGTGAATTATAAGAGCCAAAATTAATAGTGCCGCCACTATTAATGGAAAATAAACGACTGAATTTATAAATTCGACTTTGGTATATCAATTTTGAAAGATCTACTGTCAGTTTTCAATGCGACTCTGTCAGAATAGTGCCCGGCACAATTAGTGCCTGGCACTATTGCAATAAGTCCCTATTTTTACCTATATTTTTGCACTAAGGTTGGTCAGTTCAGCTCTAGCTCTAAGCACAGTGTGTCTGAATGAAGTATAGGTTACATAAAAATGGTTCTAAAAATTAATTGCACATTTTGAATATGGACTCTTTTCTGACTACAGAGCCATATTCACATAAATCCTAGCTGATCCTCTTCTCGAAATTTTTGACATTTTTCTAGTTAGTCTAGGCGCTGGCTCCTGTCACGTGTGACCTAATATATGCGCTCAGTTTGACTGCGGGGCTTTGTTAAGCACCCATAGTTGTATAAAAAAAGTTTGGTCACGTGGTGGAACTCATGGTCGTTTGGTCGCCATTTTTGAAAATGGCCGCCAAATTAATAGATTTTTTGTTTAAAAGCGTATTTCCCTACTCAGTAGTCCGATTTTAATTTTTTAGAGCTTGTTTTTCTCCTATTTTAAAGGCAAACAAATTTACTTGGTACACATCTTGTAATAAATTAAGTAGTTTTTGAGATATGCTAAGATTATTAATATTTCCGCTCGCAAAAGAATTAAAATAAAACCCTTGCACATTTTATTCTGTCAACAATATTATTAACATTTGTTCTTTTTACATAGAAGCCTTTAAAAGAGGACATTGACTTTATGTTTTTAAAGTTTGATGAATGTTACCTCTAAAGACCATATACATAATATTCCAATACCCACGCTAACTGCCCATTGATGATCCAAACATGAGGGCCTTGGGGTCCTTAAGCAAAAAAGACCTGATTGGTTGCTTTCAAAGACATATGCATATTATTTCCATATAGTACGTATTATTGCAATACCTACGGTAACTTACGATGCAGAATGCAAACATATTTGAAATAGCAATATCAATGGGTATAAGTCTATCCTTTTTGCAGTCCTTAAGATAAAATGTTCTGATTGGTTATAATTTTACGCATGAATATTATTTTATTCTTGTATTCGTCACGTCAAGTCATCGGCGTACAGTTGACAAAAACTCTATCTATGTAAATTTGGTATCTGTGCATTTTTCGTATCTTTATTTCTGAATGTTTGCATCAAAGGCCAACCATTGTGTAAATAGGTAACAGGGAGTATTGGAATATTATATATATGCTAGAGACTGCCTTAAAGGGGGTGGTATCTAAAACTGTTCACAAGAGTGTGAATTTGCAGGGAAACGATGCATCCTATCAAAAACATTTTTGGCAAAAAACTTGATAGTTTCTTTTTTTTTGGTTCTGTCCTAACCCACAACTAGTTAAATAAATAAATAATGGTCTAATTTTAATTATTTTGCGACCGGAAATACTAATACTCTTGGTATATCCCAAAAACTACTTGATTTATCACAAAATTTGTTTGCCTTTAAAGAGGGAGTAAAACAAGCTTAAAAAAAAATAAAATTGGACTACTGAGTAGGGAGATACGCTTTTTATTTTCTAAGATTGCGGCCAAACGACCATGAGTTCGACCACGTGACCAAACTTTTTTTATATATCAATGGGTGCTTAACAAAGCCTCGCAGTCAAACTGAGCGCACATATTAGGTCACACATGACAGGAGCCAGCGCCTAGACTAGAAAAATGTCAAAAATTTCGAGAAGAGGATCAGCTAGGATTTATATGAATATGGCTCTAAGGTTAGAAAAGAATCCATA
The DNA here is from genome assembly GCA_963576565.1 of Aspidapion aeneum. Lineage (NCBI taxonomy): Eukaryota > Metazoa > Arthropoda > Insecta > Coleoptera > Brentidae > Aspidapion > Aspidapion aeneum. Next base: position 96,868,715 of record OY755044.1, on the reverse strand, counting down.
TCCAAACTGTGCAATTAGTTTTTGGAACCATTTTTATGTAACCTATACCTCATTCAGGCACACTGTGTAAGGATATCACGATCTGGCGTAGCTCAAGGATCCGTTTTGGAACTTCTCTTTTTGACTTTATACACTTGTTAGTTTTCAAAATATTTAGAGTATAGATACTTGCGTAATTGCGCTGATGACGGTCAGCTCAACAAATCTTTTGCTGAGATTGAACTGGATCAAACCTGTGCTCAAATAAACCATAATCTGAACAGCAAGAGCTTACCCGAATTAGATATCATGATAGGACTATTATTCCAATTAATAATCGAAAGCTTGAATTAACCGATAAAGCTAAAAATTTAGGTTTTATGTTGGACACTCAACTGAACTACGATTATCATGTATCCATGTTAATACGACGGGAGCAAACTTAAAATTGATATACAGTAGTAAGGCTTTTTTAAATAGACGTACTAAAATCATACTCTCCAACTCTTTAGTTCTGTCACCCTCGTGTATGACCAAAACATACGCCAGTCTGAAGTAAGAAGACTATAACTCCTGGTCATAAAATCCGAGAATAGTTGGCTATTTTCAGACCATATCTCTAAACCGCTTCATGACCTGGAATAGTTAAATATGAAGCAACGGCGCTTTCTTAACTCCGCTGTGTTTTATCACACAATAATTTGCTAGAAACTGCCACAGTACTTATTTCAAAAAAATATGATGTTAACAGAATATCCATGACCGCGACACACGTCACAAAAGGCTTATAACAATCCCAAAACCTTGTCTTACCACAAAGCCTTCTCAACTTCAATAGCTAAAGTTTATAACCGTCTTCCTTATTCATACAAATATCTTAACATAGCTACATTTAAAAAAGTGATTGAAAATGATTTGATCACCGATAAAATTAACCTTTAGAGCAGCAGACCAATTTTTACCCAACTACAGCGCGGCGAACGGAAGGGTAATGTTTTTCGATTGAGATTGTAAGTATGTAAATATGTATGTTTGTGTCACGCTAGAGGCTAAACGGCTGAACCGATTTTGACAAAAAAGGTGTCGTTAAATTGCTACTGATCCCGAAGGTGCTATAGGCTATATTTTTTTAAACAGGAATCAACATGGCGGTCTTCAGACGCCATTTTGTCACATGATGTAGGCTTTAAGGCATACAAATTATCTAAATTTCAGGCGATTTTATTGAAATTCCTTTGATCATCCATTGCAATGTCCTCCTTTTTGCTGTAGTGACTTATTTGTAGTCCTCCATGCTCCCACCCATCTTCACAAATATAAAGCGATTTCAAAAGTTCTTTCTGCACACGCTTTAAAACTTTTTTTCCAACATCATTTCACTAGTTTCCCCCTTCCTCTCCCTATCTTGCCCCCACCCTCCTTATTAGTAATAGTTGCAGCTATACTTTTCACAAATATAGAGCGATTTCAAAAATTCTTTCTGCACAGTTTAAAAATTGAAAAAAAAAACTTGCTAACTTCTTAATGAAACATCGCATCAATATGCGGTTTTCACAGTGTAGTAGAACAAGTTTTTCTCAATGATTTATGATATCACTAGAAACTTCTTGAGATCTTACGTTTCTGAGATATTTACAAAAACTGTTTGCAAGGCTGATATAGCGTGGAGGTTAATATATTTAAAAGTGTGCTAATGGGCTAGGAATGTATCAGATCTACCATAGAGTAAATTGGGACCATTACTTTTTATTTTATATATAAATGATCTACCAACAGTTTTAAAAAATTGTATGATACAGATGTTTGCAGATGATACATTACTTTATTTAAAAGGGACTTCATTAGAAAACCTAACTATTGAAGTAAATTCAGAATTAAAAAATGTAGTACATTGGCTAAACGCAAACAAATTAAAATTGAATGTAAACAAAACAAAATGGATGATTTTAAATTCAAAAAGCAACTTAACAAATTTTGCAATCACAATAAATAATGAGAAATTAGAAATTACAAATTCATTCAAATATCTTGGTATAATTATAGATTCAAAATTAAAGTTTGATAAATACTACGAATATATTATATCAAAAATTTCTTCAAAAATTGGGTATTTAGGAAGGATTAGTTATTATTTATCATTTTTTTCTAAAAAATGTGTTTACAATACAACAATATTACCACATGTTTCCTACTGCTCAACTATATTATACACAGCGAATGAAAATATTTTAGATAAACTTCAAATATTACAGAATAGAGCAATGAGAATAATTCTTAAAGCAGATAAATACACAAAAATTACACTAATGTTAAAAAAATTAAATTGGCTTAATGTAAAAAATTTCATTTTCTATAATGTTTGTATATTTATTTACAAAATTCAAAACAATCTACTACCAGAACAACTTAAAGATTTTGTCCTCCAAAATTCAAATTTCCATTCACATTATACAAGATACAAAGACGATTTTCATTTAAATAATTCCCAAAAATTAATTGTCCAAAAATCAATTTTTTGTAAAGGTTTGTCAGAATTCAATAAATTAAAAAACTCAATAAAAATGAAAAGAAATTAACCACATTTAAAAAAAGTTTAAAAAAATATTTATTTTCAATGCAGTTTGTTTAATTATAGTATTATTCATTTGGATGCAGGTAGAATAAATTATTGTGTTACAGTTGAAAATATTACTTAGTCTATTAATATTTATATAGCTAACAATTAGATTTTAATGTAATTAACTTTACTATTGTTAAAATTGTAGCATATTCTTGCTAAATAAAGTTTTAAAGTTAAAGTTAAGAACGTTTTTTTTAAACTTTAACATCAAATTAACAGTTTGAACGCCTATCGATGAATATTTTTATTATTTAATTCATTACTAAGTTCTTTCGTCAAATGCTTTGTTTTAGAAATATGATCAAAAAAATATAAAATAAATAGATTCATGGCGGATGTGATATCAGCATTAAAAACAGTTTTTTGTAAATATCTTATAAACTAAAGTTTGTACGAAGTTTTTGGTTATAACAAGTTAAAAAGTTAGCATGAATCATCAGCTCGTTAGAGTGTCGAACACTATTTTACCTGAAAATTTCATAAAAATTGGTTCAGCGATTTAGGAGCTATCGTGTTAGGGACACACACACACACACAGACAGACATCACGACCATATTGCTAAGATAGGTCAAAATACACCCAAAGAAGATATAATTTCGGCGTTATCTCAAAAAAATAATTCGTCGCAAAAATTTCCTTAAACTAGGTTCAGGGATTTTTGAGTTATGGCATTCCGACAGACTAAATGTCCTTTTTTTGTTTAGAAATTTTGTTTGAGGGCCTTTTATCAAAATTTCCGGCTTTTTTAACCAAAATTAGGCTTTTTTTTCCGACACGACAGACGACCCACGACCTCCTTTATGCTGGCACTAATAAAAAAAAATTCGTGCGCAAAATCTATTTTTCTAAGTTAAAACACGTTTAAGAATGTTATGTTTCCCGCATGCTTTTACACAAAAAAATAGAAATTCCACCGTTTGTTGGGGCAAATTAAAAAAATTACTGGTGCATACAACATACTGTTCATTACGAGAGCAAGTTTGAAAAAATATGTTTCATACATATTTAATTAGCGATTTATTAGACACTTATATTCTACTTTTTAAATGAGAAATTCAAGTATAAATAACGCAAAACAAAAGTATGATCTGGTTGAAAATACTCTGCCAATTTATGGGCACCTAAACTCACACGATTCTATCGCCACCCTTTTTTTGGCTTATGTTTGATGGATTTTTTTTAAATGGGACCATCTGAAGCCAAAACCCAAAACAGGTATCAAATTTCATTAAAATCGGGCAAGTAGTTTTTAAGTTATGCATGTTGGTCGTACAGACAAACAAATATACCCACAGAGTTTATAGACAGACAGACAGACGACGCGACAAAAAAGTTTAAAAATCATCTAAAACGCAAAGATATATAAAAATTTTTAAAATCACTGACTCACTTACTCATGTATAAATCATTAAAATTCTACTGTACTTCCAGATATGCTACAAAGCTGTAATTTGGCAGACTGATAGAAATTATGACCAAACCCCTGGAAAAAATCAAAAAACCCCAAAATTCTAAGTTACTCCCCTATATACATGTAAAGTTATGCAAAAGTAACACTGCCCACTTGCAAAAATGCTAGAGAACTGAGCTTTGGCAGACTGATAGGAACTATAATAAAACTATAGGAAAAAATTAAAACACCCCCAAAATTCTAATTTACCTCCCTCCCTTATAAATGTAAAATTATGTAAAAGTAACATTGCTCACTTCCAGACACGCTAGAGAGCTGAGCTTTGGAAGGCTGATAGAAACTATAATAAAACCATGATAAAAAATTTAAAAACCCCAAAATTTTCATTTACTGTCCTCCCCTATAAATGTAAAGTTTTGTAAAAGTAACATTACCCACTTCCCGAAACGCTAGAGAGCTGAGTATTCGAAGACTGATAGGAACTATGATAAAACTATAGGAAAAAATTTAAAAACACAAAAATTTAAATTTACTTCAGTCTTCTATACATGTAAAGTTATGTAAAAGTAACATTGTCCACTTTCAGAAACGCTAGCGAGCTGAGCTTTGGAAGGTTGATAGGAACTATGATAAAACTATGGGAAAAATTAAAAACCTCAAAATTTTAGGTAAGTCATTGCAAAAGTTTTGTACAATATTTCGCATATTTTACTACTTTAAAAATTAAATATTATCCAATTCCTTTAAAAAAGAAGTGAAATCATAACAAAAACATTTCATGTAAAAAAAAGCCAAGTAAGCGAAAATGGCATTCCGTAAAAGGATTGAGATAAAAGTAAAGCCAAGTTCTCCAATAAAAATTTTTAAATGAAAGGGTCTTACTAGTTTGGAAATGTTTTTCTAAACTTGGCTATTACGGCTGTAAATGACTCCTAGGTACAGTGCTAAATTGAACATAAAAAAGTTTGGCTGTAATAGCAAAGTTTAAAAAAACATTTCCAAACTAGTAAGAACCTTTACTTTTATCTCAATTCTTTTTACGGAATGCCATTTTCGCGTACTTGGCTTTTTTTTTACATGAAATGTTTTTGTTATGATATATCTTACGTAAACACTTACTTTACAATATTTAACAGATTAGTAGTTTAAGTATTAGGGTTATTTCATAGCATGTTTTAGCGTTAACTTTTATAAAACTTGAAACTTTAGGCCTTTCAAAAATCAATACAAATTTCCTTTCAGATGGCAAGAAACGTAAAAAAAAGTTTGATAGCTTTCTCGGTTCGCGTGTTGTGCGAACCGAAATGACTTGTCTTGACCAATGGCATAGTCACCCGCTCTTCAGATTTAGTGAATTTTACCCATTTGAAGTGAAATCGGTTTTCCTGCCCCGTACCGACTGGACGTTTCTCGGTCAGATCGTAGGAGAAGCTTGCGCAATGGAAATCTTTTCGCGACGGCTTGGGGCCAATTTAAAGCTCACCATTGGCCAAAACTGGGAACTATCACAGCGTTCTAGACCCAGAATTGCTCCTCGAAGTGGTCGTAAAGGTCATTAATTTGATATTTTTAAATATATTAACGATCTTTTGTTTGTGTCTTCCTGTTATATATATATACAGCGACGATAGCTGCAAAACGGCGGCTTCCATCTAATTTAATATAATAATTAATTAATTAGCTAAAGAAGTTTTAAAATGCTTATTGATAAGGTTGTTTTCTGTGCAATTTTCGGGATAGAAAAACAAAACATTTCCTAATTTTTTTATGTGCTAACCAAAAATGCCGTTAAAGCTTTGGTGTAAGTTTTTAGACTATAAGTACGATCAAATAAATCAATTTTCGGGCTAGTCCTTAGAAGGGGTTCATCAGTACGGTACAACCAATTTTTCCCTCAGACTCGAGACTACTCTAGCTGATATTGCAAATTGGCAAACTTTTATAAAAGGTAACTTTTAGTTATTAGCTTCATAACTTTGAAGGCATTATTTGATTTTAAAAACTTGGCAAACTCTCTTCTTTGAAGTTTGATAACGCCAGGACATTTTCATATTTTAAAAAATTGTTTTGCTACTTTCTACGAATTAATTGGCGACTTTAAGTGGTTTCAGACTTAAAACGATTGGTATTTCAATCTAAGGACACGGCACTGCTCCGCCAGGTTCGCGCAAACTGTTGACGCATCTTTTCTTAAAACATTTCAGCACATATTGGACCTATTTTACACTCTACTATGAAACTCAAACTTATAGCACAGTCGTAGATTTTCATAGAGTTAACAACCCCTCCAAGTTTTATGGATTTACATAAAGTAGTAAAGTAGTTACAAAATTTCAAAAAACGTCAAAATTACACACTTACTCATGTATAGATCATCAAAGTTCTACTGTACTTCCAGACATGCTACAAACCCTTGGAAAAAATTAAAAAACCCCAAAATTTTAATTAACTATCGTCCTCTATAAATGTAAAGTTATGTAAGAGTAACATTGCCCACTTCCAGAAACGCTAGAGAGCTGAGCTTTGGAAGGTCAATGGGAACTATCATAAAACTATAAAAAAAAAATTAAAAACCCCAAGTTTTTAGTTTACTTCCCTCCCCTATAAATGTAAAACTAACATTGCCCTCTCCCAGAAACACTAGAGAGCTGAGCTTTGGAAGACTGATAGGAACTATGATAGAACAATAATAAAAAAAACCTAAGTTTTTAGTTTACTTCCCTCTCCTATAAATGTAAAACGAACATTGCCCTCTTCCAGAAACACTAGAGAGCTGAGCTCTGGAAGACTGATAGGAACTATGATAAAACTATAGGAAAAAATTTAAAAACACCTAAATTTTAATTTCCCCTATAAACGTAAATTTATGTAAAACTAACATTGTCCACTTGCAGAAATAGTAGAGAGCTGAGCTTCGGAAGGCTGATAGGAACTATGATAAAACCATGAGAAAAAATTATAAAACCTTAAAATTGCAATTGCAAAAGTTGTGAACGATATTCCGCATATTGTAAAACTTAAATATTATCCAAATTCTTTATGAGTGAAATTATAACAAAAATATTTTACGTAAAACAAGCCAAGTACGCGAAAATGGTATTCAGTAAAAAGAAATGAGATAAAAGTAAAGCCAAGTTCTCCAATACAAATTTCTAAATAAAATAATTTTACATTGCTTGCTTGTCTGTTGTTGGAAATGTTTTTCTAAACTTGGCTATTACGGCTACAAATTTTTTTTTTTGACCGAACCGAAAATGTGTTATTTGGGTGTATTTTGACCTATTCTAGCAATATCGTCATGATATCTGTCTGTGTGTGTGTGTGTATTTTTTTCTGTCCGTCACACGATAGCTCCTAAACCGCTCAAGCGATTTTCATAAAATTTTCAGATAAAATATTGTTTGACACTTTTACGAGCTGATTAAATTTTGGTCAAAATCCAATAGTGCTTATGACAGTTTTTTGACAATTAAAAAATTTAAAATATAACTAATTTTTTAACAGAGCACCGCATCTATATACAGTTTGCTCAATAATTTATGTTATAACCAAAAACTTCGTAGCAGCTTTAGTTCCTGAGATATTTACAAAAAACTGTTTTTAAGGCTGATCTTATCATAGCTTCACTTAAGATGTGCCAATAGGCTAGTTAGGAAAGTATCAGATCCCTCATGGATCCATTTATTTTTAGTCAGTGACAGAAAAAATTAAGTTTTGATTTAAAAAAAAAGTGCCTTTAAAAATTTGAGACTATAATTACCTTATTTCAATCGATGAGTTCCGCCTTTTTCTTCTATTGCTTTTAACGCTAGCCATATCTGATTAGATTGATTCAGTTTTGAAACGGCCCGTAACACCACCGATCCAATCACTTCCAATAACGCGATAATACACGTTGGCTAACCAAAATCTCTTACTGCACATAATATTTGATTATTTTAGATAGTTTCAATTGTGTATTATTTACCCGATATTTAAAAAAAAATCGAACTAGACAGCCTTGACTATTGGCCCCGCAATTTTCTAATTTACAACAACGTGAGCTATGTTTGTGCACAAAAATCCGAGCAATTGTTTTTGCCGTCCCTAGCTTGCACTGACCACACGTACACAGTTATTACTCGAGTACCGTACTCTGCAGTACTTACTTCTTTGCGAAAGATTAAACCGATTTAAAACTAAGTCACTATATTGTAGCGTTAACTCTTTCTTTCGCGCTGTTATTTTAGCAAATAAAGTAAAATATTTCTTTTCAACTAGGTAAACCGCTTAATATGTTCATGGTAAAGTGAACTGCATTTTATGAAGAAAGAATAAAATAAAAATAAAATATTTTGCGTGCGGAAGAAGGAAAGTTTTTCAAAGGTGGTGATTAATTTAGCGAGGCACTCTACACGCTTCTTCATGGCAATTTATTAGCTAATTTGATTTTTTATTAGTTGTACATCCTCTTACAGACATATTCTACAACCGTTTGCCTTTTGGATGTGTCTGATTTGTTTAATTTTGTACAGTTTTTAACACCGATACATCTTAATAGTAGTGTCGGTTAAGTTACGGTTAATGTAGTGTTTTGCAATAAATCTTTTATTTACTTTCCCGACATAATTACATAACATTAACAATCTATGAATTTTTACCTTCATAGCCCGCGGCCCCGCGCAGCAATAGCGAAGGTATTGTTTTCAACGAAAAACAATCATAACAAAAACATTATGTATGCGAAAGTGGTATTCCGGCGCCCGACTCAAAAATCTACTGCTCATAAGGCACCGGCCGATAAGGCACCGGTCAATAAATCACCGGCCAATAATTCACCGGCCTATACCGGCCCATAAGGCTCCGGTCCATAAAGCATCGTCCCATACGGCTCCGGCCCATAAGGCACCGGCCAATAATCCACCGGCCTATAAAGCACCGGCCTACCGGGATTTTTTTTATTTTCCCATATGACCCATCCACACCTGAATGGTAATGACTGTTTTTTGACAGTTGAAAAATTGAAAATATGCTTACTTTTTGACGGAGTATCGCATTAATACCTGAGGGCACGGCAGTGCCCGGCCAAGTTCGCGGCGTAAACTGCTGTACCATCTTTTCTTGAAACATTTCAGCCCATATTTGACCTATCTAAAACCCTACTTCGGAATGAGCTACAAAACTCAAACTTTGCACAGTCGCACAGTAGATATTCATTTCTTTATAAATTCATTATTACTGAACCGATTTTAGTAAAATAAAAAACATTATGGTGCAAACTTTAAAGATCAATCAGTTTACACCATGATGTTTTTTATTTCACAATAATCGGCTCAGTATCTTAGAATGCAGACAGGATTGGCAATGCAATCGTATAATTTGTAAAACAAAATCAGATTTTGTGAGAACCACTTAACCGATTTTATTACTTTGTAGCTTGTTAAGCGGGACAAAAGTAGTGCGTTTCTACAGATCAAAAAAACCTAAAACATTTTTCAGAAAATAAGAATAAACACGCCATTTTGAAGAGTCAAGTATGATTCTGTCCGCCATCTTAAATTTCAAGATGGCGATAAATTTTGATCATGATCTTTAAAAAGCAATCAATTCTCACCAGGATGTTTTTTATTACATTAAAATCGGTTTAGTAGTGATGAATTTATAAGGAAATAAATGCAGACATGATTGGCAAGGCAATCGTATAATATGTAAACCACTGGTTGAAGCAAACATATATTAGCTCACACATATACTATACTATAGAAGTGTGAGCTATGGTGATCCTAATTTTTTCGAGAAAAAAAAAGTTGCTCCGATTTCAAAAATTTTTATATATCTTTGCGTTTCAGATGATTTTGAAACTTTTTTGTTGCGCCGTCTGTCTGTCTGTCTGTCTGTATGTCTGAAATTTGGTACCTAGGCTGGGTTTTGGGTCAAGATGGTCCCATTTCAAAATGAACAAAATCCACCGAACACAAACCAAATAAAAGGGTGGGGGTAGATTTCAAAAATTAGAGTTTATGTGAAAATATGGCGTGTGTGATATCAAATGAAAGGTAATTGAGTCTGGACAAAATACATTATAATTTATTTTAAAAAAGGGTGGGGGTATATTTCAAAAATTAGAGTTTAAGTGAAAATATGGCGTGTGTGATATCAAACGAGGTAATTGGAGGAGTAAAGGAGTTTAACAAATAACATTTTAGTTTTTGCTTTTTTTAAGAGTGGGGGTAGATTTTAAAAATTTGAGTTTAAGTCAAAACATGGCTTGTGTGGTATCAAACAAAAGGTAATTTAGTCTGGAGTTGAATAAAATATATTTCAGTTTACGTAAACTATAACTATAGTACCTAGTGTGAGCTTAGGGGCCCATATATTGGCAGAGTATTTTTTAGAACCATCAAACCGATTTTGCTGATTCGTACCTTATTATGCGTGGCAAGAATGCAGCTTTTTTACTGATTTGAATAAATAATTAAAGCAACACAAGAATAAACGAGCATCTTTGAAGAGTACAATTTAATTTCGTCCGCCATCTTGGATTTTCAGATAGCGGTTAAAAGAATATATTTAGTTAAAACTCTAATTAATTCTCTGTCAAGTGCAGTTTGTCCCATTAAAATCGATGTTATAGTTCAAAAGTTATAAAGAAGAAAATATTGTCTGGTTTTTTTTGGCCCACCCATTATAATTGACATAACTAAACTAGTTTAAATCTGTTTAAATTAAACTAGTTTAGTTTGACTGTCAAAATCCATTTGCACAGTCAAAAAATCTTCAACAGATGGTAGTAAATAACGTTATTGTATTATACGTGTAATAAGATATGTATATTTAACACATATACGAATTTTGCCACTAGGTTTTCATACAACAAACATGGAAGAACACCATACTAGAATTTTTTTTTTATTTGTCAAACACACTGTGTTTATTGTATTACAATCTAGTCAGTAAGACTAATTAGCAATTTTGTTTTAACTTAATTTACTAGAAAAGTCAGATTTAAACTTAGGGTTCACTCAACAGTTCTCCCCGCTTTGTTTAGTCTGTAACTCACAATTGTGTTGTGTTTATAGCATTATTTTGTTTTATGTGTAATTCACTTAGTTTACTAGCTCAAACGGCTTCACTCTTTTAGTCTTCGAACTAGCATAGTATTGTCTAGAAGCTGAATTGCTTCCACATTCACATGCCGATGGAGTCTATCTTCATGGCTTTTTGCGTACTTTTTTATAGTCTCTGCTACAGTTTCGATTTTTAGATCTCGATGAAGGTCACTATTTCGAACGTACCAAGGTGCATTCACAATGTTTCTTAATACTTTATTTTGAAATCTCTGTACAACTAGAATGTTACTCTCTTTAGCACAACCCCATAGTTGAATACCATATGTCCATACTGGTTTCAGTATTTGTCTATAAAGCAGTAACTTATTATGAATTGTTAAATTGGACTTCCTTCCAAATAGCCAGTTCATTTTTCTATACCTTATTTCAAGTTCTTCTTTTTTTTTCTTAACATGTGCTTTCCAGCGCAATTTGGCATCAAGTGTCATACCTAGATATTTTGCCTGATTTGAATATGGTACGGGAATGTTGTTAATTGTAATTTGTATGTGATTTATATTTTTGTTTGTAAAATCAACAGAATTGATTTGGTTTCATTTAATTTTATTCGCCACTTTGTGGTCCAACTGTGAACTTGGGTGACTGCATCCTGAAGTTTTTCTATGCATTTTTCAATAGATTTTTCTACCGTCAATAAACCGGTATCATCGGCAAATGTTGCTAAGTGGCAATTTTCTGGCTTTGGGATATCACAAGTGAATAATAAATATAGATATGGGCCTAGTACACTACCCTGGGGCACGCCTGCTTGAATTTCTCTAAAAATTGAGTATGAGTCTTCTACTAGAATGCTGACAGGAATATTTATCCTAATTTTTTCAATTGTGGCTATCCCTTTTGGAACTTTCCCTAGTAGTGGTATTGGTATTCGTAATGGAGTTAACATTTAAACCTACCGACCTCAATATAATCTTTAATGACATCCCTTTGCCAGTTAGCGATAGCTCAAAATTTTTGGGAACTATTGTCGATACTCATTTCGAGTGGAGTTTACACATAAGTAGTGTATGCTCAAAACTTAATACATGCTACTTCATGATTAAGTCACTTAAAAACTCTCTCAGTATAAAAAATCTCATTACTGTGTATTATGCTAATGCATACTCGGCTCTAGCCTATGGTGTGGCAGTATGGGGTAGTGGTCAGGATGTGGAAAGAGTATTGGTAGGTCAAAAGAGACTTATAAGATTAATTTTCAATATACCTTACAACGGTACTTGTCGCTCTGCATTTAAGGATAATAAAATTATGACAATAACAAGTATTTACATATATAAACTACTCATTTTCATTTTTCAACACCAAAATATTTTTACATTAAATAGTTCTTATCACAACTATCCAACTAGAAGTCGTAACCACTTCAGCATCCATAAACACAACCATGAGTATGTAAAAAAAAGTACTCATTATCGTGGATGCAAATTCTTTAACTTGTTGCCAAACAAAATCAAACAAACTACGTCGCTGCCAAGATTCAAAAAAGAAATCAAAAATCTTTTATTAAAAGAAACTTTTTATAGTTTAATTGAATTTGAAAACTACATGTTGGGCAGAAGGTAAATTTTTGTTCTCAATATTTATATACATATATATATACAAATTTTGTAAATGTGTTTTCGTTTTAATTTTTCTAAATATTTACACTATTATTATTTACACTTAATGTTATATTTTTTGTATTTGACGTATCTTATCTACATTATTGTAGCTGAAAAGATTAATAAAGTTGTCTATTGTCTATTGTCTATTGTCTATGGAAAATGGTGGAGAATTATTATGTATACGGTAAAAAATTTTGTCTACAATGAAAACACGTTCTTTTCTTGAATAAATTGTTTTACCTTAAAACAATTTGTTTTGAATTAAAAGATTTCTTTTTAGTTCAACGTAGCGTTTAATCTTGAAATGAGACTTTATTTTTCTTCTTTGTCTTGTTTCAGTATACTCCATTTTGTAACGAAGCAAGTTGTTTTCATATAAAGTAATATCTTGCTTACAGAGGAAACGGTGCCTGAGATTAATTCAGTTACAGTTTATAATAAAACAATTTCTGTTTCACATTAAACTAAAGAGGCAGGACATTTTTTTTGCCAGATCAAGAAAATATTCTCTTGGTGAATAGGAAAGCACAAATTATTTTACTTCAAAGCCATTTTTCTAAGACAATTTTTTTTACCGTATACCTTAATTGTATGCTTAAAGTTTTTAACAATACTTAGTCCATCGGAGAAAAGATTTTGAAATATCTTTTTCATTTTAGTTTTTATATCTATGTTTGGCGGAAATCTCAAGAATTGTTTTTTTCTTGTCGTTCTTCACATTCCATAACAGGATCTGTCAAAATAAGTCAGATTAGAAAAATCGTAGGTTCAAAGATAAGGTTTAGTGGTTCCCGAGTTCTTTAAAAGTAATGTCGCTTATAAGGAAGTTATAGGGAATTGCCAGGAAGTATCCGGAGTCACTGGGAATGACTTGGAAAATACCAGGAATTACTACGAAATATCATGAATTACTAGAAAGTGCTTTATAAAGTTAAAAAACACTGGACAATATTGTGAATAACCGTAAGTACTTTCTTTAGGTGAACAAAACATCGAAAATTGAGCCACGCCTATTGAGGCTGTAAAAACTACCTACCTTTTAATTAAGTTCATTTTACCGCAACTTTAGAATTTTACTCTAATTAAATTAATGTTTAATATTAAACAAGATCATGGCTATTAACAAGTAACAATAATAACTTTATGATTTATTCGTCCAGACTAGGTGGTAGGTATAATAATTAAATAAACAAAATAAGTTTGTGCAATATTTACTTTAAACAATGTGTGTAGAAAGCGTTGAGGATTTATTTTTTCTAATTAATTGATTCATCCGGTAATCCGGTTTGTATTAAGTAGTTTTTTAACAAAGTTATTATTAAATACAGGGTGTTCCGAAATTAGGCGTCAATATTTTAACCGCATATTCTAAATCCCAAAATAAAGATAAATATACATATAAACTAGAGTGCAGAATTTCTCCATTTCCGACACTACTGAGGCGTTTAAAGACTTTATTAGAATGATACGATACAAATTAACTTCAAATAAGGAAATTAAAAATTTTTCGAAAAAAATATTTACTTTATTATTATTATTATTATTATTAACCAAAATGTTTTACAAATTTTTTTTACAATAATTACTATTCTAATACATTTTTTTTTCTTTCTTAAAAATATTAAATTAGAGTACCTAGGTATGAAATACCTGTATGTACTAGAGTAGTACTTTTACATATCACAGTTTTTTTTCTCTAATGTAGAATAAGTATTTACTGTTTTTACAATTTTAATAAACAAGATTAAAACTACTTTTTAAAAAAGAAGTGACAGTGTACTTACTATAAGTATATATATATATATATATATATATATATATATATATATATATATATTTTGTAAATATTAATTTGTAAAATACTTTATATAATAAAGGTTTTATAAAAAAAAAGATACGGGGTGTTAAATTTAAAAAATAATAATTAATATTTACCTTCCTAGCCCGCGAATCAATGGCTAGAGAAGGTATTAGTTTCGAAAAAAAAATTTTTTTTTTGAGATAACGCCGAAAATATGTTATTTGGTTGTATTTTGACTTATCGTAGCAATATCGTCGTGATGTCTGTGTGTGTGTGTGTGTGTGTGTGTGTGTGTGTGTGTATGTGTGTATGTATATCTGTTCGTAACACGATAGCTCCTAAACCGCTGAACCGATCTTCGTGTAATTTTAAGATAAAATAGTGTTCGATGCTATGACGAGCTTACTTTCTAAAGAAGTGTGGTATCAATATGCGGTTTTCAGAATGTAGTAAAGCACATTTTTATTAAAAAATTGTGTTATAACCAAAAACTTCATAGGAGCTCTTGTTTCGGAGATATTTACAAAAAACTGTTTTCAAGGTTCCATTTATTTTAAATAATATGAACAGTTTTAAACGAATTATTTTCAAAATTGGTACCCGGAGGTTTTTTGGGATGCGGAACCTAAATTTAGACTTTTTTAATGTGGCCGTTAGAGGGCGCTTGACACTGCACTTCTGATTATTATTCACAGAAAATTTTATAGGCATTTCAAGCAAAAAAAACTGCTCCTCTTACAATCAGTTAAATACATAATCAAATTATTTTTTTTTTCATCCTAACATGTCAATATTGTTTTTTCAAAATAATTTGAATTTTCCTGTGCGGGATCGAACACTAAAAACCGAAATATTTCGAAAAGGGCTAATTTATGCGGATTTTAACAAGAGGAGCTCTTTAGATTTAAATTATTTAGGAAATTTATTTAATAAAAAAAACGTTAAAAAATCACACTAAGAAAAATGTTTTGGTAATTTTAAACCATCAAAAGTAAAGTGTCATCTCACGGCCACAGTAAACAGGTGTCCTTATTCGGCTTTGGCATCCCAAAAAACCCACGGAAACTAATTTTGAAAATAATACGTTTACAACTATTCATAATATTAAAAAAAATCGATTTCTATTTTTTAAGTTTAACATCCTATATCTCAAAAATGAAGCAATTTTGAATCCTAGTTTAAATGAACTTTTATCTCTATTTTCAGCAGTAGAATACATAGTTAAAATATTGACGTCTAATTTGGGGACACCTTGTATTACTTACAGGGTGAGCAACGCAAATTGAACAGACTAGCTAAGTTAGGTTTACACATGGCAAAATATAGTTTTACGGCTTTAATGAAGGCCCCGTGAAAAATATTGAATTTTTAAATAAATGAAGACACGAGTGCATAAATGTCGAAAAAAATTTATTCCAAGAAAAATGGATTTTAAGATTTTCGATTGGAACTTTTTTGCTAATATAATTTTGCGCATTTACTGAATTTACTTTTTTAAGTTTATTTCAACATCTTTTTTGCCTATTTGTCAATTTAAAAAACCTTAATATTGTATCAGAAATTTGTACTTTAAGTGGACATTCATGAGAAACTGACAAAACCTGTGTTGAAAGTAAATGGAAAAAGATGTTATGTACTCCAAAATATGCATTTTTATTGAAAAAGTAACAAAATCTAAAAGACATATCTAACAAAACTAATTGGTTTTTCTTTTTTTCTTAGGATTCTCTTCCTTTTCTTCACATTTTTTTATTTGTTCTCTTCCAACATATTTCAACTGTTTACGCAAGTTACTTAATTTTTCGGCTTTTCTCTGTAATTCTTTGTAGTGTAATATTGTCCTCCTTTCCAATTACCCACCCTACTTCCTTTTTTTAACAGATCTACTTTATGGAATGGTGAGTATTTATATCTTTATCTTTATATAAATAGCTGCCAAACTCATCATCATAATCCACTTCACACCATCTCTTAAACTGACTTTTTCACCAAGCTCGTATTAATTTTTATTGAAAATGTGCAGCTTTTCTGGGATTTCTTCAAAGTTATAGAAATAATTTTCCATATCGAGAGAAGCACAGTTTTTCTTACTCTACCAAAAACCTTTACACCGACCAGAGGATAAAGGTGTCATGTTACCTTGACACATTTATCCATTGCTGAAGAAAAAAATATGGTACATAGCACGTTCATCATCTGAATATTCAGTTTTTTAACAAAGGTATTGTAAAGAAAGAACTTGCAAATGAAAATAGGGCTTATTTTTTGAATTCAAAAAACTAATTTCGGAAAAAATGTTACATGGCGCTTGTATCTTCAATTATTAAATAAGTACCAAGAAGCTTAAATGTATTTGTTGATGTTTTGAGGTTTGAGGTAGAGCCGCGGGACTGTAAGCGCGCTGGTCGTTTTATAAAATCTGGGTGCAAAAATATTAATTTTTCCGAGCCACACAAAGACAATATAGAGGATTGGCACTCACCCTTTTAGTTGTTTTCGTCGTCCAGAGGAGCTCCTCTCGCTGGCCCAGTCGCTGCAGTCGATCCACACTAGAATCACTTGTTTGTGTAATGGTTTAGTTTGATTTTCACAGAATGTTATTGGATTTTTTGGTTAATAGAATTTATCACCATGCTGCGTGGTGATCTCGATAGAATACGACAGACGAATCTTTTTTGGTTACGCCTTTTTGCGCAGATTCATTTTTCGTAGATGGCGCTGGCGTTTTGCTTGTGCCAATCAAAATTGAAAATGTGTGGGTTTTCCGAATACGGGAATTTGGCGCAAAATTTGAATTTAAAATTAAAGTTGCACGAACAGTATTATATAAAAGAAGCAATAGACAAGATAATTCTTTGGTAGGTATTTTAGTGACTATACCCACATAGCACAATCACGTGTTTAACGCGTAAAAAAAGCGTGAGAAAAAAAAACGTTTATTTCATATATGAAAACAAGCTTAATAGGTCATTCATTAACGTTATAAAAAATAACGTTGCTAAAAACTGCGTTTTAATAACGCCTTTATCAAATTAAAACAGCAATGTTTTTACGTTAGTTTCAAGTGATTTTTACCAACGTTAAAATCACATTAGATTCACGCCTTTTCTACACGAATTTTAAAACGCGACTTGCATGGCTTTTCTACCGAATATTTTTGAGATTTTACTAGCAGCATAGCCACTTATAGTCGGGATTTTTCACTTTGACAAAATCTATCAGGCAGTGCTTTGGCCTCTAAACTCAAAAAACCTGTTAAGGGACTGATCCCTGATCCACGATGCATCTGTTATTAACCTGATAAAGACACATTAATATTCTGTGAAAGTGTTTACTGTTCATAAATCTTGTTTAGCTTTAAAAAAAAACATAATGTATATAGATAAATACATAGATATTTTGTCTTGCCTTGAGCGCCATCTTTAAAATTGTCTTGAAGTGTTGTAGTCTTAAACTAGTGAACTTTTATAACTTCCTTTCGCGTCTCTTTTAAGTTAAAAAAATGTTATTAAAAAAACGTGACCAAAAAAGACGCAGAAAGTTAGTAGGTTTGAGAAGTCTTAATCTAGTGGCGTTTTAGAACATGTTGTGGAGGACTTTTCAAGTGTGAATTTGGTACATGAAAATAACGAGGGTAAAAAACACGTTATATACACAGCACCAGAAACTTCAGCAAAAATTACATTTTTATAGCTTGATTTCTCCTCGTTTTTAAGTTATCTTTAAGCATGTAGATTTAACAAAATAAATATTACATGGTATGAGGTTGTTTTCAAGTAAAAAAAACTTTGTTATTTTTGTTCACGTGAATTTAACGTTGATGTGATTTTGGTGCTATGTGGATACACGTAGAGTCAGGGACTTTTTATACTGCCGAGGTATTTTTGTCTGTCAAAATGTATAATTTAAATATATCAGAAGAAATAGGTTGTTAGATATACAGACAGAGGTTAGGTTCACTTTGGTTGAAACTGGTTTTTCTAATTTCAAATTGATAGGAAAATGTTTTATTTTCTTGCGCGGCAATTTGTAAAGTGTCTGACTGTACATACGATTAATCCGTTTGTGCTACACAAAAAATGTAAAAGCAAGATCCATAAACAAGATTAAATAAATTTTGGTTTTATCTTTGATTTTATCTTATACTAAATAACAATTATTTATTCATTTTATTCGCCTTGCATTTTATAAAAGAAAGGCTTTAATTTATTACACATAGTGAAAATACTTTTACCAAAATTATATTGGTTGTGGAAAGGTTTTTACTAAAACCTTATTTTAGAAACATTAAACACAATCCAAAGCTGTAGTTATAATTAATTGTTTAACTTAAGGCTTATCCGAACTCTGTTTCTCGTGGTTTGTCAAACTTCTTTTGCATGCAGGAAAGTATCACTTTGTGCCCTTGTTAGGAAAATAAGTTTACATGTTATAATTACTTTGTTAATCATTACAACAAAAACCTTTAAAAACTTCGTATAAATTAGATAATTATGCAAAAAAACTGCGTGTGTTAAACTGAAGTTTGCATACGCGAGTATAATAACATTTTTTAAAAGTTTTTATAAAACTTTTAATTATTCAATAGTTTCTTAATTTTGGTTTACACTGGTGTCAAAAACTACACCTTATTAAATAGATAGATTTTATTTTATTTTATTTTATTTACACCACTTAACAGGAGTTAACCCAATTACAAAGTGGGGAAGAATACAGTGATTAACAATAACAGAATCTAAGGATAAAATGAAGTACAAAATAAAAGAAATTTACTACATCTACACTGTGTGAGCAGATATAAAAATTATAAAAATCGTATATTTTTTAAAGTAGAGATACTGCAATTAAATATGTCACATCTGTCGCAAGTCTGATTGCACGTGTTACAAGCCCCAATTAATGGAGAATTTTTGCAAATATTGGTGCGCTGGTAAGGAAGATAAAACGGAACAGTAGTGCGTGCTGATGTTCTGGGTACTAAAAAATTAACCTTATGCAATAATTCCTGGGAGTCGATTTTATTATGTATTAATTTGAAAATGAATTGCAACTCTGCCAACTTGCGCCGGTCCTCCAACGAAGATATACTGAACCTTTCACAAAGGACCTGGTTCAGAATACCAATTTCGGGATACACACCATCAAGCTTAAAAACAAGGTACTTCAGAAACTTACGTTGAATTTTTTCAATAGTATTAATGTGAGTATCATAATACGGAGACCATACTATGCACGAGTATTCCAATTTAGATCTAAAATAAGCAAAATAGAGTAATTTGATACTAGAAATATTTTCTAGATACTGAGAATTCCGTATTATGATCCCAAGCATTCGGTAGCTTTTCTTTACAACATCCTGGATGTGGGGAACAAATGATAGAGCACTATCGAATGTTACTCCGAGATCTTTAAATTCCAGACTCCTGATAGGTATTTCGGTTGTATCAATGGAGTAATTGAATTGAATTACCTGTTTTCTGAGGGTGAAAGACACTACATTGCATTTAGATGGATTGAGAGGGAGAGAGTTATCAAGACACCAAGTATATACCTTATTTAGAGCAGCTTGAAGTTTTTCACAATCAGCAATATTATTTATTCTACAGATAAGCTTTAAGTCATCAGCGTACAATAGGCAAATAACTTCTATGTCCTAAACTATGCTATTTCTAAAAGCTAAAAAGAAGAGAGGACCTAGTATTGATTGATAGATGTTAACTACACGAAATAAATAAAATTGCAATCTCAAATCTCGTCGGCGGCGAATTATCCCTGCGGTTAATCTGACCGTGGCGAATTGTCCCTGCAACAACTTTCCCGCAATTGTCCCTGCGGCCAAGCGGCTCGCAATTGTTCCATCCCCACCCTTGCGATTTAGTTGGTTTGCAAAAGCTCCGAATATGTGCCGCTAGGAAAAAACAAGGAAATTATTGGCAACATCGATTTTCTCTAGTTAATTTTATGTTTTTGTTCGTCATCTGTCAGTAGTATTAAGTCAGGCGTTTATAGATCAAGTAGCATTATTTATTTTATTTTATTACCTATCTTGCCCGCGCAGCAATGGCCAGAGAAGGTATTGTTTTTAACAAAAAAACTTTTTTGAGATAACGCTGAAATAATTATTCAATAGTTTCTTAATTTTGGTTTACACTGGTGCCAAAAACTACACCTTATTAAATGAATAGATAGATGTTAACTACACGAAATAAATAAAATTGCAATCTTAAATCTCGTGGGCGGTTAATCTGACCGTGGTGAATTGTCCCTGCAACAATTTTCCCGCAATTGTCCCTGCGGCCAAGCGGCTCGCAATTGTTCCATCCCCACCCTTGCGATTTAGTTGGTTTGCAAAAGCTCCGAATATGTGCCGCTAGGAAAAAACAAGGAAATTGTTGGCAACATCGATTTTCTCTAGTTAATTTTATGTTTTTGTTCGTCATCTGTCAGTAGTATTGAGTCAGGCGTTTATAGATTAAGTAGCATTATTTATTTTATTTTATTACGATTCTTGCCTGCGCAGCAATGGCCATTGTTTTTAACAAAAAAACTTTTTTGAGATAACGCTGAAAATGTGACCTATTTTAGCAATATCGTCGTGATACCTGTCTGTCTGTGTGTGTGTGTGTGTGTGTGTGTGTGTGTGTGTGTGTGTGTGTGTGTGTGTGTGTGTGTGTGTGTGTCCGTAAGACGATACCTCCTAAATCGCTGAACCGATTTTCATGAAATTTTCATGAAAAATAATGCTCGATACTGTAACGAGCTGATCATTTTGGTCAAAATCCATTGATGTAAATGATAGATATATAGATAGTTTTTTGACAATTAGAAATGCTATCTTTTTCACGGACATCGCATCAGTATGCGGTTTTGGGAATATGATCACATTTTTCTCAATAATTTGTGTTATAACCAAAAACTTTAAACTTTTTTGAACGTAAATAATTACAAGCCGGCAAGGCCGCGCGGGGTATGGTTTCTATTTCACCCGTTTTTCTGCGGTGTATGGGTGGCTGTTCTCGCGCGGATGTTTGTTTTAGTTGACGTCGGCTATCATCATTGTGCCTAAATGTTCGTTGCCCTTTCTATTGTAGCCGGTTCTATCCTTAGTGAAGACGTATGAATTTGTTTTGATTGGAGGTTTGTCAGTAGTAAAAAGTCTTGACGGTCGCGTCATTGTTTGTTTTCGTTATCGTTTGTTTATAAAATGGACATAAATACCATCAATTAACTGTGCAAATTTAAATACGTTGACATATGAACTTCGATTACAAATAAAATCTTTAGGGCCTCATAGACCGGCCCTAAAAATAAACCAAAATTTTAGTGTAAGTAATGCCGAGGGGTGTTCCATAAAAACTTATAATAGAAAATTTAATAAAATAAATGAATCTGATACCTTCCTAGCTAGCCTATTCGCACATTGAAATGAAGCTATGATAATCAGCCTTAAAAACAGTTTTATGAAAATATCTCGGAAACTAAAGCTCCTACGAACTTTTAGGTTATAACACAAATTGTGGTCTACTATATTCCGAAATTTGTAAAATTTTTAATTGTCAAAAAACTGTCAGTAGCATTAATGGATTTTAACCAAAATCTAATCAGCTCGTTGGAGTGTCGAACACTATTTTACCTGAAAATTTTATAAAAATCGATTCAGCGGCTTAGGAGCTATCGTGTTACGGACAGAATAAAAATACTCTGCCAATATATGGGCCCCTAAGCTCACACTAGGTACTATAGTTATGGTGAACGTGCGAGTTAATAAAACTAAAACCTGAAATATATCTTATTCAACTCCAGACTAAATTACCTTTTGTTTGATACCACACAAGCCATGTTTTGACTTAAACTCATATTTTTGAAATCTATTCCTACCCTTAAAAAAACAAAATTTAAAATGTATTTTGTTTAAATCCGGACTCAATTACCTTTCGTTTGATATCACACACGCCATATTTTCACGTAAACTCTAATTTTTGAAATCTACCCCCACCCTTTTTGAAGAAAAAAAAACTAAAATGTATTTTGTTTAACTCCATACTCAATTACCTTTCGTTTGATATCCACACGCCATATTTTCACATAAACTTTAATTTTTGAAATCTTCCCCCACCCTTTTATTTGGCTTGTGTTCGGTGAATTTTGTTCATTTTTAATTGGGACCATCTCGACCCAAGACCCAGCCTATGTACCAAATTTCATTAAAATCAGCGAAGCGGTTTTTGAGTTATGCGCGTTGGTCGTTACAGACAGACCAAAAAAATGTGTCATACCCAAATTTACCTTAAGTTGGGAGAAGAATCGACCAATAACCTAATGCAATCCAGGCATCCTCTAGCTGCGGCATAATGCAATGCTAATGTGGCATTACCGGAGTGGCCGTGTTCGTCGCCACTCATTTCCAGGGCCGGCATCGAACGGCTGGCACTGCAACAGGTGCTGCCCTCTCTGGACTCGTCTTCCCACAAAAGCCAGCGTAAGACGTTTAGGCGCCCGTGTCTGAAATTTAAAGACAAATTTATCAAATACAATAGTATCAGAATAAAGACCCAAGAACTATAATAATGAATTTATTGGAAATTTATGGATCGTTCATACTCGTCTTTTGTCTAGTCTTTTGTCTTGGTTTAGTCATATGTCTTGTCATAAGAAAGTCAAAACCACTATTTCTTATGGGAGTGTTCATACAATGCTTTTGCTTTTGTTTTTGATTAGTCTTTGTCTTAAGAGTTGCCAACTTTTAATCCTTAGGACAACGACTAAGAGAAGTGACAGACATCAGCTGATATTTGTTGTTTTCTAGCTCACACATATACTATTATAGTAGTGTGAGCTATGGTGATCCTAATTTTTTCGAGAAAAAAAAAGTTGCTCCGATTTCAAAAATTTTTATATATTTTTGCGTTTCAGATGATTTTGAAACTTTTTTGTTGCGCCGTCTGTCTGTCTGTCTGTCTGTATGTCTGTCTGTCTGTCTGTCTGTCTGTATGTCTGTCTGTAACGACCAACGCGCATAACTCAAAAACCGCTTGGCCGATTTTAATGAAATTTGGTACCTAGGCTGGGTCTTGCGTCGAGATGGTCCCATTTAAAAATGAATAAAATCCACCGAACACAAACCAAATAAAAGGGTGGGGGTAGATTTCAAAAATTAGAGTTTATGTGAAAATATGGCGTGTGTGATATCAAACGAAAGGTAATTGAGTCTGCAGTTAAACAAAATACATTTTAATTTATTTAAAAAAAAGGGTGGGGGTATATTTTAAAAATTAGAGTTTAAGTGAAAATATGGCGTGTGTGATATCAAACAAAAGGTAATTGAGTCCAGAGTTTAACAAAATACATTTTAGTTTTTTGTTTTTCTTAAGGGTGGAGGTAGATTCCAAAAATTTGAGTTTAAGTCAAAACATGGCTTGTGTTGTATCAAAGAAAAGGTAATTTAGTCTGGAGTTGAATAAAATATATTTCAGTTTTTAGTTATATTAGCTCACACGTACACTATAACTATAGTACCTAGTGTGAGCTTAGGGGCCCATACCCAACTAACATTTATAGTAGCGGCTACATGTTCTAAAGGCTTTGCTACTTTCTTATAGTAGAAATGTGGTGATCCCAACAAAAATTTGTTACTTTTTAGTTCTAACAACTATTTAGTATCAGGAAATAGTAGATGTTTCGTAAAAACGACCCTCTAAACTACTTCATAGGATTGTTTCTTGATAGTCGATTCTGATAGTCTTCTCTACCACAACAGGACGTTGCTAAAGTTTTACTTTCTTTTTAGTCGTTATTTCGTAGTCGCCCTGACTTTTATATCCTACTTAATTACCACTAGAAAGTTAAGCTTCATTGGAGTCCCAAACAAGTGTATCCGACAACTACATTATAACTTTAATTTTTACCACAAAAGTTTGTGTCATCATAGTAACATCTGATGTAACAATGTAGACAAAATAACTTTTTGGATCAACTTTAAAGCCGCAACTACTTTCAAGTAACCTTTTCGACTATCAGGGAATATAGTTTGGGACGCCATGTTTTTATGTAAGAAAGAAAATTTAATATTTTTGTTGTCGTTTTATGAGCTCATATTAAAGAGCCATACTATTTTATAAACAAATTAGTTGAAGCTTACCAAAAATGCTCTTCTTAAGCACCATTTGTTGGAGTTAACTGTCGATTATGAAAACATAACCTCCAAAATCACAACACAAAAATTCCATCAGCTACCAGAAAACGGCTCAATTTTACGGGCGCACCGGTTTTTTGCAATATATATAATGCATGTTATACAAAAAACTTTGCGTCGCACTCGAATTTTGATCCTCTGCTCGTAAATTCTCACACTTTTGGATAACATAGTTCATATTATAACCATAACCAAACAAAAAAACTAAGCGAGTCTGTTTACTGTTGTGTCCACCATATTGTGTAACAATTCTACCAAAAAGAAACGATTATATTATTTGCAACTACATCGCAACTTTTATGCCATTACGGAAAAAAACAGCCTCTACGACGTAGTAGATACCTGGCTACGACGTAGTAGTGTAGTTGTTACTACAGTGACTTTAAACACTTGGCCAAGTAGTTATAACCAGAAATTGGTTCCCCACTTAGGGAATTATAACGTCGCTGTATGGTATACTGAGACGTAGCGGGAGTACGTTGCGCTTACTTTTAAGAAATTCTTTCTAGTTGGGGTTTCGTCGTTACAACTTTAATTGTTTGTTGGGTATATTGGCAGAGTATTTTACAGGGCGTCCGAAGAGCGCAAACGCGCGGCCGAAATTTTGAATTTACCGCCATTAATCATGTTTTTAACAGAAAGTCTCAACATAACCTCAATTTTTTTTTTTCTTTTTCGCTTTTGTTCTTTCGTGTCTGTGTTTCGGGCACAGATTAGGTTAAATAAGATTGTTTTGTGTAGAAAATGACTTTTGAAGAGGGCCTTTTTATTAAAATTGAATTTTTTTTTCAGTGGGTTTTGACTAAGACTAATCAAAAACAAAAGACGAGTATGAACAGCCGATTTTGTTTAAGACAGCTAAGACTAATCAAAGGACAAAGACTAATCAAAAACAAAAGACTAAGACGAGTATGAACAATACTTTAAGGACATATCTTAAAGAAGAACCATATTTTAGGTTACCTCTTGAAAATGGACTATATGATTATAGGTTTTTGACAATAAAAATTTTATTTGTGACGGAAAGGATTTTCTTTTCAATTGTAATATGATTGACCTTCACCCTGGAGAAATCCAAAGAATGCCAAATCTCAGCTTTAGCGTTTCTCTAAGTGGGCATGTTAATTTTATAACTTTACTTTATGTATAGTGGAGGAGAGTAAGTTATAATTTTGAGGTTTTTGATTTTTCCAAGGATTCTTCATAATTCCTATTAGTCTGCCAAGTTTCAGCCCTCTAGCATTTCTAGTATAGTCAAATTTTAATGATCTATACATCAGTGAATTAGTGAGTGGCAAATTCAAGGTTTTTCAAAATTTCGTAACGACCTACTTTACTGAAACTTAGAGGAATTGTTAACTTTATAGAGGTCTACGAATGTGCAAAGTTTGAGTTTCTTCCTTTCTCATTCCAAAGTAGAGTTATAGATAGGTTGAATATGGATTGAAATGGTTCATTGACGGGGTTCTGCCGTGTGTATGTGAAACAATGGTTGAAACAAAAATTAACAGAACAGATTTTAAGTCCAACCACGTTGTGCGCGGCGGAAATAGGGCTTTTCTAAAAATTCAAAATAAACTCTAAAAATAAATTTGGACAAGAATAAACGAACCTTTTTCAAGGGGCAAGTTTGATTCTGTCTGCGATCTTGTATTTTAGAAAAGCGGACAAAACCTATGCTTCATAGCCTGATCAATTTTCTGCAAAATAGAGTTTTATTCAATAAAATTCGTGCTATATTTTGAAAGTTATAATGAAAAACTGTGCTGTGCTAAACGGGGTAGATAAAACTGGAATCAGGGACCAAGCACTGATTCGACGATAAAAAATGTTTAACTAAAAAGAGTTTAGGGGGGCGGCCCCCTTAGGCTCCCTTGTTGATCCACCCCTGCTTGTACGTATAATACCGCTTCTTTTATAAAAGCAAAAGCAGAAAAAATATCACAACAAATATAACAATTAATAATTTTGGGTCTTAATCCTTTGAATTTGTCATAAATTTCATAAACTCTGCACACAACATTTCGCAGATTTCCCACATAAAAATAAGTCGGTTAGGTTAGGTTTGTTTCTCTGTGGGGTAAATAATTGCTGCTTATTTTAGTAAGGTACAAAAATCCGGGACTTTAATTGTCCCGTATGCACCTATGGCGGGAAACGGGATTTTATGTCTAAATGCGGGACAGTTCCGTGAAAAAAGGGACGGTTGGCAACCCTGGATGGCCCTATAAATCCATGTTCCAATAACTCAATTGTCCCAGCCGTGTTAAGGTCGAGCACTATTTAAATAAAGTTGTTGCTTTATTACTGCTAGTTTTATTTCGGAATTTGCAATAAGTCTCTATTAAGATTAAATATCTACCAAGTAGAATTGAAAGTGTGGCCAAAACCCATAAACAATTAGGGAATAGTTTAAAATTATTTCAGCTGTGTAAAAATATGTAAAAAAAATATTCAAAGTTCATAAAGGACCTCTCACAAAAAATACTGAAAATTGGTCTCTGTAAAAATAAGATTTGTGATTCCATCGGAAATCTTTGAAAACTACAAAAATGTTAAAGTTGGTATGTACAGTCGGGGACTTAATAAATGGCCGCTGCCGTTTTCAGAAGAGCTTGGATGAGAATCCCAATACCGGGCGAGGTTTCTGAATGAATGACTTATTGAACATCGTATCGCGCGCTTTCATTCCTTCGACTCCACGTCGATCGGCTGTCGCTGTGCACTTTTGTGCAATGCAATTTTTGCTATTGAAATTAATAACTATTTGGAATATTGGCCGATAAACTGGCTAAGCCATACACGTTTTTTGGATACACACATTTCTTTTTTTAGCTGATTTCTTGTTTATTAGCATTGGATGTGTGGCCGGCCGCCCCCAAGATCGAAAACTGAAGTCTATTTTTAGGACTCCAATGTCAACAACATATGTCAAAATCGCGACTATACCACCTTTTGCAAGCTAAAATTCTATAATGACTGGACTATTTAGCCGCCCCCAAAAATAGAGTTCTTACGCATCCAGAAGTCGGGGTAGTTACACATTTAAAACAATTCAAATCTTACAGTAAAGGCCGTCTTCACAGCTGATTTCGAATCGCCCTTACTCAAATAACCAATTTTTGCTTGTATTTATTTTTTTTAGCTTTACACTTTTAAAACTTACCATTTTAAAAATAGCTAGGGATACAAACATGTCGCATTTGTGTTTCTCTATGTAAGTATCTAATAAAAAACAATAAATTAAAATCCTGAAAAATGACTTATGTGTATTTTTTTTGCTATTGGATATACGTCAAAACAATTGTTATATTTTTATTGCTTGCCTCACAAATTAATAAAAAAGTCTCCAAAAGTTGGCCTAAAGGTTTGTGCTTGTAAGGAATAAATAAAAGTTTAATTTGCCAAAACTCAAAACTGTAGTGACTTTGGCGGCCTCTCGCGGCAATATTATAAACTCTTGTCGTTAACCTTTTATATGGTGATATAGAGGACCCCGAGAAGTTTAATTTAATGTATTATAATATATATTTCTACAAAGTTAGCAATTTAAAAAAATACTCTGCCAATATATGGGCCCCTAAGCTCACACTAGGTACTATAGTTATAGTGTACGTGTAAGCTAATATAACTAAAAACTGAAATATATTTTATTTAACTCCAGACTAAATTACCTTTTGTTTGATACCACACAAGCCATGTTTTGACTTAAACTCAAATTTTTGAAATCTACCCCCACCCTTAAGAAAAACAAAAAACTAAAATGTATTTTGTTAAACTCCGGACTTAATTACCTTTCGTTTGATACCACACAAGCCATGTTTTGACTTAAACTCAAATTTTTGAAATCTACCCCCACCCTTAAAAAAAATAAAAAACTAAAATGTATTTCGTTAAACTCCGGACTCAATTACCTTTCGTTTGATATCACACACGCCATATTTTCACATAAACTCTAATATTTTAAATCTACCCCCACCCTTTTATTTGGTTTCTGTTCGGTGGATTTTGTTCATTTTTAAATGGGACCATCTCGACCCAAGACCCAGCCTAGGTACCAAATTTCATTAAAATCGGCCAAGCGGTTTTTGAGTTATGCGCGTTGGTCGTTACAGACATACAGACAGACAGACATACAGACAGACAGACAGACAGACGGCGCAACAAAAAAGTTTCAAAATCATCTGAAACGCAAAGATATATAAAAATTTTTGAAATCGGAGCAACTTTTTTTTTCTCGAAAAAATTAGGATCACCATAGCTCACACTACTATAGTATAGTATATGAGTGAGCTAATAAAAAACTGCACTTTTTGGGTACCCCTTTGGTCAGGAAAATTTTCATCAAAAATTTCAAAAAACATTTAGTTGATACTGTGCCACAAAGAAGCTACCGAGTCCCTTATACTAACCTGAAAATATTACAGTTGTAGATGTAATGGTTATCGAGAAAAATAGAATCAAAAGTTGAAAATTTTCAAAAAATTCAAAATTTTGAAAAAAAAAGTCAACTTTTTTACTATTGGATATACGTCAAAACAATGTTAAATTTTTATTGCTTGCCTCACAAAGAAATAAAAAAGACCCAAAAAATTGGTCTAAAGGTTTGTGTTTGTAAGAAATAAATAAAAGTTTAAATTGCCAAAACTCAAAACTGAAGTGACTTTGGCGGTCTCTCTCGGCATTATTATAAATACCTGTCCTTTAACTTTTACATCGTTATATAGAGGGGCCCGAGAAGCTTAATTTAATGTATTATAATATATATTTTTACAAAGTTAACAATTTAAAAGAATTAAAAAACTGCCCTTTTTGGGTACCCCTTAGGTCAGGAAAATTTTCGTCAAAGATTTCAAAAAAAATATTTAGTTGATACTGTGCCACAAAGAAGCTACCGAGTCCCTTATAGTAATCTGAAAATATTGCATTTGTAGATGTAATGGTGTTCGAGAAAAATAAAATCAAAAGTTGTAAATTTTCAAAAAATTAAAAATTTTGTCAAAAAAAAGTCAACTTTTTTGCTATTGGATATACGTCAAAACAATTGTTATATTTTTATTGCTTGTCTCACAAAGTAATAAAAAATACCCCAAAAGTTGGTCTAAAAGTTTGTGTTTGTAAGAAATAAATAAAAGTTTAAATTGCAAAAACTCAAAACTGAAGTGAATTTGGCGGCCTCTCGCGCCAATA
Organism: Aspidapion aeneum; assembly: GCA_963576565.1. NCBI lineage: Eukaryota > Metazoa > Arthropoda > Insecta > Coleoptera > Brentidae > Aspidapion > Aspidapion aeneum. The sequence goes on along the minus strand of OY755044.1, from coordinate 96,838,808 downwards.
TTATAACCACTTGTACTTAACCTTTTATATGGTGATATAGAGGGCCCGGAGAAGTATAATTTAATGTATTATAATATATATTTTTACAAAGTTAGCAATTTAAAAAAATGAAAAAACTGCACTTTTTGGGTACCCCTTGGTCAGGAAAATTTTCACCAAAAATTAAAAAAAATAAATTAGTTGATACTGTGCCACGAAGAAGCTACCGAGTCCCTTATACTAACCTGAAAATATTACAGTTGTAGATGAAATGGTGTTCGAGAAAAATAAAATCAAAAGTTGTATATTTTCAAACAATTAAAAATTTTGTCAAAAAAAAGTCAATTTTTTTGCTATTGGATATACGTCAAAACAATTGTTATATTTTTATTGCTTGCCTCACAAAGAAATTAAAAAGACCCCAAAAGTTGGTCTAAAGGTTTGTGTTTGTAAGAAATAAATAAAGTTTAAATTGCCAAAACTCAAAACTGAAGTAACTTTGGCGGCCTCTCGCGACATTATTATAAACACTTGTCCTTTACCTTTTATATTGGTGATATAGAGGGCACCGAGAAGTTTAATTTAATGTATTATAAAACATATTTTTACAAAGTTAAGTTTTTTAACCGAACATTCAAACGGACTACAGACCAAAGCTAATTTTTTCTGCAATTATGTGTATTTTTTTAACCAAACATTCAAACGGAATACAGACCTAAGCGAAATTTTTCATGATTAAATTTAACCCAGGAGTGCAAATAAATTATATGTGTTGAACGACGCGCCACGAAATCCGGTCAATAACCTCGGCCGGTATTGGGATTCTTATCCAAGCTCTTCTGAAAACGGCAGCGGCCATTTATTAAGTCCCCGACTGTACCAAAATAAAAAACTTTTTACCTTTGCCACTAGTCTCTTTATAAATTCACAGTGTGAATCCTTGGTAACCTTATTATTAAAGCAGTTAGATCAATATAAACTTGTAGATGTACAAAATTTTATTAATTTTTATGTTTTTATGAACAAGCTCTCTTAAAATTATTTTACTGTACAAGAATATTATCCGACATATTATATTTTATAACATTACAATATTTTTTGTGTGGATCGCGAGAAAAATAAATATTACATACAGTTAAACTTATAACGAAAATATAAAAACCGTATTAGCTCACACATATACTATACTATAGTAGTGTGAGCTGTGGTGATCCTAATTTTTTCGAGAAAAAAAAAGTTGCTCCGATTTCAAAAATTTTTATATCTCTTTGCGTTTCAGATGATTTTGAAACTTTTTTGTTGCGCCGTCTGTCTGTATGTCTGTCTGTCTGTCTGTATGTCTGTCTGTCTGTAACGACCAACGCGCATAACTCAAAAACCGCTTGGCCGATTTCAATGAAATTTGGTACCTAGGCTGGGCCTTGGGTCGAGATGGTCCCATTTAAAAATGAACAAAATCCACTGAACACAAACCAAATAAAAGGGTGGGGGTAGATTTCAAAAATTAGAGTTGATGTGAAAATATGGCGTGTGTGATATCAAACGAAAGGTAATTGAGTCTGCAGTTAAACAAAGTACATTTTAATTTATTTAAAAAAAGGGTGGGGGTATATTTCAAAAATTAGAGTTTAAGTGAAAATATGGCGTGTGTGATATCAAACGAAAGGTAATTGAGTCCGGAGTTTAACAAAATACAATATAGTTTTCGTTTTTTTTAAGGGTGGGGGTAGATTTCAAAAATTTGAGTTTAAGTCAAAACATTGCTTGTGTGGTATCAAACAAAAGGTAATTTAGTCTGGAGTTGAATAAAATATATTTCAGTTTTTAATTATATTAGCTCACACGTACACTATAACTATAGTAGCTAGTGTGAGCTTAGGGGCCCATATATTGGCAGAGTATTTCTATTCGTAACACGATAGCGCTTAAACCGCTTTACCGATTTTGATGAAAATTTTAGGTAAAATAGTGTTCGATACTCTTACGAGCTGATTAGATTTTGGTCAAAATCCGTTAATGCTAATGAGAGTTTTTTTACAATTAAAAATTTTAAAAAATGACAACTTTTTAACGGAAAATCGTATCAATATACAGTTTTCGAAATCTAGTAGACTACGTTTTTTTCAATAATTTGTCTTGTAACCAAACTTCGTAGTAGCTTTGGTTTCTGAGATATTTACAAAAAACTGTTTTCAATGCTGATATATTATCATGGCTTCACTTGAAGTGTGGTAATAGGCTAGCTAGGAAGGTATCAGATCCGTCATGGATCCATTTATTTATTGTACAATAAAGCTATTATAGAACACAAAAGTGGTTTCGGAAAATACAAATTGTTAACTAAAATCTTAATCTAAAATTTCAAACACTAAGTGGCTTTTATAAAAATTATATGTATAACGGATGCAAAACAACTAATTTTTGAACGTGAAATTTTTTTAAAACTTTTTTAATGAATACATAGGCTGCAAGTTATCATTCTAAAGTTATAATTGCATAGATTTCAAAATCTATTTTAAAAAGTCATCACCTATACGTCGTTTAAAAAATAACTAGAACCTTTTTTCGTAGTTGTAGAAATAGCCGAATTGGTTAGATATTAAAATAAGATATAAATTAAGCAGATTATTAAGAAGGCCACAAATATTTTTGTTCGGTTTCCATAAAAAACCTCTTTATTTTTCTTTTATTTTTGAATTTTACTTTCATTTTTCCTATTTTTCATGGACTAAAATTTTGTCTTGAACATAAAATTATTAGTCTTAAATTTATATTAATCCTAAGTAAATGGGTCAACTATTAGTTATTATAAAATTTACCTAAAGCAAAATTGCATTAAAATGCGAGAATTAAACGCAAAAAATGTAATTTCTATTCTAAATTTAAGAACTATCATTTTATTTCTTATTTCTTTATTTTTATATACTTTGGCACTACAAGCGTCCTCTATCGTGTTTTTCACATATCCATAAAATTTTAAATTTAGTGATATGGTTTCCTATAGAGGGTGAAGTGCTGTGCGCATGCGCGAAAAACTGCAAGCGCAGGATAGAGAGACAGACAAAGTGTGCTGCGCGTCGCCATGTCTAGAAAACGACAACCTTAAAATTTTAATTTAAAAAATAGTGAAAATTCACTTTAAAATTCCGCAAATAATTAAAATTATCGTGCCATCATCCTGTTGGAACTTCAAGCCACATAACTCTTATGGAATGGTGTACACCTTGCACTTTGGAACTTCAAAACAGCGGTAAGTCCCTCTCCATGAGGCTATATCACAATTTTATTTCACTTTCAAATTTAACCTACAATTTTTGAATTAGTTGCTTTCTCTGGTTGGATGAGTTTTTTGCGCCAATGTTAATTATAGTCCACTGTATCTACCAAAACCCAATCTGAGCCATCGGAGTGCTACAATTTTAAATTTACATTGTTTGTAATACTCGAATAGCAACTTTTTGTTAAAAAGTCAGTTTTGTGTAATTATATTAACACTTTAATATCTTCAAGATTTAGCATTCCTTATTTTGAGTTCAAATTTCCCGCCATGCACCACACGCCAACTGTTAGATTTGACATGAATTTGACTTTGTCGTGGCATTTGATTATTTGTTTGTACTGTAAAACTTTTTCGATTTTTTAGTGATTTTTGACTTTAAGATTCAGTTAAAATAAAAAAATGCCAGTCTTAATCTTTTTTAAACAAAATTACACTAAACATATGTAAGAATCTATAATAAGTTTGAAAAATGTGCCGAATATAAACAAATAGGTGTGGGTCAGGCGATTACTTTCCACGCCGAAACGAACACATTCGCTTCTGCGTTAAGTTTAATTTTTATGTGAGCTAATTAGCATTTAATTAAATGGCTCAAGAATATAGTAAAAAAAAATCAAAATTGGCTATTTAAAACAAATTAACTATTCAAAAACCGTCAATCCAACTTCAATAATTTACAGACAATCAGCTGTGACGTGACATGATTATCAAAAAGAAATCCAGCCTACGTTGTGACGTCAACAAAGTTGCAGATCGTGGCCCGTTCGTTTTGATAGTCCTGTAGTAAATAGTATAGTTTTTGCAAAGCCAGTTGAACAAAGGTTGCTGGAAAGGTCACGCTAGAAGCTAAACGGCTGAACAGATTTTGACAAAAAATGTGTCGTTGAATTGCTATTGATCCCGAAGGTGCAATAGGCTATATTTTGTCTCTAGACGCCATTTTGTCACATGATGTAGGCTTTCAGGCATACAAAAAATTTAAATTACCCATTGCAAATGTCCTCTAATTTGTGGTAAATACTTTGTAGTCCTCCCGTCTCCCACCCATCTCCCCTCCTGTCATTTCCCTCACCCTATCAAAAACCATATTCGCATAATTTTACCAAATATAGAGCGATTTCAGAAATTCTTTGTGCATACGCTTTCAGATTTTTTGTCCAACACCATTTTACTAGTTCCCCACCCCGTCTCTCCCTCTCTCCTCCCGCCTCTCCCTCTCTCCTCCCCACCATCCTTATTAGTAATAGTTATAGCTATAACTTTCACAAATATAAAGCGATTTTAAAAGTTCTTTTCCCTCTCCCTCTCTTCTCCCCTCCCTCCTTATTAGTAATAGTTGTAGCTATACCTTTCACAAATATAGAGCGATTTTAAAAATTCTTTCTGCACACGATTTAAGACTTTTTTTCCAACATCATTTTACTAATTTCCCCCTTCCTCTCCCCTTCATCTCCCTCTCTTCTCCCCAGCCTCCTTAGTAGTAATAGTTGTAGCTATACCTTTCACAAATTTAGAGCGATTTTAAAAAAATTTTCGGCACACGCTTTAAGATTTTTTTCGACACCACAGTGTTGCCACCCTCGACCCTGAGGTCTTCGGTAGAAGGCTTCAAGAAAAATCGGTAGATTTCGGTAGATTTTTTAATCATCTCAGCAAGCAGTGCTGAAGAACTAGAGTTACCAGATAAAAACGTCTCTAACCAGGACCAGCCGTTAAGAAAATCCGGACAAAATCCGGACGTCAAAATTTTTTCGATGCCACACACAAAAAATTAACTTTTTTTTTAATTGAAACAATAACTAATAAATAACATAATATACCTACTATTTTATAGGTACTTTTGACTGCTTTGTATTTTATTCAACAGCGTTGAATTTTTACGCAGAAGTACAAAATCGTAAAATTCTGAGCAGCTCATATTTCTTAAATTGTATGAAGTCATGAGTATTCCTTTTGCAGAAGATAAAAGCAGTCTATTTCTTTCTTTGGTCCACTGGGTAGAAATACTTGCATTAAAATATTTTGCCCATTTTTCGTGGGTAAGCAGATTGTGGTCATCAGAAGTAAAATTGTCTGATATGTACTTCTTTAGATTACAAACTTCATCAAAAAAATTGTGTGTGCTTAAGACCACACGGCAGAAGTGTAATTCAACAAGGCGAAATTAATAACACTACTTTAAGCGGGGTCTTAACATAACGTTTTACCTTACGTCTTGCCTGTCAGTCAAAAGGGTCCAGTATGACGGTTGAAAGACTAGCGTAGACACTTGATAGTTTTAATGTACGTTTTTAGATCAGTTTTTGATACAAAACGATGGTTTTATTGGAAAACAATGTGTGATCCGGTCAGTTCTCTAGGCGGTCTTCCATCTTAAATCAGTTCAAGTAAAACGTTCGTTTCTCCGTCTACACACAAAGTTTTACTTGATGCGTTTTGAATTCACACTGCTAAATTTATCGACGATTATTGTTTAATTACATTTTTTGAAACTAGTTTATTTTGCATTATTTGATGTTTATAAAGGCGGCTACTTTAAAATCCGAACGTTTATGAAAAATCCGCCCGGACGCAGTAAAAATCCGGACATGAACCCTATGAAGAACTATCGATAGTTTGGATTGATTTAGTAGGTAAATTGTATTTCTACGATTTGTTTTTACTGACAAAATACCAAAATTAAGAATTAAATAAAAAAATTAGGTACATACTAGGGACCTATTGCAATAAAGCCAGCCACAAATTGTGCCGGGTACTATATTGACAGTTTCGCATTAAAAACTGACAGTTGATCTTTCAAAATTGACATACCAAAGTCGAATTTAGAAATCCAGTCGTTTATTTTCCATTAATTCCGGCTCTTATAATACACAATGGCCTTATTTTAAAAGAAGACAGCTGTTCTTATAATATGAAACTGTCAATATAGTGCCTGGCACAATTTGTGCCTGGCTTTATTGCAATAGGTCCCTATTAGGTAGATAATATTATAAAAAAAACCTCAGGGTTTATAATAACGTGATCTTTAATGCCGCTTGCGGCTAAGTATATCGCAAAATCCAAGAGATGGCGCTATAAATACACTTTGAAAAACAATGGCTGGAAATAAAATTTTTATTCTACAAAGGATCTTACATAAAAAGAATATTTTATTTATGGTGTTTTTTTTTAATCGCGATTACGAGGCGTATAAAAAAAAACAAGTCTATATCGAAAAAAAATCGGTAGAAAACTATGGTAATTCGGTATATCGTAAAGTAAAAGGCTAAATCGGTAGATCTACCGAAAAATCGGTAGAGGTGGCAACACTGCGACACCATTTTACTATTTCCTTCCTCCCTCTCTCCTCCCCCACCTTCACTTAATGGAAGGTAACACTGTTCGCGTCCGTAGAAAATCTACACGTACTTTTTGGGTAAAGCTAAATGAATTGTGCTTTTTATAAGGTTGAATAATAATTAAACCTAAAGGTTGGACATTTTTTTTTATAAAAAAACACCCAACTGCTAAATTTACTTGTATGTAACTACTAGTCGCAGTTGGGTACAAAATTACATAAAATACAAACTGTATAATTTCGTTAGTGCGCTTTGGGCATCAAAACCAAAAGTTGAAGCATGTCGTACATTATAGGTATACCTATCAATTTTGTACTCAACTGCGACTAGTAGTTGCAAATAAATTTAGCAGTTGGGTGTTTTTTTTATTAACATTTTTTTTTATTTGGATCAATTAATATTACGGGATTTTTGCCAGGTTTCGAAGCAAACCCGCCTGTGTGCATCTTTATAATGTTCATGAATTTCAAAATTTAACGCAATTATTACCCCGATATATATCGCATAGTGTATGGGTATCTTGATCAAATTTGCTGACCCTGTAAATAATTATTGTGATTTTTATTAGATTTAACGCTAGCGTGTATCCGTTGGTTGGTGTAGAGTTCATTAACTGGAACCAAAACAGGCAGATTTAATAAAGTAAATAGGTTTATTTTTTATAATGCTTTTATAACATTATTATTTAATTTTACTAAAAATAAATGGATGAATATCTGAGGGCACGGCAGTGCCTCGCCAAGTTCGCGCTGCCGTACCATCATTTCAGCCCATATTTGACCTATCTAAAACTCTACTTCGGAATGAGCTACGCATCTCAAACTTTGCACAATCGTAGATCTTCATAGAGTTAAACACCCCTCCAAGTTTCATGGACTTTCATAAAGTACTAACTCCCAAGTTCTTCAATACAAATTTTAAAATGAAAAGTTCTTACTAGTTTGGAAATGTTTTTCTAAACTTGGCCATTACGGCTGTAAATGAGTCTTAGTGCTAAATTAAACATAAGGAAGTTTGGCTGTAATAGCAAAGTTTAAAAAAGATTTCCAAACTAGTAAGAACCTTTCATTTTGAAATTTGTATTGGGGAACTTAGCTTTACTTTTATCTTTTTTACATGAAATGTTTTTGTTATGATAATACCTTTCTAGCCTATTAGCACACTCTAAGTGAGCACGCTACATCAGCCTTAAAAAGAGATTTTGTAAAAATCCCAGAAACGGAAGCTCCTACGAAGTTTTTAGTAAAAAACATAAATTATTGAGAAAAATGTGTTTTATTATATTCCGAAAACTGCATATTCATGCGACGCTCTGTTAAGAAGATAGCAGATTTTCAATTTTTAAACTGTCAAAAAACTGTTATTGGCATTAATGGATTTTAAACAAAATCTAATCACGTCTCTATGGTATTGTACGTTATTTTACCTGAAAATTTTGTAAAAGTCGGTTTACCGGTTTAGGAGTTATCGTACTACTATACACATATATTGACAGACGTCACGACGATATTGCTAAGATAGGTCATAACACATTTTCGGCGTTTTCTAAAAAAAAATTTTTGTCGAAAACAAAAAAAAATACCTTCTAAAAAGGTATTTGAAACAAGAAAGGCATGATTAAAAAACTTCTTTCTGGAACACAATCACTTAACCGATATTTTTTCCGTTTTGGCACAAATATTTGGCGTCCGAGACAGGCCCGAACTGGCCAGGCCGGCGATCGCTCAAGGCCCCCGGCCCAAGGGGCACCAAAGAAATATACTTTGGGGCCTTAAAAAGTGGTTTGTATTTGGAGATTCGCAGAGATTCCAAAAAGTATGGGCTGACAATATTTGGAGCCCCTTTTAGACCACAAATCCGCTGATATCTTAAAAACCACCGAAACTAATAAGAACCTTTCATTTTGAAATTTGTATTGGAGAACTTGGTTTTACTTTTAGCTCAATTCTTTTTACGGAATACCATTTTCGCGTACTTGGCTTTTTTTACAAGAAATGTTTTTGTTATGATTTCACTTCTTTTTTAAAGGAATTGGATAATATTTAATTTTTAAAGTAGTAAAATATGCGAAATATTGTTCAAAACTTTTGCAATGCCTTATGTCAAAAGTTTGAGGTTTTTTAATTTCTTTCCATAGCTTTATCAAAGTTCCTATCAGCCTTCCAAAGCTCAGCTCTCTAACATTTCTGGAAGTGGCCAATGCTACTTTACATAATTTTACATGTATAGGGAAAGAAAGTAAATTAAAATTTTTATGTTTTTAAATTTTTTCCTATAGTTTTATTTTAGTTCCTATCAATCTTCCAAAGCTCAGCTCTCTAGCGTTTCTCGAAGTGGACAATGTTAATTTTGCGTGTGTAAATACTAATGTAACGGTTCATATAACATTTTCTAAACTACAAATATTTTGATAATTTCAAAAAAATATTTTTTGTTGGTGGTGTAAGATATCCCATTTTTATAAAAAAAAATATTTTCAATAAAATTTGTCACAACATCAAAAATTCTCAGCGCCATAGTTTTAAAAATATTTAAAAAACACTACGTATTATGTGAGTTTTATAAGTAATATCATAACAAAAACATTTCATGTAAAAAAACTAACTCAGAACTCGCGTGTATTCCACAAAAAGAATTTAGATCAAAGTATAGACAAGTTCTTCGAAAACGTTTCCCAATAGTTTGGAAATTTTTATTTAACCTTTTTTAATTCAATCAATTAATTAGTAAATAATTTTATGTGGCGCCGGCAGAGTGCAGAAAAGCATTGCATTAAACATTTAAAAAGCTTACAGCTTTTTCTGTAACATCCAGCTTTAATTGTTGGTTTCCATTCTCATGACTTTGGTACTTCCAAATCGAATAGAGTAGATTATATAAGTATATTTTGCAATGTTTTTACGTTGCATGCAGATTGGCTACCTTGTTTATTGAAACTGGTAAACACCTCGTTCTTCGGAAAAACAAGTTATTCTCTTCTCATTGTCTATAAAACTTTCTGTCATATACAGTTTCTAATATCCAAATAAAATAAATCTTGAGCCTTTATTCACCATTCGCTGTTTACAGTACAGTCTGTACAGTTATAGGTAGTTGGCATGTACCCCTTTTTTTTATCTCGCTGAGATCATCAGTAGTTAGGGGAAAGTGGGGTTCATTGAGATACAAGACGCTAGCGCTACCAAGTCCATTTTCAATCCCTGACTTCGCATGCGCAGATCTACCAATATTATTTACCTCATGTATTAGAATAGATGAATACAGGGTGATTTTCACTTGAATGATTCTAACCACATGAAAATAGAAAGTTTCAAAAACCTAACCTAACAAGACCTAATCAAATCTAACCGAACCGAACCAAAGGAAACTGAACCAATAATTTTTTTCAAAAAAAAACTTTCCTGACTTCCTGCCCGGGATCCTAGAGGAGAGCGCTGGCCCCCCCTGGATCCGCCGCTGGTTTCAATAGTTTGAAAGCTGGTAGGTTTTCATCGAAAGATCCTTTAAAGACATTACCAGAGGCTCCAAATTAGGTATTAATAGAATTTTTTCCAGTACTCTGGTGGGTTATTTGCTGGAACGTTCAAACGATTTTATTGTCTCCCAATTATCCTTGGCACTTGTAACTATATTCCAAGCTTTTCGGCATCTGGGTTGGCTTTAGCTAAGATAGTGTTCATGACTTCTTCTGCATATTCGCGATACCGTTTAACTAGATCTAATACTCTTTTAATGTGATTTCCACATTGAAATAAATTTAATCTTTTAGATTGAAAGATACTGAACACAGGTTCCCAACGCAGAACACTTTGCTATCATAGGCACATGGAAATAATAAATACTGGCCTTGTTGAAGCACCGTAAAGCTGAAATGCCAACTTTCTAGTTGCAAAATTGCCGTCTTCTGGATGCCTTCAAGGATGCCCAAAAAGTTGTCTTTAAATACAGCAATACTTTTCATCTTTGGACATAGGCCTTCCCCAATATCTTCTCTGTCTGTCGCCATCTTCATTCATCTAGTACCCGCGTGTTTCTTCAAATCGTCCGCCCATTTCATTTGGGTTCTTCCCCTACTTCTTTTATTTTCCCAAGGTCTCCAGTTTCTCTGTCTGATATTATGACCGGCAAATTTTTATTTTAATTTTGCCACTTCTCCTCTGACATCCCTTACTTTTGTTTTATTTCTTATCCATTCATTCCTTTTTCTATCTGTTAGCTTTACATGTAACATTTGTCTTTCCATTGATCTTTGGACTTTTGTTACCTTATCCATGTTTAATTTTGTGTACTGAGTATATTTTTTATTTCTTAATATCTAGCTTAATTTACCGAATGCTGCCCAAGCCAATCTTATTCGTCTCTTAATTTCAGCTATTTGGTTTTCTTTTTTCAGTTTGAGGAGTGTTATAGGTCGATAGTTTTTTAGTTTAAAGTCCGGTTGTTTGGAATTATTTTTTTTTTTAGTACTTTATTCAGAATATGGAAGGCTTTACTTTACAGCTTTACCACCGTACAGGGTGTCCCAAATTGGGCACTTTTAGGGGGTTTAAGGTACTTCTAGGGGAGACAGAGAAAAACTGACCACGCATTGCAAGGCTCAAATTTCAAGAGAAGACTTATAGTGAAAACCGCATTTTGAAATATCGTCTCGTCTTTGAGCTACGGGGGCTTTTTGAAAAGTCTGCATTTTTGAAGGGGGTCTATAACTTCGTTATTAGTGGAAATTTTGACTTAGAGTAAATTGCAGTTTTATAGACTTTATCACGAGGAATTCACCCGCTAAATTATATTTTAACTGTCACTTTTAGTTTTTGAGATATGACATAAAGTTACATTTTTTCTTATGGAATGGCCTATATTTTAATTAATTTTCGAATTCTTCATTGAATTCTTTTCAAAATGATTTATTATATGTCATAGTTTGATTGAGCGGTTTAGGAGATATTCAGCTTTTTCACTTATTTCTAGTGCGCTATGATTTCCTGCTGAGGCAGGTAAAGGCACTCCAGTATTTTTGTTATTTTACACAGTCACAAATATAGTAAGGCTGGTTTGGAAAAATTATAATTCAGCTGACGGCCCTTAAAGCCTAGTTATAAAAAGTTTTAAAAAATGATACATATTTCAAAATAAAATTAAAACGCTTTTGTGCAAAATAATTTCATATCAAAGCGTAATGTCAAATTGTTTAAACAATTGAAAACAATGACAAAACGCCAAGACGCAAGGCCAGCTTGATTTGCATAGTATAAGACAACAAAACTATAGGACCATTGAAGGATTTGACCGCAAGGCTTTCACGTCAATGGCGCATGACGTCATTCAACGCACACTATTCAAAAATAAAAAACTTTAATTATCTTCGAAACCGCTCAATCAAACTATGACATATGATACATCATTTTGAAATGAATTCAATCACGAATTCGAAAATTAATTAAAATATAGGCCATTCCATAAGAAAAAATGCAACTTTATGTCATATCTCAAAAACTAAAAGTGACAGTTAAAATTTAATTTAGCGGTTGAATTTCTCGTGACAAAGTCTATAAAATTGCAATTTACTCTAAATCAATATTTCCAATAATAACGAAGTTATAGACCCCCCTCCAAAATGCAGACTTTTCAAAAAGCCCCCGTAGCTCAAGGACGAGACGATATTTCAAAATGCGGTTTTCACTATAAGTCTTCTCTTGAAATTTGAGCCTCGTAATGCGTGGTCAGTTTTTCTCTGTCTTCTCTAGAAGTACCTTAAACCCCCCAAAAGTGCCCAATTTGGGACACTTCGTCTTTTCCATGGTGTTTTACAAAGAATAGAAATATTTGGACTATACTTCCGTCGTAAAACTAATTCACGGAAAAAACAAATTATATCCTTCAAAGTATCATTACAGTAGGAATAAGTGTATCTATTGTATAATATCATGTAGATAGGAATACGTTTATAGTTTTAACTCAATTGATTAATTTTTGGAAATTAGAAAGTTATTAAAATATTTTTAACATTTAGGGGGGCAAATGCCCCTTTCTGCCCCTCGCTGCGTACGCCATGGATAAAGATAAGTGTGCAAAAGTGTAGTGCTACTTTTTGACCGTATCTTATTTCCATTTATCCGATGTTATAAAAGAAAGAAAGTAAAACAGCTTTGCGTATGGCATGAACAAATTAACAAAATATTCTTCCAATCACGGTCACTTTCATATTAATCGATTAAAATGGAGTCTGTAAAAAATTTCAAACACATGTTTCTGTACAACAAAAATCAGCACATTAACATCGTCGGATCTTTGCCTTAAACCGTTAGTTCACTTTCTCTCAAAATTTAAACAATATTCGTATATATACTATTTTCTTTTTACTAACACTATGCTGCGTTTCACCGGCGGTTTTACGGGAAGCGTAAATGGGGTAATTACCGCCCCCCCCCCCACAGAGCCAGAGCCCAAAAAATATGAAACGTTTAAAGGCTGGCTTTAAAATAGCCAAGTTTAGAAAAACATTTCCAAACTAGTACGAACCTTTCATTTTAAAATTTGTATTGGAGAACTTGGCATTACATTTATCTCAATTCTTTTTACGGAGTACCATTTTCGTGTACTTGGCTATTTTTTATATAAAATGTTTTTGTTATGATTTCGCTCCTTTTTAAAAGTATAGTAAATATTGTTCAAAACTTTTGCAATGTCTTATTAAAAATTTTGAGATTTTTAATTTTTTTCTATGTTTTTATCATAGCTCTCTAGCGTTCCTGGAAGTGGGCAATGTTACTTTTACATAACTTTACATTTATAGAGGAGGAAAGTAAATTAAAATTTTGCTGTTTTGAAATTTTTTTCTCTAGCGTTTCTGGAAGTGGGCAATGTTACTTTTACATAACTTTACATTTATAGGGTGGGGAAGTTAATTACAATGTTGGGGTGTTTTAATTTTTTCCTATGGTTTTATCATAGTTCCTATCAGCCTTCTAAAGCTCAGCTCTATAGCGTTTCTGGAAGTGAGCAATGTTAGTTTTACATAACTTTACATTTATAGGGGAAGAAAGTAAATTAAAATTGTTGTGTTTTTAAATTTTTTCCTATAGTTTTATCATAGTTCCTATCAGTCTTCTAAAGCTTAGCTCTCTAGAGTTTCTGGAAGTAGGCAATGTTACGTTTACATAATTTTACATTTATAGGGGAGGGAAGCAAATTAAAATTTGGGGTTTTTTTTCCTATAGTTTCATCATATTTCCTAACACTCTGCGAAAGCTCAGCTCTCTAGCGTTTTTTTCCTATGGATTTTTTCCTTTTGTTTTTTCCTATGGTTTTGTCATAGTTCCTATCAGCCTTCTAAAGCTCAGCTCTCTAACGTTCCTGGAAGTGAGCAATGTTACTTTTACATAACTTAACATTTATAGGGGAGGAAAGTAAATTAAAATTCTTGTGTTTTGAAATTTTTTCCTATAGGTTTATTATAGTTCCTATTAGTTTTCTAAAGCTCAGCTCTCTAGCGTTTCTGGAAGTACGAAATGTTACTTTTACATAATTTTACATTTATAGAGGAGGGAAGCAAAGTAAAATTTTGGGGATTTAAAATTTTTTCCTATAGTTTTATCATATTTCCTAACAGTCCACTAAAGCTCTCTAGCGTTTTTGGAAGTGGACAATCTTACTTTTACATAAGTTTACATGTATAGGGGTGGGGAGTAAATTAGAATTTTGGGGTTTTTTGCTTTTTTCCAAGGGTTTGGTCATAATTTCTATCAGTCTGCCAAATTTCAGCTTTGTAGCATGTCTGGCAGTACAGTAGAATTTTGATGATCTATACATGAGTGAGTGAGTTAGTGAGTGGCGACGTTTTTTTAGAAATTTCGTAACTACTTTACTACTTTATGGAAGTCCTTAAGGTGTTAACTCTATAAAGATCTACGACTGATATTGATAAATAAAAATCTTAATATTTTAAAATTTCAGGGACTGGTTTGCAAAAAATAATTTTTTTTATTTATTGGAACGATACTTACCTCATATTTTGTATTTTTATTGACGTTTTTCCATTTCCAATCCTTCTCTGTTCATCATGCATCCTAACAACATATTTTCTAACTGAAAGTCGCTTGGAACATTTACGCGGCTTTCTTTTTTCAAAAATAAACTTTGATTTTTCCTGTCCTCCAATTCTTAAGGAAAGCATTAATCTCACTTTAATATGTCGAATTACATACTTTTCTGTTTTTAATTTTTTTCTTAAAGAATTCTGTTTCTGTCTTAAAGGTGCCTTATTATACATATGCAGCTGAGTATTTTCGCAAAAAAAATTAGAATGACAACTTCTATGTGTTTTATAAATGTCTTGATAATTTAAATGCGGCATATACAAAGGATTGTAGTAAATATAACTTAAAGAATTTAAAGCACTTTCCTCGGAACACTCATAAATGATGTCCTCGTGTAAATTTGTTTTTGAGTTTAGAGTGTTGTTTAATGCAATACTTCTACCCAAACAAGACCGTTTTGGAGTTTCTATAAGTCTGTTTGGAAACTCGGTAATACAACGATCCAAACTATTTTGATTATAAAGCTGGTTTCTGGTGAATTTGTATTTCCGACTAGTATTAAATTTTAGTTTTTTGGGTTTAATTTGATTCCACAAATGTTTGAGAATATTTTGGTTTTTAAAATAGTTTAACAGAATTCTTTCTTTATATATTTGTGGAAGTTGAAAATCAGAATATTGGCAAAATGTATGATCTGAATGAAAATTTTGCCTGTAATTTGTAGACACCTCTTTAAAAATATCATTAGGGTTTATACTTTCGAATTCAGAATACGATTTTAGCGTTGGTTGCAGTGTCTCTACACAATATTCATTATTGTATTTATTTAACAGTTCAATTTCATTAAAATCCAATGTTAAATGTTCACTTTCTCCTATAACTCCTGTTACAAATTATCTATTTCTAGTGACTTAAGTACGTACGTAGTTTACATTTTAAAATAGATTTAATTTCAAGTTTTAAGTAAATCGTTAATGCTCGATAGAGTTAAGGAGTGATTTTTGTATAATATGGCAATTTTGTACCAGAAGGAAAATTTAGAACTATTCCAAATCGATTTGCTATAGATCACTCAATTTTAACTCGCCGGGGTTTTACCTCAAATTTGAGCTAGAGCGCCTTTATGACGTCATAAATCCAAGATTGAAGAAGTTTTGCTTTTAACTTTTGTCACTTTAGAAAAATACTCTGCCAATATATGGGCCCCTAAGCTCACACTAGGTACTATAGTTATAGTGTACGTGTGAGCTAATATAACTAAAAACTGAAATATATTTTATTCAACTCCACACCAAATTACCTTTTGTTTGATACCACACAAGCCATGTTTTGACTTAAACTCAAATTTTTGAAATCCACCCCCACGCTTAAAAAACAAAAACTAAAATGTATTTTATTGAACTCCGGACTTAATTACCTTTCATTTGATATCACACACGCCATATTTTCACTTAAACTCTAATTTTTGAAATATACCCCCACCCTTTTTTTTAAATATATTAAAATATATTTTGTTTAACTCCAGACTCAATTACCTTTCGTTTGATGTCACACACGCCATATTTTCACATAAACTCTAATTTTTGAAATCTATCCCCACCCTTTTATTTGGTTTCTGTTCGGTGGATTTTGTTCATTTTTAAATGGGACCATCTCGACCCAAGACCCAGCCTAGGTACCAAATTTCATTGAAATCGGCCAAGCGGTTTTTGAGTTATGCGCGTTGGTCGTTACAGACAGACATACAGACATACAGACATACAGACAGACAGACAGACGGACAGACAGACAGACAGACGGACAGACAGACAGACATACAGACAGACAGACAGACAGACAGACAGACAGACAGACAGACAGACAGACAGACAGACAGACAGACGGCGCAACAAAAAAGTTTCAAAATCATCTGAAACGCAAAGATATATAAAAATTTTTGAAATCGGAGCAACTTTTATTTTTTCGAAAAAATTAGGATCACCATAGCTCACACTACTATAGTATAGTATATGTGTGAGCTAAAATTGTATATGTTCGTTCTAACAAGCTTTATATCTCAAAAACTAAAATAAATATTGGTATTTTTTTAAATAAAAAAAGTTATAAAAATTCTAGAATGAGCAAGAAAGTTTCAGACTACCCTCGATCGAATGGTGATGGATCACTATATGTTATTCGCTGGGTGTTTATCTCCAATTTGAGCAAAAGGGCCCGTGTGACCTCATAAATCCAAGATGGCGGCTTTTTTTCATATTTTTTCACAAACTTTGGCTTATAACTTTCAGTAAATTAGTTTTAAAGAAAAACTGTAAATAAGTTTTTTCTTAGTTTGTAAGAGAGCATTAACGAATGTAGTGAAGAATTTGGATTTGCATGTTAAAACCTAACAAAGAAATGATATTGAATCTTTTTTGCTAAAAAACTGTTATTTATTATTTTAAAGAAATAATATCTTTGTTAGTTTATAAGATATAAACCACCTAACAGTTTACTCAAACGGTTAGAGATACTTACTAACCAAAACATAAACACAAAGTTTTAGTGCAATTAATACAAAATTATACGATGCTGAAAACTGGTTGTGCGGTTGTGAAAAACGAAATGCTTTATTTGTCTTATTATGAACAATCCACGAAGTGATCCCGCGTGGGTGCAAAGGGAATGTTTGATATCAAGCACTTTAGTAAAAAGTTTAAGACACAAAGTTAGTGCCTTATTTAAATAACCACATAGAATTTTCTATGCTAGGCAAGACTGATATTAGGTGCCAATTGAATAGTGTCTATAGGCAAAACATTATCGAACATAATGAAAATGTGGCAAAAAATAGACATATACTTAGTAGGTTAATATACTGTTTAAATTTCTGTGGGATTTTTGAGGTTGGTCTACGGGGCCATGACGAGTCTGAAACTGGTGCTAATCCGAGCACTTTGCGCATGTAAACGAAGGGCGAATAGATTTTATTTATAAACAAATAAACTAAAAACTACACCAAGTAGCTGCTTGTTTGTAAAATGCTAAAATAAAATTGTTTAGGTAAGTTTTTTTTATCTTTTTTTCCGTGCAATATAAATTTCTGCCCCCCAATTTATATCGTCGCCGCCACTGGTTATAGTGTATTCAAGTCACCTCTGCTAGATCCATTATTTAAAGTTTCATCGTCAGTTACACTTATAATAGAGATAAGATCCTCAGCATTGGATATCGAACTACCACAATCAGATTTAGCGTTCACAATAAAATCATCAACTTGTCTCTCTAGTTTTTCATTTGTTTCTAACTTATCCACTCCCAGACTTAGCATATGGGACCGGTTGTGAACCCAGCCTTTACTTATTGTCCACTCTTTTAACCAAACGGGCCTATTATCGTCAATATTTTTTGCTTTCAGCTTGGTGAATTTGTTTTTTAGAATTGCTTGGTGATTTTTATTTCGTTTTTCCTTTGCATTTGCGTTGGGATACCAAGTTTTTCTTTCAACTATTATACACATGCATATACAACGAAAGAATTTGTATAGGAGAGACATAACTTGAAGGCTTTTTAATTTACATTTTACATTAATTTAGTTAAAAACATTATAATAACCGAGATTAAGGTACTATTCCGGACGCACTTTAAAAAACCGCGTAACAAACTAAATGTAATTTCAAATTTGTAAGGCCACAAAACGGAAACACGTATGATAGAATCTCTGTGTTGATACCTGCTCATGTGTGAATGTAGCGATGCATGTTTTTTTTTTGACAAACTAACTTTAGGTATATTTTAAGTAATCACTCATAATAGCACTATTTAACCTGAACATTTTATAAAAATCGGTTTGGCGGTTTAGAAGCTATCGTGTTACGGACAAAATAAATATACACACACAGACAGACAGACAGCACGATGATATTGCTAAGATACAAAATACACCCAAATAACAAATTTTCGCGGGCTAGAAAGGTAAAAATGCTCCAGTATGGTATTGCGAGTATATTATGATATTTTTTGTTACTAAAAATCAGTCTCTAGAAAGATATAATAATAAAACATTATTTTTCAAAAGAATAAGTAAGCAAAAATTAAAATTTCTTAAAAATTATTATTTTTTATACCGTTTTAGAGGTTATTTTGACAGCATGTATCTCCCCAACATGTAATTTTATCAAAAGAAGGAATACCACATTTTTGAATCACAATTAGCCTAGTATTTTTGGATATGACAGATTTCCTTCTTTTTGAAACCATTTTTTTCCCACTCCTCTAGCTTTAAAAATCCTATATCTTAAAAACAGATGTATGTTGATCCCCATGTTAAATAACCTCCTCTATCACCTGCTGCACTATGGCCCCTAAGTTATGGTACACCCTAAATACATAAATACAATAGGGAACTTGCCCAAAAAATCGAATCCTTTAAAAACAATTAAAATCGTAAGGTATTATCATCAGAAAGTTCCTAGAAAAATAAAAATTCCAATTACAATTAAATTAACTGAGAAATAAAGGTTTGAAATTTGAATAACTTGACCTGTTCCTAAAACGCGCTGCCATTGGTTGTGACGTTACGCCTTTGGATCTCGATATGTAAATAATTGATATTGTACTTATTGGAGCTTTGAACGTGGTGTTCAGTTATTTCCGGACGTAGTTTTGTCTAAATTTTCTTAATTTAGTGTTTTGTGATTCTGTTAAAGACTGAAAATGGTTGATGCGGGGTTTATAAAAGGACAATCAGACAATTTACCTAGAGTTGATATGTTTATGACTGCATTATACATTAAAAATTCGGAGGATTTTTCTCAAGCTGAAGTTCGTGGTGTAAAAGCTCGCAAGTAAGTATAAATACCCAAGTACTGTAAGTACTCTAATATAATAATTTTATACAGTGAAACCTCTCCTTGCGGACACCTCTATTAAGCGGACACTTTTTTGGAACCAAGCTTTTCACTATTTATTTACATGTAAAATTCCCTCCTATAACCGAACACTCTAATAACCGGACGCGGACAATTTTTTTGGTTTAAAACATTTTGAAACCTCTGACAACGGGACGCAGTACTGCACGACATATAAATATTATGTAGTATGTTGGCAACAACGCATTCTGCAGCCGGGGAATTACCTATTTCCGTTTTAATGCGGAGACTTAATACTTCTGTAACTAACCTACATGTTACGAGCTCGATTTTTGTTAAAACATTAATGTCGAAAACCGCACATCGATATCTTAAACTACTTTCAAGATGTATATTTTCAATTTGGTGCATTTTCGACCCACCCCCGTAACTTTTTTATTTATGAATATTTTTTATTACTGTAAAAAGATTCCTGAGGCACTTTTTTAAGAGCAATTTAACTGTCAAATTAAATTTTATCTGTCACTTTTAGTTTTTGAGATATTATATAAGGTTTGTATTTTTCTTATGGAATGACCTTTTTTTTATTCGATTTTTGAAATCAGCGTAATTTTTTTTTAAATGACATGTCACACTTAATATTTTATTTTTTATTTTTTTTATTGTTTTTTATATTTTTAGTTTTTAGTTACCTTTTAACTTTTTTTTTAGTTTGCTGAATAAGAATTGGTTTAAATTATTTTTAAATTATTTAAAAAAAATAAGAAAATAAAAAAATAAAAAAATTTAATATTAAGTGTGAAACCTTATTTTAAAGGAAATTTTACGCTAATTTTAATAATCGAATAAAATAGGGATCAATCCATAAGTAAAATATAAACTTTATGTAATATCTCAAAAACTAAAAGTGACAATAAACTTTAATTTGACAGTTGAATTGCTCTTAAAAAAGTGCCTAAAGAATGTTTTTACAGAAATAAAAAATATTCACAAATAAAAAAGTTATGAACCGAATGGCCGTTATACTCATAAGGGGCCCGGGATTTTTCTATGGAGTGACGTCACAGCGACTGCCGCGCATTTTGCTGTGTTTGAATATACCAGTCAGCGATTTCAACTTTAATTATTTATTTTAAAATAAGTATTGCGATTTAAGGGCTGATATTTGGTATAATGCGATTTCATACAGAAACACACATTTTAGTAAAATAAAAAAAAATGGGCAAGTTCCCTATTTAATTTGTAATTATTTATAAATCTTCCCTTGATTACATTGACCGCACGCCTGTGATTGCTTTCTTTTCATTTTTAGGCTAATTTAACGTAATACCGATGACCCGCGACGGATGATCAGCAGGGGCCATTGCTATAAATCGTACCTTAGCATGTTCGCGTATCAACCGTCGACCGATATATTTAAAAAAATTAAGCGAACCAATCATCTGTCGGAAATCATTATCGGTCCCATGTCTAAAGACCCGTTTTACATGGGACCAATGATTTGCGAAGATCGGCCCAGTTTTTTTTTATTATATCGGTCGACCCGCAGCCAACGATAAAGACCGGCCATGGCGCGTTATAAGCAAGTCGGCGGTCACGTGATCTTAGGAGTCCCAGGATTCTTATTGTATTGCTTAATATATTATATGTTTTTACACAATTTAAATAAATTAACAAAAAATTTTTGTTCTTTTATAGGCAAAAATTGAAAAAAAATATTTTGCTGATATATGTGTTTATTATGGATAAAAGAGCTGAATCTATAAAATAAAAAAATTATGCAAAATTTGCACTCTAATATCTTCAGGTACATATATTAGGTACATAATATCGTTAGTAACTTCAAATCTATACAAGTCTTTCAACTTTGGACATGTCAAACCTAAGCTTTTAGTTTTTTAATTTTTCTTTGACTGTCATCATCTTTGAGTTCTTATTCAAAGATTTATTAGCAGACACTAAATCAGTGTGCTTTTTAATAAAATTATTAAAAAAAGCTTTACATGCCCTTAAACTAATTTTTTCAAGCTTTGACAATAGTTTTTCTCCACAAAAACACTCGCTAGAGTTATGTGAAGAAAAATTTTCAATATAAAACATTTCACAATAATTTATTAAAAAGAAACAAGTGATTTTGTGAATAAGTGAGATGGTTTTCCCATTCAATTAACTGAATGTAGTGGTCGTCAATAATTTTTTGAAAAATTACCCAGCACAAAGTTTAATATCTATTTCAATAAAGTGTAAGTTAACTACCAACTCATGTTCTTTTAAAAGCTGTATCTTACTTTTTAAATATTTCACACTACCAGAGAGATTACTATCTGTTAACAATATTTTACAAATCAGTTTTTTAATATTGCGAGGGTGCGGAAGACATATTACCTTGTAAATTGACGTGTATGCACTGGATAACTGGATAAACAAAGATAAAGCCAACATTAAAGTGTATCCACCATATCTTCGATTCTCAGGTTACCTTTTCAAGAGTCCTAATTGTTCAATAAGAAATGACAACTGAACACATTTTTCACTCTCACTATCGAAAATGTCACTAAGGATGTCTATTACTTGATCAATCTTATCCAAGATCTTATCTTTTACCACTTCTTTTCCGTTTGCAACGTATTAGGTTTCAGTTTTATAGTTGGACCGACAAGGAACAACACTAATTACACGTTCGCGGCATTGTTTATCTTATAGGTATTTTCTTTGTAATTTACTCATTAGCCATTAATTATTTTAACGCAGCCCACTACAGTCTTTTTCGTGGGCTGCGTTATTTTAATAACTTTGATAAAATTCACATAAAATTCGTGCCCGAATTAAAAAAAAATCGACGTAAACAAACATACCAAAACTGAACAC
The DNA here is from genome assembly GCA_963576565.1 of Aspidapion aeneum. Classification (NCBI taxonomy): domain Eukaryota; kingdom Metazoa; phylum Arthropoda; class Insecta; order Coleoptera; family Brentidae; genus Aspidapion; species Aspidapion aeneum. The sequence goes on along the minus strand of OY755044.1, from coordinate 96,816,460 downwards.
ACACATGTTTTATAATGACAGCGGGCCGTGAGGCGTTTTTTTGTGGGACTCCTACGGTCACGTGATATTTCCGCGCCCGGGCCGGTCTTTCTCGTGGGCTGCGGGTCGACCTATTCTGCCCTCGTTAGTTAAAAGGTGGCAAAAATTTATTGTTTCCCTATGCTATTACGGCTTTTGAACTAACGGGGGCAGGATTATACGCGATTATGTGAAGACACAATTTGAATAAAAATTATAGATAAAGAATAACTAAATATTATTTTTCTATAATATTTTTCTTACTATTAATTAGGTACTAAAAGCGCTTAATTTCTGTTTCACCACCTTTTCATCGCCTAAAATACGTTATACAAATTTTAATTTTTTTTAGATCTTTGAGTGCCATTTTATCACAGTTTGACTCAAAGCCTTTTAAGTTTCGAATATTGGCCGCTTGATAAGTCTCCAGAAACCACTGTGCACCGTGTAAAACGCATACGGTAAAAAAAAACTTGTTTGTGCTTAAGACCACACGGCAGAAATGTTAACTTCAACAAGGCGAAATTAATAATACTGACCCATAACATATTCTGCAAAGCGGACCGAACCGAACTCTTTTGTGTACTGGCCTTCATCTGCATCATCATATCGCTCGCTAAATATTTATCACATTTAGTCGACTCGAGCCGATTTCACCCGAATGAGAGTTACATAGCCAAGTCTGGCGGCTCAGTTCAATTCAGCACCCACAAAAACTGCTAAACGCGCCTAAAGAAGTTTACACTTCAAAAATTTGTCTTAAATCGAAGCAAATTGGTTTGAAATAAAATAATTTGTGCTTTTCTATTCACCAAAAGAATATTTTCTTGAATTAGCACAAAAAATATCTTGCTTTTTATTTTAATGTGAAACAGAAATTGTTTTCTTATAAATTGGAACTGAGTTAACCTAAGGCACCGTTTTCTCTGGAAGCAAAATATCACTTATATGAAGACAATTTGCTTTGTTACAAAATGGAGGATACTAAAACAAAACAATTTAAGAAGAAAAATAAAGTCTCATTTTAATATTAAAAGCTGCGTTGAACTAAAAAGAAATATTTTTATTCAAAACAAATTGTTTTAAGGTAAAACAATATATTCAAGAAAAGAACTTGTTTTCATTGTAGACAAAAATTTTTACCGTGCATGAAAATTTTACAGTATTGTACAGTTTTCGTCCAGATACATTAAAATTTTTGCAAATAAATTATTACGTATACTTAGTGCAAATTAAGCAAAGTACTTACACAAGTACCATACCGTCAATGCAGCACGGAATTTTGCACCTTTTGAAAAACTTGTGAAATAGCTCATCAAAACTTTTAACAGATGGCAGACCTGCCTGACCAATATAGCATTAATTAAATAAAACTTTATATATCGAGTAGTGAAGTAGGTAACCATTTAAATCATAAATACCAGCCAAGAATTTTGTTGCAATTTTTCTTGGTATCAGAAGAAATTGGTTTAGTGGTTCTTAAAAAATAATTGTTGGTTTCACCATTGGTTTGCAGATTTTACGATTGCCTTCTCAGTTTTATCTGCATTAATTTCCTCATAAAGATATTACTACTAAACTGATTATAACAAAATCAAAAGCATCATTGCGAAAATGAAGTGCTCTTTAAACATTAGAATTAAAATTTATTACAATCTTCAAATCCAAGATGGCCAACAGAATCAAAGTTAACCAACCCTTCAAAGACGCTCGTTTATTATGCTTCAAAAAATGTTTCTACTTTTTCAAATCTGCACACTACGAGTTACAAATCAATAAAATCGGCTAAGTGGTTCCCGAAATAATAATTTTCGTTTTAACCATTGTTTTACCAAAGAAGTTTTAGAGGCTATTATTCGATTGCTTTGCTAATTTCCTCATAAATTCATTAAAGGTAAATGTAAAGGTTAAGGTAAAGTAGAGTTTACACCAAAGAAATAAATCTTGTCGGTGGGAAATATTATTAATAAACCAATTTTAATTAAATAAAAAGCATAAAAATTGTAAGAATCGATTGCTCCTTAAGGACAATTTTTAAAATTTTGTGCCATTTTAACATTAATGCAAACACAATTGGCAAGGCAATCATATAGTCCGTAAATCCATGGTCGAAACAAAAATTGATATTTCTGGAACGACTAAACCGACTTTATTCATTTGTATCGCGTTATGCACATGGGATATACATACAGCTTTTATACTAATTTCGGACCGATCAAAGTTGTATAACTGCGCACATAAAACTCTTAAATTTCACAGGAAGTATCGATTATTCGGGTGGCATATTGAAAAGTATTTGTTTAACAGTAACAGTTTGTCATGAAGTAAAACGGCAAAATAAATGTTGTTTTTTAGAACAAAACCTCTAGTAACTATTATTACAGTTTGTCAATCAATATCTTTTTCACTGTTATCAAGTTTGGTGTATCTGAGGGCACGGCAGTGCCTCACCAAGTTCGCGCAACTGCTGTGCAATCTTTTCTTGAAACATTTGAGCCCATATTTGACCTATTTTAAACTCTACTTCGGAATGAGTTACGAATCTCAAACTTTGCGCAGTCGTAGATCTTCATAGGGTTAAAAACCCCTCATACCGTAATCCAAATCATGGACTTCCATAAAGTAGTAAAGAAGTTACGAAATTTCAAGAAACGTCGAAATTGCCACTCACTCACTCATGTATAGATCATCAAAATTCTACTGTAGACATGCTACAAAGTTGAAATTTGGCACACTAATAGAAATTATGACCAAACCCTGGAAAAAATAAAAAACCCCAATATTTGAATTTACTTCCCTCCCCTATAAATGTAAACCAATGTAAAAGTAACATTGCCCACTTCCAGAAACGCTAGAGAGCTGAGCTTTGGAAGGTCGATAGAAACTATGAAAACACCCCAAAATTCTAATTTACTTCCCTCCCCTATAATTGTAAAGTTATGTAAAAGTAACAATGCCCACTTTCAGAAACGCTAGAGAGCTGACCTTTTTAAGACTGAAAGGCATTATGATAAAACTATAAGAAAAAATTTAAAAACACCAACATTTTAATTTACTTCCCTCTCCTATAAATGTAAATTTATATAAAACTTTTATATAAAAGTAACATTGTTCACTTCCAGAAACGCTAGAGAGCTGAGCATTGGAAGGCTGATAGGAACTATGATAAAATCATGGGAAAAAATTAAAAAACCCCGAAATAATTTACTCACCTCTCCTATAAATGTAAAGTTATATAAAACTAGCATTGCCCACTTCCAGAAACGCTAGAGAGCTGAATTTTGGAAGACTGATAGAAACTATGATAAACTATAGGAAAAAAATTAAAAACACTAAAATTTTGATTTACTTTCCTTTCCTATACATCTAGACTTATGTAAAAGTAACATTGTCCACTTCTAGAAAAGCTAGAGAGCTGAGCTTCGGAAGGCTGATAGGAACTATGATAAAACCATGGGAAAAAATTAAAAAAACCTCAAAATTTTAAGGCATTGCAAAAATTTTGAACAATATGCCGCATATATTACTACTTTAAAAATTAAATATTCTTCAATATATTATACATTTAAAAAAACATTTCCAAACTAGTAAGAACATTTTGAAATTTATATTGGAGAACTTGGCTTTACTTTTATTTCAATACTTTTTACGGAATACCATTTTCGCGTACTTGGCTTTTTTTTACATTAAATATTTTTGTTATGATAGATGTTTTGTAATGTATCATCGAAAATCTCCAAATCGATATATCGCTTCTGTAAATTGGCACCATGATCTCATTGCGAGTTTCAATGGCATGCCTAGGAAACTCAATGCAATTTGACAGGTCGTTAGGTTAAAGTTCTCACTAAGCTCACAAGGGGCACTGCGGTCACGCGTTTGTTCCTTATTCTATTTTTTTTGAGAATTATCTGTGGTTTGGATTTTCCGTCCCCCTTTTTTTCAGGTAGAAAAACCTCTTCCACCGCATTTTATTTCGGGTTCATTTACAATCTATCTTTTTGGCTTATGTAGGTAATCTTTGCTGCTGAGACGCATTAAAATTAAATTTTGTTAAATTTGTAACTTTTGCAATTTAAATATAAAAGAATAAGAATTTCTAGTTGCTTTTCTGGGTGAAGTGTCTAAAGTTCAGACGAGTATAAAATGCATAGTTTTCGAGAAATTTTAAGGTAAGTTTTCTTATTTTCTCATTTGAGGTTAGATTGGCATTTGATAAAATTTGTATTGGTAGTGTCTTTTTAACTTCTTATCGCTTACTTTACGGAACTCTGAATACAGGTTTCCAATGCCTGGTAGGTGCCTTATTTGCCCATGAACTAAGCACAAATTTAGTGTTAATTTTATGTCTATCCCTTTCGTTTGATATTAAGTAAAAGGGGGGCTTAATTGATGGGTAAACGAGGGATTACCCAGCAGCGTAATGTACTTTAAATACATTTATTCCTTAATTTTAAATCTTACCATAATCTAGTACCTATGATTAATGTGGTTATAAGTTGATTTTTTTTATTGTTTTCTGCTTTTCGATATGTGTGACCACTGATAAGCTATATATGTACTGCTTTGAAACATACCCTACACAACTTACAACCAAGGCGAGGAGGTACTTTTAAATCATGTCAGATTTTCGTCGAGCTGTTAAAAAGTAGACACTTAAGAATGATTCTCTTCACGAACAACTGTTTCATTATTTATTCACTCATCACTCACCAGAAATGTTAAAAGCAAATTTAAATATACTAGACAGTGTTTGGTTTTGCATTATATTTTATTTTACCAATCAATTAGACTATGTATTATTTCATCAATAGTTAGTCGTTAATTTGTAGCTTTTTTTTAAATAATAAAAACTCATTTAAAAAATATTTTATTTATTGCATTTTATATATCATTTTCAATCTGTTTATATCTTATAAAGATATTGTATGTCTTTATAAAATATTGACTGATTAAAAATTTCAAAAAAAACTTTAAAATTAAAGAAAATTTATTATAAAAGGCGATTCAAATTTCCCGCCTCGCCTTTTAGTTCGTCACTAAGCTCTGCAGTGGGCGCCACAGAGCCAACGACCTCTCAAACAGCCGGAGTTGCCTATCTAATAAAAACTCACTGAACCGCGCCGCAAATCCTTTATCTATGTTTCAATGGGGCCCTGCAGAGTGCTACATAAGAAACCGTAGCTCCCAATCTGCTTGATTGAACCCAAAATTTTTTTGCGAATCTTAAGTCATGGTCAATAAACCTACATCATACTTAAATTAGAACGACATTGACCAAGACCTGGGTTCAATGTAATTTGTACTTTCTATCTGCCTTTCGTAATTGTTCAAATTGTTGCAAACGCCTCAAGCAAGTAAAACATTAATTCAGAAGTGCTAAGTGAAATTTTTTGATAAATTTTCCTGATAATGATCTAAAAACACTTTCAATTAATAACACTTCGTGAAAATTATCGGTTTTATGAGGCAAGCGCTCAGTTGAAAGAGAAACTTTAATATTAAAATCAAAAGTATGTTTAGAAGCTGTCAAAATAAAATTAAATTTTATTGTCTGCAGACAAATTATGCATCTACAATAAATTTAGAGCGAAAAATATTAATACTTTCGATATTTTCACAGTCCATTACCCGATGAACATTTTCACCTGTAAGATCAAACACCTTATCTCGAGGCAAAATTTGTTGTTTTGTACTGAGTTAAATATTTATTTATTACTAGGCTTCATTGTGGTTAAAACCCAAACGAGCAAAGAAGCTTCACTTTTCCTTTTTATTGTATTCTAATTGTAGTTTAAATATACCTAATACGAAATGTCTTTTGGATCTTACTCATTGTAATTGGAGACCTGGTGCAAAAACCGGCCAAGTCCACTTTTGGGTTAAATTACATTTTTTATATGTATTTATCGGTTTCACAACGTTCTACGTCTTCCGATACCCAATCTCCACTCGTTTCTGTTTGCCCATAATTCATCATCTAGGCCTCTTATTCTTATTTCACTGTCTATTCCTTCTCTCCAGCTTCTCCTTGGCCGTCCTCGTTTTCTTCGGCCAGTTGGTTTCCATTGTAGTATTTGTTTAGGTAGTCTTTCATCATTCATTCTTTGTACATGTCCGTACCACACCAGTTGTTTTGTTCTTATATCAACCACTAAAGTACGTTCATCCACTGTCATAATTTCTCTTATTCTTTGATTTGTAACTCTTTCTCTTTTTGATTTCCCTGCTGCTCTTCTCCAATAGTCCATCTCCGTAGCGGAAAGCATTTTTTCTGTTCTATCCTTGATTGGCCATACTTCTGAGCCGTATGTAATAATACTTTTTACAATGGTGTTATATATAAGCTTTTTGTTATGTTTTGATATACTTTGATCCCAAGAAATAATTCATGTAAGACATGTGCGGTATGTAGAAAAATGTCCGGAAGAAGTAAGGGAATGCCATTCCATAGGTAACTGTGTATTTTACTTTATAATTTGTTAATAAAGTTAAGAGTGGTTTATAAATGCCTCTAAACACTCTTCATGGTGTCCAAAATAAGTTTGCACAATTGGTTTTTGAAAAACTACAATTTTAATCCACAATTTGATACATTTTCACCCAATCAACTAATTTTTAGAAAAAAATAATAGACATTTGACAATTGTTAATTGATGTAGTGACGTAACGAAGTATCCAAACAAGTTTTCGTGGCTAATCGGGTAAAAAAATAAGGGTTTTTTGTGTCTCTACTATTTTTCCGTGGGTATCTCGAAAGCTTAACCTCACGGGGGTCCAAGATCTAATGGACACCTAATAAGTGTTGACAGGTAACTGAAAGACGGGGGGGATTCTGCCACCTTAAGGAAACTAGCAAAATTAAAGCGTTTAAAATGAATTTTGCTTGTAAAATCTTTTTTATTTAGTTAGCTTATTAACATAACTACTACAACTCAATTAAAAAATGTATATTTTTTGTATAAATACAGTCGAACCTCTATAACTCGAACCTGAAGGGACAACCAAAACAGTTCGAGTTATGGAGAGTTCGAGTTATAGAAACTCGAGTTACATAGGTTAAAATACATGTAAAAAGTGCAGGGACCGCTTAAAAGGTTCGAGTTATAGAGGGGTTCGAGTTATAGAGGTTCGAGTTAGAGAGGTTCGACTGTATAAAATTTATTTTGTAACGTATATTTTTAATCAATTAGGTTTTAGTTACCTTTTTCTGTATTTTACATAAATATACCTAAACCCCCTCTTAATATAATTTTTGACACTCCCCTATTTATTTTATACTGACTCAAAAGGCAGGCAGGCAAAAAGCATTATTTTTATTTTTTTTTACGGTTAAGCGCACTCGCAAGGAGATCCCTATCACGCTCGAGAAGCGGCCAGTGCGCGGAAATGTTGGTGTGTGTTGGTTTTGAAACGGTTCAGGTTGTAACCTGCAGGGAAACTGTCGCAGGGAGTTTATTCCACAGCGATGCTGTTCTCCAGAGATATGAATTCTGATATAAGGAGGTTCTTGGTGCCTCTATTTTGACAGTAAATTGATGGTTACCGTCTGTTTGACGTGTTCACCTAGTAGGTGCTACTTCCGGGGGGGATCATACGTGCCAACTCTTCAGAGCATTTTCCGTGATAATACCTGTAGAAGAGAGATAGATCGCCCACAGTTCTTCGATGTTCGAGACTATCCAAACTACGGGTAAGTGCGGGGTCATTGATCAGCTTGATAGCTCGTTTTTGCACGGTGTTCAAAAGCATTAAGGTATGTTTGGGTGCCACACTCCATATATGTGAGCAGTACTCCATAGTTGGTCGAATCTGGGCTTTGTAGAGTGTCAGCAGTTGGCTTGGTGTATACAGATGTCTTGTACGAAATAGCACCCCAAGCTTTTGGGACGCCCTTTTAGCTATATCTGCCACGTGACTGTGCCAAGACATGTTGGTCTCTCTCTCTCTGCAATGTGACAGCACTTCCAGGTAGCATGATGTTTGGCTCACCGGTGCTGGTCTTTTTTGAAAACAGGGCTGCTTGGGTTTTCTGCGCGTTGAACTGTACAAGGTTTTTGTTGCCCCAGTCCTCTATTATCTCCAGGTCGTTATTTATCTGCGATATTTGAGTTAGTCTAAGATGATGGAATTCACGTGCGGACAGACACTGAGTGGGTGGTATGACTGAGGAGACTACATTGCCATCATCTGCAAAGCAATAAAGTGGATTTACTGTTTTATCTATGAGGTCATTTATGTAAATTAGAAAAAGTGTTGGCGAAAGGATTGCTCCCTGTGGCACACCAGCATTTATTTGGTAAGAGTTGGAGTTCCGGCCATCCAGTGCAACATAAATGGATCTATCCTTAAGGTAACTTTCAAACCAAGTTTCGGCGACAATCCCCTTGCTTTAAGCTTGTTGAGCAGATTTTCATGCCAGACTTTATCGAATGCTTTTGATATATCTAAGGCAATTGTTCTTGTTTCGCCCCGTAACTCAATCGCTTTTTGCCATAAATGAGTGACGTATGTAAGTAAATCGCCAGTTGACCTATATTTTCGAAATCCGTATTGCTTGTCGTTGATAAGTTTGTACTTTTCCAAGTACTTGGTTAGGTGATTGTTCACAACTCTTTCCATTACTTTTGATATCACCGGAAGTAGAGCAATTGGTCTATAGTTTAACGGATCTGTCTTTTTTCCTTTCTTTGGAATAGGTTGTACTGCGGCAGACTTCCATGATGATGGATATACTCCTTGACTGTAAGATAAATTGAATAATTTAGCGAAAGTTGGGGTGAGTTCGTTAGCACAATTTTTGAGTACTATCGCGGGAATGCCATCTGGACCCATTGCTTTGTTTGTATCCAACTTTTTAAGGGATTTTCGTATTTCTCTGTGACAAAAGGGTACCTCTGGCATACTGTGGGAAACCCTTCCAATGAACGGTGGAGTTTTTCCATTTGGCACTGTTAGGTTTGAGTTGTAGGAAAAGATTTTGGCCAGCATATTGGCTTTTTCCTCTGATGTTGTGGCTAAGTGAGTATTTTTATCTGTAAGTGGTGGTATGGATGACTTGGTGAAGTTTGATCCAACAGCTTTTGCAAGAGACCAAAAGGACCTAGAACTACTTGGACAATTCAGCAACCTGTTTTTTATTCTTTGACTGTATGTTTCTTTGGCGGCGTCAATAGTAATTTTGCAACTATTTCTGGCTTCTATAAATTCTGTGTGGTTTTGAGCGGTTTGTTGTCGTTTCCAAAGGTTATATGCTCTGTGTTTTTTCTGTACAGCCGTTTGACACTGGCCGTTGAACCAAGGTTTTGCATTTGCTCTGCGTTTTATTGTATGTGGGATATATGCATCCATTCCAGATAAGATTACTTTTGTTATTTCATTACAGCAAATAGTGGGATCAGCTGTTTTAAAGCAAACCTCTTGCCATGGAAAATCCAGGTAAAACTGTTTAAGGTCATTCCATTTTGCCGATTTATAGTGCCACATTTTACGAGGAAGTGATTGTTGGCTTGGTGGTATGAGCATTTTGCACTTTGTTATTATAAGTTTATGATCGGATGAACCAAGTGGGGGATCTACTTGAATTGTGTACGAGTCAGGATTTGTAGTTAGGAACAAGTCTAAAAGCGCTGCAAATTCACCCCTTTCTGAGATACGGGTAGGTTCATCGACAAGCTGCGTTAGACCACAACTTATGGCAAAAGCTTCTGCTTCCCTGCCTTATTATATATTGTGGACGTTGAAATCGCCTAAAAAAACAATTTCCGCATGTGGATAGTTAGACTGTATACTATCACAGTTTTCGGATAATGTCGCGAAAAAGTTTTGGTACTCGGTGTTACTTGGCGGTCGGTAGAGGCAGCAGAATAGAATAAAACATTAAGATATGAGGATTATTGAGAAGTTAGATATTGCCCAGTAACGACGGGTAAAAGCTCAAGTGTTTTAGGTGTTGCGAAGCAAGCAAAAAGTTTAATATAAAAAGAGAGATTGTAGTTCAGTAGTGAAAAGTGAGATAATTTGTGAAAGAGCAGTGTAGCGCATAATGGCGGACCACTGTTGGGTAGTGTAGCGCATAATGGCGGATTACTGTTGAGACAGTGCGCATTATGGCGGACCACTATTAGGCAGTGTAGCGCATAATGGCGGATCACTGTTGAGGCAGTGCGCATTATGGCGGGTCATTGAGAAAAACCCAAGAGGCTGTTAGTGCCTGCCGGCGTTCCTTCAGATTAGAGGATCTGTAAGTTTTATGGGTTGTTACATGCTTTCTGAATGACACATCAAGGTGGAAGGTTTCAGTAAAAGATAACCGTATCACTTGGATGTTGGAGTGGAAGCCCTCATACTATTTTAGGGTAGCATGCTGAATAAAGAAGATTAAAAGTATTACCAAAAGTTTTATCTGATTTTATTATTAATGAAATGTACGATAATGTGAAGTTGCATGGAAGGGCGGCATGAGGCCCCCCGGTAAAAAAACTTTAAGTGTATGAATAACTGAGCAGATGAGTAAGTTTTGTGTTTTATTTTTATGGTACCTGACGCCTGCCTGTCAAGCTAATTAAGAAGGAAAGTGACAAATGACAATTAAAATGGTATAACAGTAATTGGTTGATACCCATTGTAAAAAAAGGTGAGTTAAAAAAGACGAACCTTACAATTTTTAAATAAGTTGCAGTTGGCGAAATTCCCAAATCGATGTGGCAATACCACCACATGCTTGCGGTAATACTTAGGGTTTCCATCTCCCCAGATTTGCCCGGACATATTTGGGTTTTTAAGGCGTCCGGAGACGTCCGGGCGGATTTCGAAAATATGTCCGGGTTATTGTTGAAAATCATTTAAGTGGCTGAACTTAAATAATTTGGAGGCAAAAGACTGGGAGGTGGATATTCTGCCATCGTAAAACTATCTTTTAGAAAAGGGCGTCAACATTGACGAGGCAAAGTTTTTTGACCAATACTTTTCCTTAAAAAAATTTATAGCTAACAGTTTTTTCGAAGAGTAGCATGATTTCCAGCCGAGGGGTCATCGGCACCCTAAAATTTTGTACAGCGTCCAACAGGACTTGGGTCCTGTCGTGTACTGTTGGGTCCTGTTGAGTACTGTTGGGTACTGTCGTGTACTGTCGAGTACTGTTGGGTCCTGTCGAGTAGTGTTGAGTCCTGTCGTGTACTGTCGAGTACTGTTGGGTCCTGTTGAGTACTGTCGTGTACTGTTGGGTCCTGTCGTGCAGTGTCAGTGGCACACCCAGGAATGTGTCTTGGGGGGGGGCCCGACAGCTACAAAGCGCGCCCTCAAAAAACTTGCGACCAAAAAAAAACAAAAAAAAAAAAAGGTCATCATGTCTTTTCGCAACTACGCCACTGCTTGGGGTTGGGGGGGCCCGAAGCCTCCTGATGTCAAATTTTAAGGTATTTTTCATGTTTTATCATCAAATATGTAGAAAATATATTAAAAAATCTAAGGCTTGGGGGGGGGCCGAGCCCCGGGGCCCCCCTGGGTGCGTCCATGGTAGTGTCGAGTACTGTCGAGTACTGTTGGGTCCTGTTGAGTACTGTTGGGTACTGTCGTGTACTGTCGAGTACTGTTGGATCCTGTTGAGTACTGTTGGGTACTGTCGTGTACTGTCGAGTATTGTTGGGTCCTGTCGTGTACTGTTGAGTACTGTTGGGTACTGTCGTGTACTGTCGAGTACTGTTGGGTCCTGTTGAGTACTGTTGGGTACTCAAAAAAAACTCAAAAAAAAAACTCAAAACATTTATTGCCGACAAAATCAAAACAATGTTTGACAAAGCAACGTCAAAAATTTGTACAAAATAGTTGGAACAATATGTTATTTCATTTTTAAATTAGTAAGTAAAACACTTAAATAAATACATATAAACATTTTTGGTAAAGATAGTTTTTTGTAGCGTTTTTAAATTTTATTTCATTCTCAATTGATTTGATCTCTGTTGGTAAACTGTTGTAGGCTTTTATAGCTTTATAAAATGGTCCCTTTTCAAAAAATGTTGATTTATGCATAGGAATAGCGAGCTCAGCTCTGGGTCTGGTTTCAACAGTCATATTACTGCCATATCTGTCACTATTTGTTGGAAAAAGGGCTTTGTGTTTTTTAACAAAAATAACAAGTTGTAGGAAATATATAGATGGCACTGTCAGTATTCTTAGTCTGGTGAAGTGCTGAGCACATGAAGTGCCTGGTTTAAGTTTTAGTAAACACCTTATGATTCTTTTTTGCGTTCGGAAAACATCCATTGCAAAAGAGGAGGACCCCCAAAAAATAATACCATATGACAGTACACTATGTATACTCGCATAATAGTATGTTTTGAGACTGTCAAATGAAACCAGATCTCTAAGGCGTCTTATAACAGCACAAGAGCTATTAAGTTTGTTTTTTAATTTATTTATTTGTTGTTCCCAACGGAGACATGAATCTATTGTGATTCCTAAGAAATCTGTAAATTCTAAAACTGGTATAGACTTTCCATTGAACTGAACATATAAAGATTCATCAGTTTTGATTTGTTTGCGAAAAGTTTTCCCCATGTTAAGCCTAAGAGAATTTTCTGTACACCAGTTTGACATTTCATTGGAAGCTTGAGAGAGCATTTTTTAGAAAGTTCTTGACTATTACGTCCAGATGCAGTCACTGTTTTATCATCAGCAAACTGGGCTACTTTGCCAACTGTTATTTTTTCTTGAACCTCATCAACATACAGCAGGAAGATAAGTGGCCCCAGGATCGATCCCTGAGCCACCCCCTGCTGCATGTCACACCAGTTCGAAAAATACTGTCTGTGTTCTTGTGTTACTGAAACAATTTGCTTTCTTTCTGTGATAAAAGAAAGTAACAGTTTTAAAGGCAGCCCTCTAATGCCAACACGTGGCAGTTTTTCCAAAAGTAAGTTGTGATTTATCGTGTCAAAGGCCTTTGAGAGGTCAAAGTATATACTTGCGGTTTTTTGTCCTTGTTCTAGGTTATTCTGTATTGTTGTTATGACATTGTAAATTGCTTCCTCTGTGGACTTCTTTGGTCTAAAACCATATTGGCCTTCATATAGTAAATTGTTTCTTTCTATGAAATTAATTAATCGATTGTATATAGACCTTTCAAAGACTTTTGACACTGATGGCAGCAGAGATACTGGCCTGTAATTACCAAGAACCTGTCTATCTCCTTTTTTAAAAATTGGTATAACTTTAGCTCTTTTTAGTTGCACAGGAAATTCACCCTTGACAAACAACAATTAATAATGTGTGTGAGGGGCTCACATATGTATTCATCAACCTGTTTTAAAATATATGTTGGAACTTCATCCAAACCTGATGAAAATTTATTTGGAAGTTTTTTAATAATTGACAAAATTTCAGTACTGTCTACAGGTGTCAGAAAGAATGAGTTAGGGATTTTACTTTCATATTTAATTTCTCTATTGTTAGGTATTAGATCTAGGGAAAACTGGTTTAAGAACTCTTGTGCTATTATGTTCGGATCTTGAATTATGTTACCATTGTTTTTTATTGTAATGTTGCTTCGAGACTTGGCCCGATTTGTCTCATAGTTAAAAATTTGCCACATTGTTTTAGTTACTGTCGTGTACTGTCATGTACTGTCGTGTCCTGTCGAGTACTGTTGGGTCCTGTCGTGGTACTGTCGGGTACTGTTGTGAAATTTGTACAGTACTGTTGAAAGCTGATGACCCCTCGTTTCCAGCTCATAAAAAGTGGGTTATTTTCTTTCAAAGTTGTATTCAATTGAAGTATTTTCAGAACTATTAAATCTATGCGAATTTTTTTCTCCATCACGGCACACAACTCAAATTGCTGCTCAGTGGAAAAAAATGATTTTAATTATGATATGACCTGCAGTGAATTTTAGGATTTTATTTTATCACCCGAAAATATGTCTGTCCTAAATCTAAAAAGAATCAAATAATACTCTGCCAATATATGGGCCCCTAAGCTCACACTAGGTACTATACTTAAGTGTACGTGTGAGCTAATATAACTAAAAACTAAAATATATTTTATTCAACTCCAGACTAAATTACCTTTTGTTTGATACCACACAAGCCATGTTTTGACTTAAACTCAAATTTTTGAAATCTACCCCCACCCTTAAAAAAAACAAAAACTAAAATGTATTTTGTTAAACTCCGGACTCAATTACATTTCGTTTGATATCACACACGCCATATTTTCACTTAAACTCTAATTTTTGAAATATACCCCCACCCTTTTTTTTAAATAAATTAAAATGTATTTTGTTTAACTCCAGACTCAATTACCTTTCGTTTGATATCACACACGCCATATTTTCACTTAAACTCTAATTTTTGAAATCTACCCCCACCCTTTTATTTGGTTTGTGTTCGGTGGATTTTGTTCATTTTTAAATGGGACCATCTCGGCCCAAAACCCAGCCTAGGTACCAAATTTCATTAAAATCGGCCAAGCGGTTTTTGAGTTATGCGCGTTGGTCGTTACAGACAGACATACAGACAGACAGTTTCGAAATCATCTGAAACGCAAAGATATATAAAATTTTTTAAAATCGGAGCAACTTTTTTTTTCTCGAAAAAATTAGGATCACCATAGCTCACACTACTATAGTATAGTATATGTGTGAGCTAAAATAAGGGAATGATTGTTATTAAAATTGGTATTTGGCAATTTGGCACCTTTTATTATGAAATCGATTTTTTTTGGCAAATTTTTTTTTTGTTCCTATGTTTTGCATTTCTGTTTCTATCTTTGTTCTTATTTTTTGTTCCGTTTTAGTTTTTTAATAATAAGTGTTTAAATAAACACAAAGTTCTACTTTTGCTCAAAATAAATAAATAAACTGTATATTTTCCGTTAATTTGTTTTATTGATTTACATAAAAATGTATACTACTTTATCAATTTTTTAAAAGAGTCCGGATTTCATCCGGGTTTTAGGTCTTAAATGTCCTGGGTTTCAAAAAACTGATATGGAAACCCTAGTAATACCGCCATATTAGTTTTTGTTCTTACCTGATACTTTCTACCGGTTTAGAAAGATTGATAAATAAAAAACATATTGGCCAATACAAAAATTTTTGAACCTTAATCTAAAATTATAAAAACGGTAATCTAATCACCACTTGGCGACAACGGAGAAATTAGAAGCAAAACAGCATAATCTACTTATACAGCAGCCGAAATCAAACTAAGGCGGCGACACGTTGTAACTGGAATGCTTTAGCTTCTGGCACTACTGCTGCTCTGTTTATCGTAACTGGCAGCTCTCTGGTGTTTCTGGTTGTCTAGATACCTGGGTTGGCGAAATTACTCCGCAAAGCGGAATTCCCTCGTTTTCCCCTAATTATGATTGATATAATTTGTTCTAAAACTGTCCATAATTTTTCTACTGGAACGGTTTTTGTCTTAAACAAGTAATTGAGAAAAGGAGTGCCAGAAATATAGTGAAAATAAACAAGTTAAAAAATACAACTTTGCGCAGCTCTCCCCTACGGCTTATTATAAATTTTTAATTTAAAGTTTTCTTTTTAACCATTGCTCATTACGGCACTTTTGCCACTCAAGCAAATCAGGTTATTTTTGTAGCTGCTAAGTTAAACACTAGTAATAACATAATTAATGTCTTCATAACAGTTGTTTAACTGTTCCACTAAGTGTAGATATCGCGTCTAAAAAAGTAGAGTACGACCCAACGTTTTAAAAATTATATTTATATTAAAAATTAGCTGCGATGATTTATTAAAATTATTATTCGAAATAAACTAAGTTCTGTATTAAAAAAAAATTTAAATAAAAAAAAACACGCAATTGCTAAATTAACTTGTAAGTACTGGTCGCAGTTGAGTACAAAATTGATAGGTATACCTATAATGTACAACATACTTCAACTTTTAGTTTTGATGCCCAAAGCGCACTTACGAAATTATACAGTTTTGTATTTTCATGAGTCAGGTTATTGGGTAATTTTGTACCCAAATGGAACTCGGCTGCCCGACATTAAAACAAAGTAACTGCAGATTTATCAAAACCGAAAAAAATCAATATAAAGTTTTTAAAAAGCATAGGAGTAAATGGGATAACGTGGTCTAAATCATATATAAACTTCGGTATTTCTGAACCGATTTAGGAAATTCTTATACTAAATTGTGCGTAAGATTACGATTATGTAAATTTACAAAAAAGGTCAGTTACTTTGTTTTAATTTCGGGCAGCCGAACTAGTAGAACAAGTAAATTTAGCAGGTGGGTGTTTTTTTTATTTAAGTTTCTTTTATTTCCAACTTTTATAGGTTTAATTCTTATTCAGCGTTATAAAAAGCACTATGCATTTATAATTCATTTAGCTTTACCCAAAAAGTACGTGTAGACTTTCTACGGACGCGAACAGTGTTACCTTCCATTGAGTGAAGGTGGGGGAGGAGAGAGGGAGGAGGGAACTAGTAAAATAGTGTCGAAAAAATTTTTAATGCGTGTGCCGAAAGAATTTTTGACATCGCTCTAAATTTTTGAAATGCATAGCTACAACTATTACTAGGAGAGTAGGGAGAAGAGAGGGAGAGGAAGAGGGAAACTAGTAAAATGATGTTGGAAAAAAAGTCTTAAAGCGTGTGAAGAAAGAACTTTGGATATCGCTTTCGATTTGTAAAAGTTATAGCTACAACTATTACTAATAAGGATAGCGAAGAGAAGAGAGGGAGAAGGAAACTAGTAAAATGATGTTGGAAAAAAGTCTTTAAGCGTGTGCAGAAAGAACTTTTGAAATCGCTTTATATTTCTGAAAGTTATAGCTATAACTATTACTAATAAGGATGGCGAGGAGGAGAGAGGGAGAGGCGGGGGAGGACTAGTAAAATAGTGTCGGAAAAAAAATCTAAAAACGTATGCAGAGAGAATTTTTAAAAACGCTCTATATTTGATAAAATCATGCAAATATGGTTTTTGAATAGAGTGGGGAGAATGACATGAGAGGAGATGGATAAGAGCATATCCCTGGTGGGAGCAGGTAGGACTACTAGGTAACTACAGCAAATTACAGGATATTTTTATTGGGTAATCAAATTTGTATGCCTTAAAGCCTATATCATAATAACAAAATGGCGTCTGAAGACCGCCATGTTGATTCCTATAGCCTATAACACCTTCGGGATCAGTAGCAATTCAACGACACCTTTTTTGTCAAAATCGGTTCAGCCGTTTACATACATACACCAATTGAAAAACATTACCCTTCCTTTCGCCGTGCTGCAAAAAAACTCCATAAATTTCTTGAAACATAAAAATAAACAAGCTTATTTTATAGTCGAATTTGGATTTTTTAAGCGTTCTTGGAATTCAAGATCGTTGCAATTTTTGATAATGAACTTTAAGGAGTAATGCATCTTCACCTTTTGGCCTGATTTAAATCGGTTTAACAAAATTTATTTGTATGAGGAAATTAATGCAGATAGAATTGAGAAGGTGAAATCTGACGGCACGACAATGCCGCGCCAAGTTCGTGCAATCTGCTGTGTCACCTTTTCTTGAAACGTTTCAGCCCATATTTGACCTATCTATAACTTTACTTAGAATAAGGTTCAAACCTCAAACTTTGCACCCTCCAATCTATTTTGTTTGATTTGTTTTTATTTGCGCCCCTTTGGTCAAAGTTTTTCAAGGTGGGTTTGCTTATTGGTTTTTTTTGTAAATTCAGGTTTTTCGGTCCCAAAATACTTTTTTTTTGGTGATCAAATTTTTTTAGGACGGTTTTTCAAACTGACAAATCCTTTTGCGCTAAACAAATATGGTCACCCTAAATTTTTATAGGTATATCTATATTTTGTTTACTACAACAAACTAACTAAAAGAGTTCGAGTAAATCCTTTGTTTAACCAAAATATAACATTTAGTTTAATATGATATTAGCTCAGTATGGTCCGATTATCCAGAAGTCCGTTGATTTTTTTTTTAACAATGCATTTTATGAATAACTTTTTGGAGCTTAAAAATTTTTGAAAAATGTTTTGATCGAAGCATCATAACAATCAATATATTTTATATTTTCTTGAATAAATTTTTTCATTCTCAATCGCTTTATATTTTCTGAGATACCATTTACAATAACTTACTTTTGAGTATAAATGGCAAGCATGAATCTTATGATTAACTCACAAACTACAATGGTTTTCAGTTTTTATAGGCATGGGCGCACCCAGGGGGGGCCTGGGGCCCGGGCCCCCCCCAAGCCTAAGATTTTTGTATATATTTTCCACATATTTCATGAATAAACACAAAAAATAGCATGAAATACGACATCATGAGGCCTCGGGCCCCCCCCAAGACATATTCCTGGGTGCGCTACTGTATAGGTATCTATAATTGTTTATTTTTATTGCGTACAAGGTGTCCAAATTCGATGTTTTTGGTATTTCTAAGGGAGATGGAAAAAAGCTGCTTCTTGATATAGCAAGCCGTTTTTAAGCTACGGGGTGTTTTTGAAAAGCCTGCATTTTAGGAACTTTTTTATTTATGAAAATTTTGCTTTTGTGAAAGGAGTTTTCTTATAGATCTATTCTTGAAGAATTGATAGATTTAAACGGTATCTGAGTTCACGGCAGTGCCTCGCCAAGTTCGCGCTGTCGTACTATCTTTTCTTGAAACATTTCAGCCCATTATATTATCCTTTGACCTATCCAAAACTCTACTTCGGAATGAGCTACGAATCTCAAACTTTGTACAGTCATAGATCTTCATATGGTTAACAACCCCTTCAAGTTTCGTGGACTTCTATAAAGTAGTAAAGTAGTGACTAAATTTCAAAAAACGTCGAAATTGCCACT
Organism: Aspidapion aeneum; assembly: GCA_963576565.1. Classification (NCBI taxonomy): domain Eukaryota; kingdom Metazoa; phylum Arthropoda; class Insecta; order Coleoptera; family Brentidae; genus Aspidapion; species Aspidapion aeneum. Next base: position 96,797,611 of record OY755044.1, on the reverse strand, counting down.
CACTCACTGACTCACTCACTCATGTTAAGAGCATCAAAATTCTACTGTACTTCCAGACATGCTACAAAGCTGAAATTTGGTAGACTGATAGAAATTATGACCAAACCCCAAAATTCCAATTTACTCCCCTCTCCTATACATGTAAAGTTATGTAAAAGTAACATTGCCCACTTCCTTAAATGCTAGAGAGTTCAGCTTTGACACACTGATAGGAACTATGATAAAACTATAGGAAAAAATTAAAACACCCCAAAATTCTAATTTACTTCCCTCCCCTATAAATGTAAATTTATTTAAAAGTAACATGGCCCACTTCCAGAAACGCTTGAGAGCTGAGCTTTGGAAGGCTGATAGAAACTATAATAAAACCATTGGAAAAAACCCCAAAATTTTCATTTACTCTCTTCCCCTATAAATGTAAAGTTATGTAAAAGTAACATTACGCACTTCCAGACACGCTAGAGAGCTGAGCATTGGAAGACTGATAGGAACTATGATAAAACTATAGGAAAAAATTTAAAAACACGAAAATTTTAAGTAAGACATTGCAAAAGTTTTTAACAATATTCCGCATATTTTACTACTTTAAAAATTAAATATTATTCAATTCCTTTAAAAAAGAAGTGAAATCATAACAAAAATATTTCATGTAAAAAAAAGTCAAGTACATGAAAATGGCATTCTGTAAAAAGAATTGAGATAAAAGTAAAGCCAAGTTCTCCAATACAAATTTCAAAATTTTCTTCTTACTAGTTTGGAAATGTTTTTCTATACTTGGCTATTACGGCTGTAAATGACTTTTAGGCACAGTGCTAAATTGAACATAAAGAAGTTTGGCTGTAATAGCAAAGTTTAAAAAACATTTCCAAACTAGTAAGAACCTTTTATTTTAAAATTTGTATTGGAGAAATTGGCTTTACTTTTATCTGAATTCTTTTTACGGAATGCCATTTTCGCGTATTTGGCTTTTTTTTACATGAAATGTATTTGTTATGATTTATCTATCTCTTTAAGTTTTTGAGATATTGCATAAAGTTCTTATTTTTTTAAGGAATTACCTTCGTTTTATTCGATTTTTGACAACAGTGTAAAATTTCCTTTTAAATGACGTGTCAGACTTAAAAATTAAGTATTTTTTGTTTTTTTTTTTATAATATTTGTTTTTATTTCATAATTTAATTTGATGACTGGGTTGAAAATAATAAATAAAAATAAATAAAAATATTTTGTAAAAATCGGATAAAAAGAGGGCAATTCCATAAGAAAAATTTAACTTTATGCAATATCTCAAAAACTAATAAGGATAGATAAAAACCCTTTATATCCGTCAATTCTTTAAGAAAAAAAATATAATAAAGCTCTTTACACGAAAAGAAAATTTTCATAAATAAAAAATTTATAGCCCTCTCCCAAAATGCAGACTTTTTAAAAACACCCCGTAGCTTAAAAACATATTGCTATATCAAGATGCTTTTTTTAAAACTTGAGCGTCGGAAAGGGTGGTCAGTTTTTTGCTATATCCCCTGGAAATACGCGAAACCTCCCAAAAACATCGAATTCGGGAGACCCTGTATATTTATTAGTATTTTATAAGTTTAACTTACCCAAACTAATTAGAGAGTGGAAGTAAGTCCTTCATTTAACCGAAGCATAGCAAAACAACAACACCTTAAAAAATGGAGAAAATGAAGCAAAACGGAGTTCACATACGATCGCGCGCGAGTGCATTACAAGAAGCCGCAACCAAGGTAACGTGTTTCGCGAAGAACTTGATGCGGTTTCTTCTTTTTGAAAAGCTGGAAGGAGAAAAGTTATCGGTCTTCAATGCGGTCGATAAGAAATTACTCTCTCCTGTCTTGTCGTTGCCACCGTAATTGTCATGGTCAAGATCAACTTTTTTTGAACCTGTTTGTTGTTGGATTGCAATCTGAATGTTTTGTGCTTCATTAGATAAATTCCGATTTTAAGAACGCACATTCAGTATAGAAATACCAAACTAATAGTTTTTTTTACAAGGCCTAACTTCGAAAAAACGCATTCTGGTTATATGGAGAATTCCGGCCATCTGATGCTTGTATTGCAAAACTTTTGGCTATAATAACAATCATGGGCGCTGCTTGAGCTCAGTGCGCCCAGGTGCGACCCAATTTTTTGCGTCCTATTTTCTAATTTTATATCATTTTCGATTAGCACTGCTTTCGACCAATCGCTCCGGAGCCGATCTCTGTGGGAGCAACTGCAAATCGATCCCTATTGATCCAAATCCTAATTGTGGTTATACAACAAACCCTCAACATTTTTGTTTTTCAAGCAAACCAATTTTAAGAATTCTAAAAGTTAGGGGATATGTGGGCAATATGGGATACTTAATTTTCTAGGCTTATTTCTCCTATTAAATGATCCTCATTGCGTTCGTCATTTAGAATTAAGTTGACTTTGCCCCATTTTGCCCCCCATATGGGGTAAAATAAGGTACTTATATGTGGCGAAACGGGCGGGGTGGTTGTGTAATTTAGAATCAATATTTTTGTAAGATAAGTTTTATTTATTAAAATACTAACCAAGATTATAATAGTACTTATTTAGAAAATTGTAACAAAAATACATTTATAATAATTAAATTTAGTATTTACAAAATTTATAAAGAATTACAGCGACCTAGTCATCGCTGTCGACTCTCCTACATGACTTTTGCGCCCATTTTTTCCAAAGACAACACAAAAACCAGGTTTTAGTGATGGTAGCAAAAAAATTTAAAACATTTTTGGGGTAAAATGGAGTACCTATAGGTTACTAGGTATAACAAGGTACCTCGTTTTGCCCCCACAAAAAACCTGTTTCGCCCAAAACCACCAGTTAAATTCAAACAAAAATCATGCACAGTAAAGGGCTAACTTTACGGCCAACGCGTTTAATTATGAATAATACATAAACCCACTAATGGTTCAATGTAAACTGTATTTACCGTCACAAAATGTGCAAGCTATTTTTACAATAAACAGCGCACAACATCACATGTTGAGCAAAAAACCAACTTAAACTCCGCGGACCGGCACTAATCATATTGAAGAGAGTTGAACCAGGGATAAACATCTGATATTAAGAGGTTTTATTTTTGCGCAGTTTACCGAAGATTGCGGTATCCCGTTTTACCCCCGCACCCCATTTTGCTCCCTCTTCCCCTAGTGTTTGTAAGCAGCAAATATCGGGATTTTTTAATGAAACAACGACACTTACTGTAATATTTTTATTTATCATCACAACTGAATCTGGGCGATCAAAAACCCGACTGACTGCATTATTTTGCAATTTCTAAAATTTTTTGCACTACACAGAAAAAAAAAATAAGTAAGGTTATGTTTATTAACAAACGTGGAATTTCGTACCCGTGAATTTAAAAATCAAACAAATTTCGTGGCTAATCGGACAAAAAGGAGTTTTTTGTTTCCCTCATATTTTCCGTGGGTAGCCTGAAAGCTTAATCTCACGGGGGTCCAAGAACTAATGGACACCTAATAAGTGTTGACAGTTAACCGTTTCGTCCTTATGGGACTCCTCAGAACACTGCTGGTCAATGTGACAAATCTTGCGAAGTTAATCAGACGGTTTTGTCTCTAAATTAGTGAGAAAACTGTAGCAAGAAGCGCCATCCACCGAGATACGAGAGAAACAAAAGTTTTCTCACTAAATTAGAGACAAAACCGTCTGATTAACTTCGCAAGATTTGTCACATTGACCAGCAGTGTTCTGAGGAGTCCCATAAGGACGAAACGGTTAACTGTCAACACTTATTAGGTGTCCGTTAGATCTTGGACCCCCGTGAGGTTAAGCTTTCAGGCTACCCACGGAAAAATATGAGGGAAACAAAAACTCCTTTTTACCCGATTAGCCACGAAACTTGTTTGAGTTATGTTTATTGTTTTGGTCCAAGTCCTTTGATCCATCTCAGGACAGAGACAGAGAGTAAGTGACATAACATATTGACTCGTTTCAAAGCGGACCGAACCGTGGTCTTCTGTGGTAAGTGAGATCGATCCTCGCGAGATTTGGGAGCGTAACGTTTTTCGGACAAAGAAATCTTAGCGAAAGCGACGCGACGCACGGTGGTCAGCTTGTCGGTTCTGAACGATCGAAATTATTTTATGCTTGTAATTTTGACAAATTGATGCTGAAAGTTATATAATATTAAAGATACTAACCCATATTTATAATATACCTGAAGAAATCACCATATAAACTTTGATTTACCAACTTGGAGGACTTTTGAAAATCGCCTTTCCGCATTGGGGTAACTGGGCACTTTTCTAAGACTTAGTGGTTATGATAGAAAATAGTTTGATATTGAGGTTTCGATCGTCTAGATTAGACAAGCTGACCGTGCAACGCTTTAAATCGAACAGACCAGTCTTTTTGAGATTGATTTCGGATCGCTCATCATGGATCATCATCATGGATCATGGATCGAAAACTTTTATTAAAGGTACCTTTTGTTACGTATAATCGGGCGTGCAACTAGCTAAACCATTTTCGGGGGGGGGGGGGGGGGTTTAGAGCCACAAATTTAACCTAGATAATGCGAAAAATAATACTACAGGAGGAAGGTAAGATGGCTTGACACAACTCCAGATAAACGAAGAAATTGCAATATAAATAAATTAAACCTAATTAGCTATCAAGAAACACTGTTGTATGCCTTTGGAAATAACATTTAAGGGGCAGACTGATAGAGATTATGACCAAACCCCTGAAAAAAAACAAAAAACACCCAAAGTTCTAATTTACTTCCCTCCCCTATAAATGTAAAGTTATATAAAAGTAACATTGCCCACTTCAAGACACGCTAGAGAGCTCAGCTTTGGAAGGCCGATAGTCACTATGATAATGCTATAGAAAAAAATTAAAACACCACAAAATTATAATTTACTTCCCTCCCCTAAAAATGTAAAGTTATATTGTTATGTAAAAGTAAAAGTCTTGTAATTATTGGAATAATTGTGAACAAAAAAATTAATATTGTTAAACTTAACTTATAAACCTGTGTTCGTTCTACAAATATATACATAAATATTGTTATTCAGTTTTTTTTGATTTCGTGCTTTCTTGAAAAATGGAAATATGGGTCAATATAAACAAACATACGTTGTAAAATAATTTCATTCGTGAATAAAAAAGAAAACGCATCGACAGATTGCTTATAGGATATGAATGCTGGTGAACGTCTAGAATTTTTATGATTCTTGGTAAGTTATAAATGATTTTTATTTACAAACTTGACTGTTAACAGCGGGACAAAAAACTTAAGTATAGGAAATTTTTTATATTTTTTACTTACTAAAGATCAAAAGCGTAAAGCATATAAGGTTAGTGTGACAGGGAAAGAAAAAACTATAAAGAGAAGAACCGAACCGAACCGCTGAAACGATTTTCATTCTATTTAAAAATAGAGCTTGATCGTGCAATAAGGTTTTTTGGAAATTTGTCCGTTGCATAAAACGATAGTTTTTGTAAATACATTCGAACTTCGATAACTCGAACTTCGATAACTCGAACTTCGATAACTCGAACTTCGATAACTCAAAATCTTTGATAAGTGGATTCAAACTGTTGGCAATGGCGTCAAGGATAAGAATTACAGTGAGGTCCGGATATAACGAACCTCAAAAATGAACTAAATACGGTTCGTTATAAACAGTAATAAATAAATTTTGTTTAATTTTTTATGTTGCTTTTTTTAAGATTATCCAAGATTAAGAAAACTAAAAATATTACAAAAAATACTATAAATTTTTATATTTTTAGATAAAGGCAGAATACATAGGAATAATGACGTTTATTATTATTGTCATACATATAAATATGTAAAGGACATAATATGGTGGTATGTAATACATACATAAAAGAAGTCTAAATCTTTTAGCTCACACTACTACTATACTATAGTAGTGTGAGCTATGGTGATCCTAATTTTTTCGAGAAAACGAACGAAAAAAAAAGTTGCTCCGATTTCAAAAATTTTTATATATCTTTGCGTTTCAGATGATTTTGAAACTTTTTTGTTGCGCCGTCTGTCTGTCTGTCTGTCTGTCTGTCTGTCTGTATGTCTGTATGTCTGTCTGTCTGTCTGTCTGTCTGTGTGTCTGTATGTCTGTCTGTAACGACCAACGCGCATAACTCAAAAACGGCTTGCTCGATTTTAATGAAATTTGGTACCCAGGCTGGGTTTTGGGTCGAGATGGGCCCATTTCAAAATGAAGAAAATCCACCGAACACAAGCCAAATAAAAGGGTGGGGATAGATTTCAAAAATTAGAGTTTATGTAAAAATATAGCGTGTGTGATATCAAACGAAAGGTAATTGAGTCTGGAGTTAAACAAAATACATTTTAGTTTATTTAAAAAAAAAGAGTGGGGGTAAATTTCAAAAACTAGTGTTTAAGTGGAAATATGGCGTGTGTGATATCAAACGAAAGGTAATTGAGTCTGGAGTTAAACAAAATACATTTTAGTTTTAAAAAAAGGGTGGGGGTAGATTTGAAAAATTAGAGTTTAAGTCAAAACATGGCTTGTGTGGTATCAAACGAAAGGTAATTGAGTCTGGAGTTCAATAAAATATACTTCAGTTTTTAGTTATATTAGCTTTCACGTAGATACACTATAACTATAGTATCCAGTGTGAGCTTAGGTGCCCATAGATTGGCAGAGTATTTTTTATTATTATGAAATCCATAATTTTTGTTTGTACATTTCTACTTGAAAAATATTCCCTGTTTATATAGTTTTCAAGGTTACAAAATGATGCCCATATTTTATCACGAACTTGGCGTGATTCCAAAAAATTTCCGTTCCCGAAATTTTGTTTTCCATTTCACGAATGGTTGGAACATAAACCTTAGTGACTTCAACAGAATTATCTTGAACAGGATCATCATTATCTTCGTCATTATCACTTGAAACCATGTTTGAGATTACGAAGAGATTATAAAGTCACACATTTTTCTCTTAGCTTGTTCTTCTACTAAATCAAGCATATCATTATCGCATTCATACTCGTGATCATATTCTGGGTCTTGTGCATGTCTTTGCAACCATTCATGTCGTTGCCGTATCGTCTAGTGTGATAACGCCCATTGTCTACCTATATAAAGTTCGTTTTAAAAGAAAAATACATATTCTACTTTATTAAAGTTAGGTTCGCTATATCCGGAAGTTCGCTATAAGCGGGATCGTTATAACCAGTAAGATAATACATGAGTATTTATGGATGACTTTTCGTGTAAAGAAAAAAGGTTCGTATTAACCAGAAGTTTGCTATAAACGGGTTCGTTAAAAGCGGACTTCACTGTATATATAATTTGGTCTTGATAACTCAAACTTTGATAAGTCGAATATCTTGATAACTCGAACATTGCAGGTGGTGCCAACTTTTCGATAAGTCGAATTTTCAGGGGAAATCCCCTAATTACGAATCGTTCTAACTTGTTTGTTTGCATTGGAATGTTTTAAAGACGTAATTCAGTGTAACTTGTATTCGATTTACTATACGTTTGGGGATTATGTGTACGTTAACATGTAAAAAAAAATACTCTGCCAATATATGGGCCCCTAAGCTCACACTAGGTCCTATAGTTATACTGTACGTGTGAGCTAATATAAATAAAAGCTAAAATATATTTTATTCAACTCCGGACTAAATTACCTTTTGTTTGATACCACACAAGCCATGTTTTGACTTAAACTCAAATTTTTGAAATCTACCCCCACCCTTAAAAAAACAAAAACTAAAATGTATTTTGTTAAACTCCGGACTCAATTACCTTTCGTTTGATATCACACACGCCATTTTCTCACTTAAACTCTAATTTTTGAAATATACCCCCACCCTTTTTTTTTAAATAAATTAAAATGTATTTTGTTGAACTCCAGACTCAATTACCTTTCGTTTGATGTCTCACACGCCATATTTTTCCATAAACTCTAATTTTTGAAATCAACCCCCACCCTTTTATTTGGATTGTGCTCGGTGGATTTTGTTCATTTTTAAATGGGACCATCTCGGCCCAAAACCCAGCCTAGGTACCAAATTTCATTAAAATCGGCCAAGCGGTTTTTGAGTTATGCGCGTTGGTCGTTACAGACATACAGACAGACAGACAGACAGACAGACAGACAGACAGACATACAGACAGACAGACAGACAGCAAGACAAAAAAGTTTCAAAATCATCTGAAACGCAAAGATATATAAAAAATTTTGAAATCGGAGCAACTTTTTTTTTCTCGAAAAAATTAGGATCACCACACTACTATAGTATAGTATATGTGTGAGCTAATACATTATGTATAAGAACAAAAATTATGTTATAACATGTATTAGAGGTGAACGTTTTTAATACAGACTTGATTGTATCGGAATTATTGCAAGTATATCAGTTTTTCCTTAAAAAAACATGTAAATTTTAATTCACAAAAAATACGAAAACGCCGCAATAATTTTTGTTTATTATTTGATAAGTCGAAGTCTCGATAAGTCGAAATTTTTATTTGACAAATGGTTGTTCGAGTTATTGCAGTCCGACTGTATCTCAGAAATTGAAGCTTCTAAGAAGTTTTTGGTAATAACATAAATTATTGTGAAATACGTGTTCTACGTTACTCCGGAAACCGCATATTGATGCGATGCTTCGTTAAAAAGTTTATTAGGTTTTATTAAGCATATTTTTAATTCTTAAACTGTCAAAAAACTGTCATTAGCATTAATAGATTTTAACAAAAATCTAACTAGGTGTTTATAGTATCGTACAGTAGTTTACCTAAAAATGTCTTAAAAATCGTTTTAGCGGTTTAGGAATTATCGTGTTACGAAAGTCATACAAACACACACACACACAGACGTCACGACAATATTGCAAAAATAGGTCAAAATACACCCAAGTAACACATTTTCGGCGTTATCTCAATTTTTTTTGTAAAAAGATTTTCATGAAATTTACGTATAAAATAGTGTACAAATCGAGGGGTCATCAGCTTTTAACAGTACTGTACAAATTTCACAACAGGACCCGACAGTACCACGACAGGACCCAACAGTACTCGACAGTACACGACAGTACCCAACAGTACTCGACAGTACACGACAGTACCCAACAGTACTCGACAGTACACGACAGTACCCAACAGTACTCGACAGTACACGACAGTACCCAACAGTACTCGACAGTACACGACAGTACCCAACAGTACACGACAGTACTTGACACTACCCCCCAACCCCAACCAGTGGCGTAGATGCGAAAAGATATGATGAGCTTTTTTTTGTTTTTTTTTTTTGGTCGCAAATTTTTTGAGCACGCGCTTTGTCCCTGTCGGCCTTCCCCAAACATGATGACTTTTTTTTTTTTTTTTGCTCGCATGTTTTTTGAAGGGCGTGCTTTGTACCTCGCAACAGGACCCAACAGTACTCGACAGTACCCAACAGTACACGACAGGACCCAACAGTACTCGACAGTACTCAACAGTACTCGACAGTACACGAGAGTACCCAACAGTTTTCGACAGTACACGACAGTACCCAACAGTACTCAACAGGACCCAACAGTACACGTCAGGACCCAAGTCCTGTTGGACGCTGTACAAAATTTTAGGGTGCCGATGACCCCTCGGTACAAATACTGTTAAGAGCTGATTGGATTTTGGTCGAACTCTATTAATGCTAATGCCATCGCATTCATAAAGGGTTCATATAGTAGAACACGTTTTTACCCAACTGTAGCAAGGCGAGAGAAAGGGTAATGTTTTTCGATTGGGAGTCTGTCAGTATGTATGTTTGTGTTACGCTAGAGGGTAAACGGCTGAACCGATTTTGACAAAAAAGGTGTCGTTGACTTGCTACTGATCCCGAAGGTGTTATATTTTTTTCTTCTTCAGACGCCATTTTGTCCCATGATGATGAAGGCTTTAAGGCATACAAATTATCTAAATTTTAGGCGACTTTATTAAAATTCCTTTGATCACCCATTGTACATGGCCTGTATTTTGCTGTAAATCCTTTGTAGTCCTCTTTGCTCCCACCCATCTCCCCTTCTGTCATTCCCCTCTGAGGGTGCAAACGTAAGTTGGGTTGAGTTTAGGTTGGCTGGTTCACCACTTACACCACTCATTCGAGAAATACCCAATATTTTGAGATAAGAAATTGAAAAACGTAATTGTAAAGTTTATTGAAAAGAAATCAGTAAAAACGATGCATATAAAATATCTAAAGTGCACCTACCTTAGTTTTCATCTAGTTGCAGTCGTTTTGGTCGCTTGGAAGATAGGAAAAACGGGAAAATTGTAGCACTCACGGCGTTTCTTGTGCTTCTTGTCAGTTTCCCGATTGCGACAGCGGCGTAGCGTGGGGGGGGGCGCGGGGGGTTCGTCGCCCCCCCCGCCCCGAGGGTAGTGGCGCCCCATAGGTGGCCGAAGCGCCCTCAGCTTTATTAAGTCGGGCCGGTAATGGCCAATTGAGTGGGTGCCAAAGGAAACTAACGACATGATGACCTTTTTTTTGTTTTTTTTTGGTCGCAAGATTCGTGAGAGGCGCCCTTGTGACTGATCGGCCGCTCCCTCACACATGATGACCTTTTTTTTTTTTTTTTTTGTTGGTCGCAAGATTTGTGAGAGGCGCCTTTTGGACCTTTTCGTTTTTTTTTGCCACAAGATTTTTCATCAGTTTTCAGAGGCGCCCTTTTTAGCTGTCGCCCCCCCCCGCCTTTTCGGGCACGCTACGCCGCTGGATTGCGACTCCTCGCGCAGACTCGCGTGTGTCTCGGTGCGGGGATATAAGTCATATGCATATACCCCGCGAAATTTGAAATGAAAAATAATATTAAAATATAAACGTAGCCAAAAGCTGGCAAATAATTCTTGCACCAACACCCTCTATTAAAAAACCATAGTCGCATAATTTTATCAAATATAGAGCGATTTGAAAAATTCTTTCTGCATACGCTTTCAGATTTTTTTTCCACCACCATTTTACTAGTCCCACCCCTGCCCGCCTCTCCTTCTCTCTGGACACGCTTTAAGATTTTTTTTTCCAACATCATTTTACTCGTTTCCTTTCACAAATTTAGAGCAATTTCAAAAATTCTTTCGGCATACGCTTTAAGATTTTTTTTGACAACATTTTACTACTTCCCTCCTCCCTCTCTCCTCCCCCACCTTCACTTTATGGAAGGTAACATTATTCGCGTCCGTAGAAAATCTACAGGTACTTTTTGGGTAAAGCTAAATGAATTGTAAATGCATAGTGCTTTTTATAAGGCTGATTAAGAATTAAACCTAAAAGTTAAATAAAAAATTTTTTTAATAAAAAAACACCCAGCTGCTAAATTTACTTGTAAGTACTAGTCGCAGTTACTTTTGCATTTTCATGAATCAGGTTATTGGTTAATTTTGTACTCAATTGCGACTAGTCGTTAGCAGTTGGGCGTTTTTTTTATTTAAAATTTTTTTTATTCCCTATAAACTTTTTCATAAGATTATGAAATTTAATTTATACTTGCATTAGAAATATATCCATTAAATTAAAAACTTTGTCATCTTTTTCAAATAAAAACCAATTTGAAGTTTCTAAAAAATATCTAAAAGCATCACGGTCTTTTAGTGGTATGTCCAAAGTCTTTAAGCCACTTTTTCTTTTAAATTTTACACACCCGTCTTTATTCGCGACTTTAACAAATTTGGCACAATATTTTATATTGCAGTTCATTTTGAAAAAGTAATTTTTTTCTAAGCACTTGTGTAACAAGTAGAACTGCGAATTTATAAACAAAAATAACATTTTAGCAAAATCGCCCATTTAAAACTAACTAAAAAATTGTTTATAATTTATATTTCAAAACATAATTTTTTTCTTTGGAAAATTATATATTGAAACAATAAAATTAGGGTTTACGTAATATTTCTAATATTGCCTCGACTGTTGGTAGATAGGTATAATTTATTATTGCCAAAACGCTTCTTGCTTTAAACTACTACTTTTAAGTTTTGTTTGTATTATTATAAAAAATAAATCAGTGGTAATTAAAAAACTTAATCGTTTGTTTGGTTTTGGTTGGCACAGGAATCAAGTCAAAATTTAGTATAGTATATTGAAATTTATATTGGGAAGAAATAGGCATCAAAGTAAGCGGACTATACTTAAACCATATAAGATATGCTGACGATATCGCCTTTATTACAGATAAGAAAGAAGAACTTATTAAAATATTAAAATGCTGGAAGAACTGGATACACCAGCTAAAACTATATCGCTTGAATATGAACTACACTAAAACTAAACACATAATAAACATAAGTTTTAAATCAATTAAGTGTAAAAGCGTTTTCTAAGTCTGTCGACAATGTTTTTTTTACTTAATATATATTTAAAGTTAGTCGATACTTAATTTGTATATAGCCCCTTCTTCCTGTAATAATTGTTTCTAAAAACGTGGGGCTACACACAAATATAAAATTAGTAGGTAGAGGAAAGCTGTAGACTTGACCATATGGGAGACTTGAAAAACCCTGCATTTTTACCTAATAGTCCATTTAAAATCAAGGTAAAAGGTCCTGAAATTGCGAAACGGATGAGACCACTTGTCTCCTACGTATTTTGGGCCGCTGATCACGAAAATGAGGGTTAAAGCTACCGCCAGTGGTTGGAACACCCTTAAAAATGCAAAAAACACCCCTAAATAGGGGTGTTTTTCGAATATTTTCGTTATTTTGCAAATTTAGTCATTCTATATGTTTTTGGGGGCGGTGATTACGAAAATGAGGGTGAAAACTTGCATTACAGGGTGGAACCACCCCTAAAATTGGGGAAAAACACCTCGAAATGGGGGTGTTTTTCGACTAAAAGTGTTTTTTTGCCAATTACTAATATGTTTTTTGGGGCGCTGATGAGACCACTTGTCCCCTACGTATTTTGGGCCGCTGATCACGAAAATGAGGGTTAAAGCTACCGCCAGTGGTTGGAGCACCCTTAAAAATGCAAAAAACACCCCTAAATAGGGGTGTTTTTCGAATATTTTCGTTTTTTTGCCAATTAAGACATCCAAGGCAAGATTGGGGCAAGTTGTAACCATCATTTTCGTAATCAACGCCCCAAAAAACATATAAGATGTCTTAATTGGCAGAAAAACACTTTTAGTCGAAAAACACCCCTTATTAGGGGTGTTTTGTGCGATTTTGGGGGTGGTTCGAGCATTGGGGCAAGTTGTAACCATCATTTTCGTAATCAGCGCCCCAAAAAACATATTAGATGTCTTAATTGGCAAAAAAACACTTTTAGTCGAAAAACACCCCCATTTCGGGGTGTTTTTTCCCCAATTTTAGGGGTGGTTCCACCCTGTAATGCAAGTTTTCACTCTCATTTTCGTAATCACCGCCCCCAAAAACATATAGGATGATTAAATTTGCAAAATAACGAAAATATACGAAAAACGCCCCTATTTAGGGGTGTTTTTTGCATTTTTAAGGGTGTTCCAAGCACTGGCGGTAGCTTTCACCCTCATTTTCGTGATCAGCGGCCCAAAATACGTAGGAGACAAGTGGTCTCATCCGTTTCACAATTTCAGGACATTTTACCTTGATTTTAAATGGACTATAACTGCAGCACGACGAAAGGAAAAGTAATGTTTTTTGATTGTTGTATGTATGTAAGTAATAAATATGTTTGTGTCATGCTAGAGGCTAAACGGCTGAACCGATTTTGACAAAAAAGGTGTCGTTGAATTGCTACTGATCCCGAAGGTGCTGTAGGCTATATTTTTTTAAACAGGAATCAACATGGCGTTCTTCAAACGCTATTTTGTCACATGATGTAGGCTTTAAGGCATAAATCGCGACTAGTACTTACAAGTAAATTTAGCAGTTGGGTGTTTTTTTAATTTAAAATTCAGAAGCACTTATTTACAATTTTTTTGTAAGTGGTTAAAGCAGCGGCGTAGCGTGGGGGGGGGCGCGGGGGGTTCGTCGCCCCCCCCCGCCCCGAGGGTAGTGGCGCCCCGTAGGTGGTAGAGGCGCCCTTGTGTCGTATCGGTCGCCCCCTCATACATGATGACCGTGTTTTTTTTTAGTTGCAAGATTTCGTCAGAGGCGCCCTTGTGCTATATCGGCCGCCCCCTGACATATGATGACCTTTGTTTTTTTTTTTTTTTTTTTTTTTTTGGAGACGGCGCTGTTCAAATTTCTACGGCGCGGTTCTTTTTTTGTGAAAGGCGCCTTTTTGACCTTTGGGTTTTTTTGCCGTAAGATTTTTCATCAGTTTTCAGAGGCGCCCTTTTTAGCTGTCGCCCCCCCCCGCCCTTTCGGGCACGCTACGCCGCTGGGTTAAAGTCTCCCGCTCATAATAATAAGTGCTGCGCTCTTACCTTTTGCTATCCCTTATGCTGTTCTCAACTCCTTGACAGTTTGAACAGTACTATTCAATGTCATAAAACTCCTCAGATGTAATGTAATTTTGAATGTTAGCACTTTTTGAAGCATTGTCGTTAATTAAAAAACTGTCTTTCAGTAACATGAACTCCGGAAATAGTATTGTTGCACATCCTTGATCACTGAGCACTTGTTGATGTTTTACGGAGTTCTGATAACTTTTGGTAGAAATGTGAAGTTTTAAGAGATTTAAGAAGCACATTACAATGTTTTATGCATAACTAAAATAAATTAGACATTTAATTGAAGTATCTGGAAGATATGCGTTTAGGCTTTTTCGGGCATTTGTTGTACGTTTTTATAAAACCCTCGAACATGTCAATTTTGTTTGCGATTACACATTTTCACTATGCTGAAATTTTTATAGCATCCTATATTACAAGCTTTTATTTAACTTCACCTGTATGTATGTATGTATGTAATCAAATCTTGCAACTCATTTTTGAAGAACTTCCAAACATCCGATTGACTTGAAATTTCGCATAGCGTCTTAGTTCCGATGACAATATAATAATATGTTTTCATCGGGTACCTACCTCCCCCCTAACGTGGGGGGTGGAGAGGGGGTAAAACTTTAGTTTGTCCGATTTTAACCAAAATTGGTATCTGGGGGTTTTTGAGGATGAGAATTACGAATTTTTGATCAGATTATAAAAATTTAATATGGCGGATTCAAAATGGGCGATTAAATGGCAAGTTTTTCTGATTACTTTCAACTGACTTCCACGTATCCGATTGACTTCAAATTTCGCATACCGTTATAGGTCCGATGACAATCCAATAATGTGATATCACTGACTGCCTACCTCCCCCCTAACGTGGAGGGCGGAGAGGGGGTAAAATTTTAGTTTGTCGGATTTCCACCAAAATTGGTATCTGGGGGTTTTTGAGGATGGGGATTACGAATTTTTGATCAGATTACAACTGTTGCAGGGTAGTACTGTTGACTATGCTGTGATTTACTTGGGACCTAAGCTTTTTGCTCCTGGTCAAGCTTATGTCGCGTCGCCTTGAGCCGTATCATATCGTTGGACGGCCTTCTCATCGAAGACTTAGATATTACAGACTCCCTGCAATATCGATGCGCTAGCTGAAATGCATAGACTTAGATAAATCTAAAAATTAAAAAATTAATTTAGAAAAAAAAAACTTTTTGAAAACAAGCTTTTATAAAATGGACTAAAAAGCATAAAATAATTTCTTGAGTGTTCTGATACCATAATAATAAAAGCGATGGGCGTATTTAATATTAGGTAAATGCTTTTCCATGCGCATTTGGTCGTTCACAACCGATCGGCCCGACTCTTCTTTTTCAATGTGACAAAATAAATCGATACACCCGGTCGCGGATGATCTGCCTAATAGCAGGCGTAATTATGTCTATCCATATCAGAAAAATGTAAGGGTAGCTTGAGTAGGGTTGGATTGGGTTGGGTTAAATTGTCTACCTTTACATTTTTCTGCAATAATATAATGAATCTGGATTTTTTACTTCGACTTAAAGGCTAAAACAAAAACGGGTAAATTTCCTTTAATACGCCCATCGCTTTTATTATTATGATATCAGAACACTCAAAAAATTTTTTTATGCTTTTTAGTCGATTTTATGAAAGCTGTTTTTAAAAAGTTTTTTTTTCTAAATTTATTTTAAATAGTGTCTCGAGTGATACTATTATGGGACTTTCAATGTCAACCCGGCCACCTTTTTAAAAATTTGGATTTTAATAAAAAATTATTTTTTGGTTCCTCTATAGATACCGATTACATCAAAATAATTTTTTTTTAACAAATGTTGCAATTCCTTAAATCTACAGGGTGTTTTATCTTCTTAATTGGCCAAAACATATCTATGGTTTATGATTTTTCCTGAAAAAATACGAACTTTGCAAAAAAAAAATTACTACTGTTTAGAAATAAGAACAAGAGGCTTTAAGAAAAAATATTGAAAATGACAAATAATCGCATCAGTGACCTTAGTACAAGACAATAAATTTATAAAAACGCCATTTTGAAAATGTGACCCTTCAATTTTTTATATTTCTTTGAAAAAAGATCTCCAATATTTTGTCTATTGCCTTTTTGGTGGAGTGGACCTGAAGTATAAATGCCAAAAATAAAAATTCTTGTGTAAGTGCGCGAAGGCCTTGGTTGTACTTATATGTATATAGGCAAGCCAGCAGTCCTATTGAGACGCCCGGGGTGTGAATCATTATACATTTTATTAAAAAAAGTTGTTTTGCTTTAAAAAAAAAATCTTTTTTTTTTCATTCTGACACCCTCGCCCCCTTGCATATGACATCAGCGGCGTCACATTGAAGGGCTAAGACGAACCTTGGCCTTCCACTGTTTAAAACCTTATCGGCTACCAACATTGTGGCACATTTTTCTAATTAGAATACCTAGTCCTGCACTGTTATGACAATAGACGCCACTATACAGGGTGTCCCAAATTCGATTGAATTTTGAATAAAAAAAACTAAAAAGTTTAGAATATTAATAGTACTAAGTTAATAGTATTCTAGTACTACTAATTCACTGAGCAAATTTCATCCAAAATTTTTTTTTTCAAATTAATTGAATTTTCCGATGCGGGATCGAACAGTAAAAACCGAAATATCTCGAAAACGGCTAACTTCAGTGGATTTTATCAAAAGTACCTCTTTAGCTTAAAATTGTTTCGGAAATTACATATCTTAACAAAAAACGTAAAGTGCTACCTACACTGAGAAAAAAGTTATGGTAATTTTGAACCATCAACGGTGCAGTGTCTAACGACCACAGAAACATATATCTCCATATTCGGGTTTGGCAATCAATTTTGAATAGTAATAATACGTTTAAAATTGTTCATAATATTTAAAAAAATCGATTTAAAATTTTTCACTTGAACACCCTGTATCTCGGAAACAAAGCCCTGTATATGAGTTTTTTAGATATTTTGCTGCAAAAAAAATTATTCAACATGTTTTCGGACTTTTATTTTTTTTTTTTCAGAAATA
Organism: Aspidapion aeneum; assembly: GCA_963576565.1. NCBI lineage: Eukaryota > Metazoa > Arthropoda > Insecta > Coleoptera > Brentidae > Aspidapion > Aspidapion aeneum. Next base: position 96,780,151 of record OY755044.1, on the reverse strand, counting down.
TACTTACATAAAATCTTAAAAACGAATGAATAGATTTTCCAGATTTCTACGCGGTTGGTTATCAAGATATTCAAGATACCTTCAAGGGTTTTCCCATTTTCCGTGGAAACGTATAGCTCCAATCGCGCCTTATTTAATGCAGAACTATTAAATGTCTAAGTGATGAAACGTCCATGACCATCCGCCCGACCAATTTAACCGATCATATCTCGATTCATGCTGAGTCAAACTAAAAAAATGCTTTCCTGTAAAAACTTAATTTTGTGCCTTGCGTGCTACAAAAATTTCAAAATAAACAAAAAGTGTCCCCAAACAAACAAAATCGCCGTTTTCCATGGTTTTTCCGTGTACGCCAAATACCCCCTAAAAACCTCTTTTCCTTCAAAACAAACCTTGTATACTTCACAAAACTAAACTTATTTGTATTAAATTTCTTATTTTTTTTTATTTTTTTAAATGCGATCTTAAATCGAAATCTTGACGAGCGAAAACTAGAATTAAAACTGACAAAATAACTTAAACAATTTAGATTTACCTTATGCTTATTATTTACGGACGAGATACATAATTGCAATAAAAAAATATTTCTTTTGTTTGTTGCAGCTATTAAACCGAATTTGTTTTGTCTTTCCTTTCAGGCTTGGAACCCAACCGCAAAATTTAAGCAAGACAATAAAATATAAGGTTTGTTCCAGCATGCCGAAGAACTGGTTATAAAACATTTCGAAAAATCATATTTGCATTTCAGCAGACCGGAGGAAATGGGAAGAAATTCACTTTCTTTTTCACAGATTGAGCAAGGCTCACTTTGACAGGTACATTTCGAAAGGCGGCGGCATTTAACCCATTTTGGGCCGTTGATGCGTTTACGCAATACTACAGTAATATTTTTTTTTACAAAAATAGGAACCTTTTTGGCATGAGATATAGACACTTATGTAAGGTTAGACATAGGTAATTAAATTGGATTTGGAAGATTTTTTTTGTTTCCGTCTGCATGAAAAATTTTTTAAAAACCTAATTTTTTCTTCTTTTGGCTCCAAAATTTTCAAAATTTAAAAAAGCACAATTATATTTATGTTTCCAAAGATATTGTACTTTTATCTCACCAAGTAAACTTTCAGTAACAATACCAAACGAAAAACTTATGTTTATTTGTAGCAGGTTTTTTTTTAAATACGTCATAAATTATAGTGTTGCGTTTACGCATCAACGGCCTAAAGGTTAAGTGAAATTGCCGAAAAGAGTCGGCGTGCAGATATACTGTGCAACGCTCACAAATGTAAATCGTTTGACTTTTGCACACCTGACATTTTCTTCTGCAGTCAGTTTTGCTTTTTGATTTTCTATCAAAAAAAGAAGGTTCAATTCCCCAACCAGCGGTAATATCAGTATATAATAAATATATGGGAGGCGTAAATTTACACGATAATGGATTTGCAAACTATACAATCAAAGTAATGGGTAAAAAATGGTGGTGGCCACTTTTTATAAATGTTATTGACAGTTCGCTTGAGTGGCGTATATAAGGGGGGGGGCCCCGGGCCCCCCTCGAAGCTAAGATTTTTTTAGATATTTTCCACATATTTCATGAATACAAACATAAAATACGGCCTCATGAGGTCTTGCCCCCCCCCCCCCCCCGAAACTGTCTAAACTGTTTCGGCCCCCCCCCGAAACTTTCTTCTATATACGGCACTGGTTCGCTTGTGAACGCCTGGAAACTTTACAATACCGTCAACCAGAATAAGATGTCGCAGCTGGATTTCAAATCATTTATTGTATTGCGAATGCTCAAAACAAAGAATTTTGTTGCTAGAGAGCACTTCCGAAAAATCCGCCCACTGATATAAGAGGTGACCTGATAGGACACGTCAGAAGAAAAACTGACTCCAGAAGAAGATGTCGGGTGTGCAAAAGTCAAACGATTTACATTGTGAGCGTTGCACAGTATATCTGCACGCTGACTGTTTTCGGCAATTTCACTTAACTCTTTAGGTCGTTGATGCGTTAACGCAACACCCCATATTTTGTTAAGTTAATATTGTATATTTTTTTCACGGTACTTATTAGTTACATTTATGTATATTGATAATACAAAAATACTTTTTTTTTTATAAATATTGTTTTCTTTCTATCCTTGGCCCAAAATGGGTTAATTATTAAACTCGTGGCAAACCGTCATATAGACCCAGGGGTGGATGGGCCATATGGGAAAATTCCCGGTGGGCCGGCTTCTTATGGGCCGGTCCGGTGATATATAAGCTTCGTTCCATCAGTCCGTTCGGCAGTCATAAAACCGTCCGAAAAATCCTATTTGCGTTCCAGGTCGACCTTGACTGTTATCGGACAATCAGTTTTCCGTTCCATCAAGCCACCTAAACTGATTTCGGACTCCTCTGAAATACAAGGATTGAAGACGGGGGAATAAAACAGGTTTGCTCTCTTTTCTTTGTCTTTGTTTATCATATGGTGCACTGAAAAAATTGTACATGTAAACCCGAGATAAAAATATACCATAAAATTATAGTAAATTTACATTTGTCTGAGAAAATTCAAAAAACATTAAATAACCCAAAAAATTAAAATTGTTGTCAAAATAAATTCAGTTTTGCAACCAATTTTAACGCATGACAAAATGCCGGGTAAGCCACGTAAATAGACAAATATTTTTTAAAATTCCAAAAAAAATTGTACATCTGCAGCATCTGTTGATTTTTTGCAAGAGCCTCTTAATTTTTATTTCTACGGGACTGCGGCATGTTACAGGTATACCACATGGAAAAAAGCTATACTGACCATAGGGTAGCCTGCTTAGAAAAAAAAGACTAGTTTAGCAAGTGATTGGATAGGAATAGAAACATAAGGGTTTATCCTGATCGCAGCAAATCCTGGAGCTGTGAAGTAAAAGTTAAAAGAAGAGGGGAACACCGGATGTAAAATTTTACACCAGATTTGGCGGGAGAATAACCGACTTCGCTTTAAGGCATCCACATTAACTATATATACCTACCAAAATCCAAACTACAAAATGTGATTTTCCTACTTCTTAGAACTATCACGATCTCTATTTTCTAAAAATGTATAAAATTATGAAAACTTTGGGAATATTAAGGCTTTCTATGATTTGTAGGTAATTTCACAAACATTTTGTAAAAGTCAAATTACAAAATACATATAAATAAATGTATAAGTTTCACATAAAACTTATGACATTACAAAAAATAAATATTTTTTCACAAGTTTCGCCCAAAAATATGTGCTAATCCAAGTTCGTTTTGAAGTTTGGTATATTTAGTTTATAAGGCAGAGTGGTTATAGTTTGTGAATATAAATTAAACTAATGTAATTTTATCTGCATTTTTAAGAACTAAAATTAAAAATGTATTCTGATAATCCTATGTAATTTTATAAAAAAAATGTGTAATAAATAAATATAGTCTGGCCGTAATTTTTTTAAATAAAATTTACATACAATAAGCAATTTTGAAAAGTAATTCACAATTTTTTTTTAATTCTGTGTTTCTGTGTGCAACTTTAATTTAGAGAAATATAATTTCGGACTTCCATTGTCTTTATTTATTTTAAAACACGACGTTTCGGTTAGTAAGTATCTCTAACCGTTATCAAGTGTAAACTGTGTAAACAGTTATTGACAGGACTCAAACCCCAGTATTTACTAAAGGGTCTACAGTGCTAATTGCTACAATCCTAGGTTTAAAAGTCTACATTTTGGTTGAGGGTTTAAATTATATTTCCCGTAAACGCAATAGTTTTAATATTTATATAAATTGTTCATAAATACCTTGCGATATGTGTCATCTTTTTTTTTGTTGTAACAAAGAGATTATTTCCACACAAAGGTTATAAATAAATAAAAATAATAAAATATTTTGGTTTAAAAATGGTAGCCATATTTAAACCTCCAAACGTTACTAGGAAATGTCGAATAAAAACGGTGTAAGTCAGTGTCAGCTATCCGCTATATTTTACATTTTAATTTTTTAGACAAGTTAGCGACGATTAAACCGATTGTCGATTTTTTTGGTGAATGTGTAATTGAAAAGGGATTCTAGTCTATAGACTTGATACTTAAACCTGGTCTACAATGCTAAGTCTTAAGGTTTTAGTAAATACTGGTGAAAAAGACCTGACAGGACCCAGGTCTGGTTGGACACTACTAAAAAAAATTATACGATGTCGATAATAAGGTCACTATATCACGAAGTTCCTTCTCTTCGTTATATAGTGACCTTAGCCGATGACCCCTGGATAATTACGCACACTTATTTTGAGGGATGCAGGCGCAATCTCCATTTTTTGCTTACCTTCTTATTCTGGTTTGTGAGTTAAAAACATTTGTGAAAAGTCTCCGCAAATAAAAATCAGGTTTGAAGGGGTTATTTTAATTAATTACAGTAATTACAATCAGACAAATGCATAAAATTTTAGATTATCAGTAGGCATACCACACGAATGAATAAATTATTCGTGTGGACATACTATCAAAATATTTTAAGATATTTTCCTACTTATTCCTTGAATTTTAAAAACATTAGAAATTGTTCTAGAATCTAAAAAACAAGTACTTAGTCTACGTTATCATTAATTATAAACTACTGGACGGGTGTATCCAGGTGTCCCATTTTAAATAAACCACTTAGGATTTTGATCGTCGATTTTGATTGCGAGAAGGTCAGTTTATGACTATTTTAATATTTTTGTAGCATGCGGTCCCCTCAAAAATAAAGTTTACTTTATGAAGGGACCCTTACATTTTAAATAAAAAAAGTGGGTCTAGTGATAACATGCCTTCCAAATTTACTATGGAGCTATAAAACAAATTATTAAGAAAAATAAGAAAAATTATAAAATAAGAAAAATTGTCACATATTTTATCTCAGAATTGTACAAAAGAAAACGATTTTTATTGCTTTATGGTAACTTCCGAAGCAAAAATCTCAAAAACAAATTGATGGGCAAATATCTCAAAAACAAAATTTCCGAAATTCCACTGTTGACAGACATTCAAGAGGACTTCACAACAAAGTATCACTCAACACATTTTCCCTATTCAAAATATGAGGGTAAAGTTTACCCCTCGAAGGAGGAGTGGGCTACAAAAATTTTAAGACAGCCAAATAGTGTCTCCCTAACCAATAACATCGACGGGCCACGGGGTTTTATTTAACATTTAGTAATTTTAAAAAAATCCTGGATGGTAAGATTTAAATATGACACCCTGTATAAAATTTAAAAAAATATGTGCTTTCTCTTATTAAGGCAACATTATATAAAAAAATAACTTATATTATATTCACGATTTTTATAAATAAAGTATACATGGACACTATTATAGGCAGCTAATAAAGGGGTAAGACTGATTCCAGAAACATGGGAGGGGAAAAGATTACTCTTCTCCCAGCGCTAACGTTGAGATTTTGTGAGCGTCTATTTATACATTTAAAGACGTCAATGCTGGCAGCCTATAGTCCATTTATTTATAACTTAGAAACGATGAATCACTTAAATATTATTTCACTGATTTAAAAAAAAACCTAAACTCTATTCTGCAGTTTTAGTAAATAACATTTTAATGAAAATAATGCACCTACCAAATAAAAATTTCACCACCAAAACATATAAAACATTGTGCCCGACAAAAATAAAATAACTCTTTTAAACCGTGCGTGGTGGCTGCCTAAACTATCATTAAACGTATTATCGATCGGCTTGAATAGACTAGGCCATGTGGTGTGGTTACATGAACAGAAGTGATTCGTGTCTTTTTCTTAATTTAAATAAAAACAATTGTATAAGATTATTTTTCTACTAATTTTATTAACGAAAAATTCAAGTATTTGTCCTATTGGAATCTTGTATTAGACAAAAAAGTAAATGACTTTTTCTTTTTTATTGTGACTAGTCTATTTAGTAAGCTGGTTTTGGAAAACAACTCAGGGGAAGATAACCACAAAATGGCCGACTGACAGGGCCAGTGTCCCCATCAAATGCGGCTGCGCACTTATCTAAAAGCAATCTATTCCCCTTCCATATATCTGACTGATTCACACACAACGGATTTTTTCACAGGGCCGACGGACAATTAACATTAGTCTGCTAAAACAAAATAAAAATTTTACATGAAGCGGAAAAAGCTATACTTGTACTTGAACGATGTGATATGTTATGATCCCATTACATGCTGTAGCCAATGACAAGGTTTAAATTAGCTCCAAGCCGTCACGTGCTACGCGAAAAGACCTCCATTGTGCAAGCTTCGCCGCAGCCAACGATAAAGACCGGCCATGGCGCGTTATAAACAAGTCGGCGGTCACGTGATCTTAGGAGTCCCAGGATTCTTATTGTATTGCTTAATATATTATATGTTTTTACACAATTTAAATAAATTAACAAAAAATTTTTGTTCTTTTATAGACAAAAATTGAAAAAAATATTTTGCTGATATATGTGTTTATTATGGATAAAAGAACTGAATCTATAAAATAAAAAATTATACAAAATTTGCACTCTAATATCTTCAGGTACATATATTAGGTACATAATATCGTTAGTAACTTTAAATCTATACAAGTCTTTTAAAATTGGACATAACAAACCTAAGCTTTAAGTTTTTTAATTTTTCTTTGTGTGTCATCATCTTTGTCTGTGTTCTTATTCAAAGATTTATTAGCAGACACTAAATCATTATGCTTTTTAATAAAATTATTTAAAAAAATTTACATGCCCTTAAACTAATTTTTTCAAGATTTTACAATAGTTTTTCTCCACTAAAACACTCGCTAGAGTTATCTAAAAAAATTTTTTTTAATATAAAACATTTCACAATAATTTATTCAAAAGAAACAAGTGATTGTGTGAATAAGTGAGATGGTTTTCACGTTCAATAAACTGATTGTATTGGTCGTCAATAATTTTTTGAAAAATTACCCAGCCAAAGTTTAATATATATTTCATCAATGTGTAAGTTAACTACCAACTCATGTTCTTTTAAAAGCTGTATCTTACTTTTTAAATATTGCACACTACCGGAGAGATTACAGAAGACATATTACCTTAGTTTTGTAAATTGACATGTATGCACTGGATGGCTGGATAAACAAAGATACAGCCAACATTAAAGTATATCCACAATATCTTCGATTCTCAGGTGACCTTTTCAAGAGACCTAATTGTTCAATAAGAAATGACAATTGAACACATTTTTCACACTCACTATCGAAAATGTCACTAAGGATGTCTATTACTTGATCAATCTTATCTTTTACCACTTCTTGTCCTCAATATTTGATAAAACTTTTGATTTCTTATGAGCTCAAAGTGTTTCAAGAGTTTCTTGTATTGCAGTTTCCAGTTGTTGCCTCTCGACATCAGCTAATCGAACAGTAGATACAGGTTGTCTACTTAGGTATTTCGGAACATTTTCATCACTGTCCATTTACAACACACTTATCAAACCACATAACCTGCTCGTTAGGAAAATGTTTGATGCAAACTTGTGGACGTTTTAAGATACTTAAATCATTAGGAATTTTTCGGTTTCAGTTTTATAGTTGGACCGACAACCAACAACACTACACGTTCGCGGCATTGTTGTCTTTTTCGTGGGCTGCGTTATTTTAATAACGTTGATAAAATTCACATAAAATTCATGCCCGAATTAAAAAAAAATCGACGTAAACAAACATACCAAAACTGAAAACACACATGCAGAGACCTATGCACACATGTTTTATAATGACAGCTGGCCGGGAGGCGTTTTTTTGTGAGCCTCCTACGGTCACGTGATATTTCCGCGCCTGGGCCGGTCTTTCTCGTGGGCTGCGAAGCTTCGCCTACGATCCGACCGAGAAACTTTCAGTCGGTACGGGATAGAACAGATTTCACTTAAGACGCGTAAAATTCACTGACTCTGAAGCGCGTGCGACTATATCCTTGGTCGAGACAAGTCATTTCTCACAACACACGACCGCTTAGAGTTTGCTATTGGTCAAAGCGTGTGATGTGGATCATCATATCGTTCAAGACCCAGAATAGAGCCTCTGGTGTAGTAGCGTACGGGATAGAGGTGTTGATTTTCATTACTTTTGAATACTCGTTACTAAATGTTACGTTAATTATTCGTTACTATTGTTACTTTCATTACTGTAACTGTATTTCAATCATAGAATAAGTGCAAAATTCTCGGACTGTCGTTAATTCGAAGATCATTTACTTGTACATTAAACAAGTTTTACAGGGGAAAAATATACACGCATCAACGAGACGTATCGCAAAAAAAAACTAACAAAGACAAAGAAAACAAAATATTGCATCATCCGTCATCGGTATGCGTGAGCTAAGCGAAACACGTACGTCGGGGAATTGCATAATATTTAAAATTGCAAACCGACAGCCTAGACAAGACGCTAGCGCTACCAAGTCCACTTTCAATCCCTGGCTTCGCAAGTGCAGATCTACCAATATTATTTACCTCATGTCTTAGAATAGATGCATACAGGGTGATTTTGAGTTGAATGATTCTAACCACATGAAAATAGAAAGTTTCAAAAACCTAACCTAACAAAACCTAATCAAATCTAACCGAACCGAAGGAAACTGAACCAATAATTTTTTTCAAAAAAAAAACTTTCCTGACTTCCTGCCCGGGATCCTAGAGGATGTGAATCCGAACCGAACCAAACCGAACCTAACTAAACTGAACCAAACCTAACCTAACCAAACTAAACTACAACACGTACTGCTAATTAGGTTTAGTTGGGTAGGGTTAGGTTTGGATAGGTTCGGTTCGGTACGGTCCGGTTCGGATTCACATCCTCTAGCATCCCAGGTAGGAAGTCAGGAAAGTTTTTTTTTTGAAAAAAAATATTGGTTTAGTTTGCTTTGGTTCGGTTCGGTTAGATCTGATTAGGTTTCGTTAGGTTAGGTTTTTGAAACTTTCAATTTTCATGTGGTTAGAATCATTCAAGTGAAAATCACCCTGTACATCGATTCTAATACATGAGGTAAATAATATTGGTAGATCTACGCATGCGAAGCCAGGGATTGGAAGTGGACTTGGTAGCGCTAGCGTCTTGTTTGTGACAGCCTAGGCCTAGCATTCCGAGCAAGCGGCTGCAAGCGTTCAATCAAACAACATTGCCAGATTGTAACGTTCTACTTTTTCTTATTGTTATCTTTTACAAATACAAATTAAATGCGTTAGTTAGTTAAGTTATAATAGTTACTCCCTGATTTTAGATTACCGACTTTCAAGTGATTACTGAATACTAAAATAATCGAAGGAATCAAAGCAATCAAAGTAACGAAAGTAATCATTTAATTTTCGGATCGGTATTCGTTACTCCGTTAATTTGTCGAGTAACGAATACTTGAGTAACGAATAGTTACTTTTTTAACACCTCTAGTACGGGAGTTCACATTTAAATCAAAATCATTTACACTACCGTTTTGTTTCATTTTGACACTTGATTCAATTTAAATCGACCTAGAGGCGTTCAATACATTTAAAAATACTCTGCCAATATATGGGCCCCTAAGCTCACACTAGGTACTATAGTTATAGTGTACTTGTGAGCTAATATAACTAAAAACTGAAATATATTTTATTCAACTCCAGACTAAATTACCTTTTGTTTGATACCACACAAGCCATGATTTGAATTAAACTCAAATTTTTGAAATCTACCCCCACCCTTAAAAAAAACAAAAACTAAAATGTATTTTGTTAAACTCCGGACTCAATTACCTTTCGTTTGATATCACACACGCCATATTTTCACTTAAACTCTAATTTTTGAAATCTACCCCCACCCTTTTATTTGGTTTGTGTTCGGTGGATTTTGTTCATTTTTAAATGGGACCATCTCGACCCAAGAGCCAGCCTAGGTACCAAATTTCATTAAAATCAGCCAAGCGGTTTTTGAGTTATGCGCGTTGGTCGTTACAGACATACAGACATACAGACAGACAGACAGACAGACAGACAGACAGACAGACAGACAGACAGACAGACAGACAGACAGACATATAGACAGACAGACGGCGCAACAAAAAAGTTTCAAAATCATCTGAAACGCAAAGATATATAAAAAATTTTGAAATCGGAGCAACTTTTTTTTTCGAAAAAATTAGGATCACCATAGCTCACACTACTATAGTATAGTATATGTGTGAGCAAAAAAAATAAAAAACTAAAATGTATTTTGTTAAACTTCAGACTCAATTACCTTTCGTTTGATATCACACAAGCCATATTTTCACTTAAACTCTAATTTTTAAAATATACCCCCACCCTTTTTTTAAAATAAATTAAAATGTATTTTGTTTAACTGCAGACTTAATTACCTTTCGTTTGATATCACACACGCCATATTTTCACTTAAACTCTAATTTTTAAAATATACCCCCACCCTTTTTTTTAAATAAATTAAAATGTATTTTGTTTAACTGCAGACTCAATTACCTTTCGTTTAATATCACACACGCCATATTTTCACATGAACTCTAATTTTTGAAATCTACCCCCACCCTTTTATTTGGTTTGTGTTCGGTGGATTTTGTTCATTTTTAAATGGGACCATCTCGACCCAAGACCCAGCCTAGGTACCAAATTTCATTAAAATCGGCCAAGCAGTTTTTGAGTTATGCGCGTTGGTCGTTACAGACAGACATACAGACAGACAGACAGACAGACAGACAGACAGATAGACAGACAGACAGACAGACAGACAGACAGACAGACAGACAGACGGCGCAACAAAAAAATTTCAAAATCATCTGAAACGCAATGATATATAAAAATTTTTGAAATCGGAGCAACTTTTTTTTTCGAAAAAATTAGGATCACCATAGCTCACACTACTATAGTATAGTATATGTGTGAGCAAAAAAAATAAAAAACTAAAATGTATTTTGTTAAACTTCAGACTCAATTACCTTTCGTTTGATATCACACAAGCCATATTTTCACTTAAACTCTAATTTTTAAAATATACCCCCACCCTTTTTTTAAAATAAATTAAAAAGTATTTTGTTTAACTGCAGACTTAATTACCTTTCGTTTGATATCACACACGCCATATTTTCACTTAAACTCTAATTTTTAAAATATACCCCCACCCTTTTTTTTTAAATAAATTAAAATGTATTTTGTTTAACTGCAGACTCAATTACCTTTCGTTTAATATCACACACGCCATATTTTCACATGAACTCTAATTTTTGAAATCTACCCCCACCCTTTTATTTGGTTTGTGTTCGGTGGATTTTGTTCATTTTTAAATGGGACCATCTCGACCCAAGACCCAGCCTAGGTACCAAATTTCATTAAAATCGGCCAAGCAGTTTTTGAGTTATGCGCGTTGGTCGTTACAGACAGACATACAGACAGACAGACAGACAGACAGACAGACAGACAGACAGACAGACAGACAGACAGACAGACAGACAGACAGACAGACAGACGGCGCAACAAAAAAGTTTCAAAATCATCTGAAACGCAATGATATATAAAAAATTTTGAAATCGGAGCAACTTTTTTTTTCTCGAAAAAATTAGGATCACCATAGCTCACACTACTATAGTATAGTATATGTGTGAGCTAAAAATTACACCGGAGGTCCTTTAGATTTGTTTACAAAGTTTCTTATAATAAAAATTTATTGAAGGACACTTATCATGACCTCTTGGCTTAATTTGAGGTGGTCACTCCTTAAAGTTTAAGAATTATTTAAAAACAGTTGATGTTATTAAGAAAAATGGAAAAGAGACGCGAGTTTTTAAAATTAAGGGAAGCCATCATAGATAGTTAAGGAAGAAAATTTTACACCTAAGCGCTTTGTCGCTTCTGTGGGTGATTCTTCTGTGGTTCTGGTAATGGAACTAAAGCAGCGCTCTCTATAGTTTTATTAGCTCACACTACACTATAGTAGTGTGAGCTATAGTGATCCTAATTTTTTCGAGAAAAAAAAAGTTGCTCCGATATCAAAATTTTTTATATATCTTTGCGTTTCAGATGATTTTGAAACTTTTTTGTTGCGCCGTCTGTCTGTCTGTCTGTCTGTCTGTCTGTCTGTCTGTAACGACCAACGCGCATAACTCAAAAACCGCTTGCCCGATTTTAATGAAATTTGGTACCTACGCTGGGTTTTGGGTCGAGATGGTCCCACTTAAAAATGAACAAAATCCACCAAACACAAGCCAAATAAAAGGGTGGGGTATATATAAAAAATTAGAGTTTATGTAAAAATATGGCGTGTGTGATATCAAACGAAAGGTAATTGCGTCTGGAGTTAAATAAAATACATTTTACTTTAAAAAAAGGGTGGGGGTAAATTTAAAAAATTAGTGTTTATGTGGAAATATGGCGTGTGTGATATCAAACGAAATGTAATTGAGTCTGGAGTTAAACAAAATACATTTTAGTTTAAAAAAAAGGTGGGGGTAGATTTGAAAAATTAAAGTTTAAGTCAAAACATGGCTTGTGTGGTATCAAACGAAAGGTAATTGAGTCTGGAGTTCAATAAAATATATTTTAGTTTTTAGTTATATATTAACTCACACGTACACTATAATTATAGTACCTAGTGTGAGCTTAGGTGCCCATAGATTGGCAGTTTTTTTTTAATGTTAAAAATCAAAACATTTATTAGCTTCATATATCTAAAATTCAACGTTAGAAATGAGATCTAGAAAAAACATTATAAAAATAACCATATATTGATGGTATTATTTTTAATGTTAATAGAATTATGGTTCTTTTAATGTAGGTTTCTTAACGTTATTAATAAATATATTTTTGGTAATGCTTTTACATGAAATTTTCGTAAGGATTTCTCACATGTTTTTTAATGTCAAAAGCTGACTTAATTTGAACACAAATTTATGGTAAAAATAACTTTTTTTTCAACATTTATTTAACTTTTTTACGATTTTGTGCTTATTGGGACATAAATAAAAGCATTTAATTTGTTCGCCGTGGTAAATTCCGCGGTGTGTGACATCATCCTTAGATCCTTCATCTTCCTAACTTTACTTACTTACTTTTAAACATAAAATAAACAAGAAAATTCTCTAAATATTTTTCACATGTAGCTCTACATAAATCTGTTAGCACGATCGCGTCAAAATATGTTTCGGAAACCTCAGATGGACGCGGAAGATCTGAAGACGACCTCACACAAACAGGTTGCTAGCCTATTTAAAAGGCTGGACATTTCGGTCATGTATATGGCATTTATTGCATTATATCTAACTAAAAAAAATCACTATAGAAATCACCAATTTGTGCAGGTATTTCGTTTTAAATCAGTCTTAAAATAATTAAAAATAATAAACTTAAACTTAAAATTGCTTCCAATGCTGATGCGGCACTTCTTCCTCCACAAAATGCTTGAATGTCGCATTGGTCAACAATTTTTCTGAATCTGCTTTGGAAGATGTTCCAGTCGCAAAGGCCTACAGCGCATCCATCCAAGTCATCTACTGGCGCTTCGTTAAGAAAAAACCCGATTTTGTAGGGTTCTCCATTTTGACATCTAATAAATAAATAAAAAAATAAGTTGTAATAAAAGAAAAAGAAACATCAATTGCAAATATTAAGTGTAGAATATCGCATTTTGTAACCCAGTTCGATTGTAGTTACAAGCTTTAATTGCTGTATTGCATTAATTTCTATTTACGTCAATCGATCTACAATAATAACTTGAAAATATATCTTAAGGCTGGGTTCGGTTCGGTTCGGTTCTTATAATAGAAAATTTAATAAAAAATTATACGATGCTCAAAACTGGTTGTGCGGTTGTAAAAAAACAAATGCTTTTTTTTGCTTTATTTATCTTGTTATGAACAATCCACGAAGTGATCCTGCGTGCAAAGGGAATGTGTGATATTAAGCACTTTAGTGAAAAGTTAAAAAGACACAAAGTCAGTGGTATTCATTTAAAAAACCACATATAATTTTCTATGCTAGGTAAGACTGATATTAGGTGCCAATTGAATAGTGCCTATAGGCAAAAAATTACCGAACATAATTAAAATTAGACACATATTTAGTAGGTTAACAAACTTTTTAAAATTCTGTGGAATTTTTGAGGTTGCTCTACGGGGCCATAAAAAAGAAAGGCGGATGGACTTTATCTATAAACAAATATACTAAAAACTACACCAAGTAGCTGCTTGTGTTGAAAATACTAAAATAAAATTGTTTCGGTAAGTTTTTTAGCTCACACATATACTATACTATAGTAGTGTGAGCTATGGTGATCCTAATTTTTTCGAGAAAAAAAAAGTTGCTCCGATTTCAAAAAATTTTATATATCTTTGCGTTTCAGATGATTTTGAAACTTTTTTGTTGCGCCGTCTGTCTGTCTGTCTGTCTGTCTGTCTGTCTGTCTGTCTGTCTGTATGTCTGTCTGTCTGTCTGTGTGTCTGTATGTCTGTCTGTAACGACCAACGCGCATAACTCAAAAACCGCTTGCCCGATTTTAATGAAATTTGGTACCCAGGCTGGGTTTTGGGTCGAGATGGTCCCATTTAAAAATGAACAAAATCCACCGAACACAAGCCAAATAAAAGGATGGGGGTAGATTTCAAAAATTAGAGTTTATGAAAAAATATGGCGTGTGTGATATCAAACGAAAGACAATTGAGTCTGGAGTTAAACAAAATACATTTTAGTTTATATTAAAAAAAAGGGGGGGGGGGGTAAATTTCAAAAATTAGTGTTTAAGTGGAAATATGGCGTGTGTGATATCAAACGAAAGGTAATTGAGTCTGGAGTTAAACAAAATACATTTTAGTTTAAAAAAAAAGGGTGGGGGTAGATTTGAAAAATTAGAGTTTAAGTCAAAACATGGCTTGTGTGGTATCAAACGAAAGGTAATTGAGTCTGGAGTTCAATAAAACATACTTCAATTTTTAGTTATATTAGCTTTCACGTAGATACACTATAACTATAGTACCCAGTGTGAGCTTAGGTGCCCATAGATTGGCAGAGTATTTATCTAATTGTTCATGCAATTTAAATTTCTGCCCCTCCCCCCTACCAATTTATAACGTTATCAGCCGCCCCTGGAAACACCCGATATCATGGAATTTGAGATACCCTGTACATATACTTACTGGTAGAGGGTAGCTACTAAGTTAGCAGCAAAAGGATCAATAATAGAAGTTTTCCATCTTCTCGCTGTTTGTTGGAAATAGTTTTCCGCGCTAAGAGGCGTATAATCTTTGGCTATACCCATTGTCGTCAAAAGTGCTTGAATTGTAGCTGCGTGGGTAAACAGGGCAGTTACCTTATTGCCATCTGGTACACCTAAAATTAAAAGATAATTAATACGCCCGCTGTATAAAAACAAATGAAACAACACTGAAAATTATTAAACTAATACAAAATATATTATCCAAGGCCGAATTTTTGTAGTGCATGCTGGTTCTGAAAATGGATTTGTATTGTAAAAAAGAGTGAGTTTAGTTTTAATTTTTTAAACATAACCTTAACTTTTTAAAGCTACCCAAACAATAAAATGCGCAATTTTAACTTCAACCGCTTATTTTGTCTTGTGTCAACGTTTGTATACCTAACTATTAAAATTTTTTGACGTAAAAAGTTTTTGTTGCTATACAATTATTTTATTCACAATCGTAGTTTTAGGCATGGTTTCCTTAGGCTAGTTTTAATTTGGAGCTAGTGAGTCACTGAATATGGCTTAATAGGCCGAAACCGGTATGACAATATAAAAATCACAGTGGAGGAAGAATAAGAGTTTGCTTTGTCTTCTAAGAACAACTGTTACAAATTTATATATTTTCATTTCAAAACGTTAGTACACAATTTGATAAAACAAAGCAATTTCAATAGAATATTTTTAATTATAACATCGACAATTTTTTTTAGAGTTTAAGCACCATATAGGTTAATTTGGGTCTAGCACATAATTGTTTGATTAAAGTTTAAAAGTTACATTATTTCTTTTTAAACACAAAAACACTGGTATTAGAGTCTAGGTTTTACAAGTTCCTATAAAAATTACCTCACCAAATAATTTGCATGAGCCACCATAAGAGTTACTGGTTTTTTTATATCTAAGGCACCATTTTTCTTGCTCCAAACAATGTCTCGTTTCTTTTTTGATTTAAAATTTCACTACTAAAGGTTCTTATGCATTTCTACAACCTGCATCCTGTTACGTAAAATACTGATTTTTAACTTTTTACTAGATCACTACTAACTAGGTGTTTTTAATTTAATAGTTTAACTGCGGTTTTGATACTGATTCTAATATTTGCGAATCGTCTTTTTATATCCCAAAATATGTTGTTTTTATAGGCAGATGTTTACAAATAATTAATTTATTTAGATTTATCTTTTCTAGGAAAATTCGGCAAATTTGAATAACAAGGTAATAAATAATTTTGATTTAATTTTTGTTTGACATAACCGCTATTAATTATTACTACCTATTTTTCTTTTATCAAACAAACTGGCGGATGTGTTTATTTTTATTATTAAAATGTTTTTTATGTTTAAATCAAAAAGCTGTTAAAATAGGTAATAAATATTAATCTGGTGACACGTGACTAATGGGTTTAACCTATTTATCCAGAATTATACCAAATTAATTTGCTAATTTTTATATTTTGAAAGCTATAAATCAGCCACCTGTATTATTGGCGGCCGCAGACCTCAAAGAAATCTAAAAAATAAATCAACAATTAAAAATTATTTAATTTTTCTGCAAAATAAGCCATAAATAATTTTATTTCCTGTGCCTATTTAGTATTTTTCGGCTTTTTGGTGACTAATTTAAAATGATTTATTATTTTGTTTTTTTTTAATCTTTGATCTATTTAGTTCACAGGTGCTTTGCTTAATTTGAATACCTATTTGGTTTATTAGAATGATTTTAAAATTTAGTCTAAAACTTACTCGAGTCTTGGTCGGTTGGTCGGTAGTTAATAGTGTGTGCCAGGTAAAGAGTAGCTTGCTCCTTATTGATAAATAATACTAAAGGTGATTATTATTGTACAATGATACCTGTGAATATTTAGTACGTGGTCAAAGTTAGTTTTATTATTAAGATTTTATTTCTTGGTTGCTCACTTTTAAAATAATGTATGACCTTTCTTTTTCGGATAAGTAAGGTTTGTATGCACTCTGTCAAAACTTTTGAAACCCTCATAATTTAGGTTTATCACACCACAACTAAAGTTTTTTCAGTTAAAACAGTTTTTTGAACATTTTTTTCTGTCAATTTTCTTCACATTTCTAAAACCAGAGAGCTCCAAAAATGATATTTAAAAAAAAAACAAGCCAGGTTTGCCCACAACGAAGTTGTAACCAACTTATTTTAAGAGAAGAATTTTTATACAAAGAATTGTTATAAAAAAATAGTGCCAATCAAAAAAATTCAAATTGATTTCATAAAATTTAAAAAGATTTATATGCAGAAATTTGGGATTATTCTCATAAAATACACTTTCATGCAAAAGTTTTTTTCTAAATTAAGTATATAAGCATTTTGGTAATTTTAATTTTAGGTTGATGCAGGTGTTCAGAGCAGGCGGTTGGTGAAAAAACTCACCCGTAAAACTGTTGTAAAAAATGTTACTTGGATTGGAGTTACGATCATACATTCTGCTGAATACTACAATAAACATATTGTTATTTTTTATAAATTAATGAAAATAATTCTGGTAAATTTTAAATTTTGGACGTGAACTTGATTTGTTGCCTAAATATCAATAAAATGGGAACTATTAGAGAATCTGAGCTTGAAGTTTTCTAAAGGCGAAACTGGCTGGCTTTGTTGCAATAAGTCCCTTATAATTAAAAATAAACGAGTTTTGAAATTCGACTTCGATATGTCAATTTTAAAAGACCAACCGTCAGTTTTCCATGTGAAACTGTCAGAATACTGCCTGGCACTATTACAGCCTGGCTTCATTTAAAAAAATTGTGTGTGCTTAAGACCACAAGGCAGAAGTGTAAACTTCAACAAGGCGAAATTAATAATACTGGCCCATAACATATTCTGCAAAGCGGACCGAACCGAACTCTTCTGTGTACTGGCCTTCATCTACATCATCATATCGCTCGCTGAATGTTTCTCACAGTTAGTCGACTCGAGTCGATTCAATAATGGTTCTCTACTTACCATTCACAGTTTTTTCAAATCTTTTGTACATGTCTCTTAAAGGAGCACAGCCTAATTTCTCCACATAAACGTTGCCATATCCCGAATGGAAGTATTCCTTAAGATCTTCAGCATATTCCAAAATTTTTAGATGATTTTTCGTAAAGGCGGTACACCAAGGAGATAAATTCTCAATTTTCCTATAAAAATAGTACTACGTAAAAATTAAATAACTTAACGGATTGCCTTGCCAGTATTCTTTATTTGTTCATTGTCTTCTGGAATTTTGGTGAACCCATGTTGAATTCTAATCGGAAGTATCGACAAGAAAACATCCAAAATAGTGCTATATAAATAATTAGCAGATTAATGTTGGGTTTCGTTTTTAATTTTGTGGCGTTTGTTTTCCTCATGTGCTTGAATTCTTGTTTTTTGTTGTTCCAATGTACGATCTAGTCTGAAGGGTGAGTACGGAATTTTAAATATTTTAACAGTCCTTTTTAATTTTGTTTTAAATTTTAACATAGGTTTATAATGTGTACATTGTTGTTATTTTCTACATGGTATTATGGCTTGCTACAGGTTTTATTTGTTATTATTGTTTTTATATGAATAGCTGATTGATCTCTTTGTGCGTATTTTATTGAGCCACCCATCAGTTACTATAGTGACAAAAAATTTTTTTAACCTTTGTATAAAAATTTTTTATATATGTATATAAAAAAAAACAAGAAAAATAAACCATAATTATTTTTTTATATAAATAAATAAATAAAATCAGTTACATATACATTAAAAGGGCAAAAAATATTTAGGAAAAAAATAATATATTGTCAATAAGGTCATTTTAAATGTTATTTATTGGTAAAAGAATAATAATTTTTAATTGGCGATGTATTAATGTGCCGTATTTTGTATTATCTTACTAATGAGTCTGATGAAGACAAAAACCATTGTCGAAACGTTACCGATGGATTAAAACGTATATTTACCAGAACAACAGTGTCCTTATTCCCACTAAATTTACCTATAGTTGCATTGCAAGGACGTGATAAGTTTACCAAAGTGCTGTTTAATGTTTTTTAATGAAACTCTAATCTCTTTGGTAGATATTAAATAAATTTTATGCCGCCTCGTAAAAAACGTAAGCCTTAAAGCCGACATCATGTGACAAAATGGCGTCTGACGACCGCCATATTGACTCCTAATAAAAAAAAAGAGCCTATAGCAACTTCGGGATCAGTAGCAATTTAACGACACCTTTTTCGTCAATATTCAGTCGTTTAGCCTCTAGCACAACACAAACATACATATTTACATACATACATATCGAAAAAGAAAAATATTACCCTTCCTTTCGCCGTGCTGCAGTTGGGTTAAAAACTGCTACACAAATAGACACACTCCTGTGCTTATATCGGTAGTAACCACGAACGTTTGCTATAGGTTCCTTTATTAAACGCTTTTTTTTGTAAAAGTTATTTCTTTTAATAAACGTCTAATTCATTACTATTATTTATTATTATTAATATCGAGTATACTTTACCATGCTTTTTCGTATCTACACATATCGTAGATATCCTGAATTATGTTAGGATCCAAAGTAAACTTAAAACCAAGTCGCCTGAAGACTTCTCTAGTCATCTGGGTATACTCGTGTGAATTCAAAAATTTGCGATATGTAAAGTCCGTGTCAGGATTTCTATTCACTAAATCATCCCAAAGAGGGCAGTTTCTGTAAGGCTAAAAACAGTAAAACGACAACATGATTAATATAATATTTTACAAATAGGTAGTAGGCCAGTCATTATATAAATTTGAGGTTGCAAAAGGTCCGAAAATTTAGAAACTTGAGACGATTATAGGGTTGATGGTCCTTAATATCTCGAGCGATGTCCGCTCGCGGCGCCATCTTTTTAATAACTTGGTTTCCGTAGATTGAAGAAAATACTCTGCCAATATATGGGCCCCTAAGCTCACACTAGGTACTATAGTTATTGTTTACGTGTGAGCTAATATAACTAAAAACTGAAATATATTTTATTCAACTCCAGACTAAATTACCTTTTGTTTGATACCACACAAGCCATGTTTTGACTTAAACTCAAATTTTTAAAATTTACCCCCACCATTAAAAAAAGCAAAAACTAAAATGTTATTTGTTAAACTCCGGACTCAATTACCTTTCGTTTGATATCACACATGCCATATTTTCACTTAAACTCTAATTTTTGAAATATACCCCCACCCTTTTTTTAAAATAAATTAAAATGCATTTTGTTTAACTCCAGACTCAATTACCTTTCGTTTGATATCACACACGCCATATTTTCACATAAACTCTAATTTTTCAAAATCTACCCCCACCCTTTTATTTGGTTTCTTTTCGGTGGATTTTATTCATTTTTAAATGGGACCGTCTCGACCCAAGACCCAGCCTAGGTACCAAATTTCATTAAAATCGGCCAAGCGGTTTTTGAGTTATGCGCGTTGGTCGTTACAGACAGACAGACAGACATACAGACAGACAGACAGACAGACAGACGGCGCAACAAAAAAGTTTCAAAATCACCTGAAACGCAAAGATATATAAAAATTTTTGAAATCGGAGCAATTTTTTTTTTCTCGAAAAAATTAGGATCACCATAGCTCACACTAGTATAGTATATGTGTGAGCTAAAAAATAAAATTAAAATTTAAGACAATAAAATTTCCTACAAAACTGTTATCAATGACAATATCTACACAACCCCTATAGGTATGCAAGCCATAAAAACTTAATAACAACAGTGGACAGATGGCTCTGCGGTATATTCATATAGTTCCAATGATGACACGACGCGGCAGAGCCATCTGTCCGCTTCTGTTATTAAGTTTGTTGTGTTGCATATCTATAGGGGTTGGTAAACATCCCTGTTATATAATGCTTTTCTGTCAGACTAATAGTTTTTGAGTAATGATATCCACCATTTTGCCACCATTTTAAAAAAAACTTAGGGTATAATAGGGTATATAAATTAATTTAAAAAAAAGTTACCTTAATAACTTCGTCGTTTCCCACTGTATTGGCATGTGCTTTATAATATTCGTTGTCAAATATTCCTTCAATGTATGCTTGGTAACTGTCATGGGTTCGGTCAGCTTGAGTATATTGAAACTAAAAATTATTTGTTTTTGTGAGGGTACTTATTTTTAAGATACGTGACCTGCACTAGAAATATATTACCTATGATTTAATTTATTTAAGGAGCATTAATATAAAAAATTGTTGAAATTACAAAACGATTTTTAATTTTAAAATGCACGTACACATAAATTTATGATCATAATTTTATTACTTGTACCCGAATAGATCTCAGATAAAATTTAGTCCAAGTCACAGTCCAATAGCCCACCGGTTCTTCAATAATTAGCAATAATACAAAGATAAATTGTTTCAGGAACAGTTTTGTTCTTGTGTTCTTTATTCTTATAAATTTTAAATTATTTATCATGTCCGTTAGTCTGTTGTTAAATAAATTATAAATAAGCGCGAAGAGACTGTCATCATCCTTATTATGCCTCACCATTGAGACGAATTTTAAAATGATGAATA
Organism: Aspidapion aeneum; assembly: GCA_963576565.1. Classification (NCBI taxonomy): domain Eukaryota; kingdom Metazoa; phylum Arthropoda; class Insecta; order Coleoptera; family Brentidae; genus Aspidapion; species Aspidapion aeneum. The sequence goes on along the minus strand of OY755044.1, from coordinate 96,758,398 downwards.
TCAGTCTCATTTCTCAGGTTGACCTAATAGTTATGATAAATTTCTGACCGTCCATATGGAGTCGTTATTATTAACACTCGGTACAAAATCAGCTGTGCCATAAAGTACTTTAAAGGGTCCCTCAATGGACTGCTTTTGGATGAATGGTGCTGTCTATACTGGATCTCCCTTCCTCCATATTTATTCACTAAAGTAAGTCGAGCGATACTTCTATTACTTACTTTTGCGCGTTAGGTAACACATGTTAACTATTTACTTTATTACTTCAACATTTAAAAAGAGTGTTTTACATCTCCTTTCACTATCCATTGTGGAAACCTGTTCTCGTGTTCGGAATTAGCTTCTGAATGCTCTTTGCCTTACGTCATATTTCTAGAACACATACAGAGTAACTCAGGTTTCTAACACACTTTTGTTTACGCCCGACAAAAGTAATAAAGTCCTACTTGGTTAAGGCCAGTAAAGAAGACACATTAAATCATTTATTTTTACTGACACTTGCCTTACTCTTTAATCAATATCTTAAACATTCTTCAAATCACTAAGTAAAAAGACTCGACATTGAAGCAAAATTAAACGTGCAGCAAGCGGCGCCCGGCGCGACGTCACAATCCGGTGTACTGAGAAGAACCATAAATAGAAGAAACTTACGTAATACTCAACATCGTTGAAACCCTGACCAAATAATTGAGGATATTTTGATCTATATCTTCTTGCTAAAAGTTTCAGTTCTGCAATGCCCTGGCTGACTAGTTTCCCTGCATCTTGTTCAATAATAGAGTCATTCCACCTCCACCTGCAAAAAATAGGTTACAAAAAATTAACAAAATGCTAACAATCAAATTACCTAAAAAGTTGTTAATTTCGTGGTAAGTATTATTATATTTATCCTTAAAAAAACTATTAAAGCTCAAAAGTTTTTACCAGAAATACATACACCGTATTAAATCCGTTCTTAATAGCAAAAACTTTTTTAGTTGGAATTGAAACTTATTGACAAAATTGTTCATTGAGCAATTGTAAGCAAAATTTGTTACATGAATAGAGGAGGGGGGGGTGGGTTCGATGGGTTTAGGCAAAATTTATTAGAAGATATGAATACGAAGAACTTATTTTTTAGTAATAAAAATAGTTTTACTAGTAAAATGTATAACAAAGTTAACTAAAAAATATAATCTGGCTAATCGAAAGTCGAAAAGAAAATGAAATGAGTGTGTTGTAATTTGATTTTTTAGTTTTTTCTTTATAGCTCTTAGTTTAAGTTTTTAAGATATTTCTCTCAAAAATATACAGGCTATACGTGCATGCCAAATATAAGAATATACAAAAAATATTTTTTCAGCGTGCACGCTCTTTTTTTCCTTCCTCTTGAACCTGGTGCGTTACTGGTAAATTCTAAGATGTCAAGTAAATTCCTTATTTTATCTGGAAACCTTTCGGTCTAATGCAGTTTTTTTGAACCTACAATCGTTAACGAGCAAAAAAATGTATTAACAACTTTTTAGATTGGATCTTAAAGAGTCTGGCGAGACTTATGTAATTGTAATTAACAGTCAGACCAATTTTTTCAATATACATACACTATAACCTATCATATAAAAAATTTTGAAAACTAAGAAAATAAGTTTAAAAAAATTACTAATTTTTGAATTTTGAAGACGCCAGCAGACGAATTTATTAACAATGTAAATCAGCCGACTAATTTTTAGTTATCATGTATACCTCAAATTATACGATCAGTTGCAAGCGTAAGAAAATATTAGCAAAAATCACTACCAGTTTTGTATGAGCCAGATTGATCTTCGGATAATATTAATGATCTCTTCTTCTTAGTATAAAAGATTTAGAACTAAGAAAATAAGTCGACTCATGTCATTTTATAATCTTTTGAAACCACCAGAGAATCATTGCCAGACTAAAAAATTACACAACAGAACATACTTATTTATATACACCAACTCAGAAAATAGACTATTAGACATTCAATTTGAGTCGCAGGGCCTGTGTGACGTCATAAATTCAAAATGGCGATTTTCAGGTTTTTTTACAAACTTTGGCTTATAACTTTCGCTTAATTAGTTTTACAGAAAAAATTTTGTTTATAAGAGAACACCAATTACCATGTTAAAGAAATTAGCTTTATATCTTATAAAATAACAAAAAAAGTACTTTTTTTTGTTAGTTTTTAAGATATAAAGTTAATTTATTTATAACTTCTTAACTATAATAATTGTTCTTCTGTAAAACTAATTCAGCGAAAGTTGAAAGACAAATTTTGTAAAAAAATTAAAAATGCCGCCGTTTTAGATTTATAACGTCATATAGGCCCTCCTGCCCATATTTGAGGCAAACATTCGGGGACTTGAAATTAAGTGATCTATTACCAATCGACCGAGGGTGGTCTTAATCTTTCTAGATTAATCTTAAATTTTTAATACTTAAAAAAATAACAGTCTTTTTTAGTTCTTAAGGTACAAAGCTCACTGAAACGACAGTTAAATTGTTCTACTATTGCGAAAAATTCATATGGTATAGAATTTTTCTGTAAAGTTGATGTGGCAAAAGATAAAAGGAAAAGTATGTGAAAAAAAAACACACACAGGCGTTCTTACTTAAATTTGAGGTAAACACCTGGCGACCTTAAATTAAGTGATCCATAACTATTCGATTTGCGGTAGTCTTAAACTTCTTTCCTAATTTATTAATTTTTTTGGTAAAAAAATTTACTATTTTTAAGTGCCTTTAATAATATCTTTGTTAGTTTTTAGGATATAATGATGATTATTTACTATATTAATTGGTGTTCTATTAAAAACAAAAAACGTATTAAGAGTTACCCCCATCTTGTATTTATGACGTCACACAGGTTCTCCCAGCCGCGGCTCGTGCCACAGGCGAAGTGAAGCAGTACGTTATTTATAAAAACCAGTATACAAGTTATTATCTCTTAAAACTTGTTCCATCCTGGAAATTCGAAAGCATGGTACACACAAAAAGTTTTATTTATTAGTTCTATTAGGGTCGTTTTTCTCTTTCAACTGACGTACCATGTTCTAAGAGTTCTAGGATGTGACGAGTTTTAAAAGAGAATAACGTTTGTACCGGTAGGTATTTAAGACGCTAGCGCTACCAAGTCTACTTTCAATCCCTGACTTCGCATGCGCAGATCTACCAATATTATTTACCTCATGTATTACAATAGATGAATACAGGGTGATTTTCACTTGAATGATTCTAACCACATAAAAATAGAAAGTTTCAAAAACCTAACCTAACAAAACCTAATCAAATCTAACCGAAGCGAACCAAAGGAAACTGAACCAATAATTTTTTTCAAAAAAAAAACTTTCCTGACTTCCTGCCCGGGATCCTAGAGGATGTGAATCCGAACCGAACCAAACCGAACCTAACTAAACTGAACCAAACCTAACCTAACCAAACTAAACTACAACACGTACTGCTAATTAGGTTTAGTTGGGTAGGGTTAGGTTTGGATAGGTTCGGTTCGGTACGGTCCGGTTCGGATTCACATCCTCTAGGATCCCGGGTAGGAAGTCAGGAAAGTTTTTTTTTTGAAAAATAATATTGGTTTAGTTTGCTTTGGTTCGGTTCGGTTAGATCTGATTAGGTTTCGTTAGGTTAGGTTTTTGAAACTTTCTATTTTCATGTGCTTAGAATCATTCAAGTGAAAATCACCCTGTACATCTATTCTAATACAGGGGTAAATAATATTGGTAGATCTACGCATGCGAAGTCAGGGATTGGAAGTGGACTTGGTAGGGCTAGCGTCTTGTGTGGGTATTTATAATGTAGCGCTTTACCTCGCCTGCAGCCTGAACCGCCGCTGGGCCCTCCTACTCAAATTTTGTGATCTATTTCCAATCGATCTAGGGTAGTTTTAAAGATTCTTCCACAAATATCCCACGGGACACGATTTTTTACTATCCTCTTAAATATTAGGTATTCTTGGCAGGGGTATTCTACCTATTGTACTTACGTTCTAAGCAAATTGTAATCATCAGCACACAATTTTCCTCTATTGGGAAAGCTTCTCCTTTGTTCGTAGTTCTGAATTATTTGATCTTTGATCTGCTGCAAATCTCTCAGTCTGCGAATTTTAAAAGCTTTCGGATAACGAGTTCCATGTCTAACCAAACTCCAAAATTGTACAGGAGTGCAACCTAAGCAACAATTTTATGAAAATCGGTTAACCGGTTTAGGAGCTATCGTGTTACGGACAGTCATACACACACACACACACACACACACACATACTCACACACACACACACACACACACACACACACACACACACACACACACACACACACACACACACACACACACACACACACACACACACACACACACACACACACACACACACACACACCTACACACAGACAGACATCACGACGATAATGATAAGATACGTCAAAATACACCCAAATAACACATTTTCGGCGTAATGTCAAAAAATATATTTTCGTCGAAAATACCTTCTCTAGCCATTGCTGTGCGGGCTAGGAAGGTAAAAATTCAGAATTGACCCCTCTTCCCACTTCGGTTCGGTTTTTCTTTGTGTTTTTTGAAAATGCGTTAATTTTAATTAATGAACATAATGTTGGGAGTACCTCAGGAATAATACATAAAACCGCTTTGTGACAAATGTTTTTCAATCAACTCAATAGAGCGGATTTTATAGAGGAATACACAAAATTTTTTGGTTAGTAAATTATTTACGGCGTTAGTATTAGTGTAGTGTAGTGTGAGTGTAGTGTAGTGTGAGTGTTACTCACTTATGTGTTTTGAGAGTAATGCCGTATTCCATTGGGGAAATGAGTGCAGCACTAGTGCACAACTGGCTCAGTGTTTGCATTCCATTAACATGCACTTTTTCAGTTTTCGTATTCCATTGAGGAACTTATGAATTCAGTTTTGCACTGAGTGCGGCTTTTTTGACACCGGCTCTGAGGGCTCGGGTCGCACCGAAAACTTTTTCCCGCCATTAATTTTAAACGCTTATTATTGTCGTGGGACGTAAAAATGAGTGAGAATAAAGTTGTTAGCGATTTTTTATTATTTTCTTCGCTGCTAAGTAGTAGCAGCGATGAAGATGAAGAAGAACAGTTCTGTGCAATAAAAACAATGAGAACGGAAACCCCAAAAATAAAAAACTTTATTGAAAATGTGGTTTACCGATTTAACAACAAACAGGTAAGTAGATTTGTATGGATCTGGTTGACTGGGGCCCTGGGACTAATTTTCCGACAGTTGGGGTATTCTGGCAGCTATGATTATAAGTAAAAATAAATGTATTTTTTAGTTCAAGAAACACTTTCGGCTCGAGATGAGCACTGCAGAATTCCTCATAAATAAATTCAAGTTGCCTCAATTTTGTCCAAAAAAAGAACAAAGGGGACGAAACCCCATTAGCGCTGAGGCACATGTCTTGCCATTTTTATGGTATGTTAAAACACCCTTACGCTTAGCTGTTAGGTTAGGTTATGTTCTTGTTGAATGGAAATTTGTTCAAAAATATTTTCTTCAAAAACTTTTTTGAACAATTTTCCTTATGAAAAAAAAATGACTTTCAAAGAAAATGTTTTTGAACAAAAAAATTTTAATAAAATGTTTTCAAACAATTTTTTGTTTGAAGGAAATGTTTTTAAATAATTTTCCTTTTCAAGATATGTTATTGAAGTATTAATATTACTTTCGAACAAATGGATTTTGAACAACATGTTTTTGACCAAATTCTGCAAGGCAGGAAAGTTAGATTTAGTTGAAAGAAACTTGTGAAATATTATATATGTAGACAAGGTGTTTCGAATACTTAGGTTCAAATTTTGGGAGCATAAAGTACACTTCTGGTTAGGGTTTTTTGAAAAACAAGCGCGAAATATAGATAACTACTCTATCTGTTGGTATACGAGCACAAGCCTGCATTCAACAAGGAGGTGGGCATTTTTAAAATATTCTTATTAACTTTTTTTAAATAAAATCATTATTTATTATTATTTGACGAATTTTATTTATCTTAGGATAATATTTATCGGCGTGTAACTTTGAAACAAATAAAAATGGATATCGTCGTTGGCCTGATAAAACTACAGGTTGTGTGACATTTTTTTCAAAAATGAAATTTTTGCATAATCAATTTGCCCTATTCATAATGGATATACTATAAAAAATTATTTGCAAGAAAATGTTATATTAACGTTGCTTAAAGCAAGAATAAAAAAGAAGTTCTACAGCTCATAATGGCATACCACACTAAGGTCACTATATCACGATGTTAGGAACTTCGAACCTTATACCACACGAGTGCGATTTTTCATTTTCCGCGTGTTCCATTGAAACTGCACTCGGTGCAAATTTTTGACAGCACCGTTTCAGTGTCAGTGCACCACCAGTGCTGCACTCATTTTCCCAATGGAATACGGCATAACATGTGACAAGTGGTATTAGTTAATACAAAAAATTTACAATCTGAGCCATTACTTGGTTGTGTATAGTGTTAAGTTAATCAAACATGTTGTTTAAAGCTTCATCAATCGCAACATTTACCATTCGTTAAATTGCCTCGTTGTAAATTGTGTTACGTTATTAAAACATGTTGGGAGCAATATTTTGTGTTACATATGTAAATTAAAACAATATTTTTGTTGTTGCCACTAGATGGCACAGTCTAATCAACATCTTTTTGATACTATAGCGAATGTCAACCTATTTAAAACGAGAGACAGAGCTTCCGAGCGCTTCGGGGCGTCAAATCAAACAGTCGAGCCTGTGAACACCTTAGGTTGGTGCTTCAGCTAACTACTCCATTCATCTGGTAAAATTAAAGTACCTACCTGGTACATTGGTATCCTCCCTTCTTCTCTCTCTGCTTAGCAAGTCGTATGATGTCTTGGATCCAAAATGAAAATATTGTTCGGGGTCCTTACTGTAACAATATTCCTCAAGGTTTTCTTCATTAAGCGATTGACTATTAAAGTTACTAAAATAGTCGCTGGGTCTGTTACTTCCAAACCTGTCATAGTCCTCGTTGTTATGGGGATTTTGGTCATAGTTTGGACGATTTTGGTCATAATTCGGCCGATTTTGGTCATATCTGTAATTAATATTGTAAATGTTATTGAACACATTAAGGGAATTTTTATACGCCAATATTTATAGCCAGCTGCTAAAAACAAGGATTTAATTTCAAGTCTATAAACCTACAATAATTGTAGAAACCCTATGATACATATCGATGCATAAATACGAAAGTACGCCATTTTAGATCAGCCATTTTAAGTTTTTTGAGTTTGGAGGATAAAACTGTATTAAGTGATCTCAAACACTGCAAACTTTTAAGTTTGAGACAAATCGGTTTAAGAATAAAGAAATCCGCCAGTTTGGATCCGTCATTTAAAATTTTTTATGAGTTTGAGTCAAAAATCATAATCAGCGACTTGAAACACAGCAAAGTTCTATATTTGATACATATCGGTGCATAAATCAGAAAATCCAACATTTTGGATACGCAGGGCTGTAGAGCCTCGTCAGTTAAAGTAACTGAAGCAATTCTTCACCAAAAGGAAAATAGCCTCAGAAAAAAAGTATACTAATGTAATAATACAGGGTTCCTAATAAATTGCTGCCAGTCTTTTACTGGGAATTTCGTTAAATTTAATGCTCTTTGTCGAATAGCAAACCTTCTGTTTTACAATACTTCTAGCAATGTTCAGCATCATGCAAATTTTTACTTCAAGCACCTATTTTGCGATCAGCTTCAAATTAAAAATAACGAATGCAGAATCCCGTAAAGAATTCATGTCGATATTGTCGACCGGGACCAGGAGTTGAAAGAGTACTAACAATGGATGGAAATCTGTTAGAAACCAAAACAATTCTTAATATGGTTTTCATAATCTTCAAAGAAAAAATCGTTTGAAAAAGCATTTGTTATCAAAACCTAAAACGTGTAAATACATATATGAACAAATAACTTTTGTAAAATAAATAAATACAATAATTTTACTAAGTCATTTTGAAACTTACCTATTTGAATCATTGTATCTATTCTGATCATCATATGGCCTGCCAGCTGGTCGATTAAAATCGTTATAGTTGCGGTTAGCATTATAAGTACGATTAGCATCACGATCATAATATGGATCATTGTAAGGTCTATTAGCATCGTAGGGTCTACCCGAGTCGGGAGGTCTGCTGGGATCGCGAGGTCTATTAGGATCATATGGCCTATTAGGATCGTAGGGCCCGTTGGAGTCATAAGGCCTGCTAGAATCATACGGTCTATTAGGGTCATTTATTCTGCCAGAATCATACGGTCTGTTAGGGTCATTTGGTCTACTCGAATCATACGGCCTATTAGAATCATAGGGTCTATTGGAATCGTATGGTCGGTCTGAATCGTTGGGTCTTCTACTAGAATTATACTGTCTGTTAGGGTCATTTGGTCTACTAGAATCGTACGGCTGGTTAGGATCATAGGGTCTATTGGAATCGTATGGTCGGTCTGGATCGTTGGGTCTGTCTGGATCATAAGGTCTACTTGGGTAGTTTTGTCTATTAGGATCATACGGTCGATTTGGGTCTTGTCTGTTATTTGAGTCGTATTGTCTGTTTGAGTCATAAGGTCTATTTGGATCAGTTCTATCATTTGGCCTGATGGGATCGTTGTACGGTCTTGTAGGATCACCATGTTGCCGGTAAGGATCGCCGTATCTATTTCTATCCCTGTCTTGATTTTCTTGGGCTTTTATGACCATTAAATAAGTACAAAGTACAAATGTTTTTCGGTGCATTATTGGCTGGGATGAATATCTGAATCTGAAAGAAAACAACCAACAGTTAAATAAAGAAAACTCTGATAAGATTATGCAACTTTTTTTTTAAACTAAATAAAGCTAGCTCACTAAATAAGGAACGGAAAAACGATGTTGTGTAATGTTTCACAAAAGGAACAAAAATAACATAGAAAGATTTTGTTTCTCCTGTTTTTTCCGTGGGCAGCTCAAAAGCTGCACGGCGGTCCAAGATCTAATGGACACCTATTAAGTGTTGACAGTTAACTGTTTTGTCCTTAAGAACACTGCATGGTCAATGTGACACTTTTGTGAAGCTACAGAGACGGTATATGAATCTCATCTTAAAATGTTGGTAAGAGAATTAAATAAATAATGCCATTTTTACTCTGGTAGTTTATTTTGGACTTGTAGATGTCGCCACTTATGTAAGTATAACGGTAATGCAGTTTCACAGAATATTAATGTGGTAATCAGGTTAATAACAGATGCGTCGTGATCGTGGATCAGGGATCAGTCCCTTAACAGGTTTTTGGAGTTTAGAGGACAAAATAAAGGCGTTATTAAAACGCAGTTTTTAACAAGGTTTTTTTATAATAACGTTAATGAATGACGGATTAAGCTTGTTTTCATATATGAAATAAACGTTTTTTTCTAGCAGCTTTTAAAATCAACGTTTTTTTTCTCACACCTTTTTCTACGTATTAAACACGTGATTGTGCTATGTGGGCAATGGTATACTCGAGATGGTTTCTTTAGAAAACGTTAAGTATAACTTCGTTAGAAGGACTAAAATCCATCGTCAATAAATCATTGCGCCGACGTATTTTTTTAGGAATAATAACTTTTATTCTGCATCTGATTTAATGTTGAAATTTTGCACATGCCTGGTACGGATTCGAAATCTAATAAGCAAACATTTGTTTTACTTAAACCGGTAAAACTTAATTGAAAAAATAAATAATGAACAAAAACATAATTTTTGAGTAGTCCTCAAAAACAATAAATGGATCCATGACGGATCTGATACCTTCCTAGCTAGCCTATTAGCACACTCTAAGTAAACAAATCCATGATATGAGCCTTAAAACAGTTTTCTGTACGTATTTCAAAAATGAAAGCTCCTACGAAGGTTTTGGTTATATAACATATAACTGTCACAAAACTGTCATTAGTATTAACGGATTTTATCCAAAATTTAATCAGCTCACACAGTATCGAACACTATTTTACCTGAAAATTTCATCAAACTCGGTTTAGCGGTTTAGGAGCTATCGTGTTACACACAGGCAGACGTCACGACGATATTGCTCAGATAGCTTCAAATACACCTAAATAACACATTTTTGGCGTTATCTCGAAAAATAATATTTCGTCGAAAATATTACCTTCTCTAGTCATTGCTACGCGGGCTAGGAAGGTAAAAATAGTGACATTGGGTAACCTATACGTATCAAAAATAAAAACAAACGCTCTTTACAAAAAATATTTCTATGGTTTAAACAGAGTTTTGGTAACAAAATTTCAATTTCAACAGTTTATTTCGCTAACTAGAAATAAACAAAACTTAAGTCGAGTTACTACTTAAGTTAAAACTTAAGATAAGCCGAAGTGAGAAAGAGGCCCATTGGAAGAGAGTCATACTAACCAAAATTTTTAAAAATAATATGCCGCTATGTTATTAAACCCGTTAAATTAAAATTTACTGCAACCTGAAAATACCTTCGCATAAGTGGTATACTTACTACGTTACTACGTAACCAATAGGGATCGGAAATTCTCTGTGTGCATAATAATAGGTAAGACAGGCTTAGTAGCAATAAACGGAGAACGATATGCTGTAAGATGGGGCTAATTAGGCTTTGTGAACAAATTGTAGAAATAAATAGTATAACTTTTAAATATGTACAAGAAAAGACCATTTTAATACTTTGCCAATGTATGGGCACCTAAGCTAACACGATTAATGTATAATGTAAAGTCTAAAGTCAAAGTTAAAATATGCTCTATTGTCTAAAAATCATCGTTCCATTGACAAAGCAGAACTAAAAAGAATGTAGTAAATCAAGGTAAGTAGCCCACATACAACAAAAATATTGTAGTAAAAAAAACAGTATAGTAAAAAAAACAAAAAATATTACAAAAAGCGTAAGTAATAGGAACAAAATAACAAAAATTAAACAATGAAAAATTAATAATAAACATTAAGATAAAGTTAAAACATTACAACGTTATAAATTGAAAAAACCCAAAATATTGATAAAACTGAAAAAATTAAATATAATTTTTGGTAAAAAACAAGAAACATTACGCGGAAAGAAAGCGGATAAAAAAGCAAAAGCGCAAAATAATAAAAAAATATATATTTTTTTTAAAATTAAAATAATAAACTAAATAATAATGACCCGTAATCCCCAGTATTTGCATACAAAATAAAGGTTACTTTACTATTAGCAACCTTAAATGTAGACCTTTATACAATGTGTGTCGGTCTAACAATTTGCTAAAATAAATAAAATAAAACCTATATATGACTTACCATGTATTTTGAATAACTAAACACACATTATACACACATTACAGGACACAACCCATAAGCCACATCACGCGACGCAAAATATATACACAAAATTACTAAACTTATTGCGGCCAACCCTGCAATGTCACATCTGTGTAGATTTAGTGCATCCTCCCACGTGTTTAGTGTGGTTTGATATTGGTAATCGACCCGTAAAGTAGTAGACAGATAGTATACGAGCTGTTTTCTAAGCAGTGGGAGACTACCGTTGGATTCGCATTTTATATATTTTTAATAACCAACCACACATACACCACATCACACGATACAACACATAAACCAGATCAAAACACTTATTTCTTCTAACGCGGCAAAATCGCGCCGTCGTATGGTACTGGCGCGGTTCAATAATTGTAATTGGAACGTAGAGTAGTCACTACCCAACTAACATTTATAGTAGCGGCTACATGTTCTAAAGGCTTTGCTACTTTCTTATAGTAGAAATGTGGTGATCCCAACCAAAATTTGTTACTTTTTAGTTCTAACTACTATTTAGTATCAGGAAATAGTAGATGTTTCGTAAAAACGACCCTCTAAACTACTTCTTAGGATTGTTTCTTGATAGTCGATTTTGATAGTCTTCTCTACCACAATAGGACGTTGCTAAAGTTTTACTTTCTTTTTAGTCGTTATTTCGTAGTCGCCCTGACTTTTATATCCTACTTAATTACCACTAGAAAGTTAAGCTTCATTGGAGTCCCAAACAAGTGTATCCGACAACAACATTATAACTTTAATTTTTACCACAAAAGTTTGTGTCATCATAGTAACATCTGATGTAACAATGTAGACAAAATAACTTTTTGGATCAACTTTAAAGCCGCAACTACTTTGACTTTCTTTTAATGTCGATCTTTTAAAGTAATCTCTCCTTCCTATTTCTACTTTGAAAACGTAGATTTTTTGAAGTCGCATCTTGGTCGCATACATTCTTTTTTTAACTACCTTGAGCAGTCCATTTTTTCGAGCTCATTGCTTGACCATTTTACAAAACAATCAAAATGCAAAATATTGATCCAAACTATCGAGTACCGCACACGGATTTTAAGAATTCCCTGGTCCATGCTTAATCTCCATCCTTAATCTTTTACGCTACTTGTTGCTGTTCTATTGTTGTACTGTCTTTATGATCGTTCGTGGTTTGTGCTGTGGCACCACCCATCGCCATCATAACCCTCTTGTGCGGACTAAACCGAATTCGTTTATCTATGCCTCTTGTGCTGACGTGTCGTGTCTCACTGTGATTCATTTTATGTGTTGAGCTTGGGTCAATTTGTCTTTTTGGTTTTCTTCAAATTTGTGCTGTTGTTAAAGCTTGGTTTGAAGTGAATAAACTTAAATTTGTGCTGTGTTTTGTGCCAGGCTTTATTGCAATAGGTCTCTAATATCTAATTTATGCACGGCCCCTATAACTTGAGGGTAGTAGTTATACTTATCGCGTGGTTCCTATCACTCTGTAGACGTTTTCTAGTGGCGAAAGCTAGTTAATAATACGTTATTGCAACGAAGGAGTAGAAATTCGAGTGTGTTATCTAGAACTAAAAAGGAATGCCGACATAAAAGTCGTAAGTTGGCGTAACTTAGGCTCACTTTCAAGTAACCCTTTGACTATCAGCGAATATAGTTTGGGACGCCATGTTTTTATGTAAGAAAGAAAATTTAATATTTTTGTTGTCGTTTTATGAGCTCATATTAAAGAGCTATACTATTTTATAAACAAATTAGTTGAAGCTTACCAAAAATGCTCTTCTTAAGCACCATTTGTTGGAGTTAACTGTCGATTATGAAAACATAACCTCCAAAATCACAACACAAAAATTCCATCAGCTACCAGAAAACGGCTCAGTTTTACGGGCGCACCGGTTTTTTGCAATATATATAATGCATGTTACACAAAAAACTTTGCGTCGCACTCGAATTTTGATCCTCTGCTCGTATATTATAACCATAACCAAAAAAAAAACTAAGCGAGTCTATTTACTGTTGTGTCCACCATATTGTGTAACAATTCTACCAAAAAGAAACGATTATATTATTTGCAACTACATCGCAACTTTTATGCCATTACGGAAAAAAAAACAGCCTCTACGACGTAGTAGATACCTGGCTACGACGTAGTAGTGTAGTTGTTACTACAGTGACTTTAAACACTTGGCCAAGTAGTTATAACTAGAAATTGGTTCCCCACTTAGGGAATTATAACGTCGCTGTATGGTACACTGAGACGTAGCGGGCGTACGTTGCGGTTACTTTTAAGAAATTCTTTCTAGTTGGGGTTTCGTCGTTACAACTTTAAATGTTTGTTGGGTAGATAGTACACGGGAAGTTTTGAGCAGTAGGAGCTTACCATTAGATTCGCCTTTTATATATTTTTAATAAACAACCACACATACACCACATCACGACATTTATTAGTGCTAACGCTGCAATATCGTATCTGTGTCGATTTAGTGCATCGCCTAAAGTGGTTGGTGCGGTTTGGTAATTGTAATCGACCCGTAGTTTGGTTTACAGATAGTACACAGGCAGTTTTTTAAGCAAAGTCTGCAAACACTTTAAATAAAATAAAAAAAGTAAGTAAGAGATAAATCACGCCAAGCACAACACATACACTACATCAAGACACTTTCACACGACACGTCGATCAAGTGCATCGTCGTACGTGGTTGGTGCGGTTTGATAATTGTAATCGGCCGTAGAGTAATATTCGGATAGCATAAAGTCAGTTTTCTAAGCGAGGTCTATAAATACTTTGAAATCAAAAAGGCGAACCTTAGCAGTAGATTGGATTAGATAGTAGACACATCACACAACACAACATATACACCACATCAAGACACTTATTGCTACCAACTCTGCAATATCTGTGTCGATTTACTGCAGGGTCGCACGTGGTTGGTGATGTTTAATTGTTATCGGCCCGTAGAATTGTATACAGATAGTATCCAGTTAATTTTCTAAGCGAGGTCTATAAACACTTTGCAAATAAGGCGAAAATTTGCAGTGGGAGAATACCGTTAGTTACGTTACACAACATAACACATACACCACATCACGACACTTATTTCTTCTAACGCGGCTGTGTTCTAGTGCGTCGTCGCACGTGGTTGGTGCGGCTTGATATTTGTTTTCGGCCCGTACAGTAATATGCAGATAGTATACAGTCAGTTTCGTAAGCGAGGTCTATACACACTTACAAAAAAATAAAAAAGGCAAACCTTAGTAGTAGGAGGTTACCGTTAAAAATGCAAAAACATTTCGTCTAAGTTTTGAACGGGCTTTATTCCTAACGCAATAAAAATTTTGGTTACAAATACGAATAGCAACCAGAAAATTCTATGTGAGAAAATTGATCAAAAAGACATCATAAGAAAAGGAAAACTGAGAAGAAAAAAGAACCTCCTGGCTTAAGAATTAAAGAGCCTGGTGCGGCTTGGCCTTAAATAAATTGTTTTGAACAGCAGCAAATAAGATTCGCATTGCCATAATTATTTCCAACCTCCGCTGGAAGATAATATTTCAAGAAGAAGGAAGAAAATTTTAAACAAAACTGTAATTTATTAATGTTTTCTTATTTTGTTTGGTCAATTGACCAAAAATGAGTTTGACCGGTCAAATACCTAACCCTATCCCTGTATTTACGAACAAGTTTTTTAAAACGCAAATAAGGATCCAATCAGTATTATTGAAATTAAACTTGAAAGGTCAGATTAACCCCATCTTACAATATAAACACAGTGGAATCACAGGTTATTTCTCTCGGTGTGTCATAAATAACTACACACATGTGTTTTACAACGACTACGCCTAGAATCGCGCCAGTTGTTACTTTATTCTTACGAAAATAATATCCAATGTGATTTAAAATTACTACGTTTATTATTTACTTTTTACTTTAAAAGTTTAGCATTTATTTTGGTACCTTCTAATAGTTACAGTAGAATAAAGAGGTAAGTGGTTAGATATATTTAAAGCGGTAGGTAATTGGTTTAGAATCAACATCAAATTAGTTTACCAAATCTACTATTTATACTCAATTTTTTGTGCCACTTTTATTAGTTTTTATGATATTACATAAAGTTTCGTATTTATTAATATACAGGATAACCCTATTAAAGAAAATATGACAATTAACAAATGTACGTAAGAATATTACTAAATATTAACACTAAGGACTATTATAGATCAGAGTTATAAGGGTATAATAAATTATCTAAGCTATTAGAAAAGAATACTGAGAGCTTTACTAATATTTAGATAAAATTGAACAGAGAAAAAATTACTGTTTACAGTTTACCATATGAATGAGGTAGTTAGCAGAAGCACCGACCAAGAAAGAGTGTTCACAGGCTCAAGTGTCTGATTTGATGCCCCAAAGCACTCGGCAGCTCTTTTTTTTATGGGTTGCATTGAAGAGCCATAGAAAAATAATATGTAATAACAATAAATTTGGAATTAAAAAAAAAACTAAAAAACTACATACTATATATACAAGTAGTAGATTATAAATAATAATCATCATACTTAATATTTATAATAGGAACTATGGTAGCTTAGGAAGATACTTAAAATTTCGTTGAGATAGATATACGTATACATTTTGGCAGTTTTTCTTATTTATAGCAATATTGTGAAAATAGATATCTATTAAGGGAACTGCTAGCGCCACCCGACCGGTGCGGCGCCGAGGAGCGCGTGCCTCAAGTATGGATCTACTGTGCGAAACTACTACCACTTATGTAGACAGACGTAGCAAGTAACACAAACTGGTTAATTCTGTAGTGATGACTGCACTCAACCAAACCCGAATAAAAACAAAAAAATAATAAGTAACAATTTAGACTGAACCCTCCTCGAATATATCTTGGAGGAATGACAATCATTATGAAAAACAACATCAACCACTACTTAGATACACCCAGACATCGAACATTGAAATAATATCCATCAGGATTAAGCTTTACCCTAACTCAGAAAAAGATTTATAACAGCATACATTCTGCACGTGGATATTACACAACAAGACCCCGAAGCCCTCGTTCCTGACAATATATCCACAATCATTCTAGGAGACCTAAATGCCAAAAGCATTCCATGGAGAGCACAATCTACTCGTAGTTCGACAAACCTCAACCTTAACTTAATCGTTCCAAAAGAACCCAAAGTGTTCTTCAACAATAGACCAACCAATTGACATGTTTATAACCAGAAACCTAAACAAATCATTGAACTCATACAATAGTTTCGCTCTGATCACGCACCAGTCCTAGTAAGCAAATGAGACTCGACATTATGAAACATCAAATACATGGAAGACACTGTACCCAGTGGGACACCTATCAGCAGTCACTTCAAAACACACCACTTCAACCCAACATCCACATAGTTGAAGAACTTAAAAAGGAGAACTGCACGACGGTATAAGTCAAGCCATCCAGGAATCAACAATAACAAAAAGCATTCCAGCATCCAGATTTGTCAATATCCCACACAACATCTGGGAGATGATGAGAGAAAGAAACAGGAACCGCCGATGAGCAAATGAAGCCAAATCATAAGATTGGCAAGCCAGCAGACTCTATTAAGATTACCCTGAAAAACCACTACAACACACAATGGGGCAAGATACTTGCCACACTAACAACATAAAGCAGCTCGGTTTGGAAAATAGCCAAGGCTCTTGTCCAGGGCTCCTATAAATCACTTCCAACCTTCAGATATAAGAACCAACTGTTAGTAAGGCCAGCCAAGAAGGTCAACCCATTAGACTTTAACAACAACAACATCACAACAGTTTGCAACTTTCTAGTTAAACCAGCGGAGAGAATCCAATCAATTATGAAACATTTAAAAACAAGAAAAGCATCAGAAGAAGACGGCCTTAGCAACTTATCTAATGAATCTGGAACTAAAACTACAATATCAAAAAACTACACTCCTATCCAGCATCAGCCAAGGGGTTCAAACGTGCTATACCGATTCCGCTAAATTTTCACCTGACGAATTTGGTCTAATCCTTAACTCTCAGTACAGCAAACCACTCCACAACACATGCAACAACAAGACTGTCCAGATAAGTCACAGACCAATTCAACAAAAGACATCACACTGGAGCAATATTCTTGGACATCAGTAAAACCTTCGACAAATTATATCACGGTCATCCTGGTTCATCAGAGACATATCAATTAGAAACGACATCCAAGTAGCTAACTTCAAGCATACATACATACCGTTTTTGATCAAAACTGCTCTCGACCGCTAAGAAATCGCTCCTTGCCGGAGCAGATCTCTGTGGGAGCAACTGCAAACTGATTCCGGATTAATTTAAATCCTAAATAGGGACCATCCTTAAATCATGTAACGCTCTAGGAGGGGGGGGGGTTAGGCCTTGCGTTAAACTTAATGTTTTTTTAATGTTTTTTTTTCTTGAAAATGCGTTAAGACGGGGGGGGGGGGGGGTAATATGAATTTTACGTAACTTATAGGGCGCTCCCAGCACATTTATAAACAAGCAAAACAACGAAGTTTAAGAATTGTGATAACACAGCAACAAGAAACCCTATAAATATTTTTGTTCGTCTTCAAAACTTGATCTAAGCGATAAAAACTCTGCCAATACCATTATTTTAGGCTTTCGAGGAGGTTTGGTATTTATTTTGTTACACTATACAGAAACTATAAAAGAAAAAACACGCTAAAACACAATGAAAAAAGTAGGGTAATGTTTATTGTTTTGATCCAAACCAATAGGGCTGTCTAACAAAACATATGATCAAATCCAAGATGTCTTCCATAGGACAAACAAACCGATTTCCCATAAGCCGTAATGTTAACAAAAACGTAAATTTTACAAAAATGACAAGAGCTTTAGTCTAAAAAATTAATCAGTTTTAAGAACAGATCCTTTGTGCATATGGGAAAAATGCGTTTTTCTTAAAAAGATTAAACTAAAGCGAGAAAATCTGAAATAAAAGGGACCATGTTTTCTTCAAAAAAGTAGGTTATGTTTTTGTTTATTTTGTTTTTTTTTTAACTTTTTCTCTAGTTTTTTCACTTATTTTGAATTATTACATGGGCGCACCAAGGGGGCGGGGGGCTAGGAGCCCGGGCCCCCCCAAACCACATATTTTTTTAGATATTTTCCATATATTTCATGAATAAACAAAAAAAATAGCATAAAGTACATCATGAGACATCTGGGGGCCCCCCAAAGGTTTTTGAAGTTTTTTGACCAATGAATCAATGAACTATCAGCCCAAGGTAGGGGAAAGTAGTTCTATTCAAAGAGCTCACTTCAAGGCTCAGTTAACAGAGACGAAATTGAAATAGACTAAACTTTTCTCATCAGATTCAGGTTTTCTATTAGGATATTTTGTTGTACTTGAATAAACCTTTTGCTAAGTTATAGGCCTTCTATAGCGTGAAACTGTGAAAAATATTTCACTATGATTTTTAGGTTTAGACAAAGTTTAATTGTTTTAACCCTCCAGTAGTGACATGAAAAAGAGGAACAACTTATAGGTAGGTCAGTCCAACAGATCAATATGCACATATGAGTTCCAACCGAGGTTGGTCAAGCAAACTTCTAATAAGTACTTTACAAAATATGTTTATTTAAAAAAATATAAGTAAACATTATATAAAAAAAAAACTTGCAAAATTAAAATACAGTTTTTCCTTGTCATTGGCCTCACACACCATACATCACCATATGATTTTCCATGAACTATAATACATAGGGCTTAAGTACGGTCAAACCTAAGGTTCATCAGCTCACAACAGTACTGTTCAAATTTTACAACAGTACAATATTCGCTGTTGTATTACTACTGTTACTATTACTTTTATTTCTGTTTTTTTGTAACAATATTTGCTCACTTATGTATCTAAAAGTTTATGCAAATAAATATATACTCTACTCTACAATTGGGCGTAACAGCATATGACCCATTAGGAGTATTAGAACCCAAGTTTTTTTGAGAGAAATTGAAAAAAATATCTGAGAGAACTTATTTGTTTTTCTTGTGGTCATCAAAGTCAACAAAGATTACTTTTTTTTCCATCTATTATTAATGATGCCATAAAAAATTTTTTTTGCTAATAAGCTCAGACCAGTACCGTAGAAATTTCACAACAGGACTTGTAGTAGGTCCAGTCAGATACTATACAAATTTTACGGTGTACAAGTTTTAGGTGTCAAAAAGCATGGAAATAAAGGAAAATTTGCACCAAAATAGTTTAAGATAAAAAGAGGTTTGAGTTAGGGAGATTGTCAAATTCACCAGTTTATTGTAAACTGTTTTGAGGTCTGTAAAATAAATATTTATTAAAGAAAAAGAAACTTTGATGATACAGGACTTCACTCGACACTATACAAGATGCTACACTACCAAAAGTTTATTTAAGAGTTCTGTAGGATGGTGTACAAATTTGGTTCAGCTCATTATTCACACTTTAACCTCATCTTGTTTTCCTTTTCTTTCTTCTCTGGGCCCTTTTTTCAACCATCATTTTTAAAATTTTTCAACCGTTTTGAAATAATAATCCATTCAGGATGGGTCTCTCCTCATGATTGTGTCATGATCATTGCTGTATTCTAGTTTTGAAAGTTGCTTGCCTAGAATAGTAAAAAAATCATAGTGAAATATTTCTTACAGTTTAACACAATTCTATGTTACACTTCTGCAAAAGGTTCACTCAAGCACAAAAAAAGATCCCAATAGAAAATGTTGCCAAAATGGCAGTTACACATTTATCCAAAACAAATCTGACAAAAAACTTTCGAATATTTCAATTTATCCTCTGTTAAGTCAGGTAATAGAGCACTTATTCACTTTCTTTTCCCTTCTTTGAGCTGATACCTAGTTCATTTAAATCAAGATGATTTTTTAAGGTCAAAATACTTGGCATTCCATCAAAACTAACATTATCAAGCTCTCCCCAGCTGCCACAATTCATAACAGCACAGAAACTAATAATAATGATTCAAACTGAGTAAAAAACTGGAAAAAAAGTTAAAAAAAACAAAAGTAAATAAAAACATAACCTGACTTTTGGACAAAACATGGTCCCTTTTATTTGAGATTTACTGGCTTCAATTGATTTTTTTTAAGAAAAACGCATTTTTCCCATGTGTACAAAGGTTCAATACTTAAAACAGCATCTTTGTTGTAAATTAAATCGTTTCACTTTTTTTAAAAATTACGTTTTTGTTAACATTGCGGCTTATGGGGAAACGCTTTGTTTGTCCTATGGCGACCATCTTGGATCGAAAAACAGCTGATCGTGACAGTTCGTTAGACAAGCTAATTGATCAGTCTCACGACTGAGAGCAAGCGAGATCGATCCACGCAAGATTTGGTAGCGAGTGTTCTGCCTAATCGAATAAAGAAATCTCGGGAGGGACGCGACGCTTAAATCAGCATTCCGAGACCAATCTTTTTGAGATTGATCTCGGAATGCTCGGGAGCAGTTTTTGATCGTTGATTGAAAACGGTAAAAGTGTCAAGCGACAACCTGTCACTTTTCTAGATTTAGTTAGTAATACGTTAGAATATGTGAAGCATAAGTTGTGAATAATTTGTTGTAAAAGTTATATTTTTAGACCGATTGTAAAAATTATTAAAGCTTATACCTTTTAAACTAACAAAAATAAAAATAATTAAACAGAAACAGTCGCAAATAACGTGCATCTTGATATCATTACAAATAATCCACATTTACGCGACGTCTGACCTAACCTAACGTAATGATATTGCCTATTTAGAGGAACATTGTTTTTATCTAAATAAATGTTTAAAAATAAAATCTCTTGTTTCGGATTTTATTTTTTCAAATTATTCCATATACACATTTTATAGATGAAAATGGAATGTTGTAACCGCTGACGACCACAAGATATTTATTTACAATAATAAATATATTTTTAATAAATTTGATTTGCTAAGTTCGCGCACTTAACGTAAAAAAATGAACCATAAGTTATACCACGAAATTGGACGGGTGAAGCAAACATCGGACTTAGTCCATCATCAGGCCCCTTTGTCAGTTTATAAAAGATACTCCATCACAGAGCTCCAAATGTGTTGACTCAGTTAATTGACTAAATATTCACACAACACATTGACACTTTAAAAGAAGTTTTTTAATTTGGACTAAAGTTGATCTAAATCATTTTATTTTGGTGTAGGGAATCTATGGTAGGAGTGTGTAAAGACCTTTTCGGAACTTCCTGTATACATACAAAAAAAAATCCGGTTAATAGCACTCTTGAGCATTTTGAAATATTCAAGATGGCGGCTGATTAAAGATAAAAAAATAAAAAAGTTTTTAAAAACATAAAAGCAAGACTGGGCGCAATCAATAGCTATTAAGGTTCCATTAAACATAGTACAAGCTCCGGCAGCCCTCGTATCAGGAACATTGTCAAAAGACACCGCCATCTTGGATTTTTGACTATTTTTGCCTTTATCAGTCTTTTACTGAAAAAGTACTGATTTTTGAGAAAATATGTTAAAACAAAATTTAAAGCTCACAAAAAACCTATTAAACGAAATATTTCTAGGCCACCTAATTACTATCCTTCCAGAGATATGTACAGCGTGTCCCATTTTCGATGGGATTAAATTGGAAACTCGGTTATTATTAAAGATATCGATTTTCTAATTGCACCTTACCGTGCTCTTTTTTGGAGCCCTTAAAAATGGTGCTATTAGATTTTTGCTATACCCCTTGGTTTCGGTGATACAGGGAGTTTTTGAAAAAATTGCATTTTAATTAATTCCCTGTATCTCGCTTATTTTGCAAGATATTTTTATTCTGTAAAAACCTTTCTATGGCAACTTTCTTAGAGCAAGATAATGACGTTGTCAATTTTTTAAAATATTGTTTAGTTTTTGAGATAAGGTATTTATCGTAAAAAAAATAAATACGGACCTGGAATTAAGGTTAAAAAAAACTATTTAATATTTGAAAAAAAAAATTATAGTCCGAACCTGGAAATTTCCAACGTAATTATAAATTAAAAATTCCAAGACACACTAGTTGAACGATTTTTTGTTTACCTGTTTTGAAATGATAATTAAAAGACTTATAAATAAAGTAAAAAACGTAAAAAAGTTACAAAAATAATATCATACTAATTATTTGATGGTAGCACAGCAGGTCGTGAAATTTACAAAACAAAAGCGTGGAATTAACATTGTCATTTTTGTGAATGGCTTACAATTATTTTGAACTGGCTAGAAATCGGCCATATCCAGATTTTGAAAAATGTGATATGTTTGACTGCTTCATTCAAGCAACAAAATCCCAATATTTAAATGGCAGAAATATTTTTATGCAAAATGCGTTAAGAAAAATTACTCAAAAATGCCAACAATGTCTTACATATAATGGTAATCGGAAAAATTAGTTGTTTTTTGCAATTTGTTTTTTTAAATATTTTTCGTAGACTTTGTTTCAAATAAATCTGTAAATTCACGTAAAACCATTTTAATATGCTAAGTATCAAAACAGTTAAACTAAAAATTGTTTAACTAGCAATTTTTAATGGATATGTTGGAAATATCCAGGTTTGGACAAAAAAAATTTTTAAATATAAATTTTTTTTTTACTTTAAAACAAAATTTTTTAAAATTTTTAATATTTTATGATAATACTAGCATGAAACCAATCAAAATAGTAATTAAAAAAATCCAGGTCCGTATTTAATTTTTTTATGATAAATACCATATCTCAAAAACTAAACAATATTTTAAAAAGTTGACAACGTTATTATTTTCTTCTAAAAAAGTTGCCATGAAAAGGTTTTTACACAATAAAAATATCTCGGAAAATAAGCGAGATACAAGGGAATATTAAAAATACAATTTTTTCAAAAACTCCCTGTATTAGCGAAACTACGGGGTATAGCAAAAATCTGATTACGTCATTATTAAGGGCTCAAAAAAAGAGCACGGTAAGGTGCAATCAGAAAATCAATATCTTTTAGTAATAACCGAGTTTCCTATATAATCCCATCGAAAATGGGACACGCTGTACCCTTAGGCATCCCGAACATGCACATTTTAATCAAAATAAATACACTAAAAAAATTGGGTGTGCTTAAGACCACAGGGCAGAAGTGTAAACTTCAACAAGGCGAAATTAATAATACTGGCCTATATCTGCATCATCACATCGCTCGCTGAATGTTCCTGTCACAGTTAGTCGACTCGAGCCGACTTCACCCGAATGAGCGTTACATAGCCGATCCTGACGGCTCCTAAAGAAGTTTACACTTCAATAACATTTTTAAGTTTAAAAACTTTTCTTAGAAACAAAAACTTTTAGGAAGAAAAGTATGACACGTTTTTGTAGACTATAAAATTTTACAGAGAGTAATTTAAGTTGTCTGTAACGCTCCAATGACGTCCTTAAATTAAAATCATGTTTAAAAAAATATTTATATTATATGTTTTTTGCGGTTCTTCCTAACTATTAGTATGATATCTACGATGTATTTTTCTTATCTACAAAATAAACTATTATTATTATTTTGTTTGTTTTGTAAACAAGTGTCCTTACATTTGAAAAGTTCTCCATTGCTGTTCAGATAATTCTATGCTTATGCTAATTAAATAAAAACGTGACATGGCAGGAGATTTCGTTTAAGGACAAGCAGAATATTTATTTCATATAGTAAGTTTAAAACAAGCCCTGCTGAATCAGCTACAGTGCTCGCTGGATTTTTTATATAAAAACTTAAAACCAGTTTTTTTATAGTACAGTTTTTTACATATTTTGGTTGCTTCTTTCAACATTTTGCACATAAACTCAAGTGTGTAGGTATTTGTTGGTGACATTTGATACGAAGCAAATGATTCAGTTATTGTTAAAAACACATTCAGTAACAAACAATTTGCTTGAGAAGTGAATAATGCACGGCTTTCTTAAGTATGTGTAAGCACTAATAATTAACAAGGTATTTGGTGTTCCTGATTATGGAACGTTTACCTTTATTGGGAAGAAGAAATAGGGTGAGCATCGCTTATGGCATAATACAATAAATACCCAGATATTTGATATATATATAGTGTTTTTTAATATAAGGTTCATAGTGTTAAGTTTTGTTTGTGCTTGTAATTTGTCTTACTTTTGATACTAGTGACGTCATTTTGGATAGAAATGGATAAAGCAAAATCTTCTTTTTTTTTTGTATTTTTGTGCAGAATTTATTACTGGCGGGACTTATAATACTTTGGAGCAATATTGATATTTTATTATGAAATTTTAAACTGTTAAATATGAAATAAATCAAAAAACCACGCTTTTAATTGTGGGTACTAAAAGGTCTATTTTGTAATATATAAAGTATTGTTCATACTCGTCTTTTGTCTAGTCTTTTGTCTTGGTTTAGTCATATGTCTTGTCATAAGAAAGTTAAAACCACTGTTTCTTATGGGAGTGTTCATACAATGCTTTTGCTTTTGTTTTTGATTAGTCTTTGTCTTAAGAGTTGCCAACTTTCAATCCTTAGGACAACGACCAAGACGAGTGACAGACATCAGCTGATATTTGTTGTTTTTTTTACAGGGCGTCCGAAGAGCGCAAGCGCGCGGCCGAAATTTTGAATTTACCGCCATTAATCATGTTTTTAACAGAAAATCTCAACATAACCTCAAAATTTTATTTGTTTTTATTTTTTTTTTCGCTTTTGTTCTTGCGTGTCTGTGTTTCGTGCTCAAATTAGGTTAAATAAGATTGTTTTGTGTAGAAAATGACTTTTGAAAAGGGGCCTTTTTATTGAAATTGAATTTTTTTTTCAGTGGGTTATGACTAAGACTAATCAAAAACAAAAGACGAGTATGAACAGCCGATTTTGTTTAAGACAGCTAAGACTAATCAAAGGACAAAGACTAATCAAAAACAAAAGACTAAGACGAGTATGAACAATACTTTAAAGCGTAGATTTTAAAATCTCACATAACAATTTTAAACGAAATCGTACGAACTTAACTAGTACCGGCCCAAAAACTCAATTTGCGTTCCAGGTCGACGTTATACTGTTATCGGACAGTAACTTTTTCGTTCCAACAGACCACTTAAACCGGTTTCGGACTCCTCTAAAATACAAGATAGAATACAGGCCCAGTAGAAATTTTTGCATTTTCTCTTTCTGTGTTTATTGCATGTTGCACTAGAAAATTGTATGTAAATTTTCTTCCACTTCGTGACAATACATTTCTAGTTTACATTAACTCAGATAAAAATATACCATAAATTTCTATTTAATTTACATTTGCCTAAGAAAATTTCAAAAAACAGTGAATAACCAAAAAAAATTAAAATTTAGGCATTTTAACAAAAAATAAATTGAATTTCACAACCAATTATACATTTAATTTGCGATCATACCTAAATTCTCTAAATTCACAGAAAAATGCCACGTAAATATACAAATGATTTTTACATTTCCAAAAAAATGTGTGAAAACAAGAACGGTTGCAACATCGACAGCATCTTTTTCGCAAGAGCCTCTTAATTTTTATTCCTACTGCGGCATGTTGTATATTTCAAATCCACATTAGTATTTAGTATTTAGCTTTTAATCACTTTATGCTCCAATTATATTTTAAGTAAAATAATATGTAGCATATCTTAACTTCCTTGAATTACAGTGATTCTCAAAGCCGTACCCAAGAGAGGATCAAAGGTAATCAATCCTCCCCCCAAGAAATAGTGAATAAGATGTGTTAAAATAGATTTAAAAAAAAAATTGCAGAATAAATATGAAAATTTTATTGACATTTTTTAATCCTTCCTCGAAATTTTTTCTTAGGTACGGTCCTGGCGATTTATAAATAACAAAAGGTCATAATATAAACTATATATACAGGGTGTTTCCTAATTGAATGTCAATATTTAGGGGGTGATTTTTGGGCCCATTTTAAGAAAAAAACTTCATATGAACATATGTCCTAAACGTCTTACCTTTTGAGATAGTGGGTGGTAAAGTTTTCAAAAATAAATCATTTATTATTAATATCTACAATACCACTTCAGATATTTTAATGAGATTTGTCATACATGTACTATGAATCAAAAGGCATTTTTTAATGTATCACTTTTTTTTTAATTTCTATCAGTGGCGTTCGTACGTAACTTGACCTGCATATTAAAATTATTTTTAAAATCCCCAATCATTTCTAACCAAAGTTGATCACTTGATTTTTTTCAATCCGATGCACGGTTTTCGCTTTAAAAAATAAAAACCGTTTCTCTGCATGATCATAACAATATCGTTAATATGACAATATCATCATGCAGAGACACGTAGATTTAATTTTTTTAGATGAAACCCGTGCGTCTGACTAAAAAAATTAAAGAGATCAAATTTGCTCATAATTGAATACAGATTTTAAAAGTACACTTCACTTGGTATTGTAGATAATAATAGTAAATGATTTATTTTTGAAAACTTTACCGAACAACGAACCGAACCGAACCGAACCTAACCGAACCGAACCGAACCCTGTATCTCAAAAGGTAAGACGTTTAGGACATATTTTCATATAAAGTTTTTTTCTTAAAATGGGCCCAAAAATCACCCCCATAAATATTGACATTCAATTAGGAAACACCCTGTACTGTGCCTACCAAAATACAAGCTACAAAACGTGATTTTCTTAACTTCTTGGAAGTATCACAATCTATATTTGCTAAAACTGAGTAAAATTACATAAACTTTGTTAATATTGAGGCTTTCTATAATATGTTGGTTATTTCACAAATATTTTGTAAAAACCAAATTACATAATAAAAATAAATAAATAAATAAATTTTACATTTAACTTGTGATGTTATAAAAAAAAATTTTTTTACAAGTTTTGCCCAAAAACAAGGCTAATGCAAGTTGGTTTCAATTTTTCGTATATTTAGTTTAGGTATATTTGGTAGTCTGTAGTGATTTATAGTTTGTGAATATAAGTGAAATTACAGGAATTTTATCTGGATTTTAAAGAACTAAAGTTAAAAATGTATTTTGTAAAATAATTTACCAAAAAAAATTCTCAGAAACAAAATTAGTGCAGCAGTAATTTTTCTTAAATACAATTTACATACAATAAGCAATTTTGCAAAGTACTTCACAATATCTTTTTTCTGTGTGCAACACAGCTCTTGATTTCGTGCTTTGCCTTCGATCTACCTTTACGCGAGACGAAGAAACCACATTTTCTTTTAATCACTTGACTTACTCTCTCTTGCATATGATCACATGACTGAAGTAAATCGATCATTACGCGAAAAGGATTTATTTCTTTGGACTAGGTATTTGGTCGTTCCATTTAACCAAACCAGTTTTAAAAAAGTTTTCGTATTTTATTGCGGGTGCGTTTAGATTTTTTGTCCGGTTTAATGACTGTCCAACGTCTTAATGGAAGGCTGCTAGCATTGTATTTCCACCGGAACTATAAATGGGCACCGAATTTCAGGACAATTCGATAAGCAAAATGTGGTCAAAATCGAGTTTCTAAATTTGTTACATAGTTACATACAAAATTACAAGTAAAGCTAAACAAAGCGTGTTAAGGGCCTATCCTGATATTACGTAACTCTTAAAAGGGGAGGGGGGTTTGGCCTTACGTTACACTCAATGTTATTTTAATGTGTTTTTTCTTGAAAATGCGTTACGAGGTCAAAAATCCTGAGTTTCTGCGTTACGTATTTTAAGAACGTTCCCTAAAAATATAGAAAAAGTTACGAAAAAATAAAATATAATAGGCATAATCCATATCTATTATGTCGTTTAGTAACTGAATTAATTTACGACGGCATTGTTGATGGCATCTTGTCGGTATGTTACAAGATAACGCTATCAATTAACGAGTGCATGACAAAAATTCGCATCGGATTCCCGGAACTTTCCGCTTTATAATATACTTATATAATTATTATAAGTTTACACGAAGTCAGCATAAATGATTAAAAACCCGGCTCCGGACACATCAATTCCGGTCACTTCTGGTTTACTTTAAGACACTTCCAGTAACTTTTAAGTTATTTCCGGTCAGACCAGTTTCAATTTATTCACTTCCGTTCACTTTATATTATTTCTGGTTATATCTTGTTTACTTTTGGTCACTTAAGGTTATTTTCGAGTAACTTCCAGTTACCTTTGAGACACTTATGATCACTTTTAATGACTTTCGGTCACATTAGTTTTCTCTCGTATTACTTGGAGCAATTTTTAACAACTTTGGTTTATTTTCGGTTACTTTCAGTCACCTTGGTTTACTATTGGCTGACTTTTGGCCAACTTTACATCATTTCCGGTTACTTTTTGTTCACTTTTAATCACTTTCTGTTCACTTCCGGTCAATATTAGTTCTATCCGTTCCATGTTGTTTGTTTTTCGATTTACTTCCGTTAATCTCGAGTCACTTCTGGTCGAATATTTCCAGACTTCTCAAATCAAACATTAATTTTATTGAGTTTCCTGGATCTTTGCAGAATTTCACAGTACATTTCCAGCTTTTTATATTAATATATTTAAAATTTAACTGAACATTAATACAATTTTATAAAACTTTTGATAAACGCAAAAAGGCAGATAAATATTAAGTATACACTATTGGTCATATACATAAATAGCAGAATTGTAAGTACATTTGGTTATTAAAAATACTCTGCCAATATATGGGCCCCTAAGCTCACACTAGTTACTATAGTTATAGTGTACGTGTGAGCTAATATAACTAAAAACTAAAATATATTTTATTCAACTCCGGACTAAATTACCTTTTGTTTGATACCACACAAGCCATGTTTTAACTTAAACTCAAATTTCTGAAATCTACCCCCACCCTTAAAAAAAACAAAAACTAAAATGTATTTTGTTAAACTCCCGACTCAATTACTTTTCGTTTGATATCACACACGTCATATTTTCACTTAAACTCTAATTTTTGAAATATACCCCCCCCCCTTTTTTTTTAAATAAATTAAAATGTATTTTGTTGAACTCCAGATTCAATTACCTTTCGTTTGATGTCACACACGCCATATTTTCCCATAAACTCTAATTTTTTAAATCTACCCCCACCCTTTTATTTGGTTTGTGCTCGGTGGATTTTGTTCATTTTTAAATGGGACCATCTCATCCCAAAACCCAGCCTAGGTACCAAATTTCATTGTAAATCGGCCAAGCGGTTTTTGAGTTATGCGCGTTGGTCGTTACAGACAGACAGACAGACAGACAGTCAGACAGACAGACAGACGGCGCAACAAAAAAGTTTCAAAATCATCTGAAACGCAAAGATATATAAAAATTTTTGAAATCGGAGCAACTTTTTTTTTCTCGAAAACATTAGGATCACCATAGCTCACACTACTATAGTATAGCATAGTATAGTATATGTGTGAGCTAATATTAGTGAAAGACCTTATTGTAAAAACGCCTGGACCCAAAAGAATTTTTAAAATTTGGGAATATCATTTTTGCACGATAACAATACTACGAGGGAAGTAAAATCAAAAAACATTTTTTTATCAATCAATATAATTTTACGAGGCTTTTTAGTAATTTTTATAATTACCTCACTTTTAGTTATTACCTAATAGTTGTGTTGGAATAGTCTCTTTAGATGTAAGTTATCTTATTGTAACTATTTATTTTCTATTTATGTAAAGGGAATAAATTCATAACTTGAGAACCAAAACAGATACAAACATGCCGTTTTCAAATTTATGATTTGATGTGGTGACAATAAAATTTAATGAAAACAAAATCGGTGGTAAGCCTGGGCTGGGTGAGTGGTGTAAAGGGGGTAAATTTAGAACTTTGTAATGAACACAGATAAGACATGCGGTTTTCAGATTTATGATTTGATATGGTGACAATTAACGAAAAAAAAAACGATTGTAGAGGATAGGTAAGGGGTGTAAAAGTGGTAAATTCATGACTTTGGATATACATCCTGCATTTTTTTAATAAGAACTAGAAAGTAAAAAATAAAATAAATATTTTTTTAGTTAAACGATTTTATAAAAAAATTGCCCAGAAAAGTATAAAGTTATTTGCCAGATTTCTGTTTATTACAGTTTATATTTAACATTGGCGTTAATGGAATAACATATATTTTTAATTTCTGTATAAAATCGTGGCGCGAATATTAAACATACCCATCAATTTTACGTTCGATATATAATCGTTGCGCGTATACATCTCTATTTAATATCGGACTTAACAATGTATAATCTGCCATTAACCCTATTGTTAAATCTAGAGTGTTGTAAACAGAAATTTGCCAAATAATTTCAAGTAAAAGTTAATTCTCGTAAACGCTCCTTTAGAGCTTATGACCACCGTACTTTTTTTTTAGTAGCGTGGAAGTTGTGAAGAAAAACCACTACTACAGGAGATATTCCCAAAAAATAGTAGTTTACCTAACTAGTGCGGAAAGTGCCTCTTTTCCGCACGCGATTGCAGATGGCCAAACGACGCGATAGCGGAGTTTGGCCAGCAATCAAGTGCGGAAAAGACACTTTACGCACGAGTTAGGTACACTATTTTTTCTATAAGCGTGAGGAAAAAACTAAAAATTAATCAGAAAATTATTTATATTCAAAACGTTTTAATCAAATCAATTATTATTATTCACATTCTAGCGGCTTCTAGAACTGACTGGGGTAGATCTTCGTCCGAAAAATTCAAAAGACGCTTGTATCTGCAAAATTGGCTTTGTTTTGACAGACACTTTGTTGCTATGGTGATTTAAGATGCCAAATCTAAAACCACTAGTGTTCATTGTTGTTTGACATTGACAATGACGATATTTATACCGGAGAGATTTAAAACTTATAATTTGAACCTATTTTACTGAAAACTTTATTTTATCGAAAATATTGAAAATATAGCAGAATTTTAGTCAATTTGAATATTTTTAGGATATTTCGTGTGCTAGGAAAGATACAAATGTATTTTGAACGGTCTAAATGTTATAGAACACCTCAAAATCGTAACAAATTTACTTCTCCGTACTAGTGCGGAAAAATTATTTTTCCGCACTAGTGCGGAAAAGTGGCACTTTCCACACTAAAATGCGTGCGGAAAAGTGGACTTTTCCGCACGCTTATAGAAAAACTATTTTTTTTTCAATTTCAACACTCTATATGTCGAAAATGGTGCATTTTAAAAGGAAGTTAATAAAAACTTTTTTCATATTTTTGGACGAGCTATTACATTTTGAAGTCATGCGCATATATTATGAAACACCCTGTATAACCAGACGTACCTACGAATCGATTTTATAGGCCATGCAGAGTGATTTTAACATACAGAGGTGATTCGTGTAATTTTAGATTAAAAACAGGATTGTATTAAGAATATTCTTCTAATAATTCTAATAACCAGTTGTGGTTCCTTCATAAGTGCACATGTGCACGTACATTCGCAAATTTTACTTAAAAAATATTAAAATTTAATCATTCACTAACTAATAATTTCATCATATCAATAGTATAGTATCAATAAACCCCAAAAGAAATTCACCAAAGACTTCATTTGTGTTCACTTGGATGGTAGGCCGGCTCACGCCACGCTTTACTGGACCCAAATTCTGTGCACCGGAGTTGTTATGTCGCATTCTAATTACGAAATGTAGAAAGAGACGACGACACATTCCTATAGAATTTTACAGTATGGACATTACTTCGGTTGTGCTCTTGTACAGAAATTGCGAGGATCGATACGGCCGGCATCCCCTTGATGCAACCTGCGTTTTGATTTCAACGATTTTGTACTATTTGTGATAGCACTAGCGTGCAATATTTAGACATTTAAATTTTCTTCTCTACTATTACAAGAGAAAATAAAAATCAAAAGGGTCTGTGGTCCCAAACCAAATTTAATAATTATGAATGTAACTAAATGCAAAAGTCGTGAATATAAACGAACTTTTAAATTTAAATTAGAAATTTATGAAAGAACTGACCGATTGTACTGGTGTGCTGATGTAGCCTTTACTGTTTCCCTTGTTTATTCTTTGAAAGCGATCATTATCAGAATGGACAAGACCTGAAGTTAAAGACTTAGTATATTTGTTGGAAAAAATTAAAAAGCATCAACATTCAAAATTTCATTTATCTGCTAAATTGGTAAAAGTTAATTCCAAAGTTCAAAGAATTGGTTATTCAAAAATTTATTTCAAAAAAGTACAGAATACAAAACGTTTTTGTGAAATATAAAAACTAGGTATGATTTATTATTTATTTATAAAAACAATAATAATAGATAACTATTATCTAACTAAATATCTAATTTTTTAATTATTTGGCCCTCGATGGCCCAAAAAGTTGGGCGTGGCACTGAAAAAAATCCTGCACCGCAAATTTTTTTTTGGGTGTGCACCCCCCAAAATTTACACCACGCGCCGTCACTGAAGGGCGTTCAGATTGGACGTCGGTCGTGGCCCGGGCGCATCCTGGCCGTTTAGATTGCATCCGGTGTGCATTTAGTTAGACTTTACTCTGGCGTTCAGATTGCTGGTGAATTTTTACCGGATGCACACTTTCGCACCCTTTGAAATAGGACGACTAAATTTAACTCGCATGCGCATTTGACCAATCCTTTGATTTCTAACCTTATGTGTATTGTTTATTATTTGCTTTAATTTTTTTTTCGGCCTTAAAATCAGTGCTAAAATTTTGACTAGGTACTACTTACTAGGTAGAAATAAATAACTAAATTAGTACTCATTCTCATAACTTCATTTTGTATGAATTTGGTGTTGGACGAAAACACGAGAGTGGTTCCAGTAGCGTGTGGTGGATAAAAGGGCGGAGGGGGGGGGGGTGGCGAAAACCATAAGGGGCGCAAATATAGGTATGGAAGACAAATAAATTACAAAGCTTTTTTTAAAATAATAACACTTATAATTCTATTTTTTTCTCAAAGGACGCCAGGGGCGCCAAGCGCAGAGGGGCGCCAAGCGCAGAGAGGCGCCAAGCGCAGAGGGGGGGGGGGGACGTGCGCCCCCCCGGGCCCCCTATACGACACGCCACTAAGTGGTTCAACAAAAACGTACGGTCGTTTTTAAAAAAGCACAAGAAAAAAAATCACTTTGGAAATATAATACATTACATATGACAGTTATCAATTGATCAGCTGCAAGATGAAAATCGTTCAGATTGAAGAATCGATCCGACCACGCACCGTCACACACCGGCCGGGGTTACGTCCTTCACCGGACGCACACCGGGTGTTTCAATTTGAACGCGCTCCTGCTAATAACCAAAAATTCAAGTATTTTTCACTTTGAAATCATGTGTTAGGCAAAAATTAAATGATTATTTCTTTTTTATTGTGACTGTCTATTTAGTTTGCTGGTATCGGAGAAAAAATTAGGAAAGATATTCCACAAAATGGCGAACTGACAGATGCCCAGTCATAGAAAATCTATTTATTCCCCTCTCATGTCTCTGAATTTGCCATCTGCCTCATGACGTCTCGATCAAAAATAATTTTTTATGCAAAACCTTTTTTTTAATTGGAAAAGTCATCAGATTTATTTATTGTTTTATTTTCAGATGGCGAACGTTCTGTATTCAATTATTTGGTTGCTGATTCTCATCTTCATCGCGTTTTTTGTGGCGGGATTCTGTGCCGGATGGTACATTTTACTGTATCCCGTGACTGTTTGTATACCAGCATTATCGGTAAGTTCAATTATTTTAATATTTTATACTGCCGAGTAACCTATAATAAAATATAAATACATCCATAAAATCCAAAATTTTCACAAAGAAAATTAATAAATGTAAGTTTAAGTACCCATGACTTTAAATATGAAACAAGTTTTTGTGGCTAATCTGTCATATTTTTCATTGTGGACAAATTTTTTTACCGTGTAACATTGTCAAAGAACTTACAAACGTTTTTTTTTCTAGGGCTTGACAGACCTGCTTTTAAAAGGAGTTCAATTCACCCACTACTGTGCCTCAAATATGATGAGCGGTGCTCCTCTTGGTTAAGTAATTTAATATAATTTGAACTGATTAAATAGTTTTAAGTATCTCAGGTTAACTAAAGTAATTATAATGTTAAATGGTTGAAATGAATGAATAACATATTTAATTTTATTTTTATACATATATATATAACATTTTAAAAAATCTTTGTTTAAGTTAATAATGTGTTCAATGTGCCAACGAAGTGATTAAATATTTATTCAACATTAATTTGCTCATAAGTGCAATAAATTTACAAATTATATATTATTTCTTATATTCGTTGCTTAGGTACCGATTAAAATTTATTATAATATATAAATAGTTTTCCACCAAAATTATAACAAGCTAACCTTTTTTAAATGTAAAATTATTTTAATAAATATTAAACATGTTTATTTAAAAAAAATGTATGCTTTCCTTACTACATAAAAATGTCGTTTTGGTGCTAAAGGTTGGATGGATCTCTATAAAACTAGGGTTTAATAGAAAACAACTAATTCTAACTTGTTTTGTTTTGAAATTTAAATGGTTTCCGGCTCGTTTTTTTGGATCAAAACTAAAATTCTTGCTGAAAAAAAATAAAGTTTTTATATCAACAAAAGTTGTTGTAAACTGTACGTGTCAGACTTTTAACTATTATATATCACCAAATGCTAGTAAGATTTATGTTGGTTGCGTATTTCACAAGGAGTTTTTTTTTGGAATGGTAATTTTTTGTCCCTTATGAAACGCGGTAGTTTTTGCCATATTACTTACCCAATATCTATCAAATGTGTTCAAATATGTCTGCAATAAGAGAGCTAGTGAGAAACTGAGTAAAAAACACACAACGCAATCATTTCATAATAACTACCAAAATATTTCTTAAAAACTAATTTTTAGAGATTTGGGTTCGGTATTTTTTTTCCTCCTAAATGTATAAAATACACACAATATTTAAAAGATAGTTAATTCTTTTACTTATGTTGTATCTAAAGAACAACTTAAAATTTAAAAAATTGCTTTAAAATAACAATAGGGACAAAAATTTCAAAGTGGTAATGATCAAAAATATCAAGGCAAACATCGAAAAATAGCGGTACCGAATGGTACAAATCGTGTTACAGATAAGACAATTTCTTTACCTTTTAGCATTTTCCGGCCAAGTCAAATTTATGACACAACTTTTTTTCAGTTTTGTTCAAGATTTCAAGGGTTTTATTTGGGAGAAAGTGATCCCCTAAACTATTTAACCAGGCCCTAGAGAATGTTTTTAAAAACTTAGACTGGGAAGAACGGACAATACTTGAACCACCTAAGATATGCTGATGATATCCCCTTAATAACAGATAAGAAAGAAGAACTGATAAAAATGCTGGAAGAACTGGATACAACAGCTAAAAGTATAGGCTTGAGTATGAACTACACTAAAACTAAAATCATAAAAAACACAGATGAAAATATTACGATCAGAATAAACCAAGAGAAAATAGAACAAGTAGGGACAAATTATTAAACTAAAAAAAGAAAACCAAACAGCTGAAATCAAGAGATGAGTAAGTAAACCGAAAGTGTATAACCAATGTATCCTTCCTGTCCTTACTTATGGATCCCAGACCGGGACACAAAATCAAACATGGATAAGGTAACAAAAGTCTAAAGATCAATGGAAAGACAAATGTTACATGTAAAGCTAACAGATAGAAAAAGGAATGGATGGATAAGAAATAAAACAAAATAATAAAGAAGCAAAATTAAAATGGAAATTTGCTGGTCATAATATATCAGACAGAAAGACGATCGATGGAACAAATGTATTGTTAACTGGAGACCTTGGGAAAATAAAAGAAGTAGGGGAAGACAAATGAGATGGGTGGACGATTTGAAGAAACATGCGGGAGCTAGATGGATGAACACGCCGACAGATAGGGAAGAGTGGAAGATATTGAGGGAGGCCTATATCCAAAGATGGATCGAAGAAGGCTAAACAGAATAGAATACGTAAGATAATGCTAATTACCGAAAAGACAACATCATTTGCCTCAAATCTATAGATTTTTATTATTCAAACACAAAACGACTTATTATAAATAATTCAAAAACTCTCCGACATTGTTCGTCGCGGTGCTCTATAACCCACTACTTCAGTTCATACTAAAACTCAAAGTTGCTACGTGGAATTAATTTTATTTACGGAAAAATTGACTGTTACCGCATGGGACATGTTACCGCCTGGGACAGATTTCTTGTGACAAGTCATTTTATTTTTTATTTATTTTTTTTTTATGAATAAAATATAACAAAACTTACATGTTTACAATTCTAGAAAGTTCAAATTTTTATAAAAGATAACTTTCAGTTATTAGTTTCATTAATTTAAAGGCAATATTTGAATTTAAAAACTAGTAAAACCTCTAGTGACACGTTACCAAAGGGACAGTTTCATGTTTTAATTTTTTTTGTTGTTTTCTACCAATTAATTGGCAATTTTAAGTGGTTTTAAACCTAAATTGTTTTGTGTTCTTAATAACAAAATTCAAAAAGCTTAGATAAGCTTTCAATGAATATTTCCTTCCTTAGTCTGTGACAGGCAAAATTAGGTTTTGTAAAGAGAAGCGCCATATATGGCCATAGTGGGTCAGGGTTGGGCTATTGCTTAAATGTGGGGGCACGGCAGTGCCCCGCCAAGTTCGCGCGGAAACTGCTGTACCATCTTTTCTTGAAACATTTCAGCCCATATATGACCTATCTGAAACTCTACTTCGGAATGAGCTACGGAACTCAAACTGCCACACACTGTGAGAGAGCTGAGCTTTGGCAGACTGATAGGAAATATGATTAGGAAGAAAACTATAGGAAAAAACCCCAAAAGTTTTATTTGCTTCCCTCCCTTATAAATGTAAAGTTATGTAAAAGTAACATTGCCCACTTCCAAAAACGCTAGAGAGCTAAGCTTTGGAAGGCTGATAGGAACTATGATAAAACCGAGGGGTGAACAGCTAACCCAAAATGTGTACACCGATTGTGCAAATCCATAATCTTTTACTAAGATTGTGTAAAGATTGTGAGGGATTGTGGTAAGTTTGTGAAAGATTGTGAGAGATTGCAGCGGTGTAGCGTGCCTGAAGGGGCCGGGGGGCAACAGCCCATCAAAAATTCTTGCGACCAAAAAAAAAAAAGAAAAGGTCATCATGTCTATAGTTTCCTTTGCGAGGGATTGTGAGGGATTGTGAGGGGTTGTGGTAAGATTGTGACAGATTGTAAGTGATTGGGATAGACTGTGTAAAGATTGTGAAGGATTGTGGGATGAAGGATTGTGAGTGATTGGGATGGATTGTGTAAAGATTGTGAGGGATTGTGAAAGATGGTGGTAAGATTGTGAGGGATTGTGGTAAGATTGTGAGTGATTGAGAGGGATTGTGTAAAGATTGTGAAAGATTGTGAGAAATGTGTACACCGATTGTGAGAGCTGTTTACCCCTCGGATAAAACCATAGAAAAATATAAAAAAACCTCAAACATTTTAATAAGGCATTGCAAGAGTATTCCACATATTTTACTACTTTAAAGCTTAAATATTATCCAAATCCTTTAAAAAAGGAGTGAAATCATAACAAAAACATTTCATGTAAAAAAAAGCCAAGTAATAAAAAATTGTAGAAAAATTGAGATAAAAGTAAAGCCAAGTTCTCCAATACAAATTTCAAAATGAAATATTCTTACTAGTTTGAAAATGTTTTTCTAAACTTCGCTATTACGGCTGCAAATGACTCTTGTGCTAAATTGAACATAAAGAAGTTTGGCTAGAATAGCAAAGTTTAAAAAACATTTCCAACCTAGTAAGAACCTTTCATTTTTAAATTTATATTGGAGAACTTGGTTTTACATTTATCTTAACTCTTTTTACGGAATACCACTTTCGCGTACTTGGCTTTTTTTACATGAAATGTTTATAAATAAATATAAAAAGTTTAAAATCGATCGACTATCGATAAAAAACAATCTGAATATTTAATTTGCCTTTACCTTAATCTGACTAAACTGTTAACGTAACTTCAGCCTTCAATTCATCAGGGCATGTTAAATCTGACCTTTAGCAGTGATATTTTATTACCTTTACCCTTATATTAATGGCATCAACAAGATGTTAAATATTTAACGAGATATTAGACACTTATTGGAATAAAACCTGACCTTATTTTAAAATCGACCGTATTGTGACAGATTTACATATAAAAAGCAGAAGCTTTTTTTCAAAATTCGGCCTTTGTGTATTTAAAACAGGATTTATTAGTGTCTGTATTTATTAAATGAAAGTTAGCGACTTTATTTTTAAATTTGACTTTGGTATGTCAATTTTGCGAGGTCAGCTGTCAGTTTTCTTTGTAAATCGGTCAGAATAAAGTCGACTCTAAAATAGGGCAGGTTTTTGAATTGCATAGCCTTCTTAATTTAAGGGGCACAAATTCAGTGGCGTAGTTACAATGTAGGCGAAAAAGCGTTGCCTACCCTAGGTAAAATTCAAAAAGCTTTTTTTCCATATCATCACATTTTTAATAACTTACCTCATGACACATTCAACGAATTAACAAAAATAAATATAACTCCTAGAAACTCGAACCACTTTATGGAACTTATTATACAAGCATGAAGACTTCATTTAGACAAACTCAAATTTAGAAATAAAATTTCGGACTTCCATTGTCTTTATTTATTTCAAGACACGACGTTTCGGTTAGTAAGTATCTCTAACCGTTATCAAGTGTAAACTAAACAATCTAGTCTCTAGGCTACTACTTATACTACTTGGTGTGCAGTCAGGTGTGACGGTCCGCCCCCTTTTTAATCCAAAGACGCCTGGTTTCCATATGTTTGGTATGTCCGTGCTTGGTTGACTGAAAACTTCTTTATTCTGCATTATAAACGCAGCTTCAATAAACTTTCGTTTTCGCCAATGAGACTCCTTATGTAAAACTTTAGCTTCTGACCAATGAATCCTGTCATCATTTGACCATGCATGATCTGCTAAACCGGATTTTTCAATATCCCCTAATGGGGTACTTTTTAGATGTTCATTTACTCTAACCTGAAGAGGGCGTTTCGTTTCACCTACATATGATTTACCACACTCACACGGGATTTGGTAAATACATTCCTTATTATTTGAGGGATTGTCTGGTTTTGTTTTAGTTACAAAACTTCTTATCGTATTTCCCGAAGAAAATACTGTTTTTATATTATAGTGTTTAGCTATTCGTCTTATGTTTTCTGAAATCCCTTGAACATATGGAATGTTAATGACACCTAACGGATTATTATTTTGAGAATTTGGTACATTTAGTTTGTTTTTAATTTTAAATATCGTTGAGTTTATTAATTTCTCGGAATAACCATTCTGTTGTAAGTCCTTTTTAATGTTGTTAATATCCGTGGTTAATTCTTCATTATTACTACAAATATTTACGGCTCTTAAATACAAACTTCTTATAACTCCTTGTTTTGTTGCAACAGAATGATTAGACTTAAAATTTAGGTACTGTCCCGTGTGTGTAGGTTTCCTATATACAGTGGTTTGAATGTTTCTGTCTAATCGTTTGACAAGAACATCCAGAAAAGGTAAGGCCGAATCTTTTTCAATTTCCATGGTGCACTTGATTGTTGGTCGAATACCGTTTAAATGGTGTAGAAAATTTTGTAGTTCGTCATCATTTTCCGGCCATATAATAAATGTGTCATCCATGTATCGCAGCCATAGTTTTGGTTTGACTCTTGCTGTGTTCATCGCATTGTCTTCGAATGTTTGCGACCACTGGCGAAAGAGATGAACCCGTTGGGAGTCCATCATTTTGCGCCTAAAACTTATCTTTCACTTGAAAGTAAGAGTTACGGAGACAGAGCTTCAAAAGATCTCTTTATTTAAAATTTATTTAAAAATTTAGCAAATTTAATGCCTGGAAGACTATAGCAAGTATTATCCAGGCCGATGCTGCAATAACACGTTATTAAAATAATATTGTTTTTTTGTCTATATTTCCTTAA
Organism: Aspidapion aeneum; assembly: GCA_963576565.1. Lineage (NCBI taxonomy): Eukaryota > Metazoa > Arthropoda > Insecta > Coleoptera > Brentidae > Aspidapion > Aspidapion aeneum. The sequence continues at coordinate 96,717,992 of OY755044.1, read as the reverse complement.
TTTGCTAATAATTAATAATATTTGATTTTCGTCAAGTCAGTGCCTTGTTTTGTTTTCTCCGAACAGTGCCTTCTTCTTCCTATTTTCTGTTTATTCACACAATCAGTGAGCGGCTACACGGTGCACCAACCAACGCGTCTGATTTGACCATTTATTTTTATTTTGTTGTAATAAAAAGATTAAAGAAATCATTTTTTTTTCCCGAGGTTCCCGCTCTGGCGCCCATTTTAATTGCATTTTAAATATTACAAAGTACAAAAAAAAAATTAACCAATGTTAATCTTAACTTAACATCGTAATATCCTCATCTGCATTAAGGCAGGGCCAAAATCTTTTTTACACAGTCGTTAGCTACAAAACGTTCATCTTTGTTTTCAGGATATTTTTTTTTATTTCTTATCAAAAATCCCGGGTTTATACAAATAAAAATAAAAATAAATATGTAAATAAAAATAAAAATAAAAGTTAACTCAATGGCAGTGGCGGCTGGTGCCGTTATAATTTGGGGAGGGGGGCAGACATTTATATTGCATGGAAAAGGAGATAAAAAAACTTACCTAAACAATTTTATTTTACCATTTTACAAACAAGCAGCTACTTGGTGTAGTTTTTAGTTAATCTGTTTATAGATAAAGTCTATTCGCATTTCTTTTACATGCGCAAAGTGCTCAGATTAGCACCAGTTTCAGACTCATCATGGCCCCGTAGAGCAACCTCAAAAATCTCACAGAATTTTAAACGGTCTATTAAAAGTATATATCTATTTATTGCCACATTTTCATTATGTTCGGTAATGTTTTGCCTATAGGCACTATTGAATTGGCATCTAATATCAGTCTTGCCCAGCATAGAAAATTCTATGTGGTTGTTTAAATAAGTAGCACTTACTTTGTGTCTTTACTTCACTAAAGTGTTTGATATCACACTTTCCCTTTGCCACCCACGCAGGATCATTCGTGGATTGTTCATAATAGGACAAATAAAGCAAAAAAAAGCATTTCGTTTTTCATAAGCCCACAACCAGTTTTCAGAATCGTATAATTTTTTACGAGGGGTGAACAGCTCTCACAATCGGTGTACACATTTCTCACAATCTGTTCACAATCCTTCACAATCCCTCCCAATCACCCACAATCTGTCACAATCTTACCACAATCCTTCACAATCCCTCACAATCTTACCACAATCCCTCACAATCTTGACACAATCTTAGCAAAAGATTGTGGATTTTCACAATCGGTGTACACTTTTTGGTTACCTGTTCACCCCTTGGGTGTTAAGTAGCAGGGCCGGTAAGGGGGAAATTAAGAGGGCGGCAAAGGAAACTAGAGACATGGTGACCTTTGTTTTTTTTTTTTTTGGTCGCAAGAATTTTTGATGGGCTGTCGGCCCCCCCGCCTCTTCAGGTACGCTACGCCACTGCACAGCCCTCCACAATCCCTCACAATCTTTCACAATATTACCACAATCCCTCACAATCTTTACACAATCTTAGCAAAAGGTTGTGGATTTTCACAATCGGTGTACACATTTTGGGTTAGCTGTTCACCCCTCGATTTTTTATTACTCGCACTAAAATTTTGGTTAAATTTTAGGACTTTTAGGTCTATGTGGTCCTAAAGATTTTATTTGTAATCCAAGTTCATATGTCAACGTAATTAAATTTGCACAGTTAATTATATAATCAATGGTATTTCCATTTTGAAAACAAACAAAAACAAACAAATCAAAACAAACTCATACGTCTTTATTAAGGATAGAACCGGCAACACGTAGGCAACGAACGTTTTAGCACGATAAATATGGCCGACCTCAACGAAAACAAACATTCCTCCCGCCCCCGCGTTAGAACAGCCACGCATACACCGCTGAAAAACTGGTAAAATTGAAATTTTGTCCCGCGCGGTGCTAAAAAAGTTTTCTTCTTCTAGTTCTACCTAATTAATCGCCTTTTGTTAACCACAGACTAAAAAAAAGAACGAGACATGTCGTACAGGAAGATTTAACTTTTTTTAAATAAATCAATTAAAAATACTGTTTGTTGTCTTGTTTTGGTAGGGCACGGCCCTGTTGCCCTCCCTGTAGCAGCAGCCACTGCTCAAAGGAAAACTGTGTAGGTGTTTATACATAACCAAATAAAACTAAAACTTGAAATTAAAATAAAAAGAGTTGACCAACTTTTGTTATTTTTATTTGAAAACGGATCTGCGCATGTGCGACATTGCGTCACATAACCTCTTTTTTGTTGTTTAGGTGTAGAATTTTATGTTTTTTTTGTTTTTATGGATCGTTCATACTCGTCTTTTGTCTAGTCTTTTGTCTTGGTTTAGTCATATGTCTTGTCATAAGAAAATTAAAACCACTGTTTCTTATAGGAGTGTTCATACAATGCTTTTGCTTTTGTTTTTGATTAGTCTTTGTCTTAAGAGTTGCCAACTTTCAATCCTTAGGACAACGACTAAGATGAGTGACAGACATCAGCTGATATTTGTTGTTTTTTTTACAGGGCGTCCGAAGAGCGCAAGCGCGCGGCCGAAATTTTGAATTTACCGCCATTAATCATGTTTTTAACAGAAAATCTCAACATAACCTCAAAATTTTATTTGTTTTTATTTTCTTTTTCGCTTTTGTTCTTTCGTGTCTGTGTTTCGTGCACAAATTAGGTTAAATAAGATTGTTTTGTGTAGAAAATGACTTTTGAAAAGGGGCCTTTTTATTGAAATTGAATTTTTTTTCAGTGGGTTATGACTAAGACTAATCAAAAACAAAAGACGAATATGAACAGCCGATTTTGTTTAAGACAGCTTAGACTAATCAAAGGACAAAGACTAATCAAAAACAAAAGACTAAGACGAGTATGAACAATACTTTAGTAACAGCAATCCAACTTTAAAAAAGCCATTGGTTTAAACCAAAAATGCATTTACAGCGTTTTATTATTTTTTAATTTTGGCTCCATAAAGAGCAAAATATTTTTATTTTTATTTTAATTTTTATATTAACTTTTATTTTTATCTGTATACGCCCAGCATAAGCCCATAACCGTAGAAACAAAAAAATTTTACAAAAATATGGGCTAAAAAGTACCAACAAATTTGTAGTCGCAACTATCAACGAAAAAGATAAAAATCATTAACATTACTCATAAAACAATGTTTTGCTTGCATAAAGGCAAATAACTTACCGTTTATAAAGATAATTTCAATAAGCAGTGAGTCAATAATAATAATCCACAGATGAGGTCACTAATTTACACAATTCATCGTTGACGCGCACCAAATGCAAGGGTTAAAAGTAAAAACAAACAAAAGTAGGCGCGACGGACGGAGACAAATATGGTCGAGAGAAAACTTTTAAAATTTTAACTGAATTCAACGGATCTCCTAGTGCTTCGAACCTAACAACACCTGAATCTAGTGGTGGGTAGTGGCCGCAACGCTCATAGATTTCCTTTCTAAGCTGATTAACAATGTTTGTATTGTAGACAAAGTTCCTTAATAACTAATGAGTACTTATTTTGGTTAGGCATTTGTGCACAGAAAGATGAAGTAAGGTCTAATGCTTGATTTAACCGATAATTGATCACAAATTAATATATATAAAACATAGCATAACATAAGACATAGAATGAAATAACATAACATTACAGAAGGAAAATCGCTGTTTATACAAAAAATATAACATGACATAACATAAAAGTTTGATCCAATCACAGTTTCACTTTTGTGTACGCGATTTTGGAACTTTCAGCCGTCTTCTATCGTTTGTAATTTTAGTAATTTAGAGTATTAAGATTTTGCGATATGTTCAGTTCTTCGTCATTTTATACACAGACGCATAGGCAACGCGGCGCAACGATTTCTGTTTTGGTTTTGCAAGTCTTCTTCATTACTTTGAGGGAGCGGCAGCCATGGTGGATAGAATAGACCGGTGTTATATATATATGTCGAATTTTTCACGTCACTGGTGGCCCAGCTGATTTTTGTAAACCAAAGTTAGATATGATATGATCAACGAAACAACTAATATTTTTTGAATATTTTTAAAACTAAGGCAATTTTCCTACAGTTTTCTAGTACATCCTTATAAAATGTTATTTTCTAGACGTATTGTCGTTATTTTTTTTTAGCCCGCCTTATTTTTTATTACACAAAACTTAAACTACAAGTCAAACTGAATGTGATCGTTTAGTATCATAGGTGAACGAGGACTTGGGATGTAAACAAAGATGAAGGTCAGCGGATTATTTTTGAAGCTGAAACGAACACAGTATTTTCTTCGAATTTTAATTTTTATGTAAAGAAAAATGAAGCGGGCTAAAAAAAATAACGACTGGTATGTCTGAAAAATATTATTTTATAAGAATATACTAAAAAATAGTAGGAAAATTGCTATAGTTTTCAAAAAAGTCAAAAAATATACCAGTAACGTCAAAATTCGAGATATATATATATATATATATATATATATATAAAATCCGAACACCGGTATATTCTATCGACCGTGAGCTACAGCATCCATAGAACGTGGTAGCCGAGAAGAGCAAACGCATGCTCTTCTCGGGTAGTAGTAACAAAAATTAGGATGTAATTTATTTTTATTTTAATGCGTTTATAAGTGACATAAATTAAATACTTTGTATCCAATTTTTACCGGGTCTAAAAGGTCTACTTTCTTTCCTTAATTCATGATTAAGAAATTGAGTATCCCTTGCCAAACAGGAAGGGTCAAATGGGGATTGTTTGCAGTCGGTTGACTTTGATTAGTTCGTAAAATGTTCTACCTAATTTTTAGTTTTTCTAGTTAGTGAAAATCCTTAGTAAAATTTTCCAAACGTAAGATGACCCCAATATGTAATTTCATGACAAAGAAGTGACGAGATGCAAAAAATGGCTATTAGAACCTTGAGAGATTTATTTAGATCACATTGAGATCAATAAATTATTTTTTTTTTCTGTTTTTAACCCACAAAATAAATTTTGGTCGTCCAGTAGAACGCAAAATAAAAATATCTGAACTATTATTCCTGTCTCTAAAAGGCTTTGCTATTAGGTGTTTGTAGAAAACTAGGACTGGAAATATTACAAAACCCGTTTTGGTGGGTTTGACTAATGCTAGGTATCCTAAAATAATTTTAAGGCTAATTAAATAACTATTACCCGCTTAAATCTGAAATTGATTTTTATTTACTTTCTAATTAATAATATACCATAAGTCTAACTCTATAGATGTTTGATTATTATTATACAGGTAGTTACAAAATTCAATAACATATTTTTAGTCTTAAAATCCCATAGGGATTTCAGGACAAAAAGTTTATATAAACACACGATTCGTTTTCGAAGTTAAGGTTTATTTTAATCTGGGGGCACGGCAGTGTCCCGACAAGTTCGTGCGAAAAGTGCTGTACCATCTTTTCTTGCAACATTTATTTCAGCCCATATTTGACCTGTCTAAAACTCTATTTCCGAATCAGCTACGAAGCTCAAACTTTGCACAGTCGTAGATATTTATAGGGTTAACAATCCCTTCAAGTTTCATGGCTTTTCTTAATGTAGTAAAGTAGTGCCGAAATTTTAAAAAACGTCAAAATAGACACTTACTCACTCACTATTCACATACTCACTCATGTATAGTTCATCAAAATTCTATTGTACGTCCAGACATGCTACAAAACTGAAATTTGGCAGACTGATAGAGATTATGAGCAAACCCTTGTCTTGTAAATTAAAACACTACAAAATTTGAATCTTCTATACATGTAAAGTTATGCAAAAGTAACATTCTCCACTTTCAGAAACGCTAGAGAGCTGAGCTGTGGCGTAGTGATAGGAACTATGATAAAAGTACAAAAACCCCTATAAATATAAAGTTTTGTAGATGTAACTTTGGATACTTCCAAAAACGCTAGAGAGCTGAGCTTGGGAAGGCCGATAGGAACTTAAATAAAACTATAGAAACAAATTTAAAAACCCCAAAATTTTAATTTGCTTTTCTCCCCTATAAATGTAAAGTTATGTAAAAGTAACATTCTCCACTTCTAGAAACGCTAGAGAGCTTTGGCAGACTGATAGGACCTATGATATAAACTATAGGAACAGAGTTAAAAACCCTAAAATTTTAATTTAGTTCCCTCCCCTATAAATGTAAATTTATGCAAATTTAACTTTGCACACTTCCAGAAACGCTAGCAAGCTGAGCTTTGGAAGGTCGATAGGAACTATCATAAAACTATAAAAAAAAATGAAAATACCCCAAAATTTTAATTTACTTCTCTTCCCTATAAATTTAAATTTATTTGAAAGTAACATTGCTTACTTCCAGAAACGCTAGAGAGCTGAGCTTTGAAAGGCTAATAGGAACTATGATAAAACCATAGGGAAAAATATTCCAGATATTTTACTACTTTGAAACTTAAATATTATCCAAATCCTTTAAAAAAAGAGTGAAGTCATAACAAAAACATTTCATGTAAAAAAAGCCAAGTACGCGAAATTGGTATTCCGTAAAAATGATTGAGATAAAAGAACGCCAAGTCCTCCAACACAAATTTCAAAATGAAATGTTCTTACTAGTTTGGAAATGTTTTTATAAACTTGGCTAATACGGCTGCAAATAACTCTTAGGTACAGTGCTAAACTGAACACAAAGAAGTTTGACTGTAATAGTAAAGCTTAGAAAAAGATTTCCAAACTATTAAGAACCTTTCATTTTGAAATTTGTGTTGGAGGACTTGGCGTTACTTTTATCTCAATCCTTTTTAGGAATACCATTTTCGCGTACTTGGCTTCGGTTACATGAAATGTTTTTGTTATGATTTAGTTTTCTGTTTATAGCTCGCGTAGATAGTTTTTGAGATATTTAGCTCAAGTTTGGCGGGAAGGGGGGCATATTTAGCTATAGGCATACACTATTATATATGCGTGAAAACCTACAGATCGATACTGTTTCACGGGTCATGTCGCCTTTTTCCTCGGATTTTTTTTTGTAAGCCCTGGTAAAATTTAAAATAAGAAATAAAATCTTTGTTTTATTTGCCAACTTTTTTATCTACTGCGATTTGTTTGCGTCTCTAACCATTGGATGGAGAAAACCACTGTTTAACCAAAGCTGCTATCATCGAAATAAAAAATGCTCCAGTATGGTACTCGCAATACGTATATCAACATAACTAAAAAAAAGTTTCTCGTTTGCGAACCTATGAGCTTTTTGACTTGAAATCACTAAAGGAATTAAATATTTAAATTATGTTATTGAATTTTAAAACACCTTGTATTAATGCAATAAAAACTTAATTAGGTGCCATAATTGCCTTTTCAATAATAGTGAATTTACTGTTTAGGGTTGGAAACGCTAATAAATAAACTAAATAATTTTTTTAAAAACTAAACTGCTATTTATTGTAGACAATTATGCCCCACGAAATACGTTTGAGCTTCAGTTAATATAATTATATTATCTTTAGTTTAATTTATCCCTTGTTTAAATCTAAGAATGTATACTAATTGTAATGATTTATAGGTGAAAAATAAGTCAATATTTTATTGTCCACCATAAAGAATATTATCTGGGAAGCAAATTTAAGGTTTTCGTTTATTACAAATAAATTGTAAGATTTGCCAACATTTGAGAAAGGTGCCCCTTAAAAGGTGATAGTGTCTTTCTGTTCTGAATTTCAGATAGTACCGATAGTACCCCCTCCTGTAGAGATTGTTATTTCGGTTGGATTTAATCTGCCATGTTTTTAATAAAGATTTTTAAGCCCTAATACTTCCAAATGCTCTTCAAAAGAAAGATCATAACAAAATAATTTCATGTAAAAAAACCAAGTACGCGAAAATGGTATTCCGTAAAAATAATTGAGATAAAAGTATAGCCAAGTTCTCCCGGCCATTTCCCGCAGTCTCGTGAGTGGTCCCCTTCATTGTTTTTATAAGCCTTTGTATATAGATCGCTTAGGACCGCGCTGGCATAAAGCTTTAGTATGGATATTCTCTTTTCAACAGCAGTTAACTCTGTCAGGTTGGCAATCCTGAATCATGTGTTTTAAGCTGTTGAGCTGAGCCATATCAACCAAAAGTTAAAAATATAAAACCAGTTGCCATTTAACTACTGTCTTGTGAACCGTCCCTTTTTGTCTATCTGTCTGTTGCCTTTTAACACAAACTTTGGCGGTATTTGAATAAAAAGTAAAATTAGGATTTTTTTAAAAGAAATCGCATAGTAAGATTTAAGGGTTTGGGACAATTTTTCGATTGTCAGAGACAATGGTCCTGGTTTATTCACACAATTTATTCGGGCCAGCAAAACTATCTTTCCGAACGTTGTTACGCAAAAAAAAACAAAAGACTGTAGTCAAAAAAAGGATTTATACTATTTTTGTTGTTGCTAAATAGCTTCTTTTTAATAATTTGGTTGTTATACCTTGTACAATAAAATTAAAATATCCAAAATATTTTCAAATAAAAATAAACTAACATCAACGATGTAAGAAAATCCTGACTTCCTTGAAAAACTAAAAACATTTTCTCTTTGACCAGAAAAAATCTCATAAAATCCAAGCGCCGGGACCCCGTAGGCAAATATCTCATAAATACACACACAATTTAAAATATTAATCCACTACCAAGGTAGAATATCTACGTAATTATTTTGATTTTCTGTCTCTGTTAATTCCACGGTTTTTTTCGTTCCCAGCTCGCCATCAACCGCGTAATACCTTTCTAGGTCATTAAATTTACTTGACCGTAACCTACTTGATAAAAGAACTTAGCGCAGCCTATTTCTATGTTCATCTGTGTCATTTCAATTTTGTTTATTTATATGCAACGATTTCGATCAAACACGGATATTTCTCTAGGGTAGTAACGCCCCCTTTTTAACTTTTTTTTTAGTTTAAGGATTTTATTTAGTAAATTGCTACAACATAACACATATATTAAAAATTACAATAATAATTAATTAAGAAATTGTTTATTAAATCAAACAATTTCTTAAAAGTTTCAAATTTTCTTAACATTTTTTATAGAATTTTTGAATTTTTTAAATATATATGTTTGCCCGCAGGTAGAAAAACGATAACTGCAGTGGACTGTATATATTTTAATTAATGAAAGCGCGAACAAACATAAATATATTGATATGAAATCACGAAATAATTAAGGTCCATAGGTTAATTGCTGTTACCACACAACGGGAATTAGAAACAAAGTACTCACCAGTTTGCAGCCAATTTCTCCACGTTCCAGGGGCCCCTCTCTGGATCTAATGACCACGTAGCTGAAGGGCTGAAGTTTCCAGTTCTATGCTTCAGTACACCAAAATCGAGCACTTTTAAGTGTAGAAATTTGTAAATGTTGGAGAAAGTAGTTAACACGTCATTTTCTCGAGGCGGTAGAAAAGGATCTCTCCGATTCTTGGTGCGCATGCCCAATGCGCGAAAAATGTACTCTGTCCGTCATCCAATTGTGTGGTTTTAAAATTTACAAACAACCGCGAAATTTAGCGGGAGCTAACAATATATTAATCATAAACTTCAAAATTGTATAAAATGTAATCTTTTAAATGTTCGGGAAGCAAATCGTTTTCAATTTTATATATGTTTGTTATCATACCTACGAAACTACCTTTCAAAAATTTTCCATTTATTTGATTTAGATGCATATCTTTAAGGCCCTTATTTTTTAATTTTTCTCTGACTAAGAAATAATACAATTTCTTACAATCTATCTTTTATTTCTGAAACAAAAGTTTGCATTTATTATTTAATTTAAAATAAAACTAATCGTATTATGAGTAGTAGAATAAATTTTATCCTTTAAGTATCCCCAAATACAAAAATCAAGAAGCGTAAGGTCCGGCGAACGTGCAGGCCAGGCAACTGGACCTCGATTTCCGATCCAATTGTTTCCATGTTGCTGATTCAAATAGTCGGTTATAATTCTTGCATTATGTGGAGGTGCTCCATCTTGCTGGAACCACATGTTTACTACATCTTGAAAAGGTAAATTTTCTAACATTTTCTCAACGTAATTTTGTAGAATTTCTAGATATCGAGGTGCCGTCAAATTATTATGAAAAATGTTAAATAGTATTTCCGTTGACTCTTTTACGCTCCGTTTCACTCCTTACAGTTAACTCGACTTTGATTGTTTTCTAATCACTTTTTTTCCCTCAAGATTCTCTCGCCTGGGCTACTTGCGATCCTTTTTTTGAAAACCCCCAAAACCGAATGACTCGACCCCCAAAAAGTCACCATCCGTCCTTTTGCGTGACAGCTAACTTCCACGTCTTCGCAAAAGTCAAGCATGGAACTATTGGTCAACTGTAAAACGCCAGTATTTACTAAGACCTTAAGACTTAGCATTGTAGGCCGGGTTTAAGTATCAAGTCTATAGACTTGCTACCGACCGGTTTAAGTGTATTTTTTTAATACTTACAAGTCAAATATCGGCAAAGGTTTGGTTCACCCTAATGTGCAATATGTTGGTAAGCATTTCTCAGTGAGTTTCATCTCATATAAATTCAAATTAAATTAGAAATAGAAATAAAGAAAAACCACATAAAAATTTTGTAACGAAATGAAATTTTTTGGAAATTTAATCCGTGCAGTCGTAGGATTCCCGTTAAAAATAGTCTCAAATTGTAGTACCACCCCTGAGGGGTGGTTTAAAGTTCGAAAAACAATAGAAATAATCCATGTTTGGCAAAAAAACTTATATACAAAAATATTCAAAGCTAAATAATACAAAAATAACTTAAAACTATATCTGTAGATCAAAAAGAATGAAAAAATAGGTGAAACCTATTTTTCATTCTACGAGTGAACGACAGCGAACCAAGGAAACTTAGTCCATGGCGGGACGAAAACGTCCACTGGTCTATAAGGAAGAAAGACTTTTCGTCACAGCTCAACCAGACCATGCTGTCACCGTCTCCACGGTATCGGTTTGTAACCGAAAACAATGAGTTAATCAAGTATAAAAGGCAACTTCATAGGGGTATAGTCAACAATATCTTGTAGTCAGTTTGTTCTACTTTGTGTCAGGCAAGCCACGCTGAGGTTGGAAATGCCTTTTCCGAAACACCGGTGTCTGTGGTTGACTACACCCCTATGAAGTTGCCTTTTATACTTGATTATATCTGTAGATGCATTACCGTATTAAATACGTATCAATTATAAATACTGTAAAAAGCACAAGATATAATAGAATCCCTTTTCAATTACACATTCATCAAAACAATCGACCATCGGTTCAATCGTCGCTAGCTTGTCCAAAAAATTAAGATGTAAAATATAGCGAACAGCTGACACTGACGTTTTTATTCGACATTTCCTAGTGACGTTTGTAGGTTTAAATATGGCTACCATTTTAAACCAAAATATTTTAACCTTTGTGTGGAAATAATCTTTGTTACAACGAAAAAAGATGACCCATATCGCAAGGTATTTATGAACCAATTTATATAAATATTAAAAACTATTGCATTCACGGGAAAAATAAGTTAAACCTTCAATCAAAATGTAGACTTTTAATCCTAGGATTGTAGCACTTAGCATTGTAGACCCTTTAGTGAATACTGGTGTAAATGACTTCGATTTGTCCCGGTCAGCGTAATTTTCCAAGGAACCTGATGCGAGGAACCCATTACGCTGTTTGCGTAGTTGATTAGATTAAATTGCGTCAATCAAAAATTCCACATGCAATTTATAACTTTGATGGAAGATTTAATAAATTTTTGGGATAATGGTCACACCATTGCGGCCGTAAAAACGCGTTAGCAGCAGTTTACCCTCAAGAATCTCCCGCCTGGGCTACTCGCGATCCCTTTCTTGGAAACTCCCAAAACCGAATGACTCGACCCCCCAAAAACCCACCGGTCCTTCACTGTTACATTTCCATATCCGTCCTTTTGCGTGACAGCGAAATTCCACGTCAAGCATGGAGCCGTTCTATTGGTCAATTATCGTAAACCCAAAATGACTTCGATTTCTCCCGGTCAGCGTAATTTTTTTTGCCAAGGAACCTAGTGCGACGAACCCATTACGATATTTGCGTAATTAATTAGATTAAATTGCGTCAATCAAAAATTCCACATGCAATTTATTACTGTATTGGAAGATTTAATTAATTTTTCGGATAATCGTCACATCATTGCGGCCGTTAAATCGCGTTAGCAGCAGTTTACCCTCCTTCAATGAGTTTAATTTCGGCAGACCTTAGTCAGCGTTGCATGTAAAACACTAATAACCGTAATAAGGCTTTCTTATTCATACCTATGGCTTCAGTTTAATAGTAGCAAATTAGTCTTAAAATTACGCTAGGAAACATTGTTTTGGTACAAAAACAAAGGTGTAAAATAAAGATGTATATTATTATAATATCGCAGGATTCACTCTGTACAATTTTTTTTTGCTGATTGCAACGCTAAACCAGTGACCATGCGTCGGCGTCAGTGAGACTAACAGCACTTTCAAAGTGCGCATTATTCCTAGACTATTAAAGCTCCACTTCCCCTTCCTACTATTCAGTTATCAGTACGCAGCGATGCAGTTCACACCCAAGTGCACTTGTTTGAATCTGCAGTGACTGGTTTATTTTTCAGCAGGATCCAAGTGACACATAGTCACGGTCCCTAGAATGGACCGATCCATGGATTTTTGTATGTCATATTTTTACGTCACTGGTGGTCCAGCTGATTTTTATAAACATAAGTTAGGATATCTGTTTAATGAACAATGTTTTTGGAATTTTTGGAAAACTGAGGCAATTTTCCAACTGTTTTTTAATATCTCCTTATAAATGGAAATTTTCTACTTGTAGAATGGTTAATTTTTCTCAGCCCGCTTTATTTTTACTTACACAAAACAAAAATAGGAAAAAAACTGTGTTCGTTTTAGTATCGAAAGTAATCTAACCTCCACTCATTTTTTACATCCCAAGTCCTCGGTTTACCTTTGACAATAAACGATCACGCTCGGTTTGACTTGTATTTTAAGATTTTTGTAAAGGAAATGAAGCTTGATAAAAAAATAACAATTAATATGGACATCTAAAAATTATCATTTTATAAGGATATATACTAAAAAATAGTTGGAAAATTGCCTTAGTTTTCAAAGAATTTCAAAAAATATTTAATGTTTATTTAGAGATATCCTACCTAACTTCCAAAAATTATATATATCTTATCAAAGTAATCAAGATCAGCGGGGGGGGGGGGCCGACAGCTACAAAGGGCGTCAAAGGGCGCCCATCAAACATCTTGCGACCAAAAAAAAAAGGTCATCATGTCTTTTTTTCCTTTGCCGGTCCTGCTGGGCGCTTCGGGCACCCATGGGGTGCCAGTACCCTCGAGCCGGGGGGGGGGGGGAGGAGGGGCGACAAGCTGATTGGGCGTTGGTTTTCAAAAGGGGGCCACATATTTTTCCCCTTTTAGATTTCATCATGTTCATTTTATTGCCTTTCGATCCATTTTGGTTGTGCCGTACTGATGATGTTTAAGACATCGATGTATACGGCTACTGCTACCCTGTTCTGAGGACCAGCCCGAAAATTATTTTATTTAGTAGCTTTTTAAATGTTCTTTCGGATCGGTCAATAGGTGTATAATTGTTATTACAAGTAGGCGTAGGAAGTTTATTAGAATCGCGAACTTGCACAGAATTTTTAGTTGACGAATCACTAACTTCAACATTTTCAGATTTTTAAATTTCTCTATCTTGTTTGTGTATGAATTCTTGAACTGGCTGAAAATGGAAATTCTTTCTGTCTCAGTTAGGACCACGAAAATCGAATGAGATCGCATGCGCAGTTAAGTTTCACCCTATTTTGAGGGAGTACTCCTTCTCACTTATTCAAGAATTCATACACTGATAATGATATCACTTTCAAACGTGAAATTTCGTACCCGTGAATTTAAAAATCAAACAAGTTTCATGGCAAAAAGGAGTTTTTTGTTTCCCTTATATTTTTCCGTGGGTAGCTTGAAAGCTTAACCTCACGGGGGTCCAAGATCTAATGGACACCTAATAAGTGTTGACAGTTAACCGTTTCGTCCTTATGGGACTCCTCAGAACACTGCTGGTCAAGTGACAAATCTTGCGAAGTTAATCAGACGGTTTTGTCTCTAATTAAATGTAATTAGTGAGCGAACTATAGCAAGAGGCGCCATCTACCGAGATACGAGAGAAACAAAAAACCAAAAGCAGGGAAAAACTGCTATACAATATCGATCTTTCTAAATCTAACTTAGGAGCATGTGCCTGGATGCGTATTTACGTTTCCGTGCTGATTTCACGGCAGCGCTGTTTTGAAATAGACACGAAAATGTTGCAACATATTTGGTTACAAATGCGTGTTGATTTTAAGGCGCCGAGGCTCGAACAAGGCATGGATTTGTATTGAATTACGCAGCGCAGGGGTTTACTTATTAGTGCACATTTGAAACTTAAATTGGATTCACGTTGTTTATTAGTTTGATTTTGAGGTTATATGTTTGTTAATATGAAAATTATGGAGCAGTTTAAAAGTATTTGTACTAATATTACTCAAGATTTTGAAATTCTTTGAAGTTTGAAGAACACTCTTCCATTAACTATACCTGCAAAGTTCAGTGTTCATTGTCTTACACCGGCAACTACGACGACAGATGTTGTTCTGTTATTAATAAATTTTAATGATTTAAATGATTTTCACTTGATTTCTAACCACATGAAAATAGAAAGTTTCAAAAACCTAACCTAACGAAAGCTAATCAGTCAAATCTAACGGAACCTAACCAAAGTAAACTGAACCAATAATTTAAAAAAAAAAAACTTTCCTGAGTTCCTACCCGGGATCCTAGAGGATGTGAATCCGAACCGAACCGATCCTAACTAAACCGAACCAAACCTAACCTAACCAAACTAAACTACAAATCTATTCACACCCTCTGGGATCCCTGGAAAGAAGTCAGGAAAGTTTTTTTTTAATTGTTGGTTCAGTTTGCTTTGGTTCGGTTCGGTTTGGTTCAATTCGGTTCGTTTCGGTTTGGATTCACATCCTCTAGGATCCCGGGTAGGAAGTTAGGAAAGTTTTTTTTTTTGAAATAAATTATTGGTTCAGTTTGCTTTGGTTCGGTTCGGTTAGATTTGATTGATTAGGTTTCGTTATGTTAGCGTTTTAACCTGACAGTTGAATACGCTTTTGTAATAGTTTAATGAGCGATGTTCTCATACAGATCCGTGCTCATTTCGAGATCAAAACTCTTAAAATCAACACGTATTTGAACCCAAATATATTGTAACATTTCCGTGTCTATTTCAAAACCGCGCCGACGTGAAATGAGCACGGAAACGTAAATACGCTGCCTGGATCAGTACTTTTGAACTATAATAAGGACCTGAAATAGGGTTCCATCTATTTTCCGGTATTTTCCGAAATTAGTTTCAATTAAGTAAGACAGACACCCACGCAGGAACACTTAAAGCCTTTTTCCGCGGGTTACAAGTCACTCATTTAAGTTACTCGAAATGACGTCACGGTTACTCGGAGTAACCGCTGTATGACGTCAGGCAGTCAGCTGTGGATGACATTTGAAATTGTTTGTTTTTGTTTTTACCAGCAATTTCCGAAATGCAGAAAATAATTCATTATTTCCACCAATGCATGCCCACCCCGATTCAAAAAACGTATCACGGGCTATGGATTTGCACCAGTTTTAAATGCAGCGTTACCTGATGCGTTTTTTGAATCGGGGTGGAAACAGGGTGCTCCTTTGGTATTCTGTGGTAAGGCCGCAGTACCACAGAACACCAATGGCAGTACATTTTAAGACTAGTTGCAGTTGAATTGATATAGTACCAACTTCAAGGGATGTGCTTAATTTTCTACCGTTACCAAACATAATTCGTTGTTAATATTATATATTAAAATCAAACATTTTGAAGAAAAAACAAAAAAAACGATCTTAATCTCAAAATATTTCAGCAACCACGTCTGCTAGGCCGGTTACACCGTGTGGTTACTCGTGACGTCATAGTTATTGTTACTCAGCGAAGAAAAACAGGAAAGGAGTAACCAGGTTACCCGGTAACTTGTAGTTACTGCGAGGAAAAAGGCTTTTAGTGTATTGTTCATAATAAGATAAATAAAGTAAAAAAAAGCATGACAATTCTTTTGTTCTATATCGCTTGTTATATTTTTGAGTTAATTTTTCTTTTGTCTCATTCTGTTTTCTCGGATTTTGACTTGTTTTCACAGATTTATTAAGAAAACTTGGTAGAACTGGCAAATGAGACCTTAGCTTACGGTTCTTAAGAAGTTCTGCTGGACTCCACATGCAAGGGGTGTAGTACATTAGGAAAGCAATGCTAAATCCAAATCTTTTTATTCAAACTTTTTGCTGTTTTAACATCAAATTTTACTTTGCTATTTAAAGCCAGATATATTGCACAACTTGTCACAAAATTAAAATCACATTTTTACGCAAACTCATTGAATTCAGACTGGAACTGCGGACCGTTATCAGATGGTACTAAATCTGGCATACCATAGCACCAAAACAGCTTAAAATGTTCGAAGCATGTCTTCATTTGCTTTAAAAGGTAAAATAAAAAAGTTCCTGATAGGAAAGTGCTTTTATTTAATAAGTGAATTTCTACAATATAGTATAACATATCTGGATTTTTAGAATATTGAGTGTGTGTAGTGTGCCTAACTGTATGTACTAAATTAAAATTAGGATTTATTACAAAATTTTAAAAATACAATTGTAGTACATTACATTTACTTAGCATCTAAATTTTTAAACTGTAACAAAATTTTGACGACTTGTGAAACTTCATTGTTTTTATGTAATAAATTCAACTTCAACTTCAACTAAGTACTCTTTAAGGCTCAAAGAATTTCATAACGACCAGTTGCGCATATGACTCTTTGTTTTTATTTGTAAAAATATTTTGGGTATAATAAAAACTCATCTTTTGTTTTTAATATATATGTCCATTTTTTGACGTTCCTTGGTCTAAACTATTTCTAAAAAAAATAGGCGTGCAGGGTTAAGCCAAGGACCGATATTAGCCCTTTTTTAAGCCTCATCTAATTTTGCCAACAATTTTTTCCCATTCTTTGATTTGACAAAGGGCTTCTTTGGCTGCTTTCCCCATAATACCCTCAGATGATGATTCTGGTTCGTAACCTAAAAAAATATTATTTTAAATAATTAAGAATACTGTCTGCTTAAGACTCTCTGCCAAAAGAACGTATCAAAGCTCTTGATGTTGATTATTTTCTTGCAATATTTCTTTCAATTTATTAAGACTGATTTACCCCTGGATAGACCATAAGTACAATTCTTGTATTAGTCACTTAATCGCGATTAAGTCTCTTTTGCTTACACACAAAACAACAAAGGGAATAACGGTGCATCTAGAGGTTATCTAATTAGCTTTCTAACTTTACCTAAAATAATTTTGGCTTCCGACAAATACTGAACGACCTCTTTGAGAGCTGCTTTAACTTGAGCTTTGGACATGTTATTGTTTTTTGATTCCATATTTCTGTTTAGCAAAATCATCATCGGAGCATGAATTTCGTAAAGTGTGATACCTACAAAAAAAAATTCCTAATTAATGAACTGCCTTTTTATCTTCCTAGTCCATGCAGGGATAGCCAGAAAAGGTACAGATTGGTTCACTATATTCTGAACCCCCAGTTAGTGCCTTTAATATCAATTTAAAAAAAAAGTTAATATACAAAAGTTGTATAGCTTATCAAAAGCTTTTCAACCGGTATAACAGATATTGCCAAATATCATTCTATATGTCAAAATTTGGTTAACTTTCTTATATTAAATGGCACATCCTGTATATTATTTCATTTTTAAATCCGCCTTTTCGTTCTGATTATAAAAATGTTGAAAAAGGCTTGAAAAAGACGGAAAACAACCGTCGGAAAGTCGCGTGTCGCCAGAAAATAAAGAGGGTTAAATCTCTGACGTTGTCCTTATTTCCGATAACCCTCCTCACTGTAAAATATAAGGACTTTCTTCTAATTTATTCCAATATTTCCCCCAACAAATAAAGTTCCTTGATCCGCCCCTGCATATACCTGGGTGCGTGCAAAAATTGGTATTGTTTTACCACTTACTCGCTGGGAAAAGTTAATCTTAAATTATTTTAAATTTTGCGCCGAAATTTAACCTAAAAAAGAACCAATTTACTTTTATTGTTATAAATATTCGATAAAACATTTACTGCTTTTTGGAAAAACTAAACCTTTGTTAGCTAAACTCAATTTTCTACAAATTTGCTAGTTTGCAGAATCTATCATTCACTATAGAATTTAATTTTAACCAAGCAATATTGATGTGCAAGGGACGCGAACAGCAAGCAACATGATGCCTTCTTGTTCTGTCTCTCTCATGCATGCTCGTCAATACAACCCATTAAAAAAAAGGGCTGCCGAGCGCTTCGGGGCGTCAAATTAAACGCTCGAGCCTGTAAATACTCTCGGTCGGTGCTTCTGCTAACTTATTCATTTGGTGTAGTTTTTGCAAAGTCACTTGAATAACTCCCAATACGGGGTTCTATCGATTTCATTAAATTTTGCTTCATTCTGCCCTTCAAAAGTTATCCAAATTCATATAAAATCTTCCTGGTATAATTTCAACTCTACCGACAGGGAAAAGGCGCGGCTCTTTGCGGTTAGTATATAAAGTATTTGTTTTCCGACCAACCGAGGCCAGGTGGATGGACGGCACCTGATTGGCAGATTTTTTTGAGATGCGCTTTTAATTGCTTTCAGGTGTTTGTTTCGGGACCCCTTTAGTCGGCAGTATGCAAAGTTAGAAAATAAATCAGTGTCGTTTCTCTAGGTGTAGGAATAGAAAGTTTTATTATCTATTTTTATTTCTTTAGTTTATTGATCCGAACCGAACCTCCATAATTAAATGAAATAATTTTCATGAGTATATCTACCGCCGCCCATGTCACTTTTATCTTCGGCTTTTATCTTTCTTCAACTGACTTTGCAAAAACTATAATACTACGGAAAATAGATAAGGTATGAATTAAATTTCTTAATTTGTAAATTAACCTCTAATTCGAGTGTATCCTGGCTCAACGACATCAAAAACCGCCAACACCTCCCTGCAAATGTCTCTTTTTATTCTTAGTTGTTTTTCACTGAGCTCGTAGATCAGATATCCCTCTATTCTACCATAAAGCTGTCCCAAAGATATTTTGATTCCCAAGCAGATATAATGATTTGGGTGCAAGACATTTCTATATTTTTCCAAAAAATTTTCCATCGTAGGAATGTCATTAGCGTCAATTTGTTCTGATTCTTGATATATTCTAAAAAATATATGAAGGATTATATTTTGACAAACGTGGAATTTCGTACCCGTGAATATAGAAATCAAACAAGTTTCGTGGCTAATCGGGCAAAAAGGAGTTTTTGTTTCCCTCATATATTTTTTCGTGGGTAGCTAAGCTTAACCTGACGGGCAGTGTTGCCACGTCCCACAGAAATATTGCATGAGAAATATTTCGAGAAAGCATAAGATTTCCAAAATAAAGCATGAGATGGCGGAATTGTCGCTGTTGCCTCTGTCAAGCTGCTCATTCATTAGGGACTTATTGCAATAAAGCCAGGCAGTAATTCTGCCGGGCACTATTCTGACAGTTTCTCATTGAAAACTGACAGTTGATCTTTTAAAATTGACATACCAAAGTCGAATTTATAAATCCTGTCGTTTATTTTCCATTAATAGTAGCAGCACTATTAGCTCCGGCTCTTACAATACACAAAGGCCTAATTTTGAAAGAAGACAGCTGTTCTTATAATATGAAACTGTTAGAATAGTGCCCGGCACAATTACTGCCTGGCGTTATTGCAATAAGTCCCTATTATTGTAGGCACATAATACATAATATACGTATATATTTCCTCAGAACACTGCTTGGTCAATTTGACAATTCTTGCGAACTTAATTAGACGGTTTTGTCTGTAATCATAAGTAAATAGTAAGAAAACTATCGCAGGAAGCGCCATCTACCGAGATACGAGAGAAACAAAAAACAAAAGCAGGCGAAAAACTGCTATATATATATATATCGATCAATGAAAAGATCGAATACAAACAAAAGAAAACAAACTATAGTCCGTGATCTACGACAGCTCTTCTGTCTTTCAGGCCGGATCAACGCATATTGCATTTTTTCGCCTGCTTTTGTTTTTTGTTTCTCTCGTGTCTCGGTAGATGGCTCTTCTTGCGATAGTTTTCTCACTATTTACTTATGATTAGAGACAAAACCGTCCAATTAACTTCGCAAGAATTGTCACATTGACCAAGCAGTGTTCTGAGGAGTGCCATAAGGAAGAAACAGTTAACTGTCAACACTTATTAGCTGTCCATTAGATCTTGGACCCCCGTGAGGTTAAGCTTTCGAGCTATCCACGGAAAAATATGAGTGAAATAAAAACTTCTTTTTAGCCCATTAGCCACAAAAACTTGTTTGAAACATAGTATTTTTTTCTTAACTTATTTCAAGGAGAATTTTTATTACCTTAAAAAAATAAATAGAACGTTTGTCAATTCTGTGCAAACTGGAGGAAATTGAAAGAAATTCAAATTAGCTATTTTTTTACAGATTGAGCAAGGCCAACGATGAAAGCCATATAAGGCCACTGATATTTGATAGAGTGTTACTGATTATTTTTCATAGCGACCTCTAGGGCTTGTGGCTTATACTAGGCTTGTAAGGTCACTGCATTCTGCCTGGCGACGCAGTTTTCGTGATCCAGTGACCGTATATGCTTGTTCACCATAACGACCTCTAGGGAAAACGCCTGTACTTAAAATCTGTAAAAAAATGGCGACCAACGTTCCGCCACGGATCACCTAACAAACAGATAAATAAGCCGGCTGGCCGTCTTTGATCTCGGAGAATTCAACGATGGCTGAGCATTGGGAATCAAACTCAGGGCCGGACTAAAATAAATTTATCATAAAATATGAAGGTTTCAGATTGTTGACGCGAAAAAATATTTTTACTGCCAGAAACAATAAAAACATTAAAATAGTTTTGTTTTGCTAAAAATGGGAGCTAAAATGAATTTTAGAGTCGCGGCCGCGTAAAAATATTATATCTTGTCCGCTGTAGGGGACTATGGAAATAATGTGTTCTATTGAATGAGAGATATGGGAAACACAAAAAGAGGTCTTCTTCTTGGTTCAGAATACGTTAGCATGTTGTCGTTTCCAGCATACAGCCAAACACAAAAAGAAAAAATTGATTGCTTTTTTTGTTGTATTGGGATAACATTTATTAAGTTTCAAGAGGAGTAAAATTGTGAATTTTAAATATAAGAAGTTTGACATTGTAGAGTAATTTCTTAATTTACTGAAATCAGATATTATTTATTAGTTTAAAAAAAAAATTGAAAGTTTAAGGAGATACAGGGTGACCAAATAATCTTTACAATTAGCACAAAATTGCTTCACGGTAAATTAATATTTTAAAACTTAGTAAAATCCAATATTTAAAAAAAAATTGTTGTTTTATATGTATTCTTAAAAGTGTAAATAGTAGCATAATAAAAAATTATAACAAATTTGTGTCAAAAACTCTTGACCAATTGTTATATAATAGTGTATTATACAGGGTTTAATTTAAATGAAGCATGAAACTTTAAGGGGTTGTGGAAATGGTCAAAACAAAGATTTCTTTCGCATTACATTTAGACCTCTTTGTTTTTACAGGGTGTTAAACTTAGCATTTTTTTCGATTTTTTGTTTGTTTCTTAAAAATTATAACAGACCATTAAAATTTTGTGGAATTATGCATTACCATAACGGTAATAATTGAGTTTCAAAATTATTCCAAAATATCTAAAAATATTGAAACGTATTACTCAAAAATCTGTTTTAAAAATGTTAATAAATTTAGTGCTTTAATGCATTTTTTTCTTTTTTTATTAAGGGCGCTTTAGATGGATAGGAGACAATTTGCCGCGGCCAATTCGCTGTGGTCCCATTCGCCGCGGGGACAATTCACCGTGAGATTTTTTGTTTTATGATGTTACCATTGGGAATTGTTTAAACAGTTGTATTTAGCTTGACTTCATATATATTTGTTTGATTATAACTTTTTTTAAACCTTTCCAACATTTTTTTTATTAGGAAAATAAATAAAATGGCGGATCCAAAATGGCGGATTTTTCCGTTTATGGACGGATTTGTATCTATCTCGGACTGATAAGATTTTTAAGGTCGCTGATCATTATTTTTAACTTAAATTTTAAAAAATCAAAATGGCAGTACATGGCGGATTTTTTCGTTTTTGAACCGATATGCATTAAACTCAGAAATTTGGGTGTTTCAGGTCGGTTCCCATTTTGATTTTTTTTAGTTTAAGTTAAAAATAATAATCAGCGCCCTGAAAGATCCTAAAGTTTCTAGTTTGATGCATATCGGTTCATAAATGGCAAAAACCGCCATTTTACATTCGTCATTTTATTTATTTTTTCCAATTAAAAAATGCTGGATTGTATAGTTACCACCAAATAAATAGTTGGAAAGTTTGAATTATTTTTATAAAAAAATATTATATGAAGTCAAGGTAAATAAAACAATATCATGAAACAAAAATTTCGCGGCGAATTGTCCCTGCGGCAAATTGTCCCCGCGGCAATTCGATTGGCGGCAAAATGTCCCCGCGGCAAAACGAGCCGCGGCCAATCAGCCAGCTGCGGCGAATCGGCCGCGGTTAATCGGCTGCGGCGAATTGTCTCCTACCCTTTTAATTTGTGAACCTCTGCTTAATTTAAGGATCAAAATACCAAGCTACAAATTTCCCTTTTCTACAAACTGAGCTTTTCATACAAAACACCAAAAACTTTCTAAACAAAGCATAGTTTATATCTTGTTTTTTAGGATCTAATGGCGGCGCATTTTTAAATTTGAGATAAATATAACAAATCCTGCAAAAGTATAAAAAAAATAAAAAAACAAAATCAAAGGGGTTGCAGATCTATATGTCCTTAAGAACTCTTTGTACTTAAATCATTTACAGATTCATCTCATAGGACATTTAATTATTGAACACCTTGTATAGGATATGGCAAAAGTTTTTAAAAAATCGAAAGATAAAATAATGTATAAGTTTGCCTTATAGGATTCTGCGGAAATCGAAAATTACTTCGATTAAGAGTATACCGTCGCGTGGATTTACAGTCTCTTAAGGCACAAACCGTTCCAATTGTTTAAAATCAAAAATAACATACATCAAATACAAAAATCACATCTACACGCCACTAATGCTCAACACGTACTAAAAGTTTAAAAAATATTGAAATACAGAATGCGCCTCTGGAGTGGTTGACCCTAACATGGCAGGCTGCGTGAAAGATGCGCGTAGCACCCCCCACCACCTGAGTTCCCTATCTGTTTGTTAGGTGATCCGTGGTTCCGCCGCCCTTTTGAAGGTTGCTTAATAGTCGAATCTTATTATTTTTCTATATCTATGCTATACAAGGTGTCCCAAATAAAAGCAACTACTTCGGAAATGGTAAGAGCTACGAGTTTGTTTAAATAAGAAAAAAGCTGCGCTATTCTAAGCCCAATCAGATCCTGTATCAAAATTAAAAATATCTACTGGGGTTACTAAAATATCGAGCAAAAACTAAAAATTGTGTTTTTTGAAAAATTAAAATATTGCCGCCATCTTACAAACAAATTTAATGAAATTCGGTAGTTTTGTATAAGCAACTACGGCCAATCGAATGACGTTAAAAAATTTTTTCTAGGCCTTCTAGTTTTTTTGCAAGATGGCGGCGATATTTTAATTTTTCAAAAAACACAATTTTTAGTTTTTGCTCGATAATTTAAAAACCCCTGTAGATATTTTTAATTCTGATACGGCAATAAACTCGTATCTCTTACCGTTTCCGAAGTCCCCAGGTAGTTGCTTTTATTTGAAACACCCTGTATATAGATCATACCTATCGACTAATAACTTCATATTTTTAGATGTAACGTTATATCCGGGGCAACTCGGTTTGGAATTTCTACAGCTCCAGGACGAATTCAAGGTCAAAGGTTTGTCACATAAGACAAGTCCATTTGAACATTTAGGGCATTTAAGTGCACCCATGAACGTTCCTAGTTCTGATGGGTCAGAACATCTTTGACATTGGCATTCAAAAAATTTATTTTCTATAAGGTGTTCCCTTCGTTTTAAAGTAGCCTAAAAAAAATTATTACTTACTCGCGTGCGGTAAAGTAATTACTTTACCGCACACCGTGATAAAAATAATAAAATCAATCTTTAACCAAACAAATTGAGAATCTTGAACAAAACTGAAAAAAAATCATTAAATTGGCTGGCTTACACGGCAAATGCTAAAATGTAATGAATTGTCCCATCTGTAACACAATTTGTCCCGTTGGGTAACGCTATTTTTCGATGTTACAGAAATTGTCCCCGAGTTACTGATCGGGACATTGTGTTGATAATCTGCCTTGCTATTTCTGACCGTTATCTATTTTTGTAATTTTCTTTTGTGCTTTTTAATTTTTGTCTATTCTGTAACGTTGATGTCCCCTCTGTAACACCTAAAATACTTGATATTTTCATAAAATTTGCAAAGGCAGTGTTATTTTAAACTGAGGTTTTTAATTTTAAGTTGTCCTTTAGATATAACTTAAGTAAAAAAGAATAAATTATTTTTCAGATAATGTGAATTTTAATCATTTGTAAGAAAAAAAATACTTGAAATACTTAACCAAAATGTCTAAAATAATTTACTGTGCTGTGTGTTGTTTTACTCAATTTCTCACTACCTACCCACATAGCACAATCACGTGTTTAACACGTAAAAAAGGAGTGAGAAAAAAAAACGTTGATTTTAAAAGCTGCTAAAAGAAAACGTTTATTTCATATATGAAAACAGGCTTAATAGGTCATTCATTAACGTTATAAAAAATAACGTTAATAAAAACTGCGTTTTAATAACGCCTTTATCAAATTAAAACAGCAATGTTTTTACGTTAGTTTCAAGTGATTTTTATCAACGTTAAAATCACATTAGATTCACGCCTTTTCTACACGAATTTTAAAAAGCGACTTGCATGGCTTTTCTACCGAATATTTTTGAGATTTTACTAACAGCATCGCCACCTGTAGTCGGGATTTTTCACTTTGAAGAAATCTATCAGGCAGTGCTTTCATCTCTAAACTATAAAAACCTGTTAAGGGACTGATCCCTGATCCATGATCACGACGCATCTGTTATTAACCTGATAAAGACACATTAATATTCTGTGAAAGTGTTTACTGTTCATAAATCCTGTTTCGCTTTTAAAAAAAACATAATGTATTTAGATAGACACAGATACTTTGTCTTGCCTTGAGCGCCATCTTTAAAATTGTCCTGAAGTGTTGTAGTCTTAAACTAGTGAACTTTTATAACTTCCTTTCGCGTCCCTTTTAAGTTAAAAAAATGTTATTAAAAAAACGTGACCAAAAAAGACGCAGAAAGTCCAGTAGGTTTGAGAAGTCTTAATCTAGTGGCGTTTTAGAACATGTTGTGGAGGACTTTTCAAGTGTGAATTTGGTACATGAAAATAACGAGGGTAAAAAACACGTTATATACACAACACCAGAAATTTGTGCTTGATTTCTCCTTGTTTTTAAGTTATCTTTAAGCATGTGATTTTTGTGCTATGTGGGTATCTTATTTCAGGCATATTTTAACACCTTTGATAGATTTTGGGTAAGTAATATGGCAAAAACTACTGTGTGACAGAAGAGACAAAACATGATCATTCCTACAAAAACTACACATCGCGTTACAGTTAAAAACTATCTATAAAAAATTAAATGGATCCATGACGGATCTGATACCTTCCTAGCTAACCTATTAGCACACTTCAAGTGAAGCCATGATAATATATCAGCCTTGAAAACATTTTGTTGTAAATATCTCAGAAACTAAAGCTCATACGAAGTTTTTGGTAATTACACAAACTGTATATTGATACGATGCTCCGTTAAAGAGATAGCTTTTTTTATAGTATGTATATAATTGTCAAAAAACTGTCATTAGCATTAATGAATTTTGACCAAAGTCTAATCAGCTCGTAAAAGTGTCGCACACTATTTTTATCGTGTTTTTTTTTAATTACATAAAATCCCACCTTTAAACCCTCGTAAGCTTTTTATTAATGTTTGGAAAAGCATCATTTTTTTTATAATTCTGTAATCTTATGGTCATTCAATTAATTAATAGATTTGTTAAAATTTATGTACCAAAGGGACATACGAGGTTTTTTATTAAAGAAAATTAATGACTTTGTGAAAGAAAATCAATTTCAAAATTAAAAATTAAAAAAAGTATCGACACTTGAGAACTTCATTTTCTTTTAAAAACTTCTCTAGTTGATTACCTTTCCAACGGTATGCTACGCTTTGATTAAAAAAAACAATTCTGCTTTAAAATACGGATATTCTGTGAGACAGGCAATAATCGTTCGGAATTGATAAGAAAAACAATTTGATGTTTATGATCGTTTCGAACAAAATTTATAAATAAAGAACACAATACATTATTGTTAAAAGTTTAACTTTTGTTTAAGTAGGTAAACGATCATAAACATCAAATTGTTTTTCTTACTAATTCCGAACGAGTCTCGCCCTTCTGACGGAATATCCGTATTTTAAAGCAGAAATGTTTTTTTTTTATCAATGTGTAGCATACCGTTAGAAAGGTAATCAACTAAAGAAGTTTTTAAAAGAAAATGAAGTTCTCAATTGTCGATACTTTTTTTGATTTTTAATTTTGAAATTGATTTTCTTTCACAAAATCACTAATGTCCTTCAATAAAAAACCTTGTAAGTCCCTTTGGTACATCAATTTTAACAAATCTATTAATTGGTTGAAGAAGCATAAGATTACAAAATTATAAAAACAAAATGGTGCTTTTCCAGACATTAATAAAAAAATTACGAGGGGTTAAAGGTAGGATTTTGGAAAATTTGAAAATTTTTTTTAAAATTCATATCTCTTTAGCCGTGACTCTTAGGGCCCAAGTTCCATGGTTGAAAAGGTAGCAAATGACCCCAACAATATCCCAAAAAATTTTGACGGTTCATGTGCCGAAAACCCTTCATTTATGAAAGGTATAGCTACAACTATCACTAATAAGGAGCGAGGGGAGAAAAGAGGACGAGGGAAACTGGTAAAATGATGTTGAAAAAAAAATCTGAAAGCGTATGCAGAAAGAATTTTTGAAATCGCTCTATATTTGATAAAATTATACGGATATGGTTTTTAAAAAGGGTGGGGGGAATGACAGTAATTACAGCAAATTAGATGACATTTGCAATGGGTAATCAAAGGAATTTCAATAAAATCGCCTAAAATTTAGATAATTTGTATGCCTTAAAGCCTACGTCATGTAACAAAATGGCGTTGTTGATGATTCCTGTTTAAAAAAATATAGCCTATAGCACCTTCGGGATCAGTAGCAATTCAACGACACCTTTTTTGTCAAAATCGGTTCAGCCGTTTAGCCTTTAGCGTGACACAAACATACATATTTACTGACATACATATCCCAATCGAAAAACATTACTCTTCCTTTCGCCGTGCTGCAGTTGGATAAAAACAACAACTCATATATATATTACTACTGTTTGGTGACACATAATAATTTAATGTCTTACACGTTAAGTTTACAAAAATTTGTACTGATCCAAAAAGTTTTATATTTTTAGCAAAAATTTTGATTTTGTTCCAATAAAAAGTGCCATACACTTACCTGCAGTGTATAGGCATAGCTTAAAGTTATAGCATTCCCTGTCGATATTGAAGTGGAAGCTCTAATTGTTAAAATGTATGTATGTTCTTGATCTGTATGGTTTGTGTTGGGAACGCAATCATGTGACAACAGAAACGAAGTTGGGTACAACCCTCTCAGATTTACTCCTTGGCCTATTTCAAATGCATTTACCTTAAATCAAAAATAACTTACACTAAATAACGATTTATTTTAGGTTTTTTTGAGGCTTTCAATCTTCCAGAGTTTTTAATTAAATACCTTGACCTTGACATGAATCAAATACAGTGAAACCTCCTATAAGCGAACACTCACGGTTTCGTCGTTTTTTTCCGGTTATTGGAGGTGTCCGCTTATGAGAGGGAACTGCGAAATTTTAATATATATTTATTAACAATATATATATATATATATATATATATATATATATATATAACTGAACAATAAAAATAAAACAGAGTAGTCCCGCCGAATAAAATAATGTTGTAAATACGACAGAAGTTTTTAGTCTCCGCATTAAAACGGAAAAAGGTAATTTTCCGCAGAGTGCGTTGTTGCCAACAAAAAATTGTCCGCGTCCGATTATTAGAGTGTCTGGTTATAGGGGTGAATTTTACATGTAAAGAAATAGGGAAAAGCTTGGTTCCAACAAATTTGTCCGCTTAAAGGGAGTGTCCGCTTAATAGAAGTGTCCGCAAGGAGAGGTTTCACTGTATGTATAATATTACACTAATACATCTTCCAAATAATTATTGACTTTAAAAATAATACAAAAGTTGACAATTCAGAAACAAGTTAATATTAAAATTTTAAATAATATACAGTGGTGGCCAAATGTATAGAAACTCTTTATTTTACACTCTTAATTTAAAATCATTCATCAATGGAACTCTAAAACACACTTTTAAAATGTTTAATTGTTGGGAAATATATTTTTGTTTATGTCCAGCTTTATACAGTTGTAATATGTTTGTTTTTCATATCGATATAAAATATTTTGTTTTAGGCACCAAATGCGTCTTTCAAACTTTAAGAAAAGTGATTTTATATTTTTTAATTAATAGTTTCCATACTTTTGATCACAAAAGGGAAATCATTTGTTATTAAAACTTAATCACAATGATTAGTTTTTTGTAAAGTAAATAAAAATTAATGCTTAGGGGTTAAAAATAAATTAACATATTAGAGAGTTCCATCAATAAAGGATTTTAAAGTTATTTGAAAAATAAAAAAAAGTCGCCCACTTTTTAATGCTTTCTCAAAATTGGCTAAACTCGTCCGGAAATATAGTGCTCTTTAAAAACTGATAAAGCAAATCGTTTAATAAATTATGACGCTTATTTGTGTAGCTTTAAGCTTGGTCGCTCTAAGGCTAATTTACTTAAGACTCTTGATTGTTAGAGTAGAGGAGAGAAAGGGGCCTTATTACCAGACCAGACTTACGTCACGGCACTTGCAATAAGGCAGAAAGAAAGTTAAAATGACTTACAACCAGACTAGTGCACTTGCTGTAAGTCGGAAATAAGAACTCGCTACCAGAGTAGGCACTTGTTAAGAGTTTTGAGTAAAAGACCAATAACCAGACGAAGCACTTGCTATAGGTTTAAGTAAGAACTATATAGTAACCAGAAGGTGCACTTGCTACCATATACTTAAAGAATAATTACCAGAACGCAGTCTCACGCTCTGCTAGCAGGTATGCTAGGCCGAAAATAGATTTGGGCACAATAATGAGAAACAACAGTTTGAATCTGGTTTATTAATTACCAATCATCTGTTTCTATATACAGTAACTGCTTATTAAGCTAAATTCGATTTGCGTAATATAATTTGGTAATTATAATAATTTAAAATATTGTATCTACATAATTATACAGATTTAAAATAAATATAGACTACTTTAGAGTAGCTGGTTAAGCTGCGATATTCCACACGTTTAGCAGTTAAAACCAAACAAGAATTCCTGTTGCTTTAATAGCAACATATTTTTAACCATGTAATGTGGCCAAACAGCGCACTGTTTCTTTGTATTCTACAATTGTAGGAAAAATAAGAAGTCATTAAAAAAGTGGGCGAGTGTACATTAAAAATGTAAATAATAAATTAAATTAAAACTCAATGATTTTAGCTCACACATATACTATACTATAGTAGTGTGAGCTATGGTGATCCTAATTTTTTCGAGAAAAAAAAAGTTGCTCCGATTTCAAAAAATTTTATATATCTTTGCGTTTCAGATGATTTTGAAACTTTTTTGATGCGCCGTCTGTCTGTCTGTCTGTCTGTCTGTCTGTCTGTCTGTCTGTAACGACCAACGCGCATAACTCAAAAACCGCTTGGCCGATTTTAATAAAGTTTGGTTCCTAGGCTGGGTCTTGGGTCGAGATGGTCCCATTAAAAATGAACAAAATCCACCGAACACAAACCAAATAAAAGGGTGGGGGTAGATTTCAAAAATTAGAGTTTATGTGAAAATATGGCGTGTGTGATATCAAACGAAAGGTAATTGAGTTTGGAGTTAAACAAAATACATTTTAATTTATTTTAAAAAAAGGGTGGGGGTATATTTCAAAAATTAGAGTTTAAGTGAAAATATGGCGTGTGTGATATCAAACGAAAGGTAATTGGAGGAGTAAAGGAGTTTAACAAATAACATTTTAGTTTTTGCTTTTTTTAAGGGTGGGGGTAGATTTTAAAAATTTGAGTTTAAAACATGGCTTGTGTGGTATCAAACAAAAGGTAATTTAGTCTGGAGTTGAATAAAATATATTTCAGTTTTTAGTTATATTAGCTCACACGTAAACTATAACTATAGTACCTAGTGTGAGCTTAGGGGCCCATATATTGGCAGAGTATTTTATTTTGTCCTTACTTCTAAGATTCCACAAATTGTATGTATCTCGTCTTCCGTAAATTCAGTCAATTTCCATTCTTTTATAATTTTATTAACGACTCTCACTTGGTTAAGGTTCCACAGACCAACAATATTTTTACGAATAACATTATGACTTTCCATGTCCATTAATATCGAATATGAACTGGGATCTGTAGTTTTTAGTAATAGACATCGTAACGGAACTAAAAGAAGCCATATTGTATCATAACTCTAAAAAACTAGAAACGTAAAATACACGGTATGGGAATACAACTTAACGACCGATTTACCATATACATACTACAGTTTGCTGATGATCAAGTTGTTCTATCTATCTATTTAGCCTTCTTCAATCCATCTTTGGACATAGGCGTCCTCCAATATCTTCCACTCATCTCCGTCTGTCGCCGTGTTCATCCATCTTGTTCCCTCATATTTCTTCAAATCGTCCGCCCATCTCATTTGGGGGTCTTCCCCTACCTTTTTTATTTTCCCAAGGTCTCCAGTTTACAATACATTTGTTCTATCGATCGTCTCTCTGTGATATTGTATTGCAAGTCGACGAAAACCTTACTAGAAACTCAGGGCCACTAGGAATAGTTACAAAAGTATATCCAGGGGACGACGGTAGAGTTCGAGTTAGACGTTGAGATTCATAATAAAATATACAAGATTGTACCGAATAAGCGTAATAACGAAGGCTAATTATTTGTTGAGGAGAGAAGAAATGTATAGATTATTTATTTTTCTACAAGCGTGCGGAAAATGGGATTTTTCACACTATTTAGCACTAGTGCGGAAAATCTATACCGCACAGAAGTGTAAACAAAGTATAAATTGCATTATTGCTGGTATACTAGTAGTAAATCTAGATCATTTTTATTTTTTATTACGCTTTTGATAAAGAAAAGGGCAAATCTAGAAGAACCGAAGACGTGACTTGTAGGAATAAATAAGCAATTGTCGTCCACAGCAACCAATTATATCAAAGCCACTGATGCAGCTAGTATACCAGTAATAATGCAAATTACAATTTGTTTACATGTCTGTGCTGTAAAGATTTTCCGCACTAGTATGGAAAAATTTTTCCACTTTTCAGTTAGCAAATTCGCTTTGACCCCTTCAGCTGCGGTTAAGATGTCTTGTGGAATGTTTTCCATATTTTCCAGATCATTTTCTACCATTTTCAAGCTCATTTTTATTTTTTGTTATGCTTTTGATAAAGAAAAGGGCAAATCTAGAAGAACCGAAGACGTGACTTTAGGAATAAATAAGCAATTGTCGTCCATAGCAACCAAGTATATCAAAGCCACTGATGCAGCTAGTATACCAGTAACATTGCAATTTACAATTTGTTTACATTTCTGTGCTGTAAAGATTTTCCGCACTAGTATGGAAAAAATTTTCCGCACTAGCGTGGAAAATCTTTACCACACAGAAATGTAAACAAATTGTAAATTGCATTATTACTGGTATACTAGCTGCATCAGTGGCTTTGATATACTTGGTTGCAATAGACGACAATTGCTTATTTATTCTTAAAGTGACGTCTTCGGTTCTTCTAGATTTGCCCTTTTTTTATCAAAAGCGTAACAAAAAATAAAAATGAGCTTGAAAATGGTACAAAATGATCTGGAAAATATGGAAAACATTCCACAAGACATCTTAACCGCAGCTGAAGGGGTCAAAGTGAATTTGCTACCTGAAAAGTGGAAGAAAAAGTATGAGAAAGAGTTCGACCAGTTCTGTAAATGAAGCATCGAAAAAAGTAACAGAAATTTTGAAAAAGAAGAAGTTGCGCATCACCCACTTTATGGTCAAGGCATTCCATGCTAAAAACCATGCTTAAGCTCAAGAAAAATGTTGATATGAATAAAATGTTCAAACTAATTGCATTCATTAAAAAGAAAATGATCGGGTATAGACCAAAAAAATCAAAAATTCTTAGTGCAGATCAATAATAATGATAATCAATCAAGTATTTTTAACTACAGCACCCGGTCACACTTATCTTCTAGTGAAAGTAGGCGGCGCATGTAGAAGGGAAGAGTTGACAAATGTTAAGCGTCCCTCACACGATCAGTATTACTGACAGTATTTTTGTATGTCCGGTTTCAAAAGTAAGAAACAAAGACATATATAAAAATACTGTCAGTAATATTGATCGTGTGAGGGCCGCTTAACAGTCGAAAACTTAAGAATAGAACAATATTTGATTTTGATCAAAATATCAGATAATAAAACGCACAGCAGCAGAAGTTTTGCAATCACTGGCGAAAAAAACTTAAAAATTATCCGAAAGTACGTTGCTTTAAGACCAAAAGATACTACGCATCAAAGGTTTTTTGTTAATTATCAAAATTAACGATGCACTTGGAAAAATACCCTGCGACGTCGCAGCTTTCTTGAGACTGCCAAATCCTGAGCAATATACTGGACATTGCTACACAAGATCTTCTGCGACTACGCTTGTAGAAGCTGTTTTCAACCAAAGTTGCTGAGGGGTACGTGGAAAAATCCATTGAAAGCAAAAAAGATATAGCCGGCAAGGTTTTAAAATCTTCAAATAATCAGTTAACGTTGCCTCTGGCGATTTTGTCCTAACTTCCCCAAGAATCAAACGTGACTTCTCAATCTCTGACTTCAGAAAAGCAACAACAGATCCTGCCGATGCCATCAGGAAGCCAAATGTCATCTGCCATTAATATCAGTGCAAATACATTTACTATCAATAACAATATTAATAAAATTTAAATTTTCAAGTAAATTAATTACTAGTATTAATTAAAATAACGTTTCCTCACGCTTGTAGAAAAACAATTGTTCCTAACGCTTGCGAAAAATCTTTTTCCACACTTGATAGGAAAATAGCTATTTTTTACCCCAGGTTAACCTATTTTGTATCTCTGTCAACTATTTTGAGTTGATAATAGACGTCTCAAAGAGTAAAAAGTGTCATCATTTTTATTAACCTTCAAAGCCTACAAATACAAGCTATTGAAGTCTATGAGCCAATTTTGAGTCAGTTCAACCCCTTCAAGGTGTAAGGGCACTGGCGTATATATGGGGGGGCCTGGGGGGCCCGGCCCCCCCCCCCCCCCCGAAGCTAAGACTTTTTTAGATATTTTCGACATATCTCATGAAGACAAACATAAAATAGCATAAAATACGCCCTCATGGGGTCTCGCCCCCCCCCCCCAAAACTGTCTCGGGCCCACCCCGAAACTTTTTCCTATATACGCCACTGTGTAAGAGCATGTATATTATTTTGTTAAAGTACTATAATTTACTATCCACTCACCTATAGCATGAAGATTTACTCTTATAGAATCTATGTCCTTATAATCAAAAAATTTTGCTGAATTGCACTCTTGCAAAATGGTGCATTCAATATTTGTGTGTCCATATCGATTATTAAGACCCAGGCATGTGGCAGAACACAATGGCCATTTGCATTTTTCACATCTAAAATAATAAGCGAATCAGTCTTAAGCCGCGTATTCACTTCATTCATTCTTGATTCACACACACAAAAACGCATCCGCCAAAACGAAAGTCAAATCAAAGCCTCGTTCGCACTCATGCTCATGTGAATACCGCATTGAGATCAACAAATGCCGTCCATATCCGATCGGGGTAGCTATTCTGGGTCTTGAACGATGTGATAGTGTGAGTTTACACTTGATAACGGTTAGAGATACTTACTAACCGAAACTGGTCGTACTTACTAACCGAAACTGGTCGTGTTTTAAAATAAATAAAGAAAATGGAAGTCCGAAATTTTATTTCTACACAATCATTGTCTACGAGTTTCAAACAAAGGGATAGTTCCTATCACATGCTTTAGCCTATGGTAAGTGTTAAATTAACTCCGAGCCGTCACGTGCTATGCGAAAAGACCTCCATTGCGCAGGCTTCTCCGGTACGAACCAAATGCTCTTTGCCGCGCTTCGACGGCAAGTATAGTACACATACATATGCTTGTTCAGCCTCGCAGCGAGGCATACGGATTCTGCCTCCAATGAAAACGGGCCTGTAAAGTTAATACAGAGATACTGCCGTAAAAGTTTAGGAGATGTTAAAAGACAATAGAGACTTATTGGAATTGTAATAAGGTTTAGCACAGTGGCGGCTGCTACAGGGAGGGCAAGGGGGCAGTGTCGTCCCAAAACAATATTTTTAATTGATTTATTTTAAAAAAATTAAATCTTCCCTTACGTCTACCCCTTTTTATTAGCTGCGGATAATAACAATTTTTTTAACTTAAATAACTACAAGCCGGCAGCGCCGAGGCGGGCAGGCTTTTAATATTACCCGTTTTTCTGATGTCTATGGATGGGTGTTATCGAGCGTTATCGATGAATGTTTGCTTTATGTGACGTCGGCCATCTTTATCGTGCGAAAGCGACTTGTGCCCTTCCTAAGCGTTGCCGTTCTATCATTACTCCATCAATTTAAAGTAATGAAAATCAACACCTCTACTATACATAACATCTTAGGCCGTGCTTTGATCGCAAGCCATTTGCACTTTCAAATGGAGACACTCTTCCTATGTTCTATGATATTACGTCACAAATCTTTATTATTATTTTAAAAATATGACGAACAGAACAATAAACATAGCATAACATAAAACAAAAACCTAATATACTTACTAACTCAATGATTAAATATTTAAAAGAGGGCTTAAAAATAATTAGAGTTTTTGTTTATTATAGTGGACACTACTGTTGGATCCAAATTGAAATTGTTGTCAAGAAACTTTACCTATTTTTGATTCTATGCCCAGTGTCATGTGTTGACGTGACATACAACAAAAACACTAAAAAGGACTCTTTTTACTCGCGGCTACAGACTAAAATGCACTCTGGCTCTTTCGATTTCGAGGTTATGTTTTAATTGTTTTGTTTTTGTTTAAATAGCCTGGAAGCATGGAATAAATAAATTTCTTCGATGGTGGAAGTGTTTGAAGTCCTTTCGAGTTTCAAAAATTAGTATTAAAAATATTTGTCGTGTCGTTAGTTCGGTCAAATTTAGTTCAAAATAGCGCTAGTAACGAGTAGTCTTTCTAACATATTTTTTCAAAAAAAAAACTTCCCTGGCTTCTTTTGCGGGATCCTAGTGGGTGTGAAACAAAACCGAACCGAACCGAACGGAACGGAACTGAACCGAACCGGCATCCCAGAGGTTGTGAAACCAAACCGAACTAAACCGATAATTCGATTCGGTTAAGTTCGGTTCGGTTCGGTTTTGTTTCACACCCGCTAGGATCCCGCGAAAGAAGTCAGGGAAACGTGAAATTTCATACCCGTGAATTTAAAAATCAAACAAGTTTCATGGCTAATCGGGCAAAAAGGAGTTTTTTGTTTCCCTTATATTTTTCCGTGGGTAGCTTGAAAGCTTAACCTCACGGGGGTCCAAGATCTAATGGACACCTAATAAGTGTTGACAGTTAACCGTTTCGTCCTTATGGGACTCCTCAGAACACTGCTGGTCAAGTGACAAATCTTGCGAAGTTAATCAGACGGTTTTGTCTCTAATTAAATGTAATTAGTGAGCGAACTATAGCAAGAGGCGCCATCTACCGAGATACGAGAGAAACAAAAAACCAAAAGCAGGGAACAACACTGCTATACAGTGTCGATCAATGAAAAGATCGAATGCAAATAAAAGAAAACAACTATACTCCGTGACCTACGACAACGACAAAGAGCTGAAAAAATATGTTAGAAAGACACCCTATTTCGTTACTAGCGCTATTTTGAACTAAATTTGACCGAACTAACGACACGACAAATATTTTTAATACTAATTTTTAAAACTCGAAAGGACTTCAAACACTTCCACCATCGAAGAAATTTATTTATTCCATGCTCCAGGCTATTTAAACAAAAACAAAACAATTAAAACATAACCTCGAAATCGAAGGAGCCAGAGTGCATTTTAGTCTGTAGCCGCGAGTCTAAAAATGCGAGACTTCGTCCCTTCCATCTTTGACCAGCAGAGAGACCACACGTGGCCTCGGAGATCCGACGCCCTCGATCTCATGTGCCGAGATTTGTTGGATAATGGGTGAGTTGAGCACTTTTTGTAGGGCATAGAATAGGGAAACTGGTTCGGTTCGATTAATTTCAGCAATAAATAAATGTGTTTAGTGAACAGTTGCGTTCAACTTCAATTCAGTGAGATTTGGACGCAAAGGTGTAGTAACGTAGAAGATATATATACATATGATTCCAAAACACATTTTGTTAATATATGTGCCAAATTTCATTTTTCGGACTGATGACAGAATTTAAAAAAATTACTACCTTACTTAGTTTTTGACTGCAATATTTTTAAATCGTTTTGTAAAAAATTCAAAATCAATTGGTTCAGTGGGCGTGGGTTTGCTTTGCAATAAGAGGGTGTGTGGTTCGATTCCCATACCTGCCATTACAAACTCGAACATACTCTCCGTTAAGCAACGTTTACATTTGGAGAGGTTACTGACGGAAAGTACTGGCAGCCATTAAACTTGCTTTGTTCGAGAATTTACTGGCGGAAAGTACTGGCAGCCACTAAACTTGTTCATTGTTTTGTGTTTACACGTTTTCAGGTTTACTTGTCAAGTAGTTAAAAAAAATGGCGGTAGTGCGTGCTGCTGTTAAATTTGTTGTATGTGAAATTGCCAATAATTTAATAAATAAGTTAGAACGCAAGAAAACTAGGAAAAAACGAGTTTGGGTTAGAGATTGGATCAGACGCAGAAGTACTTGCATCAGAACGATTCTTAAAGGAGATATCAACTGAAGATCCCGATTCTTATAGGAATTTTATGAGATTATCATACCAAAAACTTAAAAAACTGTTAAGACTAGGTTAACATAAACTGACCAAATCGGAAACGTGTATGAGCAGTCCTATTTCTCCCAAAATAAATTGGAAGTCACATTACGCTATCTGGCCACTGGTGATAGTTTTGCTTCCTTGCAGTATTTATACAGACTACCGAAATGTAAATGATATTTCACAAAATTTAATATTTTTGATGTATGTTTAAAAAGGAAATTATCTGATTTCCATCCCACTTAGGTTGATGATGTACTTGATATTCCACAAAATTTCATATTTTTAATATATGTTGAAAAAGGAAATTATCTGATTTCCATCCCACTTATTCATTGTAAAAAACGTGGACACTTTCTCACAGGACGCTTGCTGACATGTGTTTACATTTGGAGAGTACTGTCGGAAAGTACTGGCAGCCACTAAACTAGCCGGCCCGTCAACTTTTGGAAAGTACTTACGGGAGAGTAGCAAGTGCACTTTCTTGTAGATTATACATGGCAAGTTTAGTGGCTGCCAGTACTTTCCGCCAGTAAACTCTCTAAATGTAAACGTAGCTGTACTTGGAGGAGAGCAGCAAGTGAACTTTCTTGTAGTTTACATATGGCAAGTTTAGTGGCTGCCAGTACTTTCCGCCAGTAAACTCTCCAAATGTAAACGTAGCTTTTGTGAATACAGATTTACCGGATGTAAGAGTAAAGCTTGTCTTGGGCGAAGTTTGGGCATTAACGAAGTAGGAAAATGATGAATACAAGGCCGTGGTTCGGAAGTCACGTTATTCCGGTGATCCCGTGTTAAGAGCGTAGATGGCGCTAGCACGATAAAGACCCCTGTGCTCGACACAGAGCATCAGACAAAATTAAATCCTCAATAAGAAAAGAAAATTGCCTTCCGTGGGGGTATATGTGGTATGAATGTGATTGTCCAATTCAGAAATCAGAGCTAAAAATGTTTTACAGACTGTGGCTAGTTAGCCTCGATGTGGAGGCCAACCAAATCGAATGAATCAATGAATTAATCTTCATCAAACACGAAAATCAATACATACACTGGAATTTTGTTTTCTTTTTCTAAATTTTTGTAGCATCCCAAACATTGCACTTTACCACCAGTGCATGGACCAACAACAAGAGGTTCTTCAGTTATGATTATTTCGCCAGGTTTTATATTTTTCTTTGCCACTAGGTACCTAAAAAAATTATTTAAAATCTAATTATTAGCATCGAAGAAATATTTCTTCGATGGTAAGGGTCAGTGATTTTAAAAATTCCACTTTTATCAAATATACAGCGATTTCAAAAATTCTTTCTGCATACGCTTTTAGATTTTTTTTCCAACAAGATTTTACTACCTCGCCTCTCCCTTTCTCCTCCAGGCCATCCTAATTAGTAATAGTTATAGCTATAACTTTCACAAATTCAAGCGATTTCAAAAGTTCTTTCGGCACACGCTTTAAGATTTTTTTCAACACCATTTTAATAGTTCCCACCTCCCTCTCTCCTCCCGCACCTTCACTCAATGGAAGGTAACACTGTCCGCGTCCGTAGAAAATCTACACGTACTTTTTGGGTAAAGCTAAATGAATTGTAAATACAGTCGAACCTCTCTAACTCGAACCTCTATAACTCGAACCTTTTAAGTGGTCCCTGCACTTTTTATATGAATTTTAACCTCTTTAACTCGAATTTGTCCCTGTGTCAACTGCTAAATTTACTTGCAACTTCTAGTCGCAGTTGGGTACAAAATTAACGAGTCGTTAAATACCGAGATGAATTCCATCAAAGGAGCATGCGCCAAAATTAACGTCAAAATGTCTAATTTAAATTATTGGCCCGAATACCGTGATTGGTGCGAGATCGAAGAGCTTAACGTATAATAAAACATTCAAGGTATAAAATAATGGTCAATTCTAATTTTTAGGTATGATTTTATGTCGGTACCGGGTGGTTTTTTATAACCTGAGCACTCAGCAACTTTATCATTGAAAATAAAGGGCTATAATAAATTGTAGATTTTTTTGGTTAATTATGACAACTTTAAAAGCCAACATAATTTTTTTCTATCCGTCACCATGTACAGGGTGTCCCAAATTCAATGTTTTTGGGAGGTTTCGGGTATTTCTAGAGGGGCTAAAATAACCTGATCCCCCTTTGCGACACTCAAATTTCAAAAGAAGCTTAAAGGTGAAAATCGCATTTTGATATAGCAAGCCGTTTTTAAACTACGGGGTGTTTCTAAAAAGTCTGCATTTTGGGAAGGGGTCTATAACTTGTTTATTTATTAATATTTTTTATTTCTGTGAAAACATTCCAAGACACTTTTTTAAGAGGAATTAAACTGTTAAATTAAATTTCATTTGTCACGTTTAGTTTTTGAGATATCACATAAAATTAATTATTTTTATTTTTACCACATATTTTAGTTTGCTTAATGGGTTTAAAATATTTTAATATTATAAACTTATAAAAATAAAAAAATAATAAAGAGATGATTAAAAAGAAAACAATAAAAAAAAATTAAAAATTAAAATATTGAGTGTGATACATCATTTTAAAGGAAATTTTAAGCTGATTTTAAAAATCGAATAAAAAGAGAGTTATTCTGTAAGAAAAATAACAACTTTATGCAATATTTTAAAAACCAAAACAGATAAATAAAAACCGTTTACATCTGTCAATTCTTCAAGAAAAGATCTATAAGAAAGCTATTTACACAAAAGCAAAATGCAGACAAAAACACTCCGTAGCTTAAAAACGGCTTCGGCTAAATGTGGTTTTCACCTTTAGGCTTCTCTTAAAATTTAAGCGTCGCAAAGGGGGCTCAGTTTTTTTCTATTTCCCCTAGAAATACCCGACACCACAAAAAAACAACGAATTTGGGACACCCTGTACAGGGTGTGACAATGAAGTCGATTTTTTGAGAGGGAACACCCTGTATATTTTTGCATTTTAAGATTCGTCTTTTCTTTTTGATTTCAAAAATTTACAATATCTATGTGCTGCGATTAATATTTTTTGAGGTATATGCAGTATTTCTTCTATATTGCATTTCACGTTTATTTTGTTTTGCCATGGGAGTATTGACAAATTTAAATGCGCTAAATCTTAAAAAATGTTTATCGTAGCATAGACATACAGTAGAACCCCGATGACAGTGTTTATTCAAATTAAATTGGGCACTAAATAATTTGTCACACAACTTGCACGTCACCGGCATTTTCACAGCACAAAAACGACGAATTTTCATCAAAAAGAACTGAGAATTATTAAAGTTTTGCTGTATAAAACCATACTGAAATATCTCTCAGTTGATTGGTTGGCAGAAGTGACAGATCAACGCTTGCGCACGTCTTGGAATTCATCTCGGTATTTAACGACTCGTCAAAATTACTCAATAACTTCATTCATAAAAATACAAAACTGTATAATTTCGTAAGTGCGCTTTGGGCATCAAAACTAAAAGTTAAAGCATGTCGTACATTATAGGTATACCTATCAATTTTGTATTCAACTGCGACTAGTAGTTACAAGTAAATTTAGCAGTTGAGTGTTTTGTTTATTTATTTATATTTATTTTTTTATTTACTTATTCAAATAATGTTATAAATAAACCAAGTTATCGTAAACTATGTCCATAAAATGAGAATAACACTTTTCCATCGCCAACTTAATTGGAAATTGTCCAAGCGCGAAAATGCATAAAATTTATATTAAAACATTGTCATATGTTTTTTTTATTATATAACTTAAAAATAAACTACATCATTATGTTTAGTAACCTGGAAATTATAAAATGCGTAGCGGATATTATTTGTGAAGAAATTTAGCGTGTTTTCAAAAAGTTTACATTTTTCATAAATAGTCCAGTCATTATAGAATTTTAGAAAACGTTAAATTTAGTACCAGTGAATTTAAAAATCAAAAGTTTTGTGGCTAACCGGGCAAAAAGGAGTTTTTGTTTTTCTCATATTTTTCCGTGGGTAGCTCAAAAACTTAACCTCACGGGGGTCCAAAATCACACACGCCTAATAAGTGTTGACAGTTAACTGTTTTGTCCTTATGGGACTCCTCAGATATTAAATTCACTGGTACTAAATTTCACGTTTGTTAGTAATATTTGGCTTAAAAATTCCACTGATTGACGCTCACGTGTCTGATGGCGGGTAAAAACGCTAATCAGCGTTGTTCTGGCCTGAAAGAGAGTAGACCTGTCGTAGCTCACGGATGGTTTGTTTCTTTTTATTTGCAATCGATCTTTTCATTGATCGATATGTATAGCAGTTTATTTTCACCTGCTCGTGTTCTGGTTTCTCTCGTATCTCGGTAGATGGCGCTTCTTGTGAGAGTTTTCTCACTATTAACATAGGATTATAGACAAAACCATCTAATTAACTTCGCAAGGGTTTCACATTGACCAAGCACTGTTCTGAGGAGTCCCATAAGG
The DNA here is from genome assembly GCA_963576565.1 of Aspidapion aeneum. NCBI lineage: Eukaryota > Metazoa > Arthropoda > Insecta > Coleoptera > Brentidae > Aspidapion > Aspidapion aeneum. Next base: position 96,676,021 of record OY755044.1, on the reverse strand, counting down.
AAGAAACACTTATTAGATGTCCATTAGATCTTGGACCCCCGTGTGGTTAAGCTTTCAAGCTACCCACGGAAAAATATGACAGAAACAAAAACTGCTTTTTACCCAATTAGCCATGAAACTTGTTTGATTTTTATAGAATTTTAGCTTGCAAAATGTGCTGTTCAGTTTGGAGTCCTGAAAAAAAAATCTTAGTTTTTAAGCTTGACATCTTGGATTTAGTGTGTACAAAAAGAGTTTTTTTTTAAATTAATTGGTTCCTGTAGAATTTAGAAAAAAAAGTTTTAAACAAGAGTTGAAGACAATAAAATTTGCTATAAAATCGCTTGTACTTGTTTTTATGTCAAACGAACGGTTCTCGAGTTATGAGGCTAGATATTTCGTCGTCATTTTGGATATTGACCAATGTTTTTTTTAGTGTCCTTTGCTTATTTTTGAAAAAAATCTGTTATGACATAAAATAAAGACTAGTTAACATCCTTTAAAATGAGATATCACTGAGTTGTATTGGTAGTACCGTTGCTCAGATATGAACTCTGAAGTGTTAGGGTGTTAGCAGTACACATGGTCCCCTTCATGACATACCGACGTAAGTGCCAAAAATTTCATAAATTAAGTTACGTCGTCAGATAACATTATTTTTGTCGACTTTAATATGACAAAGTGGCGTATCTATATTTCTTATAGATCTTCCAGAAGTCATTATTAATTGTTTGGTTTTTAATATAGCAATCCTATGGCCTGATAAACTTTGGTTTATTTAGTTTTTTGTCTCTCTTTACCAATAGTCAGTTACGTCGGTATGTCATGAAGGGGACGACATGTTTCCTATGTATTTCAATGGCGCACCCAGGAATATGTCTTGGGGGGGCCCGAGGCCTCTTGGGGGGGGGGGCCGAAGCCTCATGATGTCCAATTTAAAGCTATTTTTTGTGTTTTTTCATGAAAAATGTGGAAAATGTGTAAAAAAATCTAAGGCTTGGGGGGGCCCGGGACCCGCCCCCCCCCTCCCTGGGTGCGCCCATGGTATTTTATAGTATATTATCAATGAATACACGATTTATTGATATTATGCAAAATAAGCCGAAATATTAAGTTTTATGTCATAGCATTTTCCAGAAAAAGTGTTATCACCTTTATTGTAGAAAATGAAAATATCTTTCGAATGGTGTATCACTCAAGTGGGTGAAGTTAACGGTTGGTACTTTGGCATTCCTAAATTGGGCTTATTTTTTAAGATCACGAAAACAAATCGTTTTTATTCACGTTTCAAAGAAACTAAGGATTTTAGGGAAGAATATGAAAATTCCTTTGCCAAAGAAAATAAAATTTCCTTTTAAATGGTGTATCACAAAGTAGTGTTTAAAATATTGACACTCCAGGGGCATTCTCATATTGTGGTAATTTTTTTAATATGTTTAATTTTTTTTATTCAATATTTTTAAAAACTAAGCTTTCCGAAAAATTTTGTATTACCCTATATTGTTAAAAATAACATAAGTTTTAAATTAATATGGGTTTTTGTTAACGGGGAACACTCAAAATATACAGTGTGTCCCCCTAAGTTGAAATCATATGGAATTTCTTTATTACTAATATTTAGGAAAAAAAGTTATTCTTCATAAAAAGTTCTGCATTATCTAAAATCTAGAATACAGTAATTAAATATCAAATTTTTTCAGTGGTATACGAGGTTTGTCAAAAAATATGAGTTTTGCTTAAGAGTAAAGTACCTTTAAATTTGACAATGTTCCCTGTTAACAAAAATCCACCAGATGCATATTGCTTTAAATATAATTTTATTTTTAACAATATATAGTAGAACGAGATTTTTTAAAAAGCTTAGTTTTTAAAAAAATTGAATAAAACAAATAAAAAATGAAATCAGAACGCTGACGCCCCTGGAGTGCCAATAATAGCTTTAACACCACTTTGTGAAACACTGTTTAAAAGGGCAGTGGTACAAAATAGCGCAGGCCATAATAGCGCGGCCAAAATAGCGCAGGCCTAACTGGCGTATGGCCAAAATATGAATTTTTTTGAAAAAAGTGTTTTACCATTTTTACAAGTTTTTTTAAAACAAAATATAACCTAAAAAAACATGATTTTTTTTCGTGATCCTAAAAAATACTCTGCCAATATATGGGCCTCTAAGCTCACACTAAAAACTGGCAATCCATTTTTATCGGTCCGGTGCCATTTTTTGTTTTTTTTTTTTATTTGTCAAACACACTGTGTTTATTGTACTACAATCTAGTCAGTAAGACTAATTAGCAATTTTGTTTTAACTTAATTTACTAGAAAAGTCAGATTTAAACTTATGGTTCACTCAACAGTTCTCCCCGCTTTGTTTAGTCTGTAACTCACAATTGTGTTGTGTTTATAACATTATTTTGTTTTATGTGTAATTCACTTAGTTTACTAGCTCAAACGGCTTCACTCTTTTTAGTCTTCGAACTAGCATAGTATTGTCTAGAAGCTGAATTGCTTCCACATTCACATGCCGATGAAGTCTATCTTCATGGCTTTTTGCGTACTTTTTTATAGTCTCTGCTACAGTTTCGATTTTTAGATCTCGATGAAGGTCACTATTTCGAACGTACCAAGGTGCATTCACAAAGTTTCTTAATACTTGAAATCTCTGTAAAACTAGAATGTTACTCTCTTTAGCACAACCCCATAGTTGAATACCATATGTCCATACTGGTTTCAGTATTTGTCCATAAAGCAGTAACTTATTATGAATTGTTAAATTGGACTTCCTTCCAATTAGCCAGTTCATTTTTCTATACCTTATCTCAAGTTCTTCTTTTCTTTCTTAACATGTGCTTTCCAGCGCAATTTGGCATCAAGTGTTATACCGAGATATTTTGCCTGATTTGAATATGGTACGGGAATGTTGTTAATTGTTATTTGTATGTGATTTATATTTTTGTTTGTAAAAGCAACATGAATTGATTTGTTTTCATTTAATTTTATTCGCCACTTTGTGGTGGCCATTTTTTTGCATGCAAACTGGGGAATTTTTACCTAGATTCTGGGGAATCCATGCATGGCCATGCACAATGTCAAACGAAAAGAAGATTTTTTGTAGGCAACAATTTGACCGACATTTTTTGCTTGCAAATATTAACCATGTCAAGCGGCCTTTAAGATGATTGCCCCAAATGCCTCAATTTACTATTTACTGTTTTTTTAAATATTCTTGAAATCTAGCACTTCTGCTTATGCTGCATTATTTTATGCTGACTTTATACACTATATATACAGATAAAAATAATAGTTGATTCTATAAAATAAAAAGTTGGACAACTTTTAACTTTTTTTTTTATTTTTATCTGAAAACAGATGTGCAACATCACATCATATGATCTTTGTTGTTGTTTTGGTATAGAATTTGATTATTTTTTTCAGTTTTTTTTTACCATTTTAAGATTTTTAAGCAATCCAATCAACTTTAAAAAGCCATTTATCTTTTAATTCAGAAAAACTTACAGATTGTGTTTTTTTACAAAAATATTGATGTTTGTTTATTATTTTGGCTGTCTAAATAGCAAAATAGGTATTTTAATTTTTATATACATAACCCCTGCATAAAAATAAAACAAAAGTACATATTAAAATAGAATTCATATTATTTTCTACAAAAACAGTGTTCAACATTTATTAAAAAACTACCTCCGATAATGAAGTTTTTCACTGAAAACGGCGTTTTTCACAGAGCAAGTGCAAAAGTTTTGCACACGCTGTATATTGCATGAAAATTTTTTTTCACAACTCGCTCGAATTTAGGACCTCGCTAAGGCTCGGCCCACCAAACTGTCTCGCCCATATAAATAAATTCGTTTTTAAAACTTGTTTTTTAAATAACTATTAATTTTGATTGGACTGTTTCAACAGCAAAATATTTTTATTTTAATTTTTACTTTAAAATGAGTCTCAGTGGCGGCTCGTGGTCATTTGCAAAGGTGAAGCAAAACAATGACATAAAGGTACTCGCCGCAGGCAAAAAAAATAGGCATCATGATCAAAAACATTAATTTTGAGCCTTAAAAAGTAGTTATTTTACCCATTATTGTAAAAAAATAATATGATATTTAAGCTCCTGATTAATTTTTGAAAAAGATGTTTTTTTAATTTAAAAAATACATACTAATATATATATATACGTACCTACCTAGTAATTTTTATATAATGTTTATACGTATAGAGCTTTATTTTAAGGAACGAGCACTAGATTTAATTGTGAGATCATATAAAAATGTCCTCCATTGGCTCCAGGAGTTGGCAACCCTAATCTCGACCCAAGCCCCAGCCTAGGAGGAGCATTAGTTTTTGAGATATTTACAAAAAACTGTTTTCAAGGCTATCCATTTATTAAAGATAATTTAATTTTCCACCAAATCATTTAAAAAAAACCATTTTCGTGCACACTAAATCCAAGAAGTGGAGGGGAGACCCCTCTCCCCCCGCCACGGTCGAAAACGAATTATTTTGTAGAACTCCAATGTATACATTTGTCAAAATTGCGACTATACCATCTTATGCAAGCTAAGACTCTGTTTTTCGCTGTAATGACTGGCCTAAACCAGGCTATTTGATTCTACATCGTCTCATTTGTAAATCCTAATAATAGTTTTTCAAGCGTATTTATACAGGGTTTGACAACATATATAAAAAACTGAGGTGAAAATTTATGACGATGTATACATGACTGGACCCTGAGTATTATACGACTCCCGAACGTAATAGCGACGTACGAAAAAGCGAGTAATAAAATACCGAGTAATGAAATAGCGACTATCAAAATAGAACGACCATTAAAATTGCGATGTATAAAAATAGCGTTTTACTTGTCAAAATAATGACCTAATATCAATTTAATGTAGTGATGTTAATATGATGTACAGTCGGGGACTTAATAAATGGCCGCTGCCATTTTCAGAAGAGCTTGACTAAGAATCCCAGTACCGGCCGAGGTTATTGACCGGATTTCGTGGCGCGTCGTTCAACACATATAATATTTGCATTCCTGGGTTAAATTCAATCATGAAAAATTTCACTTCGGTCTGTATTCCGTTTGAATGTTCGGTTAAAAAAATACTCATAATTGCGGAAAAAATTAGCTTTGGTCTGTAGTCCGTTTGAATGTTTGGTTAAAAAAATACACATAATAGTGATGTTTTAGGATTTTAATTTATTGTTATGTTTTTTATTACATACTTACATAGAGAAACACAAAAGCAACACGTTTGAATTCCTAGCTATTTTTAAAATGGTAAGTTTTAAAAGTGTAAAGCTAAAAAAATAAATACAAGCAAAAATTGGTTATTTGAGTAAGGGCGATTCGAAAACAGCTGTAAAGACGGCCTTTACTTTAAGATTTGAATTGTTTTAAATGTGTAACTACCCCGACTTCTCGACGCACAAAAACACTATTTTTGGGGGTGGCTAAATAGTCCAGTCATTATAGAATTTTAGCTTGCAAAAGGTCGTGTATTCCCGATTTTGACATATGTTGTTGACATTGGAGTCCTAAAAATAAACTTAAGTTTTCGACCTTGGTGGCGGCCGGCTTCCCCCGCCATCAAAAAAAGTTTTAAACAAAAGTTGAAGACAAAAAATTTCCTACAAAAACACTTTTGCATGTTTGTCAGACGAATGGTTTTTGAGTTATGGCTAACTATTTCGCCGCAATTTTGGATTTTGACCAATTTTGATTTTTAATGGCCTATTACTTCAAAACTGCTTATTTTTGAGAAAATCTGTAATACCATAAAATAAGGAACAACTAATAGCCTATAAAATGAGACATCTCTAAGTTTTCTGGGTAGTACTTTTGCTGAAATACTAACCGTGAAGTATTAGCAGTACACCCGTTTCCTATGTATTTCCATAGAATATGCAAAATAAACCGAAATCATTCTGTGTGTCATTTTCTGAAGAGCTAAGCATTTTACAGAAATTGATTAGTTAACTTTATTGTAGAAAATTAAATTATCTTTTAAACTCCAAGTCAACCCCACGCTATATCAGCCTTAAAAACAGTCTTTTATAAATACAATACAATACAAAGTTACAGTGTCGAACACACATAAATGAAAAATGAAAAATGAAAAATGAAAAATGAAAAATGAAAAATGAAAAATGAAAAATGAAAAATGAAAAATGAAAAATGAAAAATGAAAAATGAAAAATGAAAAATTAAAAATTAAAAATTAAAAATTAAAAATTAAAAATTAAAAATTAAAAATTAAAAATTAAAAATTAAAAATTAAAAATTAAAAATTAAAAATTAAAAATTAAAAATTAAAAATTAAAAATTAAAAATTAAAAATTAAAAATTAAAAATTAAAAATTAAAAATTAAAAATTAAAAATTAAAAATTAAAAATTAAAAATTAAAAATTAAAAATTAAAAATTAAAAATTAAAAATTAAAAATTAAAAATTAAAAATTAAAAATTAAAAATTAAAAATTAAAAATTAAAAATTAAAAATTAAAAATTAAAAATTAAAAATTAAAAATTAAAAATTAAAAATTAAAAATTAAAAATTAAAAATTAAAAATTAAAAATTAAAAATTAAAAATTAAAAATTAAAAATTAAAAATTAAAAATTAAAAATTAAAAATTAAAAATTAAAAATTAAAAATTAAAAATTAAAAATTAAAAATTAAAAATTAAAAATTAAAAATTAAAAATTAAAAATTAAAAATTAAAAATTAAAAATTAAAAATTAAAAATTAAAAATTAAAAATTAAAAATTAAAAATTAAAAATTAAAAATTAAAAATTAAAAATTAAAAATTAAAAATTAAAAATTAAAAATTAAAAATTAAAAATTAAAAATTAAAAATTAAAAATTAAAAATTAAAAATTAAAAATTAAAAATTAAAAATTAAAAATTAAAAATTAAAAATTAAAAATTAAAAATTAAAAATTAAAAATTAAAAATTAAAAATTAAAAATTAAAAATTAAAAATTAAAAATTAAAAATTAAAAATTAAAAATTAAAAATTAAAAATTAAAAATTAAAAATTAAAAATTAAAAATTAAAAATTAAAAATTAAAAATTAAAAATTAAAAATTAAAAATTAAAAATTAATGAAAATGGCAAATGGCAAGAGTTAATTATTATAGCCAAGTTTAAATAAACATTTCCATAGTAGACCACATTTGTTTAATAATTTGTGTTATAGCCAAAAACTTCGTGGGAGCTTAAGTTTGTGAAATATTCACAAACAACTGTGTTTAAGGCTGATTTTATCATAGCGTCACGTGTGCTAATCGACTAGCTAGGAAGGTATCAGATCCATCATGGATCAATTTATTTTTAAGTTCAAGTTAAAAATCATAATCAGCGATCTGAAACATCCCAGGGTTCCGAATTTGATGCATATTGATTCATAAACGGGAAAATCCGCCATTTTGGATCCGTCATTTTGATTTTTTGGTAGTTTAAGTTTAAAATAATAATCAGCGACCTGAAAGGTCCCAATGTTCCGAGCTTGTTGCACATCGCTTCATAAATGGGAAAATCCCCCTTTTGGGAACCCCTATTTATTTATTTTTCTAATAAAAAAAATGCTGGATTGTATACTAACCACCAAATACCTAGTTGAAAAGGTTTGAAAAAACATACAAATAAACAAATATATTATATAAAATAAAACTGTTTAAACAATTGCCAATGCCAAATAATAAAACAAAAAATGTCTCGGTGAATTGTCCCCGCGGCGAATTGTCCCGCAACAAATTGACCGCGGCGAATTGTCTCATTCTCAAAAATTTGCCTCCGAGAAACAAACTTTTGTATTTGGATTTTTTAGAAAAGTAATACCTTAAAATTAATATTATTAAATAAAAATATCTCTACTAGGTTTGATTAGTTTTTAAATAATAAGTCTGTGTTAATCCTTATTAAGTCCCCGACTGTACAAAATAGCGGTTATTAAATAGCGGTATCAAAATAGCGACAATCAAAATAGAGACGTAATGAAAGAGCGACTATCAGAATAGCGATGTAACAAAATAGCGATGTAACAAAATAGCGATTGTAATAAAATAGGGATGTAACAAATAGCGACTATTAAAATAGCGGTGTAACAAATAGCGACTATCAAAATAGCGATGTAACAAAATAGCGACTATCAAAATAGCGATGTAACAAAATAGCGACATATTTAAAAAAAAAACTCCTGAGGGTGTGGGTCAGAACCGAACCGAACCAAATCGAACCAAACCGAATTCGGTTTGGTTCAGTTCGAACCAAATTCGGTTCGGTTCGGGTCAGTGCCAACCATATTCGGTTCTGTTTAGTTCGGTTCGGTTCGGTTCTGTTTTACACCCTCTAGGATCCCGGGAAAAAAGTCAGGGAAGTTTTCTTATTGAAAAAATATGCTGGTTTGGTTTGGTTTGGTTCAGTTCGGTTCGGTTCAGATTTACACCCTGTAGGATGCCCGTAAAGAAGTCATGCGCTATTTTTTATTTTAATACATCGCTATTTTGGTATATCGGTATTTTGATTGTCGGTATTTTGATTGTCGCTATTTTGATACATTGGTATTTTGGTTGTCGCTATTTTGATTGTCGCTATTTTGATACATTGGTATTTTGGTTGTCGCTATTTTGATTGTCGCTATTTTGATACATCCCTATTCTGCCGTCCTTAGTAAGACCCACCTATCTACGTTTTAACTTATTTCGAGAAAAGCGAGTTTAAAGTTTAAATGCTTGCCAAGTGTTACATAGTAATATATTTTTTTTTGTAGGTAAATGTTTATGGGTTCCTAGTAGCAATATCTAAGTAATAAAATTTAAAAAAAGTTACAAGTTATTACCTATTTAAAGCCATTTTCGGTCCTAACTCATTTTTGATTTTTTTGCAGATAGGTGGGTCTTCCTTAGGACGGCAGTATTTTGATATGTCGCTATTTCGTTACAAACGCTATTTTGATACATCGCTATTTTGATAGTCGCTCTTTCATTACATCGCTTTTTTCATTACTCTCCATTTCGTACGTCACTATTTTGTACATCGCCGTACCATTGCTCACCGCATAGCCTCAGGATGTGGTAGCGTTATCCTCCACAACCCTAGGTGTAAATAGATTGTGTTAAATGATAGGTACATACCATAATGCACGATATTTGTGGCTGTGTGTACATAGTGTGCAAAGTAACACTGCTAAACGAACGATGTGAACAGGAATTCCGAGTTTAAATGTGGGAAAGGCACATTGTTAGAAACAATGATTTTTTTCAACAAAGTTAAAAAAATTATTAAAAATCCTAATATTATATGTCTTTCTTCCTTATAGACCGGTGGACGTTTTCGTCCCGCCATGGACTTTCCTTTGTTCGCTGACTTGAATTAATAAATAGGTTTAAGCTATTCTTCATTCTTTCTGATTTACCTTGTACCTCGTAATCAATTTTTTTTTTTTATCTAATATAAAATTTTAAAATAAAAATTAAAATAAAGAAAACTATTACACATTACCTATTTTATTATCAATAATGTTACTTCACTTATTTTTTCTCTTTTTTTTATAATTTTTTTTAACTTAAGTAATTTATGTGTTTTACAATTTGAGGCTTTGTGCTGATAAAAATTATAAATTTAGATTAGGTCAGATTCATTTTAAACAAATTTACTACATATTTTATTATAATATTGAGTACATACATATTCTAATTTATTATTAATTTAGTTTAATCAGGGCTTTGTCTTTGTGTACATGATATACTGACAATAAAGCTACTTTTGATATGATATGATAGTTTGATTGACTAAGGTCAGGCAAGCCACGCTGAGGATGGAAATGCCTTTTTCTGAAACACCGGTGTCCGTGGTTGACTTTACCCCTTTGAAGTTGCCTTTTATACTTTGTTAACTCATTGTTTTCGGTTCCGAACCGACGCCGTGGAAACGGTGATAGCATGACAACTGTCTTTTTTCCTTATAGACCGGTAAACATTTTCGGCCCGCCATGGACTTAGTTTCCTTGGTTCGCTATCATTTCGCATTCTTTTTGATTTAATATTATATGTTCAAATGCTTAAAAATCTCAAATTTTCAAAAAGTAGAAAAGAAAAACATGTAAAATCTTTAAATTTAAAATTATGTTGTTTCTTATCAGCAAAAACTCCTATAAAATTTTTGATTATAACACAAATAATTGATAAAAATGCGATCTACTATATTGCGAAAACCGCATATTGATGCGATGCTCCGTTAATTTTTTTTTTACCAAAACCTAATCAACTCGTTACAGTGTCGAACACTATAGCCAAAAATTTTATGAAAATCGCTTTAGCGGTTTAGGAGCTATCGTGTTATGGACAGAGATATACATACACACACAGAAAGACGTCATGACGATATTGCTAAAATAGATCCAAATACACCCAAACAACACATTTTTGACGATATCTGAAAAAAAAATTAATTTTCGTCGAAAACAATACCTTTTCTAGCCATCAGCGGCGTAGTGCGCCTGAAGGGGCGGGGGTGTAGACAGATAAAAAAAAAACATAAAACGGTCATCATGTTTTTAGTTTCCAATGTTGCAACCAAAAAAAAAAGGTCATTAGTTTCCTAGCGACTGCTGCCGGCCCTGCTACTTAATAAAGCTTAGGGCACTTATGACACCCATAGTAGCCTCAGGGCGGAGGGGGGGGGGGTGCGACAAAACCCCCCGCGCCCCCCCCCCTAACGCTACGCCACTGCTAGCCATCGCCCTGCGGGCTAGGAAGGTAAAAATAAAAGTAGATAAACTTACCTGCCCATGACTTTGGACACCCTTATTTCATATTTAAGCCCATCAAATTCTTCTTCACTAATTCCCTCCAAAGTATTACCAGAATAACTTGCTACCGATTGCGACCTGCCACGAACATCAGATTTCTAAAAGAAAATATTTTGTCAATTTTAAGGTTATTATCAAATACGTTAGAGGATAAATATAGAGCATACCCATGCATTCTCACACGCGATGCTTGAAGCCAGTACCCCCATTTAATTCTTAATGTTCCTTTTTCGGGTAGAAAGGATTTTGTTTACTGCGCATGCGTCAGTTTTAAAATACATGTTCAGCCCTCATAGCTGGCTTTGGAAACAATGGCAAGTCTAAATTCGCCGACGCAAATTTTCAAGTGCGCAGGCGTGTCTCTTGTCATGTAAACATACAGCTGCCGTGTGGATGGAGGCCATCTTTGTTGCTTATTTACATTTTGCGTTTGTCTTGTAAAATTATGTTTTTTTCTATGAAAAATGGGAAATAATTCACGAAAAACATGTGCGGTTTGTGGAAAAATGTCCGGAAGAGGTAAGGGAGTGCATTCCATAGGTAACTACTTCTATTTTTCTTTATAATTCGTTAATAAAGTTAAGAGTGGTTTATAAATGCCATTAAACACTCTTCATGGTGTCCACAATAAATCTGTACAATTATTTTTAGAAAAACTACAATTTTAATCCACAATTTGATAAATTTTCACACAATCAACTAGTTTTTAGAAAAAAATAATAGACATAACCCTAAACTTTTGACAATTTTCAAATAATCTAGTGACGTATCGGAGTATGTTCCAAAACCATCAAACCTAACGCATGCGCAGTAACCGAAATCCTGTCTACTCGAAAAAGAAACATTAAGAATTAAATAGGGGTCCTGGCTTCAAATATCGTGTGCTCTAACATACTCCGTTACGTCACTACATTATTTGACATTTGTCAAATGTTTAGGGTTATGTTTATTTTTTTTTTTTTAAATTGGGTGAAAATTTATCAAATTGTGGATTAAAATTGTAGTTTTTCTAAAATTAATTGTGCAGATTTAATGGCATCTATAAACCACTCTTAACTTTATTAGCAAATTATAAGGAGAAACACATGTAGTTACCTATGGAATGGGACTCCCTTACTTCTTCCGGACATTTTTCCACAAACCGTACATGTTTTTCATAAATTATTTCCCATTTTTTACAGAAAAAAAGATAATTTTACACGACAAACGCAAAACACCGCAGAAGGTCAATATGACCTCCACCCACATTGCAGCTGTGTGTCTACATGACTGAACGCACGCATGCGCACTTGAAAATTTAAATTTGCCATTGTTTCCAAAGCCAGCTATGAGGGCTGCACTTGCTATAATGTATTTGATTTTTATCAATATCATGAAAATATAAGTAAATGTATGGCTTAGCGGCGGATTTTAAAAAGCGTCCTCATTTGATCTGTTACACAACAATGCCAAATTTGAGACGTATAAGGTTTTTTTTAAACGGCCAAATTCCAAAATTTTCCTTAAAAAATAAAAATTGTAAATAAGCAAAATTAAAGGTATTATCTTTGTTGATTAAGCTTCAAATAAACAAATTAATCAAGAGCTTCTAATAGATATTTGCTGTTTTTGTTTGAGAAACAGTTTTTTCAGAAGGTCTTTTTTTAAATCATCCGAAACACCTCTATTTTCTGGCCGTAGAAAAATAATAAATAAGAATTTAATCTTCCGCAAGTGTTCAATCAAAGCTTTTTATTATTTTAAATAAAACTAAAATTGCTGATTTTACTAAAGAAGCTTGAAAGAATTATTTAAAAAAAACATATTAAAGGAAAATAATAATATTTAAATAATTAGTAAATTTTTTTAACCAGACTTTAGTATGTTGTAAAGGTTATGCGTATTTGACACTTTAATATCTATAAAATCCGATAAAATATAAATATATTTCTAGGCTGTCCGACTCCTATTCTCCACCTCCTTCGATCCTGACAGTCATGTTTTTTTGACTCACTGATCTTTGGGTTAACTTTTGCCATTCCAGTTTAGGACGCCCTTTTTTTTGCGCCCTATTGTTTGCCATTCTGGGACCTGCTTTCGTAATCTTTCGTCGTTCATCCGCTGTACATGGCCGTATCATATCAGTTGCCTTTTAGTGATATCATCCGTTATGCTGCCCATTCTTTCTTTTATGATCTCATTTCTTATGTGATCTGTTCTAGATATTCTCATTGATGTTCTTATTGCATCCATTTCGACACTTTCCATTTTTGCTTTGTATTTTTCTGTTACGCGACAAGTCTCTATTCCATACAATAGTGTGCTTTTCACCATTGTTTCATATATGTTAAATTTTACATTCTTTTTTATCTCTCTGCTCCATAACATACTGTTAAGACAACCAATAACCTTTTTTGCTTTTACTATTCTTTTTTCCAGTTCTTTACAGTCTGTTCCTGTCTTATCAAATGTGACACCCAAATATATATACTCATTGCATGGAGATACTGTTTGGCCATTGTCAAGTTCTCACTCACTTGATTCGTTTCCAATACATAAGTACAGCGTCTTTTTCACGTTCAATGTTAACTCACACTAATGGTATTCTTCTGTTAACTTTCTCATCATATACTATGTTTTGTATATCATTAGCTACAATTACTTGGTCGTCAGCAAATTGTAGTGTGTATATGGTAAATCGGTCGTTAAGTTGTATTTCCATGCCGTCTACTTTATGTTTCCAGTTTTTTAGAGCTACTGCGATATATTTTTTAAAAAGAGTTGAAGAGATACAACATCCCTGTCTTAAGCCTTTTGTTATCAGGGATTCTTTTGAAAGACGATTTTCAATTTTATTGTTAGATTTTGACCCTTTGTATAGTTTTTTTATCGCTTTTATGTATGTATGATTGATATTAGTTTGCTCTTTCACTGTTCATAATTTTTTTACTGGAGGTCCACAAAGATAATATGAGTCTATATTTCTTGCAAAACATTATCACTACATAATCTGCCTGCACAAAACCCACTTTTCTCTTCTTCTTGTTCATCTAGTCAGCACGCGCTTTTATCAAAGACCTATCTATTAAGCACGGAGATGTCTTAACATTATTCAAATAGGAAAATCGGAAATATAACATAAATATTGTTTTAATATTATTTTGTTTTAAATTTGCATTACAATAACGATTAATTACTTGCTTTAAATATTTTTTTAAACACAAATGTTTTATGGAACAAGTACCTACTCACTTTTTTTCTATGCCTACGACTCATCCTGAGGATACAAGCAACATGCAATAGGAAATTACGAATAGCACTATAACGCGAACAAAACAATGCTTTTTATTTTGTACACCTACAAATAAATTCTCGTGAACCGACTTATCCTATAAATATTTCTGAAAATTGTGAACCGCTTACTATATGTCGATACGATTTATTCAAGACTGTTTTATGCCAAGAAAATTTTAAAACTGCAAAATAAATTTGGAAGTCACTATGATATAGCATCGCTTGTTTAATCGGAAAAACATAATACAAGGATTCGGATACATAACTCCTCTTTTATCATCTTTATATTATTCATGTTTATAATCAAATAAAAAATAATCATAGCAAAAAACAATTCATCTAATAAAAAAAAAATTTAATAAAAAAAACACCCAACTAATGCTAAATTTACTTGTAAGTACTAGTCGTAGTTGAGTACAAAATTGATAGGTATACCTATAATGTACGACATGCTTCAACTTTTAGTTTTGATGCACAAAGCGCCCTTACGAAATTATAAATTTTTGAATTTTCATGAATCAGGTTATTGGGTAATTTTGTACCCAACTGCGACCAGTAGTTACAAGTAAATTTAGCAGTTGGGTGTTTTTTTTATTTATTTTTTTTAATTAATTTTTTTTTTATTTACAACTTTTAGGTTTAATTTTTATTCAGCCTTGTAAAAAGCACTATTTATTTACAATTCATTTAGCTTTACACAAAATGTACGTCTAGATTTTCTACGGACGCGAACAGTGTCACCTTCCATTGAGTGAAGGTGGAGAAGGAGAGAGGGAGGAGGGAAGTAGTAAAATGGTGTCCAAAAAAGTCATAACGCGTGTGCCGAAAGAATTTTTGAAATTGCTCTAAATTTGTGAAAGGTATGCAGTGTTGCTAGATGTACGATAATTACCGATTTTATACGATAATATAACGAATGTACGATGTACGATAGTAGCTATGCGATAATAGCCTTTTGTACGATAATTTATAAATTACAACTAAAAATCCTATTGCAAAATATGTAATGAGGTTTTAGTCATGAAATCTTACAATATTTTTAAAGTAATAGGATAATAACTGATACGCTATATGGACGTTATCTTCCCAGCAAGTACGTTTAGAACAAGCCTGTAAATTTCAGACCCAGTGACAAGATGTTAAAATGCATGATGTCAGCTAACCTTTATCAGAAACAAACCAATCGGATTCAGACTGTAGAAAAAGATATTTGAAGAAATATAAACGTTTTTTTGTTTTTTGTATTTATACCTATAACTATATGTAAAATAATCATTTTATGAAAATAATACATCGTTTTTGTTCAATATAAAGATATGTAAATCAATTTTAAAGTATTTTTTAACCCCTTTTTCAAAAATGTATCAAGCAGGAATGTTTGTTTTTAAGCATCGATATTTTGTACGATAACGTACGATAATTTTAAACGGCTCATGCGATAATTCTCTTTGTGACGTGATGATACTGATAGGTACTCTCTCTGACCCGGAGGGTTAGCACCCGTCTAGGGTCCCTTACCCAGGAAAGCGAGAGAAGACCATACCGGTATGAAAGGCGGAGAGGAAGGACCTCGGTACGGTGAGCATAGCGTAGGTGGCAACCCTTTCTTTTCGGGAAAATATAAAAGAAAAAACAGCAGTGTCTGACTCAGAGTGAGCGGCTGCAAACAGCGTCTGTCCCAGATTGGGCGGCTAAATATGAACTCACCAACACGCCTGGCAAGCGTGGTGTTTTAATTTGGAAAAAATCATTGCGAATATGAAAACTAAAGGAATTGGTGCCCAGGTCGGAAGGAAACTCTCCGAATCCCACACCTCTATGGTCTCTCTCACAAAAACTAGTAAAACTAACAATAGGAACATATCACATTAGGTTAATGAACACCCACGAAAAAATAGATAAACTGGAGGAAGACTTGACAAGGATAAAATGGGACATTCTAGGCCTGTCAGAAACCAGACGAAAATCAGTAAATCGGATAAAACTGAACTCCGGTAATCTACTATATCATAAGATCTAGACATTTTTTCGTAAGTTTGTTTACCTAATAATAATAGGCTATTTGACAAATTTTAGAAAAGAGTTTAGAATGATACATAGATCCCTAATTTGCTACGCAAAATTATTAAAATAGTATATTGTATATAGTCATCATGCCTACATTTAAAATCAAGTTTTCTAATTTCCGATTTGAATTTGCCGCTAAAACGCTCATTTCTAGCATGGCGTTGCAATGACGTCACAGCGCAGTAAACTCGCGGACAGATACACGGCATTCAAGTGTTTATTTGTTTTTGGTCTGTGTTTCTACTGTTTTTTATGTAAAAAAATGTCCTATAAGTTGTGTGTAGTGCCTCAGTGTTCGAATACTAGCATAAAAACACCTGAAAAACTATTTATTTATGTGCCTACAGCAGTAAAAGAACGGAAAAAGTGGCTAGAACGTGCTCGAAGAGCCTAAGGGCCTTATCTAATACATCTTCACTTTATATTTCTGAAGATCACTTTGATGTGAGCTTCACTAAATTGTTTCTATTAATTTTTCTCACTTTGTCTATAATATATATAACTATTTTGAAAATGACGATGAAATTTTTGAGGTTATGTTTATTACAAGGGGTGAACAACTATAATAGACAGAAAGGTGTACAAATTTTTAGGCGGTGCTAGGCAGTTATTAGGCAGGACTAGGGAGTACCTCTAAATGTAGGATTAGGCAGTGCACATGCAGGCTAAATGTAGGACTGAGCAATGCATATGCAAGACTAGGCAGTGAATAGGCAGGACTAGGCAGTACCTACGCAGGACTATGCAGTCTAACCTATGCAGTACTTCAAGTATTGCTCATCGTTGTATACTTTTTGCCTACCTGTCCCCCCCTCGGTTTATTACATGATTTTTATTTGTTTTTTTTTGTGAATTAATTTAATTAATTAATTCTTTGAAACAAAATATCTTTAGAAAATTTTGTTTTAAAAAAGCAATTTTTGATTGTTTCTTAATGCTTAAAATAATAATGATTGGGTATTTAATTGAATCTATTGTAAGTGGCATATTAAACAAAAAAGCAAAATATATAACCTAACCTCAAAATCTAAATGAGTAAAATTAGGCAAAGAATATCGGAAAAAAACTTTCAGTTATATACAAAACAACTCATCGAATACTTACATCAACATTTTAAGTTTTCTAAATTCCGCAGAACAAAAATCACTGTTGTTGGCAAAGAAGCCTGCCACCATAAAGGAATTCAGCATTGGCAAGTTGGAGCTATCGGCTTTGGAGGATCCGTTTTCCATTGAAAATGTTTTTTATAAGCAAAACACAAAATAAAATCTAATTTAGGACGATAATTAAGTAAACATTAACATCCATAAGAAAATAACACAGAAAATAGGTTTGTTCGAGGCGTTTACTGTTTTGTGACGTCACTCGCAGCTGATTGGTAGACCGCCTGTTTTGAATCACGTGGCTAATTGTTTTAATTCAATGAATTTATTTAATTAAGAGAACTATGAATTTGAGAAAAAATTAAACAAAAAAGTTTGTTTTTAGCATTCCCAAGACCTAAAGAGATATCTAAAAATAAATATATATTTATTTTTTACTACTGTCAAACACCCTATTGTTGCCATTTGAAAGTTTAGTTGCACATATTGAATATCCATGCTGTCTGTAAATTCCATTCAAATATTTTCCGTGAAGTTTTTTAGCGAACGGAACTACCGGACCTTCCCCTATAATTCGAAAGTTATAACAGTAAACTTTTTGCCCGTTTTAATTGCTCCACCCGGTAACTTTCCATTTTTAGCGAATTTTCTAGTCGCAATATGTTATCCAAACTAATATTATTAAATGGCATTTGTTTAGGTTGAACACTTTTTTTTATTTTCAACAACTCATTATAAATAGATGTTCTAATAATGCTGCTTTATATTTAGTTTTGTAAAAGATATCGAAATTAATTTTAAATTGATTATTTGATAAATATTTATTATTTAAAATATGAAATGTTTATAAAAATTGGGCGCTCGTTTATAAAGCTGTTTGACAGGGATGGTCTAGGAATTTTATTTGGGATGGGGAAATATTATAATAAATATTTAATCAAATTATTTTGCACAGTTACCAGGAGGTAGAGGTGTTGAAAAAGTAACTACTCGTTACTCGTTACTCGACCAATAACGGAGTAACGAATACCGATCCGAAAATAAAATGATTACTTTCGTTACTTTGATTACTTTGATTCCATCGATTATTTTAGCATTCAGTAATCCAAACTTTTTGTATATTTTTTGAGTTCTCGTCTAAGATTTTTATTTTTGTCTCTATTTTTATTTACTTTAAAATTTTAAGTATATATTTTTTTAAAGTTGTACACAGAACAGTTCCTACATAATTCCTACCTTTATTTTTTTAATTATAGCCCACATTTTGAAAATTTCAATTGAATATTTTCATAATATCAACAACAAAAATATACCTACACGTAAATGATTTTCGAATTTACGACAGTCCGAGAATATTGCACCAATTGTATGATTGAATTAAATACCGTTACAGTAATCAAAATATCGATAGTAACGCATATACAGGGTGTCCCAGAACTAATGGTACATAGTTAAACTGTAGATTCCCTGGGTCAAAATATTACGATTTAGTCACACTTACCTTAGTCCAAAAGTTCTTACTAACCGAGATACAGGGTGTTAAACTTTCTTTTTTCAATTCGATTTTCTTTAATAACTTTATTAATAATTAATATTGTTGCAAAAGCTAACCAGTGTGTAAGTTCTTTTAAAATTGGTAAGACGACTCCGTTGAAAAATTTGATGTACAATGTATAGGGTGTTCCTTAGACCCCTACCATTGCATAAAAATCAGTGTATTTTTGTTGTGCCTCGGTGTATACCAGTTTTTATGTAAAATAATAGTTTTTCCATCCTTTTTATGTAAAAAAGTTATACTGTATTAAAGTCGCTCAAAGCAACGGTTTTTGAGATTTTTGCATTTGAAGTTTTTATTGCATGTATGTATTTATGTATGATACTTTCTTCAATTCTTTCTACTAATTAATAATTTTACTCAAAATATTCGGTTTGGTTGTTTTTGGCATGGACAACTTAATTTTGGTTAAAAAAAAATATTATACAGGGTGTTCTCTGGGTCGGTACCGTTACATTAAAATAGGTCTAACTTGTTGTTCCTCGGTGTATACAAGATTCTATTGAAAACATTAATTTTTTAATTTTATTTAGATGTCGCTTAGAGGAAGGGTTTTTAAGATATTTAAATTAGAAGTTTTTATTGTATGCGTAAAAGATTTTTGATTAAATTCTTACCTACTTCATACATATTCGCTATAATCAATACTTATAGCATTCTATGATTGGATTTTTTCTTAAGAAATATTAAGTTAAAAAATATACAGGGTGGTTTTTGAATTATCATAAGTGTGTTATCATTGTTCGTTATTGCAACTGTGTAGGGCTTTGTTTTTAATGAGGAACAAAAACCTCTTCGTATTAGTTTTTGTTTAATGGTAAGTAGGTATACTTTATTAATGCAAGTATTTTTTTATTGTTTTGAAAGAAAATTTTAATTATCAATAAAATTAATATCTTATTATTTCTTTAAAAAAATATAAAATTTCTTAAGCATGGCGCTCTTAGCAACTAAGTTAAAATTTTAAAATTGACAAATAGTAAAACAAACTTAAAACTGTTTATTATTGTAGGCTAGATAAATACCCGAAAAAAAATTTCAAAAAATTCAAAATGCTGGAGAGGCGTTCAGTAATGGAAATCCTCATTTTAAAATCAGACGTTCATATAAGAAGCGAATAAACAAATGTATTCAGGTTAACGGTGGCCATTTCGAACATTTATCGTAGATTTTTTTTTGTTTTTCTTTTAAAAATTTGTTGTTGCAATAAAACAACTTTTATAATTGGTTTTATTTTTTTTGTTATTAATAAATTATTTAATAATTAAAATAATATTCTGTTTAAAAATCTGCTTAAGTATACACCGAGGCACAAAAAAATACCCTGATGATTTTAACGCAATGGTAGTGGTCCAAAGAACACCCTGTACATGGTACATCAAATTTTTCAATGGAATCGTCTTGCAAATTTCAGAAAAACCTACATGCTGGTTAGTTTTTGCAAAAATATTAATTAGTAGAATGAATTGAAGAAAGTATCATACATAAATTAGGCATATCACTCACATGCAATAAAAACTTTAAATGCAAAAATTTCAAAAACCGTTGCTCTGAGCGACTTTAAAACAGTATAACTTTTTTACATAAAAAGGATGGGAAAACCATTATTTTACATAAAAATTTGTGTACACCAAGGCACAAAAAAAAGGCACTGATTTTAATGCAATGCTAGTGGTCCACGGAACACCCTGTACACTGTACATCAAAAGTTTCAACGGAATCGTCTTGCCAATTTCAAAAAAACTTACACGCTGTTTATTTTTGCAAAAATATGAAATAGTAAAAAAGTTATTAAGAAAATCGAATTGAAAAAATAAAGTTTAACACCCCTGTATCTCGGTTAGTACGAACTTTTCGACTAACGTAAGTATGGCTAAATCGTAATATTTTGACCCAGGGAATCTACAGTTTAACTATGTACGATTAGTTCTGGGATACCCTGTATAAAATGATTACTTAATAGTCGAGTAAAACGAAAATCAACACCTCTACCAGGAAGTTTATTCTTTAAATGCTCTCTAGGGTTTAAATGTTCACTTAAATTCACGGTTACCATTGGTCAATATCAGATATATGACATAAATTTGATAGTTATGACTTTTTTGGAAATGTTTTCAATAAGAAATCTCCCTTCAAAATTCTCCTATTGTAAACCAGGAGAGCAGTTATGTCAAATGTTCTCTCGAAAATGATCCCTTCCGCGTCAGTTTAAAGTCAGACGCTATAAGCTGACCAATGGTAACCGTGAATTTAAGAGAACATTTACTCCCTAGAGAGCATTTAAAGAATAAACCCCCAGTGTCGTTATTCTTGTAATCTCCCCGAGCGAGTACTCCTCGAAATTCGAGCGAAAGTGGGCGTTTCTCCCCCAATCGTATTCTTGAAATTCTCACCCGAAAAACGTGTGACATTTTGGGGACTTCTCACCGGGCAGATCTCGATAGGTGCCGACGTGGTGACTTTTGTCAAAAACATTGAGATAACCTAGAAAATGTTGTTTTGGTTACGTGTGGGTTTGTTTTTTTAAAGTTTTTTCCCTGTTTGTTTTGTAAATGTTGAAGTATATTTTTTGGCCTCCATTACAGGCTTTTCCTTGATAAACTCCACCATTAATAATAATAATCTTTTTGGGCTAAATATTTAAAAAAAAACTGCTTTTTGAAAAATTATTATTAAAACAATTTTTTTAGTTTTTTTTATAAATTAGTTTTTGAAAAAAACTACTTTTTAAGAAAGTATTATTTTCAAAAATAATTTTTGAAAAAAAATATTTTTAGTTTTTTTTGTAAATTAGTTTTTTGAAAAAGCATTTTTTTTCGAAGAACAACTTTTTTTGTGGGGACATTTTTTTTGATAAAAATGCTGGTGGGCGACACTCCGGTTAAGATATGTTTGCTCAATTGCACGTGGTTAGATTTAACACAAATTTTGATCTCATAACATAAGGACAGAGCTATTATTTAAGAAAAAATAAGTCATATTTAAATAAAAACTAAATAAAAAATCTTGGGGCAAATTTTATATAACTCATTTGTCCACAAACAAAAAATCAAGGAAATAAAAATTGGGGTTACATCCCTTCAACCACATAACTGTATTTGGTTAATTGTCTGTCAAAATTTTTTGCTTCTTTATTGGTCAAAATTGTCACGTGCTGTCATCTGAAAATTGGCAACAGTGCGCTCATTTCATATCACTTTTCATGTATTCCCCAAACCAAAAACACTGCATTTATGCAATACGGTGAGAAACGAGGGAGTGCTCACTCGTTGTCACTCCCCGGGGAGTACTCAATCGGGGAGATTTCAAGAATACTGCCACAGGAGGTGTATTCTGTGTGTAAAAACTAAATATAGTTTGAGATTTGGGGGAGAAATTTCCTCTTTTCCCTCCTCGCAGATCCGCGCCTGTGTTTGAATAAATTTGCTTAATTTTTCATTCCAAAAGCAATTTGATAAACTTCAGTTGCTCAGTTATCGAATTAAAATACTTCTCAACTATTTCCAATCAAGTTGAAAAAACACCGCACCCGTTTACACAGGTTGTATGGGAATTCTTTGTCTCGGTGGAATTGGCTATAATTTTAGTATATTATAGTAAGATATGTGACTAAGAAAAATGTACATAAAGTTTTTCTATGTACAGTTTTTGAGATATAAACGGTCAAAATTCGTTAAATGGTCGTTTTTGTGTATGTTCTAATAATAAAAACTTTTACATCTTGACCGAAAAAAATTAAGTTTGCATAAAAATTACTTAAAGACAAAGTCCATATAATGTCATTCTTGTCATTTTATTTAAAAAAAAATTATTTTTTCATATTTGTTATTACCGAATTTTAAAACTAGCACATTGTATTTTTCAACAAATTAATAGTTTTATACGAAACGATAAGAAATTTAAAAAATATTTTAGATTTTTGATATAGAGACAGATATATAGAATAGCCAAGTTTAAAAATATATTTCCAAACTTTTACCTTTCTTAATTTTTCTTTTAAAAATAATGAGTTTCTATTTCTATTAATTTGTGCTTTCGAATTTTAGGGGGATGACGTTGTAATACCCCCTCTAGAAAAAAAATATCCACTTTTTGCTAATAATTTCAATTCAATTTCAAAAAATTCTATTACAAATCCTAGATTTTGACCCAGATCGGCGCTTGGCTTGGGGGGGATTTGGAGAAATTTTGAAGTTTTTTAATTTTTTTCCATAATTCTATCATACTATCGAAATTCTATCAGTCTGCCAAAGCTCAGCTCTCTTGCGTTTCTGGAAGAAGGCAATGTTAATTTTACATAACTTTACATGTATAGGGAAGGGCGAGGGGTGGCTCAGTATTTCCTTTTAGTGTACGGGCTACGGGAAATACCAGGAAATGCTTTGGAAGTACTGGGAAATATACTAGGAAATACCGGGAAATGCTTTCGAAATACTAGGAAATACCATTGAAATTTGAGGAAATACTGCTAAATACTGTAGGTATTATATCGTAGGTATTTCTTTTTGGTCTACAAAAATCGGCGAGCGCGCCACCCCTCGGGGAAGGGTAGTAAATTAAATTTTGGGGGTTTTTCAGCCTTCTAGCGTTTCTGGAAGTGGGCAATGTTACTTTTACATAATTTTACATGTAAAGGGGAGGAGAGTAAATGAAAACTTTGAGCTTTTTTTATTTTTTCCAAGGGTTTGGTCATAATTTCTATCAGCCTTTCAAATTTCAGCTTTGTACAGGTCTGGAAGTACAGTAGAATTTTGATGATCTATACATGAGTGAGTGAGTAACAACGGTTTTTAAACTACTTTACTGCTTTAGGAAAGTCCATGGAACCTGAAGCGATTATTGACTCTATCAAGGTCTACGAATGTGCAAAGTTTGAGTTTCGTAGCTCATTCCAATTTAGAGTTATAGATAGGTCAAATATGGGCTGAAATGTTTCAAGAAAAGATGGTACAGTACCAGTGCCCCCCAGATTTTTTTTTCGAAGCAGATTAAAAAAATTAAGATTTTTTTCGCTCTTAACCCTAAACATTACCTGATTTTTCCTGCCTTTTTCCTTAAATTAGCTCCCCTTTTGTCGATATCAAATGCGGACGAAAAAACCAACAAAAAATTTTCTCTGTTTAGGTCGAAATCCACAATTAAAATGCGTTTGCCATCAGTTGATCAAGGTTATGTTAACACCGACTTACATCTAACAGGAGTAGTTCTCCTGTTAGATTTAAGGAAAATTAATTAATTTTCGAAAAAATATTCTTAAAAAAAATTACTTTCAATTTTTTTTCTAGATACAGTTTATCGAAAAAGTATTTTCCGAAAAAAAAGCTTTTCAAGAGAAAAGTTTATTAGAAAAATAATTTTTTGCAAAAATGTTTTCAAAATATTTAATTTTTCCCTTTTATTAGAATAAGATACTTTATATTTTAATCTATAACGAATAATTAAATTTAAAATTTTCGATATTGGCTCCTCAAGGTGGATTTTCCTGTAATTAAAAGGATATTTTTTACTTAGTTTAATATTCTATTACAGAGATGTTTTTTAATCTCATATTTCAGGTCTGTAGATATGGGTGCATCATTCAAATAATATTAATAATAATACTTAAAACACTGTTTAAAACTAGCACATCCACAAAATTATCTTTCATTAAATACCTACATTTATAAACGGCATTTAAGTAACTTTTGTTGCTTCTTAGTTTTCGTTGCGTGTTTTTGAAAAACATAAAGAGGTACTGGGTTGAAATATGATATGAACAACACGATAGCTCCTAAACCTTTAAACCGATTTTCAGGCAATTTTTCGGCTAAATAATGTTCAATACTGTAATGAGATTAGATTTGGGTCAAAATTCATTAATGCTAATGAGTTTTTTTACATTTAAAAAATTGAAAATGCTAACTTTTTAATATGCGGTTTTCAAAATATAGTAGAACAAATCTTTCGCAATAATTTGTGTTCTAACCTAAAACTTCATGGGAGCTTTCATTTCTGAGATATTTACAAAAACTGTTTTCAAGTCTGATAGCATGGAGTTTACTTAGAGTGTGCTAATTGGCTAGGAAGGTTCACATGCTTGGGTGTAGTTCATCCCCAAGTTTGCAACAACATTTTGGACTTCCATTGTCTTTATTTATTTTAAACACGACGTTTCGGTTAGTAAGTATCTCTAATCGTTTTCAAGTGTAAACTTAACAATCCAGTCTATAGGCTACTACTTATACTACTTACTGTGCAGTCAGGTGCGACGGCCCGCCCAATTTTTAATCCTAAGCCGCTTTTTTTCCTTAAGGAGTGGTTTCCAAAGGTTTGGTATGTCCATGCTTGGTCGACTAAAAACTTCTTTATTCTGCATTATAAATGTAGCTTTAACAGACTTTTGTTTTCGCCAGTGCGACTCCTTATGCAAGACTTTAGCTTCAGACCATTGAATCCTGTGATCATTTGACCATGCATGATCAGCTAAATGGGATTTTTTAATATCCCCTAATTGGGTACTTTTTAGATGCTTATTTACTCTAACCTGAAAAAGGCGTTTCGTTTCACCTACATATGATTTACCACACTCACACGGGATTTGGTAAATACGTTTTTTATTATTTGAGAGATTTTCTGATTTTGTTTTAGTTACAAAACTCCTTATATCGTATTTCTCGATGAAAATATTGTTTCTATATTAAAGTGTTTGGCTATTCGTCTTATGATTTCTGAAATCCCTTGAACACACTGATTATTAATTACACCAACGGATTATTATTTTGAGAATTTGCCACATTTTGTTTCTTTTTAATTTTAAAGATCGTTTTTAATTATGTTAATTTCTGTGGGTAATTCTTCGTTATCACTCCAAATATTTACAACTTTTAAATACAAACTTCTTATAACTTCTTGTTTTGTAGAAACAGAATGATTAGACTTAAAATTTACGTACTGTCCCCCGTGTGTAGGTTTCATATACAGGGTGGGCCATTTAAAACAGTTCACCCTGATTTTTTCAAAAACTGTGAGGAATTGAAAAAACTCTGAAACACGTCGATTTTGTTTGTGAGGGGGACATTTTTTGCCGTCCAGAGAAAAACTACCCTATCAACCCCTGAAGCGTGGTGGTTCCAACCCCTTGATTTTGAATAGGGAAGGTAGGTCATGTGGCACACCATTGGAAAGGCAATTTTTTTCTCTTTATACCGCTGTATTTTTTTTCAAAGTTGGATTTTTAGTTTTTGAGATAAATATTTTTTTTTTGTGAAAACCAAGGTTTGACAAAAGCTTTACATTAAATTTGTCTTCTAGCATTTTAAACAAGTAGTCCACAGCTCTAAAAAACTTTAATCAACCCCCAAATTAAGGGTAGCTTCAACCCTTGAACTGAAATTAGCAAAAACAGGTCATGTGGGACATCGTTGTATAGGCAATTTTATTATCTCTCCATTTCTGCCATTTATTTATTTATTGTTTCAAACCATAACAAACATTCAAAAAAACTAAATTATACTATTAATTGGTCCAAATGCTCTCCTCTCACTTCCATACAATAATAAAGCTTTTGCTCAAATGCATTTGAATATTTCTGTTTATGCGTTTGACAAGAACATCCAAGAAAGGTAAGGCCGAATCTTTTTCAATTTGCATTGTGCATTTGATTGTTGGTCGAATACAGTTTGTCATCATTTTCCGGCCATATAATAAATGTTTCATCCATGTATCGTAGCCATAGTTTTGGCTTGATTCTTGCTGTATTGATCGCATGATCCTCGAACCACTCCATCTAGATGTTTGCTACCACTGGCGTAAAACTTATCTTTCACTTGAAACAATGTTTACAGAGTCATTGCTTGAAAGTAAGAGTTACATTTGTTCTCTCGTGAAAAGTACCATCAGTTTGTAATTTGTTTTTAATAAGTGACTTATTTATTGGCACGTTGATATAAAGACTTTCTGCATCAAAACTTACAAATCTATCGTCGGGATCTAATTCGATCCTTTTTAAAACTTTGACAAAATATTCCAAGTTTTTGATAAAAGATTCGGACTTGTAATGGTTGAATTATATCCAACAAAAACCTCGACAAAGGGCTGGTTGTTTGATATAATTCAACCATTACAGGGTAAGTCCGAATTTTTTGTCAAACACTTGGAACATTTTTACTGTGTGCAGTAAGCGTTTAGGTGTACCATCAGTTTGTAATTTGCTTTTAATGATACTAAGTGACTCATTTATTGGCACGTTGATATAAAGACTTTCTACATCAAAACTTACAAATCTATCGTCGGGATCTAATTCGATCCTTTTTAAAACTTTGACAAAATATTCCAAGTTTCTGATAAAAGATTCGGACTTGTAATGGTTGAATTATATCCAACAAAAACCTCGACAAAGTGCTGGTTGTTGGATATAATTTAACCATTACAGTGTAAAGCCGAATCTTTTGTCAAAAACTCGTAACATTTTGTCTGTGTATTGGCACGTTGGCGTTGGTATAAAAACTTTCTACATCAAAACTTAAAAATCTATCGTCGGAATCTAATTCGATCATTTTTAAACTCTCGACAAAATATTCTAAGTTTTTGATAAAAGATTCGGACTTACCCTGTAATGTACCCGACAAAGGGCTGGTTGTTTGATATAATTCAACCATTACAGGAATTAAGTAATCGAACAACCACTTCGAGTTCGTATAACTCAGGGTAAGTCCGAATCTTTTGTCAAACATTTTTACTATGTGCAGAAAGCGTTTAGGTGTACCATCAGATTGTAATTTGTTTTTAATGATACTGAGTGACTCATTTAAACTTGCAAATCTATCATCGGGATCTAATTCAATCCTTTTTAAACTCGAGAAATTGTTCTTAGTTTTTGGCAAAAGATTCGGACTTACCCTGTAATGGTTGAATAATATCCAAAATAAAAACCTCGACAAAGTGCTGGTTGTTGGATATAATTCAACCATTACAGTGTAAGTCCGAATCTTTTGTCAAAATCTCGTAACATTTTGTCTATGTGTTTGCAGTAAGTGTTTAAGTGTACCATCAGTTTGTAATTTGTTTTTATTAATACTACTGTGTGACTCATTTATTGGCACGTTGGTATAAAGACTTTCTACAGCAAAACTTACAAATCTATCGTTGGGATCTAATTCGATCCTTTTTAAACTCTCGACAAAATGTTTCAAGTTTTTGACAAAAGATTCGGACGTTTAGGTAGCAAAACAATATCAATTTTTGTCTTGCTTTTATTAGCACTGCATCACGCCACTGCACTGGTTCCAAAGCCGAATTCACCTTTTTTAAAGAATCTCCCAACGTAGTTTAAGATACCTACACTGTGGTTATATTATAGATACCTAATTACCCAAGGATATTCTTAGTACCATGTAAGAAGTCCCGGAACTGTTTTGCTTCAAGCTTTGAAAAAAAATAGATGTGTTGATGGGTAGCCTACAGGTATTAAAGGCCTCCATCCTCAAACATTAATATCTATTTTATTCACAATATATTTTAGTCTTATGATGCCTAATATTCTGTATGCTGGCTATTAACATGGCAATTCTAGTTCGTCAGATGCATTAACTTCGCCTACCCATTAGGCACAAAATCGGAAAGAACGAAAAATACTATTATGTCGGTTTAAAACGTTTATTTACCCAACGGCAGCACGACGAAAGAAAGTAGTCGATTGTTGTATGAATGTCAGTATGTTGATGTGTCAAGCTAGAGGCTAAACGCATGAACCGATTTTGACAAAAAAGGTGTCATTGAATTGCTACTGATCTCGAAGGTGCTATAGGCTATATTTTTTTAAACAGGAATCAACATGGCGGTCTTCAGACGCCATTTTGTCACTTGATGTAGGCTTTAAGGCATACAAATTATCTAAATTTCAGGCGATTTTATTGAAATTCTTTTGATTACCCATTGCAAATGTCTTCTAATTTGTTGTAGTTACTTTGTAGTGCTCCCTGCTCCCACCCATCTCTCGCCTGTCATTCCCCCCACCCTATTCAAAAACCATATTTGCATAATTATATCAAATATAGAACGATTTCAAAAATTCTTTCGGCATACGGTTTCAGATTTTATTTTCCAACACCATTTTACTAGTTCCCTCTCCGCCCATCGCCTCTCCCTCTCTTCTCCCCGTCATCCTTATTAGTAATAGTTATAGCTATAACTTTCACAAATATAAACCGATTTCAAAAATTATTTTTGCACACGCTTTAAGACTTTTTTTCCAACATCATTTTACTAGTTTCCCTCTTCCTCTCCCTCTCTTCTCCCCACCCTCCTTATTAGTAATAGTTGTAGCTATACCTTTCACCAATTTAGAGCGAATTAAAAAAAAAATTTGGCACACGCTTTACGATTTTTTTCGACACCATTTTACTAGTTCCCTCCTCCCTCTCTCCTCCCACACTTTCACTCAATGGAAGGTAACACTGTTGGCGTTCGTAAAAAATCTACACGTACATTTTGGGTAAAGCTAAATAAATTGTAAATGCAATAGTACTTTTTTAAGCCCAAATAAGAATTAAACCTAAAAGTTGGAAATAAAAAAGTTTTTAAATAAAAAAACAACCCACTGCTAAATTCAGTTGCAACTACTAGTCGCAGTTGGGTACAAAATTACCCAATAACCTGATTCATGAAAATACAAAACTGTATAATTTCGTAAGTGCGCTTTGGGCATCAAAACTAAAAGTTGAAGCATGTCGTACATTGTAGGTATACCAGTTGGGTGTTTTTTATAATAAAAAGTTTTTTTATTCATAATAAAGTTTGAAAAGTTTAAATAAGCTTTCACTATATATTTTTTTTTGTCTATCAATCAATCTGACAGTCAAAATTACGTTTTGTTCCAAAGAAAAAGTGCCTTAAGAGAAATATTTTTAAAAGCAACTCTAAAAAAGACGTTTGATTCAATCATTTTTTCATTACTTTTGTATAAATTAATGTTCAAAAAATCGAAATGTGATGCACTCATAGCTTGCTTTGGAAATAATGGCAAATTTAAATTCGCAGACGCGCATTTTCAAGTGCGCATGCATGTGTCTTGTCACGTAGGCACCCAGCTGCTGTGTGGCTAGAGGCCATATTTGTTGTTTATTTACATTCTGTAGTGTTTTACGTTTGTCATGTAAATGTCCACAATGGGTTCGCATAATTAATTTTAGAAGAAATACCATTATTTAATCATATACGTAATATTCCAATACTCCCTGTTTCCTATTTACACAATGGTTGGTGTTTGATGCAAACATTCAAAAATAAATGTACGAAAAATGCACAGATACCAAATTTACATAGATAGAGTTTTTGTCAACTGGACC
The DNA here is from genome assembly GCA_963576565.1 of Aspidapion aeneum. Classification (NCBI taxonomy): domain Eukaryota; kingdom Metazoa; phylum Arthropoda; class Insecta; order Coleoptera; family Brentidae; genus Aspidapion; species Aspidapion aeneum. The sequence continues at coordinate 96,645,892 of OY755044.1, read as the reverse complement.
GCAAAGAGGATAGACTTATACCCATTGATACTGCTATTTCAAATATGTTTGCATTCTGCATCGTAAGGTACCGTAGGTATTGCAATTATACGTACTATATGGAAATAATATGCACCCACTAAGCACAAAATCGTAAAAAACGTTAAATAAATGTTGAAAAAAAAAATGTTTTTTTTGAACACAAATTTGTGTTAAAATTAAGTCAACTTTTGACATTAAAAAAACATGTAGAAAATCCTAACAAGAATTTCATGTAAAAGCATTACCAAAAATTTATTTCTTAATAACGTTAAGAAACCAGCATTAAAAAAACCATAATTTCACTAACATTCAAAATAATACCATCAATATTTTTATAATGTTTTTCCTAGATCTCACTTCTAACGTTGAATTTAAGATATATGAAGCTAATAAATGTTTTGTTTTTTAAACATTAAAAAAATATATACTATAGAGGGCGAGATGGCAGCGCCCTCTATAGTATAGCAGTCCCACTACCTGAACATCGCCATTAGTTCCGTTTCGCTGCGAGTTGATACGAGTCGGTAGCAAAGACGCTTTTTGTAATTTTGGTTAAAATATTTGCATTTTGCAGAAACAAACATGGCAAATTTAAAGCACAATTATTAATATTGATAGTGAATACATATTTGGATCGGAATATTACTCCAGTTGTGTGGGAAAGATGGTATAGTTAAAGAAGAACAAATATGTGTGTAGTGACAGAGAACATATAACATCTATATTTCTTCGATGGTAGTGATCTTGAAGCACCACAAAATCAAGTAAGAAAAAGTAAACAAAAGAAAAAAAATGGTTTTGTATGAAATATCGCATACCTATAGGTAATCAGACAGTGAATGCGACAACTCACCGCGGACGATTAGCCGCCGGACCTTAAGCCGCGTATTCATTTGAGGCAGAATTATATAATAATAATAAATCGTCTTTATTGATAAATAAATGTTACATAGGCGAGGTTTAGCAAACTGCTACTTCGCAAGCCTCGCAGCGGGACCAAACGAATGCTTCGTTTGCATTCATGCTAAAGTGAATACGCGCCTTGAAATTATTTGCCTTGTATTCACTTGAGCATGAATTGTTTGGCCTCGTAGCGAGGCACTTACTACAAAATTATTGTTTACATAGAATTTTAAATTTTATTTTCAGAAGCTACGAGCCGAATTGCTTTTACTGAGTGTCGAGTTCACGAAAACCTCAACGGACTGTTGCTGCCCTGCGTTTCCAAAATAGAAGAGTTTTATTTACATTATTTATGTTACCTTATCTTTAGAGATATTTGAAAAAAATATATTTTTTCATTGTTAAAAAAACATTTATTTTTCAATGTTAGAAAAACATTTTTTTTCACTGTTATTTTTCTAACGTCAGAAAACGAGTTATTAAGCTTCTTTTTCACTATGAATATGACGTTAGAACTAACATCTAACCTAACGTTATGTTTTTAACTTATACATTATTTTGACGTTATTAAAATATTTTTGTGTTTAGTGGGCATATGTCTTTGAAAACAACCAATCAGGGCTTTTTGGTTAAAGACCCCAAGGCCCTCATGTTTGCATCATGAATGGGCAGTTACCGTGGGGATTGGAATATTATGTATATGTATTTAATCCACAATTTGATAGTTTTTAGAAAAAAAAGAATAGACATAACCCAAAATTTTTGACAATTGTCAAATAACGTAGTGACGTAACGAAGTATGTTATAAAAAACCATTAAAACTGACGCATGCGCAACAACCAAAATCCTGTCTACCCGAAAGAGGAACATTAAGAATTAAATGGAGGTCTTGGCTTCAAGCATCGCGTTTGTGAATGCATGGGTATGCCCCATATTTTAGTCGCTCAGCTCTAGAGTGGCCCAACTGCAAAATTGGCATTTTCGAGATAACACGCCAAATTGATTCCATTCTTTACCTATTTTGAAATAAAACTGACCCATATGCGCTTTGTCTATTCGTTTAAAGATGGCAGTAGATGTATAGCTGATAGTTTTAGGCAAATCAAGAGGGGCCCAAGTGGTAGTTGGGCCAGTTTTGTTTTCACTCTATATTTTCACTTAGGCCACTCTAGAGCCGAGCGACTCATTTATGCTCTAACGTATTTGCTTTCGTCATCTCAATAGATTTTTGGCCTGTCAATTCTAAGAAGCTACAGCTGGTATTTTATTACTGATTTGTATTGTTTAATGTTCGAACTTACATAGGTACTTACTAATTTAAATTCTGTTTTCGAGATAATTGTATGTTGTTTATGTGAACAAACAAATTACCACCGTGAAAATGTTTTGTGAAATTTTAGTGATTTTGCTGCTTCTTCGCCAAATACAAATTTCGCAACAAGTAAGTTAAGCCCCAGCATAAACTCTATATTATACTCGTTTCTGGCCCCAGTCATAAAAATACTCTGCCAATTTATGGGCACCTAAGCTCACATGATTAATATATAATGTAGCTTTTACCCAATTTAGACCGGGAAAATAACCCCTTATCCACAACCCGGGGACGCGTCCGATTGAAGAATCTCCCCCCAGTGTAACACCACTGAAAAAAATAGACTATAATGTATTTTTTTGATCTTCATGCACAGTTGTCTTTAATAAAGCACCAGACAAGTCATATTTTTAGCAAAACTATAATTTTGAAAATCAATTCCCACCCCTCTGTTTTGGCCTATGTGCGGTGGAATTTATTTATTTTTAAGTGGGACTATCTAGAGTCAATGCCAAATCTAGATACTAAATTTCATCCAAAATATAATATATATATATATATATATATATATATATATATATATATATATATATATTTATCGGTTTCACAACGTTCTACGTCTTCCGATACCCAATCTCCACTCATTTCTGTTTGCCCATAATTCATCATCTAGGCCTCTTATTCTTATTTCACTGTCTATTCCTTCTCTCCAGCTTCTCCTTGGCCGTCCTCGTTTTCTTCGGCCAGTTGGTTTCCATTGTAGTATTTGTTTAGGTAGTCTTTCGTCATTCATTCTTTGTACATGTCCGTACCACACCAGTTGTTTTGTTCTTATATCATCCACTAAAGTACGTTCACCTACTGTCATAATTTCTCTTATTCTTTGATTTGTAACTCTTTCTCTTTTTGATTTCCCTGCTGCTCTTCTCCAATAGTCCATCTCCGTAGCGGAAAGCATTTTTTCTGTTCTATCCTTGATTGGCCATACTTCTGAGCCGTATGTAATAATACTTTTTATAATGGTGTTATATATAAGCTTTTTGTTATGTTTTGATATACTTTGGTCCCAAATTATTCCATTTAATAAAGTTATTGCTTTTCTTCCTTGTACGTTTCGATCTTTTATAGCTTTGTCTAGTGTTCCGTCAGCTGTAATTTTTAGACCTAAGTATTTATACTCATCACAGGAGTGAATTCGCTGCCCGGTATTTAAGATTAGATCCTGTTTCATTCCACCGATACACATATACTCTGTCTTATTGAGATTAACCTCTAGTCCCCACTTATTGTACTCTTCTATTAGTTTTCGTGTCATATATTCGTCGTCATAATCCTGAGCCACTACTATCTGATCATCGGCGAAACATAAAGTATACAAGGTTGTTTCGTCCAACGGAATTCCCATGTTTTGGCATTTTCTCTTCCATACTTTAAGGACTTGTTCCAAGTATATCTTGAAGAGCGTAGGCGAGATACAGCAACCTTGTTTAAGACCTTTATTTACTTGAAAGCCTTTGGTTAGTTTTGCTTTTATTTTAACTTTTGCCTTACTATTGCGGTATAACTCTTGGATGGCCTTAATTAGTTGTAGGCTTATGTTTGTGTTTTCCAACGCTTTCCAAAATAGATTTAGTGGTATACTATCATATGCCTTCTGCAAATCCACGTAAAGCAGATGCAGCTCTTGACCATATGCCATTTTCTTTTCAATAACTTGGGTTATACAAAAGAGATGATCTGAAGTCGATCTACCCGCCCTGAAACCAGCTTGTTCTCCTGCCTCCATGTCTTTATATTCGCTCTCTACTTTATTTCTTATTATTTTACCGTATATTCTGCTTAGCGTACTAGTCACAGATATACCTCTATAATTGTCACATATATCTTTCCTTCCTTTTTTGTGTATTGTGGATATATATGACGTTTTCCACTCAGTTGGGACTACAGTTCCATTTAAATATTTTTGGAAAAGATTCCGTAATCTCCAAAACAGTTCTTCAGTGCCATATTTAATAAGTTCGGCTGGGATATTTCCGGGTCCGGCAGATTTACCGCTTTTTACGGTATGGTTTTTACGTTTTTGACCTCAGAGATTGTGAGGGGTACTGGAGATGCCATCGTTCTAATTATATTGTCTCTTGCGTCTTCCTTGAATTCTGCTCTATCTTCAGTTAAAAGTTTTTTAAAATGCTCATCCCATTCTTTGTCTGGTATTGGTGAAATGATATCTCTGCATGTTTCTTTTTTAATCGATCTTATAGTTTTCCAGCTTTCGGTACTTCTCCTACCTCCTAAGTAAGAATCTATTTTCTGACACTTTTGCGTCCACGAATGATTTTTCTTATCACTGATCATTCTTCTCACCTTTGATTGCGCGATTTTGTATTCTTGTCTGCTTCTATCTGTCTTTTGGGATAAGTAGGTGTGATATAATTTCCTTTTTTCCTCTATTTCTCTCTCAATCTCAGCATCCCACCAGTATGGTTTTCTTCTTTTAGAAGTTTCTTCCACTAATCCTAGTGCTTCTTTTGCAGCTTCGTGGATGCTTAATGTAATACATTCGTATTCCTCATCTGGGGTTTCACCTGAACTTGTATTAAGTTTTTCGTTCAGTCTCTTTTTGTATAAGTTTTTTACGCTGTCATGTTCTAGGCTTAGTAGATTATATTTACAGTGATCAATTTCTTCAATCACTGTATCATCAAGATGTTGTTGATGCAGGCTTCGGCCTTGATAAGGAAAGAGAATTTTCATTTCTTTCCGAGGCGTTTGATTGGGTTTTTTAACAGTGTACGTTTTTTCCGGGTATCAGAGAGTTAGTCTGATGCCCCAACCCCCAACCTGGAGGACCAGGTGATTTTTGATCGAGGTTTTCTTCCCCTAGCCTTTGACGATTCCAACGCCGGTACTACAAGGCAGTAGTCTTTTATACTATCCCTAAAAGAAAGGGTTGCCACCTACGCTATGATCACCGTACCGAGGTCCATTCTCTCCGTCTTTCATATCGATGTGGTCTTCTCCCGTAACCCTGGGAAAGGGACCCCATACAGGTGCTAACTCTCCGGGTCGAAGAGTACCTGGAATCTACGGAGGGCAGGGGTCGATTCATTTCCCCTGATAGACATCTGACGAGGTCTACCCGTACCCCTAAAATCAGTATATAATATATAATTTATGTAATATTTTTACCAGAACTTTATTTTCAAATCTACTCCCATTTTATTCCTTTTTAAATGGGACCATCTAGAGCCAAAACTTATCCTAGGTACCACCGACTTTTGTTTAAAAACTTTGGATTGGAAACTTTTGCAATGCCTTATAATAAATGTTGAGGTTTTTTTTTTATATTTCCCTATGGTTTTATCTTCCTATCAGCCTTCTAAAGCTCAGCTCTCTAGTGTTCCTGGGAGTGGGCAATGTCAATTTTACATAACATTACATTTAAAAGGGAATAAAGTTAATTAAAATTTTGATGTTTTTAAATTTTTTTCTATTGTTTTATCATAGTTTCTATCAGTCGTCCAAAGCTCAGCTCTCTAGCGTTTCTGGAAGTGGAGAATCTTACTCTTACATTACTTTAAATTTATAGGGGAGGGAAGTGAATTAAAATTTGGGGTTTTTAATTTTCTTTGATAGTTTTATCATAGTTCCTATCGGCCTTCCAAAGCTCACCTCTCTACCGTTTCTGGAAGTACACCATGTTACTTTTACAAAATTTTACATTTATAGGGGAGGGGAGCAAATTAAAAGTTTGGGGTTTTTAAATTTTTTCCCATGGTTTCATCATAGATCCTTTCGGCCTTTCAAAGCTCAGCTCCCTAGCGTTTCTGGAAGTGGGCAATGTTACTTTTATATAAATTTTCATTTATAGGAGTGGGAAGTAAATTTGAATTTTGGGGTGTTTTAATTTTTTTCTATAGTTTGTTTATACTTACTATCGGCCTTCTAAAGCTCAGCTCTCTAGCATTTCTGGAAGTGGGCAGTGTCAATTTTACATAAGTTTACATTTATAGGGGAGGGAAGTAAATTATAAATTTGGTGTTCTTATCTTAGCTCCTATCAGTCTGCCAAAGCTCAGCTATCTAGCATTTCTTTTACATAACTTTACCTGTATAGGGGAGGGGAGTAAATTAGAATTTTGGGGTTTTTTTATTTTTTCCAGGGGTTTGGTCATAATTTCAATCAGTCTGCCAAATTTCAGCTTTATAGCATGTCTGGAAGTACAGTAGAATTTTGATGAGTGAGTGAGTGAGTGCCAATTTTGACGTTTTTTGAAATTTCGTAACTACTTTACTACTTTATGGAATTCCATGAAACTTGGAGGGGTTGTTAACTTCATGAAGATCTACGACTGTGCAAAGTTTGAGATTCGTAGCTCATTCCGAAGTAGAGTTTTAGATAGGTCAAATATCGGCTGAAATGTTTCAAGAAAAGATGGTACGGCGCGAACTTGGCAAGGCACTGCCGTGCCCTCAGATGTAGGTAATCTTACAAAAAACTAACAATTTCTGTCCTGTAAATGTACAAATGTATTAATTTCAAAAGGAAAATTAAAAAACATAAAAGTTTCAAAGCGATCGGAAATAGGCATCGTGAAAGTCATTTCTTTAAAAAATTTGTGAAATCATAACAAAAACATCATCAATCATGTAAAAAAGGCCAAATACGCGAAAATGGAATATTCCCTAAAAAAGATTGAGATCAAAGTACAGTACAATCCCGATTATCCAAATCACGATTTTCCGAAATCCGGTTTATCCGAAACAAACTACAGTCGAACCTCTATAACTCGAACAGTTCGAGTTATGGAGAGTTCGAGTTATAGAAAATCGAGTTAAAGAGGTTAAAATACATGAAGAATGTGCAGGAACCACTTAAACGGTTCGAGTTATAGAGAAGTTCGACTTATAGAGGTTCGAGTTAGAGAGGTTCGACTGTATTTTAAAAAAAATCCCGATTAACCAAAAAAATTCGCATTATACGAAACGCGTCTGGGATTCAGGGTGGTTCCCATCGGGGTTTCACGGCAATACGAAGGTCTAAACTGCGAATTGTTTTAGTTAGCCGACAGAGTGTTACAAATGTTTTTAAGTCGATCTAATGATATACGCATCCCAAACTCCTATTTTCAAAAAAAAAATCGGATTAACCGAAATTTCGATTATCCGAAATCACTTTGGTCCACATTATTTCGGATAATCGGGACTGTACTGTATACCCCAGTTTTTCAATACACATTTCAAAATGAAAGGTTCTCACTAATTTGGAAATTTTTATTTAAACTTGGCTATTACGGCTCCATAATTGATTCTTAGGAATATTAAAAGAACATAATTAATAAGTTTAGCTGCAATAGCAAAGTTTAAATAAACATTTCCAAATTAGTGAGAATCTCTCATTTTGAAATGTGTATTGAAAAACTTGGCCATCCTTTTATCTCAATCCTTTTTGCGGAATACCATTTTCGCGTAACTGACCTTTTTTTACATGAAATATTTTTTTTTACAAATATTATTTTTTAGGCGGGAGAAAATGGTACGGATTTTGAGGTTACGTTTATTGAAATCCCGGTTAGCTTCACCGCTTCCGAATTAGTGGATGAACAAAAAGTTGCATACTTTAGAGAAGATCTAGGTAAGTTTGGGTCTCATAAATTTACCTAAAATATGTTTGCTCCTGTGATTCTTCGCTAGTATGTACAAGATTACCGACAGCGTAACTGTTTTATATGCTTTTTAAATCACAGAAACAAGAAAAAATTAAAAATACAGTAACCTGCAGTAACAAATCAAAAAATATGTCAAGTGATTGGCATATATCATTATTGGCATCAGTTGTGGTTATCTACGTTATTCTTAGAGCAAAAAAGCAAAAATAATTCTTTGCTATTTGATAAAATAAACTATTCAACTTACAGTTCATATCATTATTTTTAAGACAACTTTTTACAACTTTGTTTGTTGGCCTATGGCATTTCTTATGGTAAACAGCTGATATCTGTCAAAAAGTTATCTCAAAAATTATGATATGGAGTTTAGTTAAAGAGGTAAAATCAAAGTTTAGAAAAAAAAAGTTTGTGATATTTTTTTAACCTTTTTCAACAAGTTTTCTAGTACAATAGTCAAAAAAATAATAAAATGCACTTTGAATAAAAAATATACAATTCGTATTACAGTTTTCACAAGTTTTTGTTATCGTTTCGAAAATACGCAAAATAAAAAAAAAATTGTGGTATTTTTTATTTTTAGCACATTATTCTCCAAAAAGTATGTTTGGGCAAAAATCCATTGCATACAGTTACATATTTTATAAGTTAGATATATCTTTTGAAAACAGTCACATAAAAATAAAAATATATATATTTATAGGAATCCTCAAATCCATCAAAAATTGAACATTTACTTTTGTAACTCAGTAAATAATAATCTAAGGTGAGTAAAGAAATATTCCAGGTTAGTATTAACTTCAAACTCAATTTTTCAATTTAGCCTTATATAGTGTGGGTGAGGGGCGAAACCACCACGGTAGTTTTGTACCTTCATATACTTTTGCTTTTGTAGTCGTGTTATAATTTACCGCGAATTTTTATTATCGATCTTGATAATGAATTGCGTCAGTCATAATTATTAAAAGTAATTTTTCCAGTCAATCTTTGGAAGATAAAACCAAAATTAAAGAATTGGGTACAGGGCCGTATCTGGACCAAAATTTTAGGGGGGGTTAGGCCAGTGGAATTTGAAAAATTGGGGGTTTAAAAAAGAACTACAATTTTTTAATGGGTTTTAACAAAAAAAAGGTTAAAAAACACATTCCTATTTATTTTTCGGAGGGGGTTTGAACCCCCAAAACCCCCCTCAGATACGGCCCTGATTGGGTAGGCCCTTACCGGATCTAAATCTAACTCAAGTTAGTCAAAAAAGAGCAGAAAAGACGCGTGAATTTTCTAGAGACATCTATTATTATAATATAAGAAAAATACTCTGCCAATCTATGGGCACCTAAGCTCACACTAGGTACTATAGTTATAGTGTGAGCTAATATAATCAAAAACTGAAATATATTTTATTCAACTCCAGACTCAATTACCTTTCGTTTGATACCACACAAGCCATGTTTTGACTTAAACTCAAATTTTTTTAATCTACCCCCCACCCTTTTGAAAAAAACTAAAATGTATTTTGTTTAACTCCAGACTCAATTACCTTTCGTTTGATATCACACACGCCATATTTTCACTTAAACTCTAATTTTTGACATCTACCCCCACCCTTTTTTTAAAAATAAACTAAAATTCATTTTTTTTAACTCCAGACTTAATTACCTTTTGTTTGATATCACACACGCCATATTTTCACATAAACTCTAATTTTTGGAATCTACCCCCACCATTTTATTTGGCTTGCGTTCGGTGGATTTTGTTCATTTTTAAATGGGACCATCACGGCCCAAGACCCAACTTAGGTACCAAATTTCATTAAAATCGGACAAGCGGTTTTTGAGTTATGCGGGTTGGTCGTTACAGACAGACATACAAACAGACATACAGACAGACAGACAGACAGACAGACAGACAGACAGACAGACAGACAGACAGACAGACAGACAGACAGACAGACAGACAGACAGACAGACAGACAGACAGACAGACAGACAGACAGACAGCAAAACAAAAAAGTTTCAAAATCATCTGAAACGCAAAGATATATAAAAAATTTTGAAATCGGAGCAACTTTTTTTTTCTCGAAAAAATTAGGATCACCATAGCTCACACTACTTATAGTAGTAGTGTGAGCTAATAACTGGATTTGCGGATGTGATTTACCCAACCTGTTGTACTGTATTCGGTCTGTGGTGTTTTATAATGCGGTATCAAGAATTGACATGAGCATGAAGTTAGCGAAGCACCCATCGCAAATCGAATCGCGACTAGGTGGATAATTTGCCGTTAATTAGTCGTGAATTAGTTGTGAAAAAATTAATTTTGTCGCTTTTATTTTTTACCCTTTTTTTGGGTGCATCGCTAACTTCATTTGAAGTTAGCGAAGCACCCTTGTCAAAAATGTATGGTGGATAATTTGCTGTTAATTAGTCGTTAATTAATTGTGGAAAAATTAATTTAGTCGCTCTTATTTTTGACCGGTTTTTTGGGTGCTTCGATAACTTCATATTTTGGCACCCATCGCAAATCGAATCGCGACTAGGTGGATAATTTGCCGTTAATTAGTCGTGAATTAGTTGTGGAAAAATTAATTTTGTCGCTTTTATTTTTGACCGTTTTTTAGGGTGCTTCGCTAACTTCATATAAAGTTAGCGAAGCACCCTTGTCAAAAATGGCTTTAGAAATGACCTGTCGAAACCGAATATGGTGGATAATTAGTCGGTAATTAGTTGTGGAAAAATTAATTTTGTCGCTCTTATTTTTGACCGTTTTTTGGGTACTTCGCTAACTTCATATTTTGGCACCCATCGCAAATCGAATGGCGAATAGGTGGATAATTTGCCGTTAATTAGTCGTGAATTAGTTGTGGAAAAATTAATTTTGTCGCTTTTATTTTTGACCGTTTTTTAGGGTGCTTTGCTAACTTCATATGAAATTAGCGAAGCACCCTTGTAAAAATGGTTTTAGACATGACGTATCGAAATCAAATATGGTGAATAACTTGCCGCTAATTAGTCGTGAATTAGTTGTGGAAAAATTAATTTTGTCGCTCTTATTTTTGACCGTTTTTTTGGGTGCTTCGCTATCGCTTTTAGAGTGTAATGTTTTAGAAATATATATCTTAGTTAATTTTATAACATGTAACTGTATTTAATGGGTTTTAAAACTAAAAATACCTTTTGGGAAAAAATGTGTTAAAGATAAAAAACAAAAATTTAGATTTCAAAAATGTACCCCTTTTTGTACGCCTATGACGCGTGCATCACTGCTTTTAGAGAGGACATAAGAACATTTTGTCTTTTCGAAAAATGATCTCTTAAGAATTTTTTGAAAATCTGACTGTTTTTGAGTTATTAGCACAAAACTGTCAGAAAGCATGTTTAAGGGAGGGGAACCACACCCCTGCCAGGATGGGGGTGATTCCCCTTCGTAAAATGATCGGGGGAGTCTCACGTCGATCCATACCAAGTACTAATACATACACTGCGTTTAATGAGAGAAGCAACACACTTGGTATGAATATACAGTATACGCCTCCGAAAATATAACGCGGGGTAACCATCCGCCCACTCTTGGTGGGGAAGTGGTTCCCTCGAAAATGTTTTTTTCTACACATTTTTTATTAATAATCCAAAAAGTATCAACTTTTTTAAAAATCTTCTACATATAATTTTTGGAGAAGATAAACTTTGATGATACTTACTTAGATAAATTTCGGGAATTACGCGCTAAAATAAAGCGCGATATAGAAACCTCATATCAAAACTATTGTACTCAGCTTGAGTCAAACCTAGCATCTCAGCCTGGAAATTTCTGGCGCCTTATTCAATCCTCACAGAAAATCAATAGCTTACCTCCTAACATGCAAAACCAACACGGTGAGTGCTTATCTGACCCACAGAGTATCGCCAATGCCTTCGCCAAATACTTTCAGTCATCGTATACCTCAGATCAACAGATCCCCATAGCACATATGAATACTGAAGACCCTTCGATTACTAATGAAATATCGCTTAAAAAGTTTCAGGAATCTGAGGTATTGCGAGCCCTGAGGAGTTTAAAACCGAAGGCTATTGTTGGTCCAGACAAAATTCCAGCATTTTTGTTGAAAGACTGTGCCCATATATTTTCTTATCCTTTGACTATTTTGTTTAATTTATCCTTGAAACAAAAAACTTTTCCGGACACTTGGAAAGCATCTAAGATTATACCAGTCTATAAAAAACAAGAAAAAAGCCTAATCGAAAATTACAGACCCATCACCATTATTAACAATTTTTCAAAATGCTTCGAACGTGTCCTTCATACTTCACTCTACCCTGCTTTGTCTGGCCGGATTGACTCGAGACAACATGGATTCATGAAAAACAAATCAACTTCCACTAATTTAGTCACTGTTACCCAATTTATTGCTGAATCAATAGATATGAATGCTCAAGTTGATGTGGTCTACACAGACTTTTCTAAAGCATTTGATCGGCTGGACCACAGCATTTTACAACGTACTTTTGAACACTTTGGACTGTCTGATGATCTTTGTATTTTTCTCAAATCATACCTAACTAAGAGACCCCAATACGTTGAATGTTGTGGCCGAGCTTCATCTACAATTATCGCTAGCTCTGGGGTCCCTCAGGGATCGATATTGGGCCCATTATTTTTCATTGCTTTTATTAATAGTATTTTAAACGACATTCAGGTTATTTGTCTATTATATGCTGATGATCTTAAAATATTTTGTCGAATAACTAATTTATCTGACTGCGAAAGACTTCAAAATGCCCTAAATAGAGTTAATACTTGGTGTCACTCTAATTTATTACCACTAAATCCTATCAAATGTAACGTTGTCTCCTTCTCTCTTAAGCAACAGGTAATTCAGTTTGACTATTCTTTGGATGGCGCCATATTGCCTAGATCACTGGAATTTAAAGACCTCGGTATAACATTCGACAGTGCTCTTTCTTTTGTCCCTCATATACGGGATATTGTTAAGAAGAGTTATCAAATGCTCGGTTTTATAATCCGCAATTCTCAACATTTTAAGAATATCGCTAGTTTAAAATTATTATATTTTGCGTACGTCCGATCAAGATTAGAATACTCGTCTATTGTGTGGTCACCGTGCTACCAAACACATATTGACTCAATTGAAAAAATTCAGCGCAAATTTTTAAAATACCTGGCTTTTAAATTGGACGGTGTGTACCCAGAAATAGGAACACCAAATGAGGTCCTTTGTAATAGGTTTAATATCAGTTCTCTAAAGGATAGACGCAGTTTGGCCGAGATACAGTTCATTTATAAAATTATTAACAACCAAATCGACTCGCCGGAACTATTGCAACAATTAAACTTTTTAGTACCTAGAACTTCGGCTCGATCGACAGTGCCATTTTATTTACCAAACCAACGAACCAACATTTGCAAAAATGCCCCTTTAACAAGAGCCTGCAACACTTGTAATTCTTACAATGATCGATGTGACATATTTAATTGCAGTATCGCTTATTTAAAAAAATTACGGCTGTCCTAAATCACTTTTAACTTATTATTTATTTCTTTTATAAACACTATTTTTTTTTATATCTTTTATTAGCTGTAATCAACTTCAACTGTATTTTTCCCACTCTGTAATTGGGTTTGTTCCTGTTGAGTGGCTGTAAAATAAAATAAAATAAAATAAAATAAAATAAACTTTCCTATCCAGCAATGTTTGTGACCCCCCTTGGATGCAGCCGCGCACGTTTCGTGGGCATACGGAAGAAGGGGTACAGAATTTGACATTTTTCGGTACATTAGAATCACCCCTTCGCCAAGAGTAGGCGGGTGGATCCCCCTTATTATATTTTGGGAGAGTATACTGTATATCCATACCAAGTGTGTTGCTTCTCTCATTGAACGCAGTATATGTATTAGTAATGTTCCAACATGGTTGTCTTAAATGAAGATTCAAGTGTATATTAAATTTCACCATTTTTGGGACGTCTATGCAAGATCTACGACTGCGTTAAGGGGGGAGTGATGTACATCGTTGGAAAGGAAATTTCTTCAGCTTTAAAAGTAAGTTTTAAAATCAGACATGTGGGACAGTAAAATTTAGGAAAATTAAAAAAATATAGTTTTTTCCACACCTCTCATTTATTTAAATGCCTATAAAAGGTGCGCCACTGACGTAAGGGGGGGCGTGTTACACATCGTTAGGGAGGAATTTTCATCAGCCTCAATAATTGTTACTTAGTTGTTTTTCGCCAAGTTAAAAGTTTGCAAATAATTGGGAAAATACTGTAATAGAGCACTTTTGAGGCGTGTGAGAGGGAAGATGCCCCCCAACCCCCGACTTTAAAAAAGTTCAACTAGAAAAAGTCTAAGTTATTACTAACCAAAAATAATTTCTTACTTACTCCCATTATTATTTACTCTGTTACCTAAAATGAATGTTCAACATTTTTGTTTGATTTAAGGATTTCCACAAACACATTTATTTTTACAAAAAAGTTTCACGGGCAAGACCTCAGAGGTAAAAGTAGCTCGGGGACGCGTTTCTCTGGTTCCATTTTATGGTTATGCTCGGGCTGAATGAAGCCTAATGAGGCAGAAACGCGTCCCCGAGCTACCTTTACCTCTGAGGTCTTGCCCGTGAAACTTTTTTGTAAAAACTTTTTACCTTGTGAACTTCCTTCAAATTTAAAAATCCAGGGCTCAGGCTGTTTTCTGGGAGCAGATTATATCTGTCTCCGTCGCGACGTCAAAATTAGCCTCAAAACTGAGGCAACCCTGACCGAAGCTGCAAATTGACAGTTGGTCTCTCCTCAGTAAACACCATATTTCATATTCCTTTTCAGATATCCACATCATCATTTCATCTCCTTCAATTTTATGGTTATGCTCGGGCTGAATGAAGCCTAATGAGGCAGAAACGCGTCCCCGAGCTACCTTTACCTCTGAGGTCTTGCCCGTGAAACTTTTTTGTAAAAACTTTTTACCTCGTGAACTTCCTTCACATTTATTTTTATTTCAAGGCAACTATTTAAAAAATATATGTCTAGCTTAATAAGTATTAAACTGTATATAATGGGCTTTTAACCAAAAATATTTTTTTGAAAAAAAATAGTGTTAAGGATAAAAAATACCACAAAAAAATATAAAAAAATAGTTTAAAAATTTTTTCCTTGAATCATGGATGTAGGGCCCGAACTAATTCTCCTAAACGCAAAAATACATGGCACTAGTAAATTTGCCGTATTCCACTGTATGTTCCTAGTTGAATGGTCCTCTCGGTATATGTTCGTTGTGTAAGTAAACTTACAATATTTAATATTTTTAGGATTAAATTTGTTTCATTGGCAATGGCACGTCAGTTACCCAACGAGAAAAGATGATGGAAAAATTGATAGGGATCGAAGAGGTGAATTATTCTACTATTCTCATTGGCAGATTTATAGTCGGTAGGTGTTTAAACTGCAAGCACTATAGAGGGTGTCCCATAACTTAGGGGCCATAGGCCAACAGGTGATAGAGGAGGTCATGCCTGATAAAAAAGTTCTTATAATGCATGGGTCAAAACTCTTTCTTTGTCGAGATAAAGAGCATCAAAGTTGGCGATTTTTTAAAACTTTTTTGATAATAACTTTTTTAAAAATCGCAGTAAAAATATGAAATTGGGTAAAGTCGTGTATTAGAACAAGAGCAATAATTTTTAATTAAATTATGCGGTCAATGTTTTTTAGAAAAAACTGTTTTTTTGGTATAAACTTTTATGAATGCCTTATTAAACGCAATGTTTTTTTTTAATATTTTTTTGTTAATAAAAAGAAGTCTCTAGCGATATTATTTATATTTTTTAAAAGAATAAGTAAGCAAAAATTAATTTTTTTTAAAAATAAATATTTTTTATAAATTTTTGGAGGTTACTTGATCATAAAACAACTTATAATTTTATCAAAAAGGGGAATATCACATTTTTGAATCACAATTAGCTGAGTATTCAGCTGGCTGTAACAGATTTTCCTTTTTTTGTAATACTCTTTCTCCCCCACTCCTCTAACTTTAAAAATGTTATATCTTAAAAACAGATGTGTGTTTACCCCCCATGTTATATAAACTTTGTTTTCGGAAATAACCTCTTTTGTCATCTGCTGCACTATGGCCCCTAAGTAAAAGGAAAACAAGTGACTGGATACATGTAACGCACGGAGATATGGGAGGGGATAGATTAGCCTTCCTCCTTGCACTAACGTTAATTTTGTTTAACTCCTGACTCAATTACCTTTCGTTTGATATCACTCACGCCATATTTTCACTTAAACTCTAATTTTTGAAATCTACCGATCCTACCCTTTTTGTTTAAATAAACTAAAATGTATTTTGTTTAACTCCGGGCTCAATTAACTTTCGTTTGATATCACACACGCCATATTTTCACATAAACTCATATTTTTGAAATCTACCCCACCCTTTTATTTGGTTTGCGTTCAGTGGATTTTGCTCATCTTTACATGGGACCATCACGACCCAAGACCCAAGACCCAGCCTAGGTACCAAATTTTATTCAAATCGAGCAAGCGGTTTTTGAGTTATGCGCGTTGGTCGTTACAGACAGACATACAGACAGACAGACGGCGCGACATAAAAGTTTCAAAATCATCTGAAACGCAAAGATATATAAAAATTTTTAAATTCGGAGCAACTTTTTTTTGTCGAAAAAATTAGGATCACCATACTGCCGTGCATAAGCTATAATGCCGTTAACTTTTATGTTTTGGTGGCGTCTTAATCACAACATTATTCCACATCAATTTTTATAAGCAAATCTTCTTTGGCTTTTGTGGTTTTCAAGAAACTAATAACTTCCAGTTATTAAGGAACATCGTTTGTTTATTATTTTCCGGGTTTTTTTTTCAAAACTAAGGAAAATTTTAACGGCATTCTAGCTTAAGGACGGCAGCATAGCTCACACTACTTATAGTAAAGTAGTAGTGTGAGCTAATATAAAAAAAAACTGTTTCAAGCCATGCGTGTTGGCTGTCTACTATTACAGGGTGTCCCAAATAAAAGCAACTACATGGGTATTTCAGAAACGGTAAGAGATACGAGTTTGTTTAAATGAGAAAAAAGTTGCGCTATTCTAAGCCCAATCAGATGCCGTATCAAAATCAAAAATATCTACAGGGGTTTTTAAGATATCGAGCAAAAACTAAAAATTGTGTTTTTTGAAAAATTGAAAAATCGCCGCCATCTTGCAAATTGCATTTAATGAAATTTGGTAGTTTTGTATAAGCAACTACGGCCAATTAATGATTTTTTTGAAACCATAGCCCACTTTGTTTTAGTCAACCATGTATAATAAGCCTATCTTAGTAGTAAAAAATTGTTTTTCACTTGGTTGGCTGTGAAACAAACTCGTATCTCTTACTGTTTCCGAAACCCCCATGTAGTGGCTTATATCTGGCACACCCTGTATATGGCTGTTTAATAAATAAAAATTGAAATCAAGCAAAATTTAAGATGTTATCAGTGTTGTTAAAGCTTTAACTTTACTAATTAACCAAAGGCCCCAATAGTTATTTGCTGTTTTTAGTGGAGAAGCAATTTTTTGAGAATATGTCCTTTTTTGTAGGCATCCGAAAAACTTAAAATACTGTGAAATTCCTATTATTTTAAACAAAATTAAATGCTGATTTTTTAAAAGAAACGTGAAAGTATTAGCTAAAAAATATTTAAAAAAATTAACAATATTTGGATCATTTGTAAAATTTTTTGCTTATTTTAACCAGACTTTCGAATCTGATTAAAAAATAAGTGTGTTTGATCTGAGGGCTGTAAGGTGTCTGAAA
Source organism: Aspidapion aeneum (assembly GCA_963576565.1). Lineage (NCBI taxonomy): Eukaryota > Metazoa > Arthropoda > Insecta > Coleoptera > Brentidae > Aspidapion > Aspidapion aeneum. The sequence goes on along the minus strand of OY755044.1, from coordinate 96,628,161 downwards.
CAAATTGAAAAATGTTTGAATTTTAATAAGCATTTATTAATTTATTAGATATAACATAGAAAGGTTATGCAACAACATGAAACCAGTAGCAAGATTTGTCGACTGGAACGCACCAATAATTGAAGCCTATTTTCCTAAATTATATGAAACACTGACCAGTAGGTAAGTTTTAAAATTCGATATAGATCTATCTATCTATTTAGCTTTCTTCAATCCATCTTTGGACATAGGCCTCCCCCAATATCTTCCATCCTTCTCTGTCTGTCGCCGTTTTCATCCATCTTGTTCCCGCGTGTTTCTTTAAATCGTCTGGCCATGTCATTGTCAGTTTAAAATACATTTGTTCCATCGATCGTCTTCCTATCTGGTATTATAACAGGCAAATATCCATTTTCATGTTGCTACTTCTCTTCTGATATCCCTTACTTTTGTTTTATTTCTTATCCATTCATTCCTTTTTCTATCTGTTAGCTTTACATCTAACATTTGTCTTTCCATTGATCTTTTGCTATTGCTAAAAGAAACGTTAGTTTATTCAATAGTTTCTTTTTTGAATTTATCCCAGTAAGTTTGCGGTACTAAAGCTTTCATTTGCTAACGATAAGGATTATCAGCTAGCTAGCTTTCCTTTTTTATCTTTAAGTCCTCTGAGTTACATGGTAATTAAATTTTGTATGGACCCATACCAAGATGACCACACAATTAGAAATATAGGAGTCTTGTCCCCCAATTTACAATCGATTGATAAGCACACGGGAACTACTTATGGCCAGCCAGATTGCCTGATCTTGCTCCCAATGATTTGTTTTTGTGGAGTTATGTTAAAAATAAAGTTTACGGGCATAATGGGGCCCAACGGCGGCGCGTGCCCTTAAATAGTGGGGGCCCGTATAACACGAAATAGAAAGAGACATGCAAAGAGTTTTGCTTTCTGCTGTCTCAAGAATGCATGGCACTAGTAAATTGGGCGTATTCCATTGTGTGTTCTTAGATGAGTGGACCCGATGTTATATAATTAATTCATTAAGCTTCAAAATGTATAAAATTTTAAATGCGTATTTAACCAGTAGCAGAGGTGTGGTTAGTTACAGTGGCGGATCTAGGAACGTTATTTGGGTGGGAAATATAATAAATATTGCATAAAACTTTTTTGCATAATGACCAGAAGGTGTATTCTGTATGTTAAAACTAAATATAGTTTATGATTTGGGGGGGAAATGTCCCCTTTTTCCTCTCACGTAGATCCGCGCCTGTTAATTACCTAGTTTTAAAGGTAAGATTTAAGTTAAATGGTTCTGCGAAATATAGATAAAAAATATACAGTGTCCCAACTAAAAGGTAACAGACGTGTTTTTGGGTATATTTTGTGCGAATTTGGAGAAACGCTCGGACACGTCGATTTTGTTTGCGAAGGAGACACTTTTTGGCTATCTTGAAATTTTTGTAGCATGAACCATCTTCAAGGGGTATACGTTACCCCTGTATTTTGAATAGGGAAAGTGGTACCTTGTTTTGAAGTTCTCTTGAATATCTTTACAACCGTGTAAAAATTTCGAAAATCCATAGATTAGTTTTTTAGATAGATTAGCTTCTTCTGTTCTTCGGTTAACAGATGCGGTTTTCAGCGGGAAACTAATTTTCTTTCTTCTAATTCTTTATGCAAAATTTTTTGAATTGAGGTCTTTGAAATCCCCAACGAAGCCTCATTCCAGCCGTTTTTGGTGCACTGGTGCACTTGGTCTTGGATCGTCGCTAAGGCTTATCCGTTTCGGCTTAAATTCTCCATACCAACGAGAAACTGTCGACTGATGTGGTGCTTCTTCTTGAGATAATTTTCTTCGAAAGTTGTAAAAAATTATAGCCCAAAAATGTTTTCGTTTTAATTCCATTTTTCGACTGATTTGTTAACTCAAAAAAATCACTTTAGCTATAAAACTATATATATCGCACTAACGTTTTGAAATTAGGTTAGGTAAAGGTTGAGGTTAAGTTTTAACGAGTCGTTAAATACCGAGATGAATTCCAAGACGTGCGCAAGCGTTGTTCTGTCACTTCTGCCAACCAATCAACTGAGAGATATTTCAGTATGGTTTTATACAGCAAAACTTTAATAATTTCCAGGTCTTTTTTATGAAAATTCGTCGTTTTTGTGCTGTGAAAATGCCGGTGACGTGCAAGTTGTGTGACAAATTATTTAGTGCCCAATTTAATTTGAATAAACACTGTCATCGGGATTCTACTGTATGTCTATGCTACGATAAACATGGCAAAACAAAATAAACGTGAAATGCAATATAGAAGAAATACTGCATATACCTCAAAAAATATTAATCGCAGCACATAGATATTGTAAATTTTTGAAATTAAAAAGAAAGGCGAATCTTAAAATGCAAAAATATACAGGGTGTTCCCTCTCAAAAAATCGACTTCATTGTCACGCCCTGTACGGGGTGTCCCAAATTCGTTGTTTTTTTGTGGTGTCGGGTATTTCTAAAAAAAACTGAGCCCCCTTTGCGACGCTTAAATTTTAAGAGAAGCCTAAAGGTGAAAACCACATTTAGATATAGCAAGCCGTTTTTAAGCTACGGAGTGTTTTTGTCTGCATTTTGCTTTTGTGTAAATAGCTTTCTTATAGATCTTTTCTTGAAGAATTGACAGATGTAAACGGTTTTTATTTATCTGTTTTGGTTTTTAAAATATTGCATAAATTTGTTATTTTTCTTACAGAATAACTCTCTTTTTATTCGATTTTTAAATTCAGCTTAAAATTTCCTTTAAAATGATGTATCACACCCAATATTTTAATTTTTTATTTTTTTTTATTGTTTTCTTTATTTTTATTTTTGAATCACCTCTTTATTATTTTTTTATTTTTATGATTTTATAATATTAAAATATTTTAAACCCATTAAGCAAACTAAAATATGTGGTAAAAATAAAAAAAATAATTTTATGTGATAACTCAAAAACTAAACGTGACAAATGAAATTTAATTTAACAGTTTAATTCCTCTTAAAAAAGTGTCTTCACATAAATAAAAAATATTAATTAATAAACAAGTTATAGACCCCTTCCCAAAATGCAAACTTTTTAGAAACACCCCGTAGTTTAAAAACGGCTTGCTATATCAAAATGCGATTTTCACCTTTAAGCTTCTTTTGAAATTTCAGTGTCGCAAAGGGGGATCACGTTTTTTTAGCCCCTCTAGAAATACCCGAAACCTCCCAAAAACATCGAATTTGGGACACCTTGTACATGGTGACAAACAGAAAAAAATTATGTTGGCTTTTAACCAAAAAAATCTACAATTTATTATAGCCCTTTATTTTCAATGATAAAGTTGCTGAGTGCTCAGGTTATAAAAAACCACCCGATACCTACATAAAATCATACCTAAAAATTAGAATTGACCATTATTTTATACCTTGAATTTTTTATTATACGTTAAGCTCTTCGATCTCGCGCCAATCCCGGTATTCGCGCCAATAATTTAAATTAGACATTTTGATGTTAATTTTGGCGCATGCTCCTTTGATGGAATTCATCTCGGTATTTAACGACTCGTAAGTTTTATCAGTGTCGTCTTCTATGTTCCTATATGCAAAATATAAAATACAGCCCTCTACCAACTATATTAAGCTATACTTATTTTTTAAACAGAATCAATACGTTTTTAGAAGATACGCATCCCGACCAGAGAATTTAATTCTGAGTGACATTGACAGAGAACTAGCAGTAACAGTAAATGATATAAGAACTGTTAGAGAAAGAATTTTTGCAGCTATAAATACTAATCAAGCCAAACACAAAAACGGAAGTTTTGTAGCGTTAACGGAAATGGATGGTAAACATCTAGTAATTATTATAGAAATACTGGGTGATTCAAAATTAAGATTCATCATTTCGGTTGCATAAAAATACAGCAAAAACTTTCTATTAATATGGGTCTGAAAATGCTTCCTCAGGGAGCTTTGAAAATGACACTTTTTCGTTGAAATAAATATATTTTTGGTTTTACATGAAAATTTAGTTAGAATGTGCTATATTTTTAGCTCACACATATACTATACTATAGTAGTGTGAGCTATGGTGATCCTAATTTTTTCGAGAAAAAAAAAGTTGCTCCGATTTCAAAAATTTTTATATATCTTTGCGTTTCAGATGATTTTGAAACTTTTTTGTTGCGCCGTCTGTCTGTCTGTCTGTCTGTCTGTCTGTATGTCTGTCTGTCTGTCTGTCTGTCTGTCTGTGTGTCTGTATGTCTGTCTGTAACGACCAACGCGCATAACTCAAAAACCGCTTGCCCGATTTTAATGAAATTTGGTGCCCAGGCTGGGTTTTGGGTCGAGATGGTCCCATTTAAAAATGAACAAAATCCACCAAACACAAGCCAAATAAAAGGGTGGGGGTAGATTTCAAAAATTAGAGTTTATGAAAAAATATGGCGTGTGTGATATCAAACGAAAGGTAATTGAGTCTGGAGTTAAACAAAATACATTTTAGTTTATTTAAAAAAAAGGGGGGGGGGGTAAATTTCAAAAATTAGTGTTTAAGTGAAAATATGGCGTGTGTGATATCAAACGAAAGGTAATTGAGTCCGGAGTTTAACAAAATACATTTTAGTTTTTGTTTTTTTTAAGGGTGGGGGTAGATTTGAAAAATTAGAGTTTAAGTCAAAACATGGCTTGTGTGGTATCAAACGAAAGGTACTTGAGTCTGGAGTTCAATAAAATACACTTCAGTTTTTAGTTATATTAGCTTTCACGTAGATACACTATAACTATAGTACCCAGTGTGAGCTTAGGTGTCCATAGATTGGCAGAGTATTTTTAAAGTTGGCTAAGCGGGCAGAGAAAGATTTTGAGCTGCCCACGGAAAAATACAAAAGAAACAAAATCTTTTTATGCCCGCTTAGCCACACAAAATGTTTGTCTTAATTTTTTTTTCAACATTTATTTTACATGTTTTACGATTTTGTGCTTCGTGGGAGTGAGGATATATTTGCAAAAAGTCCTTTGTGCTGGACGCAAAAACCATCGCACAGGTTTAATTTTTTGATGGCCCAATCAACCAATAGGGAACTTGCCCATTTTTTTTTATTTTACTAAAATGTGTGTTTCTGTATGAAAACGCATTATACCAAATATCAACCCTTAAATCGCAATACTTATTTTTCAATAAATAATTAAAGTTGGAATCGCTGACTGGTATCTTCAAACACAGCAAAATGCGCGGCAGCCGCTGTCATGTCACTCCTTGAAAAAATCCCGGGCCCCTTATGAGTATAACGGCCATTCGGTTCATAACTTTTTTATTTATGAATATTTTTTATTTCTGTAAAAACATTCTTTAGGCACTTTTTTAAGAGCAATTCAACTGTCAAATTAAAGTTTATTTGTCAGTTTTAGTTTTTGAGATATTACATAAAGTTTTTATTTTACTTATGGATTGATCCTTATTTTATTCGATTTTTAAAATTAGCGTAAAATTTCCTTTAAAACGATGTTTCACACTTAATATTTAATTTTTTTTTTATATTTTTTTGTATTTTAATTTTTTTATTATTTCTTGTTTTTTTTAAAATAATTTAAAAATAATTTAAACCTTCTTATTCAGCAAACTAAAAAAAAAGTTAAGAGGTAACTAAAAACTAAAAATATAAAAACAATAAAAAAAATAAAACATAAAATACTAAGTGTGACATGTTATTTAAAAAAAAAAATTACGCTAATTTCAAAAATCGAATAAAAAAAAGGTCATTCCATAAGAAAAATACAAACCTTATGTAATATCTCAAAAACTAAAAATGACAGATAAAATTTAATTTGACAGTTGAATTGCTCTTAAAAAAGTGCCTCAGGAATCTTTTTACAGTAATAAAAAATATTCATAAATAAAAAAGTTACGGGGGTGGGTCGAAAATGCACAAAATTGAAAATATATATCTGGAAAGTAGTTTAAGATATCGATGTGCGGTTTTCGGCATTAATGTTGTAACAAAAATCGAGCTCGTAACATGTAGGTTAGTTTTTTTCTATCTCCTCTAGAAATGGGCGTTTCCTATCAAAAGTGTCTAATTTGGACCACTCTGTACCTATGTGGATAGGTATAAATGAAAATAAATCAACACTAGTGTTTATAGAGCTCATTCTAAGCAATGTTTTAAATAGGTGTCACTTAATTAATATACTTATATATATATAATTATTATAGTACTTACAGTACTTAGGTATTTATACTTACTTGCGAGCTTTTACACCACGAACTTCAGCTTGAGAAAAATCCTCCGAATTTTTAATGTATAATGCAGTCATAAACATATCATAAATTTTCTGATTGTCCTTTTATAAACCCCGCATCAACCATTTTCAGTCTTTAACAGAATCACAAAACACTAAATTAAGAAAATTTAGACAAAACTACGTCCGGAAATAACTGAACACCACGTTCAAAGCTCCAATAAGTACAATATCAATTATTTACGTGTTGTTTCAGAAAGACAGATCAAGTTATTCAAATTTCAAACCTTTATTTCTCAGCTAATTTAATTGTTATTGGAATTTTTCTTTTTCTAGGAAGTTTCTTATGATAATACCTTACGATTTTAATTGTTTTTAAAGGATTCGATTTTTTGGGCAAGTTCCCTATTGTGGTTTACTGTTAACGTAAATGCGTCCGCAGAATGCCGCAAGATAACGTAAACACATAAATTGCTTACGTAACCTCGACGTAGTGCGCTTGCGTGACTGTAAGATCTGATGTTTACGTACAAATACGTAGAACAACTTAAACTATCTATTAACTTGACCAAGGCAACACAAAAATAGAGGCCACGACCCTGTTCTCCCGGGGCTGAATTTTACATTGGGTCTTATGGGAAGTCAGATGGTTTTTTATCATATTTTCAAAATGGCACTACAGATTTCCGCAAAATTTCAGTGAAATATTCTCAGACACCATCCCGATATTCCACCAAAGGTTTGTAAGGAAGCAACATGATTAAAAGGTTAAAATCTTCAAGATTTAGCATTCCTTATTTTTAATTCAAATTACCCGCCATGTACCACATGCCAACTGTTATATTTGACATGTATTTGACTTTGTCATATGTGGTTGTCACATTCGCTTCTGCTTTGAACTTAATTTTTGTGTGAGCTAATGAAGCGGCTATGAAAAATTAGGGCTTACTATACATTAAAAAAAAATTGTTCTGCCAGAATAAAGTAAAAACAATCTCAAAAACGGCTTTATTTAAAAAAAAATCAAATATCCATGAACCGTCATTCCAACTTCAATATTTTAAAGACAATCAGCTGTGTCGTAACGTGACCATCAAAAAAAAAATCAGCCCCGGGAGTGACGTCAACAAAGTGGAGGATCGTGGCCTGTCCATTTTGATTGCCCTGACTTGACAAATACGATAAATACGGGTTTCCTTAAATTTCTTTATGATTTTAGGTATTGACATCTTGGGTAACATAATAGAGTCCAGCGAATTATCTCCCGACCTTGAGTACTATGGAAACATTCACAATTGGGGCCACGAGCTAATTTCCTACGCTCATGACCCCACTGGAAAATATTTAGAACCTTCTGGAGTTCTTCATATGTTTTCTACGGCCATGCGTGATCCTATGTTTTATAGGTGGCATGGTTTTATTGACACTATGTTTCAGGTATATACAGGGTGTCCCAAAAGTCCGAGTCCACCCAAATATCTTCTGAACTATTGAAGATAACTGAACTATATTTGGCAGTGATTAATAATATTAAGATATCTATTTTTTGAAAGGTAGGATCTACCGCCCCTACATTAGGAGGCGGCATAGAGGTGTTTAACTTAACATTTTCAAATTGAAACTTCTATCGAGTGATAGCTCATTTTAAAGGTCATTGAAAAACTAACATTTTGACATAACTGCCATTTGTCTACGTCAAATCTGTCAAAACCTATGGACTGCCAAACCTAATTTTTTCAGTTTTCTTTTAATTAACAAATTCATTGTTTTAAACAAAAACCCTATTGAATGATAACTTATTTAAAAGGTCTTTGAAAAAACAAACATTTTGGCTTAATCGCCCCTTGCCTTTTGTTAAACGTGTCAAAATCTGTCGACTGCCAAACTTATTCTTTTACCATTTTTGACAAATTTCACAAGTTTTGTATAACCATAGCATATTCGAAAGGTCTTTCAAACACTAACATGTTGACGTAGCTGTCACTTATTTACGTCAAACATTTTTTGTAAACTTTTTGACAAATTTGTATTTTAAAATGCCACGATCAAATGAAGATAAAGTTGAAATTATTTTTTTATGAGACATAGCCCTTTAAATGTATTGTTGAAAAGGCGTTTAGTTTTCCTATATTTTGTTCGCCCGTAAAAAAATTATTTCAATTTTATCTTCATTTGATCGTGGCATTTTAAACACTTCAAACTGACGTCACAAAAATGTAGAAAAAATGTTTAACGTAAGAAAGACCTTTCGAAGCTATAGTTAGACTAAACCAGGGCTATCAAAATGGACGGGCCACGATCCTCCACTTTGTTGACGTCACATCCGGGGCTGATTTTTTTTTGATGGTCACGTTACGACACAGCTGATTGTCTTTAAAATTTTGAAGTTGGAATGACGGTTCATGGATATTTGATTTTTTGTTAAATAAAGCCGTTTTTGAGATTGTTTTTACTTTATTCTAACAGAACAATTTTTTTGAAATGTATAGTAAGCCCTAATTTTTCATAGCCGCTTCATTAGCTCACACAAAAATTAAGTTTAAAGCAGAATCGAATGTGACAATCACATATGACAAAGTCAAATACATGTCAAATATAACAGTTGGCATGCGGTACATGGCGGGTAATTTGAATTGAAAATAAGGAATGCTAAATCTTGAAGATTTTAACCTTTTAATCAAGTTGCTTCCTTACAAACTTTTGGTGGAATATCGGGATGGTGTCTGAGAATATTTTACTGAAATTTTGCGGAAATCTGTAGTGCCATTTTGAAAATATCATTAAAAAACGTCTGACCTCCCATAAGACCCAATGTAAAATTCAGCCCCGGGAGAACAGCTGATTTTTTCAGGGTCGTGGCCTCTATTTTTGTGTTGGCCTTGACTAAACTTGTAAATTTTGTCAAAAATAGTAAAACAATAAGTTTATGTAAACATGTTTTACATAGGCAAGGAGCAGTTACGCCAAAATGTTGGCTATTCAAAGACTTTTCAAACAAGATATCACTCAATAGGATTTTTGTTTAAATAAAGAAACTTGAGAATTTTAACGAAGACTGAAAGATTAGGGTTGACAGGTTACAGCTTTTGACAGCTTTGACGTAGACAATTGACATGTCAAAATGTTAGTTTTTCAAACACCTTTATAACGAGGTATCACTTGATAGGAGTTTCAATTTGTAAATTTTAAGTTGACCGCCCCTATGCCGCCCCCTAATGTAGAGGCGCCACATCCGCCCTTTCAAAAAATAAATATCTTAATGTTATTGATCACTGCCAAATATGGTTTAGTTATTAGCTCACACATATACTATACTATAGTAGTGTGAGCTATGGTGATCCTAATTTTTTCGAGAAAAAAAAAGTTGCTCCGATTTCAAAATTTTTTATATATCTTTGCGTTTTAGATAATTTTGAAACTTTTTTGTTGCGCCGTCTGTCTGTCTGTCTGTCTGTCTGTCTGTCTGTCTGTATGTCTGTCTGTCTGTCTGTATGTCTGTCTGTAACGACCAACGCGCATAACTCAAAAACCGCTTGGCCGATTTTAATAAAATTTGGTACCTAGGCTGGGTCTTGGGTCGAGATGGTCCCATTTAAAAATGAACAAAATCCGTAGATCACAAACCAAATAAAAGGGTGGGGGTAGATTTCAAAAATTAGAGTTTATGTGAAAATATGGTGTGTGTGATATCAAACGAAAGGTAATTGAGTCTCCAGTTAAACAAAATACATTTTAATTTATTTAAAAAAAAGGGTGGGGGTATATTTTAAAAATTAGAGTTTTAAGTGAAAATATGGCGTGTGTGATATCAAACGAAAGGTAATTGAGTCCGGAGTTTAACAAAATACATTTTAGTTTTTGTTTTTTTTAAGGGTGGGGGTAGATTTCAAAAATTTGAGTTTGGGTCAAAACATGGCTTGTGTGGTATCAAACAAAAGGTAATTTTGTCTGGAGTTGAATAAAATATATTTCAGTTTTTAGTTATATTAGCTCACACGTACACTATAACTACAATACCTAGTGTGAGCTTAGGGGCCCATATATTGGCAGAGTATTTTCAATAGTTCAGAAGATATTTGGGTGGACTCGGACTTTTGGGACACCCTGTATAGTCATTAAGTATAGCTGACTTTAGCTTTATATTTTGTTTTTATATTAATCCCGGCGCCTCCACTACTTTTGTATCAACTTACTATTAATTTATAACAATGATAAAGTCTTTTAGGTGAGCTCGTGTGATTTTTAATTGTTATTTTTTTTCTAAATATATTCTTTAAAATGTTAGGTTAGAATTTTCTCTCAATATTTTAGAATAGACCAAATGAATTTGCGTATTTTTACTGTCTTCACTTTTTAAAAAAAAGTTATTTGAATTCGAGAAAATAGCTAAAGACTGATTTTTAGGACTGAACCTTATATCCAGCAAAGGTCAAGGAGGTATTTCGCGGAGAATATTTGGGGATATATCTCAGATGCTAAAAAATAATTATACAATAATCCAGATTGCACCAGCACCTATTTTTTTCCAGTTTTTAGGGTTTTTTCACGTACAACCGTACAGCTAACCTTGTTTATGTTCAATTTAACACTGTACGTAAGAGTCAAGCTACATACATAGAGCTCCCCCAATATCTTCCAGTGTTCTCTGTCTGTCGTACAGTGGAACGTTTTGAAGATCTAGGTGGACAACCCCTGAGCAACATTAACACGCTTTAATGCTTGTTTTTTTTAGCTTTAAAATAACATAAAATATTTAAAAGCATTTAGTATTTGCAATATTACCTACCTCTTATATAGGGTGATTCAGATTTTAACGATTTTAAGATTTGTAGTCATACTGTATGTTTTTAACGAAAATTGTTTCAACAAAATTTATAACAATGAAGTAACGGTATAATTTTTTTTAGTTTTTGCAAGAAGGAATTTAAATAAAACAGTTTTGCAATATACAAGGTGTTTCAGAAAAATTTAAATCAAGACGTTTTAGGCGGTAAGGGACGATCAAGAAAAAAATTCCGCTCTCATCTGACACTATATGAAAAATAAATGCATTAAAAATGTTAAACCTCTCACCCCTTGCCCAGGGTGAAACCAACCCCTAAAATTATAATGGAAAATGTTCATCGGATGGCATTATCTTTAAAGGGGTTTAATGTCAGAAAATTTAAGAGATATTTGGATTTTAATTTTATATAACTAAGAAAGTTTTAAAAAAATGTTTATTTAATTGGAAAATTCCATTTTTATTTGAAAAATATCATTAATTAACATAACAAATAATGGAATAATTAACTAACACAAGTCCATTTTATTATTATTTTGCAAACTAAACTGTGATAATTAATTTCTCAATCTGACACAAAAAAGACAAGAAAAATATATTATCGTATTTCTAAAACCGCATAATAATAACTCGCTCCGTTTAAAACTTAATTTTTTGGATTTTTTTAACCTCAAAAAAGTTCCCTTAGGCCCATACACATAGGTACATGGGATCAGGAAACTCCAAGGTAAAAAAGTGGCGCTATTCCGAACTGTATCAAAGAAAACATTTATATGCGTGTTCAAAATATTGAGAAATAAATGGATCCATGAGGGATCTGATACCTGCCTAGCTAGCCTATTAGCACACTTCAAGTGGATAATATATCAGCTTTGAAAAGTTTTTTGTATATATCTGAGAAACTGGAGCGCTTACGAAGTTTTTAGGTATAACACGAATTATTGAGCAAAATATGGTCTACTATATTACGAAAACTGTATATTGATACGATGCTCCGTTAAAAAGATAGATTTTTTTAAAATTTTAATTGTCTTAAAACTGTCATTAGCATTAATAGATTTTGACCAAAATCTAATCAGCTCGTAAGAGTGTCGAGAACTATTTTACCTGAAAATTTTATTAAAATCGGTTCAGCGGTTTAGGTTAGGTCGTGTTACGGACCGAAATAATATACACACACACACAGACAGACATCCAAGGGCGGATCCAGAGGTGCTTCTCGGGGGGGGCACTCAGGGCCGTATCTGGACCAAAATTTTGGGGGGGGGGGGGGGGTTAGGCCAGTGGAATTTGAAAAATTGTGGGTTTATTGACAATGAAAAAAGGTTAAACTTAAAAAAACACATTCCTATTTAATTTTCGGGGTGGGTTTGAACCCCCAAAACCCCCCCTCAGATACGGCCCTGGGGGCACTTGAGGTGACATTCTCTGTTGGTAAAAAAACGGCTACATTTTTATTAGCAAAAACCTTACTTTTTACTCATTTTTTGTATATTAAAAAAATTCTCGGGGGAGGCAAGTGCCCCTAGTGCCCCCCCCCCCTGGATCCGCCACTGCAGACATCACGACGATATTGCTAGGATAGGTCAAAATACATCCAAATAACACATTTTCGACGTTATCTAAAAAATTTTTTCGTCGAAAATAATACCCATTAATAATACCATTGCTATGCGGGCTAGGAAGGCAAAAACTAAAAATTGTGACTTTTTGAAAAAAATAAAGTCCTAAAAAAATTGTTAACTTCATTTTATTGGCCTAGTCATATTTATATAGTTTTATTCAATTTGTTTAAAAGAAGGCGACAATATTTTAATTTTTCGAATAACACAATTTAAGTTTTTAAGCATTATTTTGAAACCCCCTGTAGATATTTTTAACTTCGACACTGCATCCGATTAAGCTCGCAATAGCGCCACTTTTTTTCTTTTGAACGAATATCGTAAGTGTTACCGTTTCTGAAAATCCCACAAAGCCCTATGTACTTACTTTTATCTGGACACCCTGTAGACAAACAGACACATTGACTCATCGTAATATAGAAAAATGCACGAAGATTGCCTAATTTAGGTTAGAAAATCCCCAAAGGGCACATTTGTGAAGGTATCAAAAAGAAAATGTCATTAAAGACAAATAATAAGTTTTCTATTTTTAGAGTTGCAGGCTAACAAAATAATTAAGTACAAGTTTACCGCAAAAAAAGGACAAAATTTCAATACTGCGTCACAAAGTAGAGATTTCGGTTAATTAGAAAATAATAAAACTAACATCAACAAATTCTAACAAACTAAAGTTTCAGTCCAACATAAACTATATAAAAATTTTCCTTACCAAAACACCAGCGAATTCATAAAATCATAGCAAGTAAAACGCTGCAACAATGACAGTCAAAATGCTTCCCTAAAGCCTTTTTCCTCGCAGTAACTACAAGTTACTAGGTAACCTGGTTACTCGTTTTCTGTTTTTCTTCGCTGAGTAACACTAACTATGACGTCACGAGTAACCACACACTGTAACCAGCCTAGCAGACGTGGTTGCTGAAATATTCTGAGGTTAAGATCGTTTTGTTTTGTTTTTTTTTCAAAATGTTTGACTTCTATACCCTACAGGGCGTTATACAACTCAATGATTTTAATATATATATTACCAACGAATTATGTTTGGTAACGGTAGAAAATGAAGCACATCCGTTGAAGTTGGTCCTATATCAATTCAACTGCAACTAGTCTTAAAATGTACTGCATTTGGTGTTCTGTGGTACTGCGGCCTTACCACAGAATACCAAAGGAGCACCCTGTTTCCACCCCGATTCAAAAAACGCATCAGGTAACGCTGCATTTAAAACTGGTGTAAATCCATGTCCCGTGATACGTTTTTTGAATCGGGGTGGGCATGCATTGGTGGAAACAATGAATTATTTTCTGCATTTCGGAAGCTCCTGGTAAAAACAAAAACAAACAATTGGAAATGTCATACACAGCTGACTGTCTGACGTCATACAGCGGTTACTCCGAGTAACCGTGACGTCATTTCGAATAACTTAAATGAGTGACTAGTAACCTCGAGGAAAAAGGCTTCTAGTCTTAAGGACATGTCACTCTAAAAATGCCTGGCACTTGTTTTACTCCAGCGCCTACTACGCGGGAAAAAACAATATTGTTTTAAAGCATTGCCCATACATAAGATTAAAATGTCTAAGCAGAAAATTTTTAAGATGCAACTTTCAATGCAAATATCTTGACAACCAGAGGGGATAAAAAAATAATATTTTGGATCTAGGATGTATGGAATATGCTATTTAATTGTAGGTAGCTGAAATGTTAATTTACGGTACTTAACCATGTCCACCTAGATTAGTCAAACGTTCCACTGTGTGTCGCCGTGTTCACCGATCTAGTCCCCGCATGTTTCTTCAAATCGTCCGCCTATCTCATTTGGGGTCTTCCGATACTTCTTTTATTTTCCCAAGGTCTCCAGTTTACAATACAATTGTTCCACAAATTTCCATTTTAATTTTACTACTTCTCCTCTGACACCCTTACTTTGGTTTTATTTCTTATCCATTCGTTTCTTTTTCTATCTGTTAGCTTTCCTTGTATGTACTAATTGTCTTTCCATTTGAATGTCAATATGTAGCCGTAATAGCCAAGTTAAATTAAACATTTTCAAACTAGTAAGAATATTTTAGTTTGCATTGTCGGCTGCTCAAAATTGAAACAAACTAATTATCTAGTATTATCTCGTTTAAATAATAAAGAATAAAGTTGCTAAAATGGGAGATGAGCAAAAAAAAATTTCAAAAATAATCGTAGCAAACGAAATGGTACCCTATAATCGGCAACATTCTTCTACTTTCAAACAATTTTTAGAAATTTAAGAAGTTGCTTCCAAGCTACACAAAAGAACAACTAGACAATCCAGGAGTGATTGTGGAAGATGTTCAAGTAATATCCAATGCCACTAAGAACCAACTTAGAACGTTTTGGCAAAAATCGGAAGCGTTTCTTGCAAGAGGACTGGATTTCATGATATTTAATCCTGTTATGGCCAGGTTTACACATTTAAATCATGCTGAATTTCATTTTAAGATAGAGGTAAGAACTATACGGCAATTTTTTTTTTCGTAAAAAAAAAACTAAAATTGTTTGTGTGTTAAAAAACACACGGAAAAGGTGATCTCATGTTTTCAGACGTTGATACTTTACGTCTGGTTTGAGTTTTTATACCTTTACAGTGGGAAAGAAGAATTATAGAGGTCGGTTGAATGGCTCGGTCAAGTTAATACCCTGAGAGTTTCTCGTTCTTGTATTGAGACACGACACACATACGTGAGTAGAAGTTTTCCGAAAATGTATGTAAGGTCTGTGGTGGATTAATAAGAGAGCGTTTGCGTACAAATAAGAGAGGCCGAAGACAAAAAATATTTTATTATTTTTAGGTTAAAAGCAATAGCTCTCGAAACTCTACATGTAGAATTTTTATGGCACCAAAATTTGACGTAAGTGGAAACAAACTGTTATTTCGGGAGCAAAAACACCTTTTTATAGAACTGGACAAGTTTGTCGTCATGTTAAAAAAAGGAAACAACACTATAGTCCGCCATTCAACAGAATCTTCTTTAACAATTCCTTTTGAAAGGACCTTTAGAGATATGACTAATTGGTACGTACCTTATGTTGTTTATGTTTTAAAATATTTCCAAATATTTTATTTTAAATATATTTTACAACTTATGAGAACGAGGGATCTACCAGTAAAATAGTAAAGCAGTAGGTAATGAAAATTCCAAAAAATCAGTATCTGCCCATTTTTATTACCTTAAAAGGTTACCGTAGAACGTTATGACATTAAGCCTGGTAGGTCACTTTGTGAGAGACTGTCTTCTCGTCATTTAACCGGTTAAAATTTAAACGTGTACCTATTACCACAAAACATGTGATCATGGACTCCAGATGAACCGAAAAGAGTACTCATGACCGTGACATAATTTGTCGCTCATGTTGGGTCAATGCTTATTGCATTTTTGCCGGCTTCGTGACGCGTCAGCGGAGTATAAGCCCTAAATACTACAAAGGTAAATCTTAGTACCCGTGAATAAAAAGAAAAAAAAATTTCGCGGCTAAGCGGGTACAGAAAGGTTTTTCTTATTTTTCTTGTTTGGTTGTTTAATTTTTTTTATGTTTCTGTGGGTAAATCGAAAGTTGTACGCCAACGGAGATCCAAGATCTAATGAACACCTGTTAATGTTGACAGTTAACTGTTTTGTCCTTAAGGGATTCTTCAGAACAGTGCATGGTCAATGTGACACCCTTGTATAGCTAGAGAGACGGTATATAAATCTCGTCTTACGATATTGGTAAGAGAAATGAAAAGTAATGCCTGCGATACCGTATCCTTTTCATACAAGTGGGGACATCTACCAAATACAAAAGAAACTACCAGAAATGAAACAAAAGGCAGGCAGATGAATGCAGTGTTCTGAAAAGTCCCTTAAGGATGAAACAGTTAACTGTCAACACTTAATAGGTGTGTGTCTATTAGATCCAAGCGCGGATTTGAGGGGGGTAACGTGGTAATTACCCCCCTAGAACAAAAAATATGCACTTTTTGTTATTGATTAAAGGGAAAATAGACGAATTACCCCCCCTAGAAAAAAAATTATATAACAAATAACTTTTTGTGGAATATTACCCCCTCACCCCCCCCCCCCTAGGTTTTCACCCAGATCGCGCTTGATTAGATCTTGGCCGAAGTGGATGTACAGCGTGTCCCATTTTCGATGGGATTAAATGGGAAACTTGATTATTATTAAAGATATAGATTTTCTGATTGCACCTTACCGTGCTCTTTTTTGGAGCCCTTAAAATTGGTGTAATCAGATTTTTGCTATACCTCGTGGTTTCGTCAATACAGGGAGTTTTTGAAAATATTGCATTTTTATTAATTCCTTGTATCTCGCTTATTTTGCAAGATATTTTTATTCTGTAAAAACCTTTCTATAGCAACTTTTTTAGAGCAAAATAATGACGTTGTCAATTTTTTAAAATATTGTTTAGTTTTTGAGATATGGTATTTATCATAAAAAAATTAAATACGGACCTGGATTTTTTTTATTACTATTTTGATTGGTTTCATGCTATTATTATCTTAAAATGATAAAACTTTAATATTTTTTTGATTTAAGGTTAAAAAAAACTATTTAATATTTTAAAAAAAATTATAGTCCGAACTACACACTAGTTAAACGATTTTTAGTTTATCTGTTTTGAAAAGTTAATATAAAGTAAAAAACGTGAAAAAGTTACAAAAATAATATACTTATTATTTGATGGTAGCACAGCAGGTTATGAAATTTACAAAACAGAAACATGGAATTGAGATTGTCATTTTACTTATTATTTTTGTGAATGGCTTACAATTATTCTAAAATGGCTAGAAATCGACCATATCCAGATTTTGGAAAATGTGATATGTTTGCTTTGATCAAGCAACAAAATCCCAATATTTAAACGGCAGAAATATTTTTATGCAAAATGCGTTAACAAAAATTACTCAAAAATGCCAACAATGTCTTACACATAATGGCAATCAGTTTGAACATTTATATCATTAAAGAAAAATTAGTAATTTTTTTGTATTTTTCCTAGACTTTGTTTCAAATAAATCTGTAAATTAACGTAAAACCATTTTCATATGCTAAGTATCAAAACAGGTAAACTGAAAATCGTTTAACTTGCAATTTTTAATTTATATTTATGTTGGAAATATCCAGGTTCGAACAAAAAATTTTTTTTAATATTTTTTTTTACCTTAAAACAATTTTTTTTTAAATTTTTATTATTTTGTGATAATACTAGCATGAAGCCAATCAAAATGATAATAAAAAAAATCCAGGTCCGTATTTAATTTTTTCATGATAAATACCATATCTCAAAAACTAAACAATATTTTAAAAAATTGACAACGTCATTATTTTCTTGTAAAAAAGTTGCCATAAAAAGGTTTTTAGAAAATAAAAATATCTCGTAAAATAAGCGAGATCTAAGGGATTATTAAAAATACAATTTTTTCAAAAACTCCCTGTATTAGCGAAACTACGGGGTATAGCAAAAATCTGATTACACCATTTTTATTATTTATAGGCCTGACGAAAATGAGGGTAACAATGAAACTAATGAGAAAATCGCGCAATGGGCCCATTGTGGATGTGGTTGGCCGCAGCATATGCTTATTCCCAAAGGAAGCTCAGAAGGAACTATTTTTAAATTATTTGTCATGTTCTCGAATACTGAGGACGATGAGGTCAAACAAGAGGTTTCTGGCGAATGCACAGATGCGCCTTCGTTGTGTGGGATTAAAGTAAGTAAGAGGTAGTTACAGTATTACACACTAAGAAAGAAAAATTTTAATATTTGAAGGTTTACTAAACTATAATTGGAAAATTTTTAATAACTTGTGGCTTCATAGAGTGCTTTAAAAACAAATAAAAAAAAAGGAAAATTTTTAAGTCCTAGAATTAGTGCCGGATCCAGGGGGATATCGGACCCGCTGCCTTTCCTTTTCCAACAAAAAACTTATTTTTGGATTTTAGTAAAAAAATAGCAAATGCATAAAACCTGATTTTTTTTGCACACATTTAGCAGAAACGATTTATCAGAATATATGTTACGAACCCTCCATATTTGCTAAATTTCGTTATTTTTAAAATACATTGTCAAATCAACCAAATTAATTTTTTGTCTTCCTAGCCAGCGTAGCAATGGCTAGAGAAGGTATTATTTTCCACGAAAAACTTTTTTTCAGATAACGCCGAAAATGTGTTATTTGGCTGATATTATTTCTGTCCGTAACACGATAGCTCCTAATCCGCTGAACTGATTTTCATAAAATTTTAACCCGTAACTGTTTCCAAACGATACCCTTTCTAAAAATCTTTACCACGGAGTAAATACTAGTGGGAGGCTCACGACCGCCTGTCTACTGTCTAGCTTTTGGTCGGTTATCGCCAGCGTTGCCACCTCTACCGATTTTTCGGTAGATCTACCGATTTAACCTTTTACTTTACGATATACCAAATTACCATAGTTTTCTACCGATTTTTTTTTCGATAAAAACTACTACGCCTCGTGATTGCGATTAAAAAAAAACACCATTGTCTTTAAAAGTGTATTTATGGCGCCATCTCTTGGATTTTGCGATATACTCAGCCGGCAGCCGCAAGCGGCATTAAAGATCACGCTATTATAAAAGGATGATGCGAGAAGCGATTTGATTGGCTCCGACCTTGTGAATCCCCTGAGGTTACTTGCCAGTAAATTGAATGATTCCCAGAAAATTACTGCTCAAACGATTTTCACGTATAATATTATCTACCTAATATGTAACAAATTTTTTTATTTAATTATTAATTTTGGTATTTTGTCAGTAAAAACAAATCGTAGAAATAAAATTTACCTACTAAATCAATCCAAACTATCGATAGTTCTCCAGCACTGCTTGCTAAGATGATTAAAAAATCTACCAAATCTACCGATTTTTCTAGAAGCCTTCTACCGAAGACCTCAGGATCGAGGGTGGCAACGCTGGTTATCCGTCAGTACCTACTCTATCGTTGTCAGTGTTGCCAACCCTACGGATTTATCTGTAGATCTACGGATTTTGGATTTCGATCTCCGATATCCGATTTTGGATCCAAATCTACAGATTTTTGGCAATTTTACTAAAAAACGATAAACATCGAAACACAACGGCGGCCGCGCCTCATTCCTCCTTATCAGTCCTTAGTAGGGACCTATTGCCAGGCACAAATTGTGCCGGGCACTATATTGACAGTTTCTCATTATAAGAACAGCTGTGTCCTTTCAAAATTAGGCCTTTGTGTATTATACGAGCCGGATTTAATAGTGACGCCACTATTAATGGAAAATAAACGACGGGATTTATAAATATTCGACTTTGGTATGTTAATTTTGAAAGATCAACTGTCAGTTTGTAATGCGAAACTGTTAATATAGTGCCCGGCACAATTTGTGCCTGGCACTATTGCAATAGGTCTCTATTATCTTAACTTTTTTTCCTACATTTTAATCATTTTGTAAAAACGTTTTGCTTGGATCAGCGACCTTATTTTTCTAGACATCTAGCGGACGGTCGTTGCAACATTATTTAGAACGAATTGTATTACTTCGCGCGTTGTTTGATGGGGAGTCAAACAACGCTTCGCGCCACGAAAGTTAAACTATGTTTTACGTTATGTATGTTGCACTAGAAAATATTAGTGTTGTACGTACCTTAACTAAATAAAAAAGGTTAAAAAAGTACGTACTTTTTATTTCTTCTAATTATAACGGTTTATCCGTTTAAAAAATTGGCGGCACTGCAAAAAAGTTTATTTGGATCCGTTGGAACGGAGCAGTAGGTACCGTACCGTTCTCGTGCAATTCCGAACCAAAAAAGTTGTGCACTCCTGACACTGTCAAAAAAAGAAAAAAATCAAACCAATATAAACTTTTTAATTGTAAAAAAAAGCACCTTTTTTTGTTTTTAGTCTTTGAACCTATGGATTTCTACAGATTTTTCGCGTTCACGCTACGGATTTTCGCTTTCCAATAGTTGGCAACACTGATCGTTGTACAAACTGAACCAACACAATGCAAGATATTTTACTGATGTGCACAGGAATCTAAATTAAAAACAAACCAAACGTTTCAAATTGTCAAAATAATATTTTGTTTTAGGAATATTTTATTGTTTTAGGACAAACTTTATCCAGATCGCCGCTCCATGGGGTATCCATTTGATAGAGTTTCGAGACAAGGAGTTTATACATTAAATGAATTTTTAACCCCTAATATGAAAGTTGTTGACATAACCATTTTGCATGAGAATAAAGTTTATAATGGATCAACCTTAACCGATGACTGAGATTTTCTAAATATAATAATAGATAATTTTAGGGCGACAATTTGAAATTTTTTGTTCATGCAGTGTAAGATAGGTAATAAAAACTTTTTAAAAAAAATACTTAAAAATCTTAGTTTTTTAGAGAACAATAAAATTAACACAAATTAAAATAGCGCGTATCAAACTAGCGTGCTTCAAAATAACGCGTGTTTAACCTAATCTGTAAAGACGTGTTCCCTGATCTTTTTACTCAACTGCAGCATCGCAAAAGGAAGGGTAATCTTTTTCGCTAGAGGCTAAACGAATAAAGCGATTTTGACAATAAAAGTGTCGTTGAATTTCTATTGATCCCGAAGGTGCTATAGACTATATTTTATAAAACAAGAATCAATATGGCTGTCGCCAGACGCCATTTTGTCACATGATGTTGGCTTTAAGGCACAAATTACCTAAATTTCAGTCGATTTTAATGAAATTCCTTTGATCACCCATTGCTCCTCCCTGCTCCCACCCATCTTCCCTCCTGTCATTCCTCCCCCCCCCCTCTTCAAAAACCATATTCGCATAATTTTATTAAATATAGGGCGAATTCAAAAGTTATTTCTGCACACGCTTTAAGATTTTTTTCCAATACCATTTTACTGTTTTTCCCCCTTCCTCACCCTCACCCTCACTCCTCCACGCCCTCCTTATTAGTAACAGTAGTAGCTATAACGTTCACAAATATAGAGCGATTAAAAAAATTCTTTCTGCACAAGCTTTATTTTTTTCAACACCATTTTGCTGGTTCTCCCTCCCTCACCTCTTCCCCACCTTCACTCAATGTTTGTAGAAACGCACCTCTCTACCCTTTGGGCATAGTTCAATGTTTGAAACAAATGCATGATTTAGGTAATATTTATGTACCTTGATTTTATTAAATGAATGGCATATGTGTCACACATAGAATTCCAATCCAATAGATCTTCATTTATTCATTCATTCCGATTAAAGTTTAGTGAAAAACTATTTTTGCTATCAATAGCAGTTTGCCTGGAATTTTAAATATAATAAAAGTGTGCACATTTGCGCATATTTTAAAGCTGTTTCGACCCAGAAGTTGAAATTTTTTTATGTACGGTTTTTTGAATCATACAGTACCTACTTAATTTTATAAAAATATTTTTTCCATGTCCCATTGGCGGTCCGGTTATTATTGACCCAAAGCCAACACAAAAATAGAGGCCACGACCCTGAAAAAATCAGCTGTTCTCTGGGGGCCGAATTTTACATTGGATCTTATGGAAGGTCAGACGTTTTTTTATGATATTTTCAAAATGGCACTACAGATTTCCGCGAAATTTCAGTGAAATATTCTCAGACACCATCCCGATATTCCACCAAAGTTTTGTAAAGGAGCAACATGATTAAAAGGTTAAAATCTTCAAAATATAGCATTCCTTATTTTGAATTCAAATTACCCGTCATGTACCACATGCCAACTGTTTTTGTCACAATCGCTTCTGCTTTAAACTTAAAAATTAAATTAAAGATTACTATAAATTTAAAAAAAATTGTTCTGAAAGAATATAGTAAAAACAATCTCAAAACCGGCTTTATTTTTTTTTTAAATTAAATATTCATGAACCGTCATTCCAACTTTAATATTTTAAAGACAATCAGCTGTGTCGTAAAGTGACCATCAAAAAAAAAATCAGCCCCGGATGTGACGTCAACAAAGTGGAGGATCGTGGCCCGTCCGTTTTGATAGCCCTGATTGACCATTGGTTTAAGCCTTACTTAAAGTTGTTTAACTTTTAAGAAACAAAAACAAAATTTTAGTACATGGCGTTTTGTACAATCGGGGACTTTTTAAATTGCCGTTGTCTTTGTTTTCTGTCAAAATTAAGAATTTTAAGAAATCAAAAAAAATAAATTTTAAATATCTATGTATACACACAGAGGTAAGGTTCACATTTTTTCTGTTTTGGTTCAAACTACTTTTCCGAATTTCAAATAGGAATATTTTTTATTTTCGAGGGCGGTAATTTAAAAAGTCCCCGACTGTACAAGTAGGGATCAAGCTTAATATTATAAAGTATTAACATTTTAAAACAAGTTAACTACAGGTTACGGAAAAAATAAAACTAAAAATAAATAATTTTTTTAAAATATATATTTTAAAATATTAGGTTAAGCTTTTTCTTAATTTTACATTATAGACCAAATAATTTTGCGTATTTTTTCTCTCATCACTTTTTTTAAAAAAGTTATTAGTTTTCGAGAAAATCGCAAAAAACTGATTTTTAGAACATTTGAGGCCTTATATCTAGCGAAGCTCAAGGATAATTTCGGCGGAGAATATGTGGGGATGTGGCCCAGATGCTAAGGAATAATTATACAAAAATCCAGCTTGCACCTATTTTTTTCCAAGTGAACTCCTAAAATGACTGGTAATGTTTTAATTTGAATTGTAACCAGAACTCTAAACACCTGTCAAAATTGCAAACTGAAACTACTGCGGCCGGTGACAAGTTGTCAGGGCGGCGGCGAGTTGACCCGGCGGCAAATCGTGTCGACTGCGAGTTACGCCGGCGGCGAATCCAGTTGGCGACGGCACGAGTTGGCCCGGGGACAAATTAGCCGCGGTGAGTAGGCTATGCAAAATGCGAAAAATTTCCCCCTACCAATGAAATTCCTAGATCCGCCCCTGAATGTATCTAATAATTTATGGTTGTAATACTTACATTTCAAAGAATCAAAAACCTGCTGATATTTCGTTAATTAATTAACAGTAGGTATCAAGCTTAGATATCTGAAGTTGATATCGAAACCAAAATGGTATTAAAAAGTAGGTAAGACATCAATGTAATATTTAAACTTTATTGTAATTGCCAGTGAAAAAAATTGATTTGATTAATTTTTGCTAAGATTATAAAATCTACTTAATGCCGACTTTAATAAATTACCCCTGTCTACACACCTTAGTCTTTTTTTCATTTTTACCCAACTGCAGCACGGCGAAAGGAAGGGTAATGTTTTTCGATGGTTGTATGTATGTAAGTAAATAGGTTTGTGTCACGCTAGAGGCTAAACGGCTGAACCGATTTTGACAAAAAAGGTGTCGTTGAGTTGCTACTGATCCCGAAGGTGCTATAGGCTATATTTTGTTAAACAGGAATCAACATGGCGATCTTCAGACGCCATTTTGTTACATGATGTAGGCTTTAAGGCATAAATATTATCTAAATTTCAGGCGATTTTATTGAAATTCCTTGGATTACCCACTGCAAATGTCCTCTAATTTGCTGTAGTTACTTTGTACTCCTCCCTGCTCCCACCCATCTCCCTTCCTGGAGAGCGATTTTAAAAATTCTTTTTGCATACGCCTCAGATTTTTTTCCAACACCATTTTAGTAGTCCCCCCCTCTCCCCTCCCCGCCATCCTTATTAGTAATAGTTACAGCTATAACTTTCACAAATATAAAGCGATTTTAAAAGTTCTTTCTGCACACGCTTGAAGACTTTTTTTCCAAGTGTCCGCTGAATAGAGGTATCCGCAAAGACATGTTTCACTGTATTTCTTGAAAAAGCACAAAAAATAGCTTAAATTCGACATTATGATGCTTTGGGCTACCCCAGGAGGTCTGTTAATTTTGTATTTTGGAATTTACCAGACGCTTACTGTAAAAAGTTTAGGGGAGAAAACAAAGAGATAACCCTTGAAAAAATATTACCCTGTAAACTTTTTAAATAAGTTGTCTCGTTTAATCATGTAAACGTTGGCTTATAGCGTAATCTATTTAAAAAATTTTATCTAAATTTCTGATTATTTAAAAAAAACTAAAAAACTCTAAAACTTTAAAACCCTGTAGTAAAATTGGCAAACAGAGCCTAACCTGGATTTGCAGTAGTTATACAGAAATCTTTTTTGCTGATGTTGGTAGTCAAAGAGCTCCAATAAGAAAAGGCCGGCTGATACCAGACCCGGACTGGCCAGGGGTTAAAAAAACTTTACTTCGGGACCCTAACAAAGTGGTTTGTGTTTTAGGACCCAAAAAGAGTGGGCCCCTTCAGACCATTTACAACAAATCCGCTGATATCTTAAAAACCACTAGAACCAGTGGCTTAGCCGCCTCCCGCCTCCCAGCCATATTTTCATTATGTTCGGTAATGTTTTCTCAATAGGCACTATTCAATGGGCTACTAATATTAGTCTTGCCTAGCATAGAAAATACAAGTGCTTGATATCACATCACACATTTCCTTTGCTTCCCACGCAGGATCACTTTGTGGATTGTTCATAATAAGGCAAATAAAGCAAAAAAAACATTTCGTTTTTCACTAGTTTTCAGAATCGTATAATTTTTTATTAAATTTTCTATTATTTTTTTGAACACCCCTTTGCATTACTTGCACTAAAATTTCGGTTAATTTTTAGGTCCGGTCTATGTGGCCCTAAAGATTTTATTTGTAATCGAATGTCATATGTCGACGTATTTAAATGTGCACAGTTAATTATATGATCAAAGGTATTTATTTCCATTTTAAAAGCAAACAAAAACAAACAATGAACTCGCGACCGATAAAGCTTTTAACTTCCAACCCGCCCCAAACCAAAACAAACTCATACGTTTTCACTAAGGATAGAACACGTAGGAAGGGCAACGAACGTTTTCGCCGACGTCAACTAAAACAAACATTTCTACCGCCCCCGCCACCCGCGCGAGAAAACCCACTTATACACACATAAACTCTAGTTGTCTAGTTTGGGAGGGCACTGCCCCGTTGACCCCCCTGTAGCAGCCGTCACTGACTGAGACTAGTTTAACGAGTGTGTAAGAGCCAAAATCATTTGAAATAGGGACTTATTGCAATAGTACCAGGCACTAATTGTGCCGGGCACTATATTGACACTTTCAGATTATAAGAACAGCTGTCTTCTTTCAAAATTAGGCCTTTGTGTATCATAAGACCCGGACTTAATAGTGCCGCCACTATTAAAGGAAAATAAACTGCTGAATGTATATATTCGGCTTTGGTATGTCAATTTTGAAAGATCAACTGTCAGTTTTCAATGGGAAAATGTCAGAATAGTGCCCGGTACAATTATTGCCTGGCCGTATTGCAATAAGTCCCTAATATTTCGAAGCTCGTGCTGAATTTGAACTTTATGGTTTTAAAAACTATTTTTTTAAAATGTTTTATATCTAATCGGCCTAATGACATAGTGGCATCAACTGAATCCTCAAAGTAAAGCCATTGTGTTACCAAAATTAGCAATAAATTAGAAATATAATTAGGGTTTTTACCTACTTCAAAAATGGATAAAATATTCGAAAATGTACTTATCCATAGAATACTAAGCATGAATACTAATCATTTGTAGTTTTTACGACTGCAAATAAAAAATGAAATAAAACATGATAAACATTAATTTGGATTAAATAAATCATTATAATACCCCTATGTTAAAATATGATTGATAGAATAAAAATTTTAAACTACAAAAGCTTTAATTAAATACATTTCTACAACTTGAACAAATCTTTGCTGAAAATGTCTTGCTGCAGAGGTTCCTATAATTCTTCTTGTTTTAACACAAGCACTAGTGCGGAAAAGTTTATTTTTTTATCATAATATATTAATAAGAAACTTTATGTAAAGAACATTTAATTAACAATAACGAAAAAGTTAACGATGGTAAATATTTAAATTGAAAGTACACTTTGTTGCATGCTGCAATATAGCAGATGCCACAACATCTTGAAGAACGTGGCTTCTTATTTGAATTTGAGTGGTTGGTGTTTGGCCCACTACAGAAATGCCTTGATCAGTTTGCTGCTGAGAATTACTAGTGTATTGAATGGATGAAGGTATATTGGTTTGTGCAGGCTGTAACACATTACAGGATTCTTCCTTCGGTGCTTCTGGTAGCATCAGTACGGCAACACTTCTTGAAAATGAAACTTGTGTGTAGAAGGACGGGTTTTTATTTGGAAACGATTGTGAACAGGAGGATCTTTGCATTTTGGACGTGCGGAAAAAAATCGTGCGTAAAAGTAAAAATGGTGCGGAAAAGTGAAATCGTGTGCAAAAGTACATCTTTCCAAACGAAAATTCGTGCGGAAAAGTTACTTTGCCGCATGCTCGTAGGAAAAATTAGTTTTAGATAAAGTCAAATGTACAGTCGGGGACTTTTTAAATTGCCGCCCTGGAAAATAAAAAAAAATCCTATTTGAAATTCGGACAAGTAGTTTGAACCAAAACAAAACAATTGTGAACCTTACCTTTGTCTGTATACATACATATTTAAAAATTTATTTTTTAAATTTCTTTAATTAATTAATTTTGCCAGAAAAAAAAATTAAACGGCAATTTAAAAAGTCCCCGACTGTACCAAAGCCGCGGTCTCTATGTACCGTTTTAGCTTACATAGTTTTAATGTATTCGCGGATCGAGCAATGCAATTGGACACATTTTTGGCATGACCCACTAAAACTAGATTTTCTTAAAAAATAACTAATTTTTGCTTCCTCCGGGATACAAATGCTCTCTTTCCTCACTGTTATTAAAACATAGACCAGATCAGTGGCGGCTGGTGATGTTATAAATTGGGGGGGGGGCAGAAATTTAAATTGCATGAAAAATAAGATAAAAAAACTTATCGAAACATGAATGAACTTCAAAAATCCCATAAATTTGAAAAAGTCCATTAACCTAATAAGTATGTGTCTATTTCTTGCTACATTTCCATTATGTTCGGTAATGTTTTGCTTATAGGCACTATTCAATTGGCACCTAATATCAGTATTGGCGAAATTGAAGCCTGGCCCCACGCGGCGCTGCGTGCTGTGGCTTGTAATTATTTACGATGAAAAAGATTCGCCCAATTAATCGCTTGTTGTTAACGACAGATAATAAAAAGAACTAGACAATCATGTCGTATGGGAAGATTTAACTTTTTTTAAATAAATCAATTAAAAATACTGTTTGTTGTCTAGTTTTGGGAGGGCACTGCCCCGTTTTCTTCCCTATAGCTGCCGCCACTGGTCGCGGATCGAGCGATGTAAATTTGACACATTTTTGGCATTAACAAATTTTTGCTTCCTCCGAAATACAAATGCTTTCTTTCCTCACTGTTATACAAACATGGACCATATGGCAAACAATGACTCTTTTTCTAGATCATTTTATATGTTGCTCTTATTACAATTTTCATTGATGCCATTAGCACGGATCACCTAACAAACGATCCGTGCCATTAGCATCATAATCTCAAAATATGAAGCTAAAATAAGAAGCTAGGTTTCTTAGGTGGTCTGGAAAAAGCGGTCCAATCTTTATTATATTTGTTTACATTATAATAACAGATAAACTTTATGCAAAATAGAAAAGACGCAAATAAGCTGTTATTCAAGTTGTATTTAGTTTAAGTTACGCAAACATCAGTGGCGGCGCGTAGTGAAAATCTTGGGGGGGGGGTGTATACTCAAAAAAACAATGCGACGCAGGCAAATTTTTTTTTTGAGTACCACTCCCAACTTTTTGGGCCATCGAATGGGCGATTATATTATATAATTTAGAGCAGTGATTCCTAAACTGGGGGGCGCGCCTCCCTGGGGGCGCAGCCCAACAAACAATTAAAGTTGTAACGACGAAACCCCAACTAGAAAGAATTTCTTAAAAGTAACCGCAACGTACTCCCGCTACGTCTCAGTATACCATACAGCGACGTTATAATTCCCTAAGTGGGGAACCAATTTCTGGTTATAACTACTTGGTCAAGTGTTTAAAGTCACTGTAGTAACAACTACACTACTACGTCGTAGCCAGGTATCTACTACGTCGTAGAGGCTGGTTTTTTTCCGTAATGGCATAAAAGTTGCGATGTAGTTGCAAATAATATAATCGTTTCTTTTTGGTAGAATTGTTACACAATATGGTGGACACAACAGTAAACAGACTCGCTTAGTTTTTTTGTTTGGTTATGGTTATAATATGAACTATGTTATCCAAAAGTGTGAGAATTTACGAGCAGAGGATCAAAATTCGACTGCGACGCAAAGTTTTTTGTATAACATGCATTATATATATTGCAAAAAACCGGTGCGCCCGTAAAATTGAGCCGTTTTCTGGTAGCTGATGGAATTTTTGTGTTGTGATTTTGGAGGTTATGTTTTCATAATCGACAGTTAACTCCAACAAATGGTGCTTAAGAAGAGCATTTTTGGTAAGCTTCAACTAATTTGTTTATAAAATAGTATGGCTCTTTAATATGAGCTCATAAAACGACAACAAAAATATTAAATTTTCTTTCTTACATAAAAACATGGCGTCCCAAACTATATTCCCTGATAGTCGAAAAGGTTACTTGAAAGTAGTTGCGGCTTTAAAGTTGATCCAAAAAGTTATTTTGTCTACATTGTTACATCAGATGTTACTATGATGACACAAACTTTTGTGGTAAAAATTAAAGTTATAATGTAGTTGTCGGATACACTTGTTTGGGACTCCAATGAAGCTTAACTTTCTAGTGGTAATTAAGTAGGATATAAAAGTCAGGGCGACTACGAAATAACGACTAAAAAGAAAGTAAAACTTTAGCAACGTCCTATTGTGGTAGAGAAGACTATCAGAATCGACTATCAAGAAACAATCCTATGAAGTAGTTTAGAGGGTCGTTTTTACGAAACATCTACTATTTCCTGATACTAAATAGTTGTTAGAACTAAAAAGTAACAAATTTTGGTTGGGATCACCACATTTCTACTATAAGAAAGTAGCAAAGCCTTTAGAACATGTAGCCGCTACTATAAATGTTAGTTGGGCTACCCCCACCCTTTTTTTAAAAATAAACTAAAATTAATTTTTTTAACTCCAGACTTAATTACCTTTCGTTTAATATCACACACGCCATATTTTCACATAAACTCTAATTTTTGGAATCTACCCCCACCCTTTTATTTGGCTTGCGTTCGGTGGATTTTGTTCATTTTTAAATGGGACCATCACGGCCCAAGACCCAACTTAGGTACCAAATTTCATTAAAATCGGACAAGCGGTTTTTGAGTTATGCGGGTTGGTCGTTACAGACAGACAGACAGACAGCAAAACAAAAAAGTTTCAAAATCATCTGAAACGCAAAGATATATAAAAATTTTTGAAATCGGAGCAACTTTTTTTTTCTCGAAAAAATTAGGATCACCATAGCTCACACTACTTATAGTAGTAGTGTGAGCTAAAATCAGTTTAGTTATAGTTTTACCAAGGAGGATTATATTAATTATCTTTGCTTCTTTTACGTTAATACGTTGATGTTTTCACTAGTTGCATATTTTTTATACTTAGTTTATGTCTAACCATGGGCGCACCCCGGGGGGGGGGGCCGGGCCCCGGGCCCCCCCAAGCCTAAGATTTTTGTATATATTTTCCACATATTTCATGAATAAACACAAAAAATAGCATGAAATACGACATCATAAGGCCTCGGGCCCCCCCAAGACATATTCCTGGGTGCGTTACTGTGTCTAACTGCCTAATAATTAATATAATAGGTATCAAGGATTTCGGAATATTTAGGGTAGTAAAATTTTTAAACTATTTATCCAATTATGATAAAGTTTATTGTGTAAACGTAGTCTGAGCACTCGCTGATTTCTTTTCCATGGGACGAAA
Source organism: Aspidapion aeneum (assembly GCA_963576565.1). Taxonomy (NCBI): domain Eukaryota; kingdom Metazoa; phylum Arthropoda; class Insecta; order Coleoptera; family Brentidae; genus Aspidapion; species Aspidapion aeneum. The sequence continues at coordinate 96,597,579 of OY755044.1, read as the reverse complement.
AATATCAATTTAGCGGCGTTGAAAATTGTAGTAATTAATAAAAAATATGCATTTTTTATAAATTTTGATTATTAAAAATATTTAATTTTACTTGTGTTTATTTACAAAAATAAATGAATCCAAGACGGATCTGATACCTTTCTAGCTCATTAGCACATTTCAGTCTTGAAAACAGTTTTTTTGAAATATCTCCGAAACAAAAGCTCTTACAAATTTTTGGTTATAAGACGGATTGTTGATGCGATGTTTCGTTAAAAAGTTTCAATTTTTTAACTGTCAAAAAACTATCATTCACATTAATGGCTTTTAACCAAACTTCTTTCAGTTCGTTGCAGTGTCGTGTGTTGCACTATTTTTCCTGAAAGTCGTATGAAAATCGGTTCAACGGTTCAGGAGCTACCGTTGGCCGGACAGACACACACGGACACGGACAGACGTCACTTCACGCAGCAGCACCCTTCGCACTGGATTAATGTTAGTTTTTTAATTAAATGTTGTTTTGTAGTAAAAAATAAGTAAGTAAGTATAAAGAAAGGAAGGCGTGGCCAATTTATGATTTCTTAAAGGGGGTGCCATAGAAAATAGTTTGGGAACTACTGATTTAGCGCAAATAATTTAAAAAAATAGATATTTACTTAGATAATAGTTATCTATTATTATTGTTTTTATAAATAAATAATAAATCATACCTAGTTTTTGCATTTAGTTACATTCATAATTATTAAATTTGGTTTGGGACGACAGACACTTTTGATTTTTATTTTCTCTTCCAATGGTAAAAAAGAAAAATTAATTCTTTAAATATTGCACGCTAATACTATCAGAAATAGCAACTTCCGCCATTCTCGTAAGTACGAAATCAAAATAATACCGCCCGACCGATAACGATAAGTTTTCTAAGTGCACTAACTTAAAGTGCACATGAGGTGCTTTAACAGCCAACGGTAACCGTTGACGCGGGTTGCATCACGGGGATGCGGGCCGTATCGATCCTCTTAATTTCTGTCCAAGAGCACAACCGAAGTAAGGCCCAGATTCAATGTACTATAAAATTTTATAGGAATGTGTCGTCCTCTGTTTCTATATTTCATAATTAGAATGCCACATAACAACTAAGGTGCATAGAATTTGGGTCCAGTAAAGCGTGGCGTGAGCCGGCCTACGCATCCGCCACCGCACCCTGGTTTGAACAGGAATACAAACACATACATACCGGGTATTAATTTCTAGTTAGTATTCAAGTCTTTGGTAAATTTCTTTTAGTTTGGTTTATTGATAATAATTTTTTAAGTAAAATTTGATGTCCGGAGTGCACATGTGCACTTATGGTGGAACTGCTACTGGTAAACACTAAGCTTTTGTGAATTTTCCGACGGAGTTTTTATAATTTTCATATGCCAGGTATTCTGAACTGATTCTTAAAAGCCAAAGTTGTACTCCGCCTTTAATTAATTTCTATTGGATACAGAGCCCCGATCCGTTCCGCCTCTAACAGAAAAGTGGGCAAATGGGCACGAGGTCCAGCACTAAGCCTTTTAAAGGCGACGCCCGACGATGCAAACCATCTTCGATTTCAGCGACTTTTTGTAGAGATAATAGAGGCCAATTTAAAAGGCGGGATCACGAAAAAAAAGAAAAGTTAGGCTATCTTTGTTGGATACATCAATATCTCGGATTCCTTTATCTCATTTCAATAGGAGAAGCTTTTAAGAATTACTTTGGGACGGGCGGTAGACAACTTCAGATGCTTGAAATCACTAGTAAACTATTCAGTAGCTTGCGCTTTAAAATTAGATAACCGATGTAGCCATTTCTGACTCACAAATATTAAAATAATTTTTTTTTAAATAAAAAACATCAAATGCTAAATTTACTAGTAACTAGGTATAGGTATACCTAAAATGTACGACATGCTTCAACTTTTAGTTTTGATGCCCAAGGCACACTTACGAAATTATACAGTTTTGCATTTTCATGAATCAGGTTATTGAGTAATTTTGTACCCAACTGCGACTAGTAGTTACAAGTAAATTTAGCAGTTGGGTGTTTTTTATTTAATTTTTTTTTATTTCCAACTTTTAAGTTTAATTCATATTTGGCCTTATTCCAGGGAGGGGGAAAATGATGTTGGAAAAAGTCTTAAAGCGTGGGCAGAAAGAATTTTTGAAATTGCTCTATAGTTGTGAAAGGTATAGCTTCACCTATTATTAATAAGAAGGTGGGGGAGAAATACAAAGGAAACCAGTAAAATGATGTTGACAAAAAGGTCTTAAAGCGTATGCAGAAAGAACTTTTGAAATCGCTTAATATTTGTGAAAGTTATAGCTACAACTATTACTAATAAGGTGGGCGGGGAGGAGAGAGGGAGAGTCGGAGGGAACTAGTAAGATGGTGTTGGAAAAAAATTCTGAAAGCGTATGCAGAAAGAATTTTTGAAATCACCTCAAATTTGATAAGAAGTCGCAGGCAAATTGCGAGGGCGGCAAAGACAAGTGAAGACATGATGACCTTTTTTGTTTTTTTTTGGTAGCAAGATTTTTGATGGGGGCCCTTTTCAGCTGTCGGCAGACAGACATACAGACAGACAGACAGACACCACAACAAAAATGTTTCAAAATCATCTGAAACGCAAAGATATATAAAAAATTTTGAAATCGGAGCAACTTTTTTTTTCTCGAAAAAATTAGGATCACCAAAGCTCACACTACTATAGTATAGTATATGTGTGAGCTAAAATGCAGTAGGCCGGCATGCATATTTGTTAACGACGTCCATGATCGCGATTCGGTTGTAGCCCGAACGCTGCCGTAACCGTGTCAATGAAGCCCTATTCTACATTGACACGGTTCGGTTACGTTGGCGATCGATTGACAACGGTTAGGTTACAAATTCTCTAGGATCCTGGGAAAGAGGTCAGGAGATTATGTTTAAAAAAAATATATGTATGTTAGAAATTTACGAATTCTTTCTTAAGAAAGATTGTTCCAGACTGATTTTTAACGAACATTTTTGCGATCACGGGTGTTAGTTACCCAAGCGATTTACCATATCGTCTGCTATTTACCAGAGATGTTCGGGCGAAAGCCGACTGGCGATCCTGGGTGTTGTATGCAAATATGCGCGCGGCGTCGTAAAACTTACGATGCTTCGTATACTAGGGTTAAGCCAAGAAAGGTAAAAGGTTTTTTATGTACTTATATATCGAGAATTTCTATTAAATGGTCACTTAACTTATTATCCATCTACTTTCTAACTTTTCTTTACTAAAAAACGTCACGTAACATTTTATTATTTAAAAAACACTTTAAAAATTTAATTATTTTTTAAACCGTTTATTTTTATAGCAACTTAGACGTGAACAAACAAAAAACGCCCAAAAGTGATAATTGTGGGATTGTAAAATCATTTTTCAGGTAAATAGGTAACAATATTAACTATTTTCCTAACATGTTCAGAAAATCGATTTTTCCGCACACAAATGCCGTTGACAGAACGATGCGTAGCGTGGCAAGTTCTGTCAAGCATCTAAGGGAGAAAAAAAAGTTTCTGCAAGCGTTGGGAACAATTGTTTTTCTACGAGCGTCAGGAAACCATAAAAAATAAAATTATAAAAAAAATAAACCTAAACTAAAATTTAAAATTTTAATCATAGGCAATATTATCAATAGAAACTTATCTATACAATTCTTTAAAATTAACTAGTGCGGAAAAGTTGAATTTTCTGCTATAAAAACCCATTTTCCACACGCCCGTAAAAAAAAACATTCTTATGTCAATTTATTTTGTGCAAACAATGATGCTGTAAAATTTTTTATTTAGTTTTAAAAATACGCCGTTTATGGTAAAAAATTACATGCAAACTCTAATTTTTTCGAAATAAGAATTAGTTTGAAGTCATGAAATATTATTTTTTCTATAAGCGTGCGGAAAAGTCCACTTTTCCGCACGCATTTTAGTGTGGAAAGTGCCACTTTTCCGCACTAGTGCGGAAAAATATTTTTTCCGCACTAATTTTTTCCGCACTGGTGCGGAAAAGTAAATTTGTTACGATTTTGAGGTGTTCTATAACATTTAGACTGTTCAAAATACAATTGTATCTTTCCTAGCACACGAAATATCCTAAAAATATTCAAATTGACTAAAATTCTGCTATATTTTCAATATTTTCGATAAAATAAAGTTTTCAGTAAAATAGGTTCAAATTATAAGTTTTAAACCTCCTCGGTATAAATATCGTCATTGTCAATGTCAAACAACAATGAACACTAGTGGTTTTAGATTTGGCATCTTAAATCACCATAGCAACAAAGTACAAACAAACTGTCAAAACAAAGCCAATTTTGCAGATACAAGCGTCTTTTGAATTTTTCAAACAAAAAAATCAGATTTTCAATGGATTCTTCGGACGAAGATCTACCCCAGTCAGTTCTAGAAGCCGCTAGAATGTGAATAATAATAATTGATTTGATTAAAACGTTTTGAATATAAATAATTTTCTGATTAATTTTTAGTTTTTTCCTCACGCTTATAGAAAAAATAGTGTACCTAACTCGTGCGTAAAGTGTCTTTTCCGCACTTAATTGCTGGCCAAACTCCGCTATCGCGTCGTTTGGCCATCTGTAATCGCGTGCGGAAAAGAGGCACTTTCCGCACTAGTTAGGTAAACTACTATTAACTATTTTGTTTGGTAGCAAAGATGCTGAAAAATACGCTATGTGGTTGCCCTACGCAGTATTATGGTCCGGCACTTCAAGATTTCACTCGGTGTTATGGAAACGCATTCGTATTTTTTATGGCAATAGTTGACTCCATTATACGAGACAATTGTCAAATTAATTCACCTTGTGACAGAATTACACCAACAACCGTTCCTGATTTAAGGTAAGTATTTTGGAATATATAGACCAATTGTTTTTTTGAGGAGCCTTAATTTATCCTACCTAACGTATCTGTCCGTCTGTCCGTCTGTCCGTCTGTCCGTCTGTCCGTCTGTCCGTCTGTCCGTCTGTCCGTCTGTCCGTCTGTCCGTCTGTCCGTCTGTCCGTCTGTCCGTCTGTCCGTCTGTCCGTCTGTCCGTCTGTCCGTCTGTCCGTCTGTCCGTCTGTCCGTCTGTCCGTCTGTCCGTCTGTCCGTCTGTCCGTCTGTCCGTCTGTCCGTCTGTCCGTCTGTCCGTCTGTCCGTCTGTCCGTCTGTCCGTCTGTCCGTCTGTCCGTCTGTCCGTCTGTCCGTCCGTCCGTCCGTCCGTCTGTCCGTCTGTCCGTCTGTCCGTCTGTCCGGCTGTCCGTCTGTCCGTCTGTCCGTCTGTCCGTCTGTCCGTCTGTCCGTCTGTCCGTCTGTCCGTCTGTCCGTCTGTCCGTCTGTCCGTCTGTCCGTCTGTCCGTCTGTCCGTCTGTCCGTCTGTCCGTCTGTCCGTCTGTCCGTCTGTCCGTCTGTCCGTCTGTCCGTCTGTCCGTCTGTCCGTCTGTCCGTCTGTCCGTCTGTCCGTCTGTCCGTCTGTCCGTCTGTCCGTCTGTCCGTCTGTCCGTCTGTCCGTCTGTCCGTCTGTCCGTCTGTCCGTCTGCTTTTTGCGTTGTTTTTTGTTTTCTTCGGGATAATATTCATTTTTCTTCAGTCATTTCCGGTTCACTTTTGGTCACTTGGTCACTGTGGTTTACTAACTATCGGCATATTTTCAGCCAATTTTAGGTAATTTGCGACTAGTAGTTAGTTTCAATTTCTGTGTGTTTAAGTGTAATAAAAAAGCACAACAGACTCATTAAACATTTTAAATCATTGTGCCTAGAGACCCTGTATGTATGACATATTTTTACAAAAGAGAGACGGGACAAACCCATCAAAGTCACTGAAATTAACATTTTTTGGTTATGTAATTTTCTTGGCGTTTCACTGAAATAATTTAAAATGTCAGCGGTGAGTGACATCAATCATTATGCAACATCAAGGCCAACAAAAAATAAAGGCTACGACCTTGAAAAAATCAGCTGTTCTCGGAGGGCTGAGTTTTACATTGGGCCCTATGGGAGGTCAGACGTTTTTTTATGATATTTTCAAAATGGTACAGATTTCCGCGAAATTTCAGTGAAATATTCTCAGACACCATCCCGATATTCCACCAAACAAAGGATACAAGATGATTAAAAGGTTAAAATCTTCAAGATTTACAATTCTTTATTTTTAATTCAAATTACCTGCCATGTACTGCATGCCATATTTGATACGTAATTGACTTTGTCCTCTGTGTGTGTCACATTCGCTTCTGCTTTAAAGAACATCGCACCCTTTTACTTTTACACAGGCCTTATCCATTATTGTATTAAAATACTAAAATAAAACAAGCTTTTTTCTTGATACACCCTGTATATATTTTCTTTTTCTACTGTTTTGGCTCTTATTTGTTTAGAGTTTTGGTACGTACAGCAAAAATTGGACGTTAAATAACTTTTTTTTGTGGCCGTCCTGTAAATATAAGATAGTTAGAGTTACAAAAATTAATATCTTTAAAACTACACATAGAAAAAAAAACATTTTGTTTTCTAGTGTGACGCTTAGTTTCAAAAATAACCTGGTGAAGTTTAATTAAAATGCACCAAGCCGTTTTAGCTTAAAACAGCTAAAGTCAATTTTATTTAGTAAGAAAAAATACCTGCAATAAAAAAATTTATATCTATAAAAGTGGGGGCAACCAAAAAACAAAAATATTTTTTTTCCTTAAATATTATATAAAACTATTAATCTGTACCAAAATAAAAAGTGCTAGTTATAAAATTCGCTAATAGTGCAGATATAAAAAAAATGTTTTTTTGACTATCCCCGTATATTATTTGTTAAATTGACAATAATGACATCATAAGTGACCTTGTCCCTATACATCTACTAAGTCATTTTTATGGCCAATTAACTTTTTTCGGTCAAGATGTAAGACTTATTATTATTAGAACATACATAAAAACGACCATTTAACGAAATTTGACCGTTTATATCTCAAAAACTGTACATATAAAAACCTAACTTTACTTACATTTTTTTTTAGTTGCATATTCTTCTATAACATACTAAAATTATAGCCAATTCCACCGAGCCAAAAATGTTCGATAAGGCCTAGATGTAAACGGGTGCGGTGTTCGTTAATTTTAGTGTAAGTTAATAAAGCGGCTCTGAAAAATTAAGGATTACTATCGAGGGGTCATCGGCACCCTAAAATTTTGTACAGCGTCCAACAGGACTTGGGTCCTGACGTGTACTGTTGGGTCCTGTTGAGTACTGTTGGGTACTGTCGTGTACTGTCGAGTACTGTTGGGTACTGTCGTGTATTGTCGAGTACTGTTGGGTCCTGTCGGTGTACTGTTGGGTACTGTCGTGTACTGTCGAATACTGTTGGGTCCTGTTGAGTACTGTTGAGTACTGTCGTCGTGCCTTGGGGGGGTCCGACAAGGACAAAGCGCGCCCTCAAAAAACATGCGAGCAAAAAAAAAAAAAAGCTCATCATCTTTGGGGAACCGCGCCGCGCTCACAAATGTTGCGACCAAAAAAAAAAAAGTCATCCTGTTTGGGGAAGGCCGACAGGGCCTTAGGGCGCGCTCAAAAAACTTGCGACCAAAAAAAAAAAAAAAGGTCATCCTGTCTTTTCGCATCTACGCCACTGTTTCGGGTTAGACGGTTGTGTCGAGTACTGTCGTGTACTGTTGGCTTCTATCGTACTGTTACGTCCTGTCGTGTACTGTTGGGTACTGTCGAGTACTGTTGGGTCCTGTCGTGTACTGTCGAGTACTGTTGGGTACTGTCGTGTACTGTTGGGTACTGTTGGGTCCTGTCGTGTACTGTTAGGTACTGTCGTGTACTGTCGGGTACTGTTGGGTCCTGTCGTGTACTGTCGAGTACTGTTGGGTACTGTCGTGTACTGTCGAGTACTGTTGGGTCCTGTCGTGGTACTGTCGAGTACTGTTGGGTACTGTCGTGTACTGTCGAGTACTGTTGGATCCTGTCGTGGTACTGTCGGGTCCTGTTGTGAAATTTGTACAGTACTGTTGAAAGCTGATGACCCCTCGATTACTATACATTTAAAAAAAATTGTTCTGCAAGAATATAGTAAAAACAATCTTAAAACCGGCTTTATTTAGAAAAAAATCAAATATTCATGAACTGTCATTTCAACTTTAATATTCTAAAGACAATCAGCTGTGTCGTGACGTGACCATCAAAAAAAAATCAGCCCCCGATGTGACGTCACCAAAGTGGAGGATCGTTTTGATAGCCCTGGCAACATATAAACAAACACGTTCGTTTATGTTTATTTTTCGACGCTTATGAATTAACAAGGAGAGAAGGTGCGTCTTTCTCTAAACATCGCTAGAGTGTAGAGGACAGAAGACTTTTTCTTTAAAATATGTCATACATACAGATTCTCTAATTATGCCTAGGTACGACTTTATTGTTGTGGGAGGAGGCAGTGCCGGTTCAGTGGTTGCCGGAAGACTGGCTGAAGTGAAAGATTGGAAAGTTCTTTTGGTTGAAGCTGGCGATGACGAGCCACCTGGTGCCCAAGTAAGTAGCTTCATTCCATCAACACAATAGACTAGTCCTAAAATTGTCCGAAAAATCCAATTTGCGTTCCAGTTCCACGTTGTACTGTAAATTTTCCGTTCCAACCGGCCGGCCACGTAAACCGGTTTTGGACTCCTCCGAAAAACGAGGAAGGGTGCATTAGATATGTTTGCATTTCACTCTTTTCTTTGTCTGTGTTTACTACATGTTCCACTGGAAAAATTGTATGTAAATTCTTATCTACTTCGTGAAAATACATTTGTAGTTTACCCAGAGGCGTAGCCAGAATTCGGAAATGTGGGGGGTTTGGCATGCCATCTTCCGGTCTAGATAAAATTTCATGAAACACGTCGGCACCCGAGCTAAAAGTCTATGTTTTTGGTTTGGTGCCAAAGCCACATAACTGAATAACGCGCAAATGAAAATAACGCAAGGCCAACATTGCACAAATCAAAATGATGCAAGTCCAAAATTGTTAAAGTCTCAAACAGCACAGCCTAATACCTCGCATGCAAAGATCGATGGTTAATATTTAACAAAGCTAAAATTATAGAAACGATCTTTTGCTTTTCAGGTGCCATCCCTTTATAATGGCCTTATTGGCTCTGCAATTGACTGGAACTACAAAACAGAACCAGAACCTGTTGGGTGTCGAGATCAACCAGGACGACGCTGTACTTGGCCAAGAGGCAAAGCCTTGGGTGGCACGGGACTTTTTAATGGAATGGCTTATTGCAGGCCCACACCCAAAGATATTGAAAGATGGGTCGCTGCAGGTACTACTTTCGTTTCATCAACCCGTTGGACAGTCATAAAACCGTACGAAAAATCCAAATGCGCGCGCAATCCAATACGAATACTGTTTTAAAACTGTGTTGGTATAGATAGAACGACCAAATAACTAGTCCAAAAAACGAATGCTGTTGGCGTAGTGATCGATTTACTTTAGTTATGTGATCATATGCAAGAGAGTTGAATTGAAAGTCACGTGACTAAAAGAAAGGCTAGGTTTTATTATATTACACATTGTTTTGTAAAATTACATAAGATTATCAGAATACACTTTTAAATTTAGTTCTTTAAAATGTAGATAAAATTATATTAATATAATTTATATTCACAAACTATAAATCACTACAGAATGCCTAATAAACTAATTATAGCAAAATTTGAAACCAACTTGCATTAGCACATATTTTTGGGCGAAACTGAAAAATATTTATTTTTTGTAATGTCACAAGTTTTATGTAAAATTTATATATGTATTTGTTTGTACAGTCGGGGACTTAATAAATGGCCGCTGCCGTTTTCAAAAGAGCTTGGATGACAATCCCAATACCGGGCGAGGTTTATAAATGAATAAATTATTGAACATCGTATCGCGCGCTTTCATTTCTTCGACTCCACGTCGATCGGCTGTCGCTGTGCACTTTTGTGCAATGCAATTTTTGCTATTGAAATTAATAACTATTTGGAATATTGGCCGATAAACGGGCTAAGCCATACACGTTTTTTGGATACACACATTTCTTTTTTTAGCTGATTTCTTGTTTATTAGCATTGGATGTGTGGCCGGCCGCCCCCAAGGTCGAAAACTCAAGTTTATTTTTAGGACTCCAATGTCAACAACATATGTCAAAATCGCGACTACACCACCTTTTGCGAGCTAAAATTCTATAATGACTGGACTATTTAGCCACCCCCAAAAATAATGTTCTTGTTCATCCAGAAGTCGGGGTAGTTACACATTTAAAACAATTCAAATCTTAAAGTAAAGGCTTCACAGCTGTTTTCGAATCGCCCTTACTCAAATAACCAATTTTTGCTTGTATTTATATTTTTTAGCTTTACACTTTTAAAACTTACCATTTTAAAAATAACTAGGAATACAAACATGTTGCATTTGTGTTTCTCTATGTAAGTATGTAATAAAAAACAATAAATTAAAATCCTGAAAAATCACTATTATGTGTATTTTTTTTGCTATTGGATATGCGTCAAAACAATTGTTATATTTTTATTGTTTGCCTCACAAAGTAATAAAAAGATCCCAAAAGTTGGTCTAAAGGTTTGTGTTTGTAAGAAATAAATAAAAGTTTAAATTGCCAAAACTCAAAACTGAAGTGACTTTGGCGGGGATTTCCAAAAAATTTAAAATTTTGTCAAAAAAAAGTCAATTTTTTTGCTATTGGATATACGTCAAAACAACTGTTATATTTTTATTGCTTGCCTCACAAAGTAATAAAAAAGACTCCAAAAGTTGGCCTAAAGGTTTGTGCTTGTAAGAAATAAATAAAAGTTTAAATTGCCAAAACTCAAAACTGTAGTGACTTTGGCGGCCTCTCGCGACAATATTATAAACTCTTGACCTTAACCTTTTATATGGTGATATAGAGAGCCCCGAGAAGTTTAATTTAATGTATTATAATATATATTTTTACAAAGTTAGCAATTTAAAAAAATTAAAAACTGCACTTTTTCGGTACCCCTTTGGTCAGGAAAATTGTCATCAAAAATTTCAAAAAACATTCAGTTGATACTGTG